>CM076570.1:1339752816-1340416431 GCA_034641835.2 Pinus albicaulis | reverse complement strand
CGAAGTTAGATTTAGAATGGAATTTCTTTCCTTTCCCCTTCTCCTTCCACTCCTTTGAGTTATTTTCTTCTTTGGGTACTAAATTAGCTCATAGCTCATCTTATCATCCTCAATCTGATGGTCAAACTGAGATAGTAAATAAATGTTTGGAAGGATATCTTCGTTGTTTTGTATCTGATAAAAAAACACAATGGGTCAAGTGGTTACCTCTCGCTGAATGGTGGTATAACACTTCCTTCCATACTGCCGCAAAAATGACCCCATTTATGGCACTTTATGGATATCATCCACCATCGATCACATCATCTTTAAGGGAAAATTCGAAGGTTCAAGCGGTGGAAGATCACGTCGAGCATCAGCAAGAAGTTCTCCAGCTCTTAAAGGATAACCTGAATTTGGCACAAAATCGAATGAAACAACAGGCAGATCAACATCGCGGCGAGAGAAGTTTTGATATAGGAGATTGGGTATTTTTACGGCTACAACCATATAAACAAATGTCCCTCAAGCAAGCTAAGAAGGATAATAAATTATCGCCAAAGTACTATGGTCCTTACAAGGTGTTGCAAAGATTGGTACTATGGCATACAAATTGGAGCTTCCTGCTTCTTCGAGAGTACATCCAGTTTTCCATGTTTCATGCTTAAAGAAGGTTATAGGTGAAAATCTTCCAGTTCAAACAATATTGCCAGAACTTGATGAGGAAGGAAAAATCATATTGGAACCTGAAGCGGTCACGGAAACAAGAACTCGAAAACTACGAAATCGATCAATTTCAGAGTATCTCATCAAGTGGAAGAACTTACCCACTGAAGATTCTACATGGGAGGATGAGAATTTTATACAGAAGCACCCGAAGCTACTCAAGCGTTGAGGACAACACTTTTTTGAAGGAGAGGGGCATGTTAGGTCCCTATATTACTAGTATAGTCCCTTATTGTTGTTAGTGTAACCCCCTTATTGTTATTATTGTACCCTTGTAACCCCCATTTTGTTATTATTGTGCCCTTAAATTATTATTGTTAGGTCGGCTAGAATTACATTATGGCCCCATGGACTCCTATATATAGAAAGGAGGTTTTGTAAATTGTATCATCCAAGAATTGTTCATTCATGTAATGTATTGGAGGTTGCCCCCTCGAAGTGGCTCATTTCTAAGGCGTGAATATCTCTTTTCTTCTCTCTTTGGAGCTGGTTACACAACAGAGTAGCCTAAGATCAAACAGAAATAATCTAATATGATTTTGACTAACTTTCTAGGGATCTTTGAAGCAACCTTTTCAGGCAGTCCAGAGGACAGGGCACACCATAGACTTCCCTGGTTTAGACTCTAGTAACCATACTTCAAAAAGATCTTAAAAACAATATCTCAAGTTGTACTCAAAGGGCATGGACTCACCACTAATTTCCCTAGTTTCACTCTATTGAAACCATTCCTTAAAACAACTTCTCAAGCCATACCAATGAACATGGACTTACCAAAAGAGAAACTCCTTGGTTATACTCTATTGAATCATTTCTAAAATAACAAGCTAGATGGAACTGGAGGGAAATTAAGAATCCTCCAATCAAACCTTGCAGAAGAAAACATTTAGACAATGAAGAGTAAACAAAACTAAGGTGATTTCAAAAGACATTTCTTAGCCTAAAACTTTTGCTCTACTATAACAAGAAAGATGAAAACATAATGAAAACAAGAAATAACAATAACAGATAGAAGCACTTCACCAACAGCCAAGCTCAGGGATCCAGTGATCTAGCCTCCTCCATCAACAAACAAATCAGGGCATCCACAAGTTCCAAGACATCATTTTTCCTTCAACTTCCAAGAGACTATGTATTACTTCAAAGAGTCATCAATTACCAACAATACAATGAGTTCAGATGTAGTATTTATGCTACAAATGAGGAGGTGAAGTTTAATATAGGGTTTAAGTATCATTTATTACAGAGTGAGTGCATTCTTATCCTTGAAAACCATGCAAGGCTCAAGGTAGGAATATCTGCAACTATTTCTCTGTTTCAATAACTCTATCTTAACTTCCTAAGGAAAAATAGGTGAAATGTTTGACTTTAAGGCCTATTCTTAACTTTGCAATAACTATTGAGCTGCTTCAAAATATCTCTGACTGTGTAATAACTGCCCACTGCCTTTCTGGAAATAAATCATGTTGTAGGTGGCAGTTTGGTCTTTAGAGAAGTAATTTCTCCTTTGCTAAGTCATTCGAAGCTGTCTTTGCGTTGATCTGCCCTTTTTTTAATCATTAACTCTGTCTTAGGCCTTTAAACTTTGATTTAACCTTTATAATCTGCTTTACTATATTTATCCTTTATTCTGCATTATGATTGTTCGTTTATTTATCTTTTGCCTTTAAACCTTTGAATTTCATCCTTAATCACTGTCTTCATGGCTAATCCTCTGTGTTTTATCCTTTGTTTTAGGATTAGGCAATTAATCCTTCTATTTTTCATTTCTTCATCATCTCTTCTGACTGTAGTTGTTCTTTGCGTGTAGGGAGGTGATCTTCATGTGTTGGAGGGTTTTATAACCCATCGATGATCATGATTCATTGAGGGTTAAGCCTTTATGTAAACCTTCCTGGATTTTTCATATGAATTTACCTCTAAGATCATCATCCGGATGTTAATTTTATCATTTCTTGACCATTGGAATGCCCTTTCGGGCATCACTGCCATTAAAACCTGTAAAAACAGAGACAAACGCTAGTTTAAAAACTCGTGAGAGGAATAAAACTGCATTTTTTGGGCATAGTCGGGGCTTGCTTTTAGAGGAGGAAAGGGTGCAGAGGGAAGGGTTCCAGAGGTGGAACATGGAGGATCTTGAACAGAGGCAAAACAATTTAAATTTTGGCGCGAGGTGGAAGAAAGTGGTTTTGGAAAACCATAAATGGTTTATCGCGCAGGTGAAAGGTGGTTAATGGTTTTGAGTGGGGGCTGCGCGATTCCACTAGACGATTGTCGTGTGGCAGGGCAAAACCTCCCATTTCACGCAGGTTAGGAGTGTTAAAGTCCGGTGCCATTTTCCGCGTGATATGGGATCTTGACCGTCGGATCTCAAGGAGCAAGATTGATGGTGCAGACAGAGTCCAGGAGCAGGGCGCAGGTCTGGGGAGTGGAGCCCACGAATAGGTGGCAGAGTTTATCGGATGAAGAGCTAAGTGGAGAGCAGGGCTCGGGCATGATGACATGGTGGGATTTGTCGAGTAGCACGGGGCTGGATTAATGTGGAATGAGGGAAGTGGATGCAAGGACCGTTGGCTCGGGCCTAAGGATCCAAATCAATGGCAGATGCTGCATGGAAGAAAATAAAGAGGCGAGGTGAGGTAAGTTGGGCCCACTTATCATTTTGGAGGGGTTTTATAAGGTTTGCGGGGGTATGTAAAATAAAAGGGGGAGAGGAATTTTGAATAGGGAAGGGGCTAGGATATAGCGGAGAAACGGTTTTATGAGGGTAAGGGGCTAAGGCTTCAGGCTGAAAGGGGCTTAAAGTCCTAATTTATGCAAAAGGGCATTTTCAGCATAAAAACAGAGTTTTTATAATAAATCAAAGGGTGCAGTAGGTTTAAATGGTTAGGTTAAAACAATATAAAAAGGATTTTTACATTGTTTTAAGGTTTTTTTAGAAGAAAAATAATGAATGAGGAGAATTATGAGGGGTTTTTTTAGGAAAGAAGAAATATGGTTTTTTTCAAGGAAAAAGGGAATGAATGAGGGTGTAAGTGGAGTGATAAACTAAGACAAACAAGCCTAGAAAATGGAGTTTTCTTTGGAGCAGCAGGTTAGTTTTGAGAAGGCAAAAGATGAAGTTTTGAGTGAATCAGTTAAATTTAGGATGATGAAGGCAGTGAGATTTCTAGAACTCACAATGTTTCTCAAATATTTTTTCTAGAAATCTGGGATAATAACTTAGTCATCTTTTGATATCAGCAAAAATTATTGATGACTAACACCAGGATGGGCTCTCTTGCACTACCCAGATGCCTTTAACCCAAATATGGCATTCCAGTTAAGAGAAAGGGACCCTACAAACCTAGAAGAAATGCAAAATATGCACTAGTATATTTTGCCCAATTTCCGATGGTCGCTTTGTCGCTATTTTGACAAATAGGCATTGCAAGAGCGACAGTTTGAGGCCGGGAAAAACGTGGTTATCCATTACGTCGCAATTCCGACACTTCAATCAAGTGTCGGAAGAGCGACACTCTTTCCGATGTTTCCAAACAATTGTCGCTCTTCCAACGTTAGCCAAATCATCGGTCTACCGACGTTATCAAAGTTGTCACTAATCCGACGTCAGCTAAACCATCGGTCTTTCGACGATCCATAAGCGTCGGTCTTCCAATGTTTATCATGTTTTCAAAAAACTGTCACAATTTCGACGTTTAAAGCATTGGTCTTTCAACATTTATCAATTTTTCAAACCACTCTCGAAATTCCGACGTTATCTCTTCCAACGTTTAAAGCATCGGTCGTCTGACGAAAAATGAAACGTCGATCTTCCGACGAAATTTTAGAGTGTCGGTCTTCCAATAAAAAATGAAACATCGCGCTTCCGACGAAAGTTTAAAGCATCGGTCTTCTGACGAAAAATGAAATGTCGCTCTTCTGATGAACGTTTAAAAATATTTAAAAAAATGATGCGTCGCTCTTGCGACGAAAGTTTAAAAATATTTTTAAAAAATGAAACGTCACTCTTCTTGTGCATCCTTTAGCTACTCTGTGGTGTCCTTTAGCTACTCTGTGGCATCCTTTAGCATCCTTTTCCATTCCACTAATGGCTGGTTATCTCGCTCATTGGTAGGAGTCAGTTTATGATCCAAATACAAAAATCATGAGGCCACAAAAATATTGGTACACTAGGGTGTGGCTTCAACACTATACCCCTGTGAAAAATAAGGAAGTTTCAGGAGGGTGACAAGCATAGCACTATACCCCTGTGAACAAGAGGGAAGTTTCAAAGGAGGTGGACAAGCTTGGTCATGTAGTTGTTTCTAATGCCACAGGAAGGCACAATGATCGAATCAATGCACAATTACATTTGGCATTGGTGACATAAACCGTAGGGAGCTTGTTGTTCTGAAATTATCCATTGTGGAAGATCATTAATATTTCATTGGGTAGCATGGTGTTAAATGATCCATTTTTAATTCAATGCCTACAGATCCATTTTTCGAGTCCAATTAATAGGTCTAGTTCTTGCATAATATTTTATTTGTGGCTATCATGCAGTTTTATCTACACATTGTTATACAATTACTTCAAGCAGTTGAAAGTTATAAGAACCATGCACATTTGATTCCTAGTTTGCCAGTGAAAAACTCTAATAAAATTTCTGCCTTTATGAAGAGTAAATAATTCATTGAGTCTCATCTATGTAAGAAATATCCAATAATATACCTGTATACATATGTATACAATGAGCTATCCCTGGCCTGTGATAATTTTGTTCCCTTCAGTTTTTTTCACCCTCCTGTATATGGTTTGCTCTGTGCGGTGCTTTTTGTATGGTATCCAACTCTAATAAAACTAAAATTTGCCTATTCCATCTCTTAATACAAACTTTTGGTCCTGAGACTTCAACTATTGACAAATGATCTTGTGTGTGGAACTAACCAATTCTTATCCAGAATGGCATGTTGGTGATTATATCCTTTAAAAGATAAGCTTTTAGGATATATTTCATGTGCCTAGATATTTGATAGTCATAGCCTACAGACATTCTGTCTTGATGATATGGCTCATAGTGTGCCTATAATATCCTTGGCATACCCTGTCTAAGTTTTGGATGGAGCAGGTCTCAAATCCTTGGATGCAAGGTTTCCCTTGTTGGGATCTTGCTTCCTACTAATGAGTCGTGACTAAGTATTATGCAAGTGAGCTTAGGACAGTAGCTTTGTTTCTTTGTGGCAAATACATCAGTAGAAGTAGCCAATATCTTATCAAATAGATGGCACATGCACGGTTTGAAAAGTGTTCTTGCTTGTTTTTAGGCATCCATTGCATCTATTTTTATATGACTAAATGGGAATGACTTTAAACACTCTATATTGAGATTCATTAACCAGTCTGTAAGGATATCCACAAATGTGTAAATTCATATGACCTGGGTTTTACAAAATAGACATTTTTGACAAAAATATTTTGCCTCCATATGTTTTCTTGCAACCACATACAGAAAATACATTTCAGATAATCACCAGAACCACAAAGTTTGTCAGCGAACATAGAGGGCAGTCTGAAATTGTTGTGCAGACTAATGGGGAACAAGGGACTGTAGGTTAGAGTACTGTCGGGGTTTTGTACCTAGGCCCTGACCATTTTTGGTATTGATTAGGTAACCATAGCCAGCTTTCGTTAAGCCTTTGCCCTTGTGAAGTCATAGACCCAGCTCAGGGGTGAACCACTGCTGACAGAGCTCAAGCAATGAATTCTATTACTAGGCACATTAGAAATATTCATTTTGTTCAAAAAAATTTGATAATTTTCATTCCAAAGACCGTGATTCATAAAAAGGACTGGAAATTTGATTTTTCCAATGTACAAGGCCTTTCTAACAGACTGGTGGTAGGATGAAAACCAAAGTTCGACCTAGTTAGTAATCTAAAATCACACAACACAATGTTGATAACCACTTTCTCTGGGGAACTGAACCGACCCTTGAACCTATTAAATGCTTATGGGCCTCAAGTGTACCCGCAACAACTTTTTGAGAGGCTTAAGCTCAGAGGATTACTAGACTCCCCCTCTCTCGTAATTAGGGGAGATCTGAATTTGATACTCAAGAAATGGGACTTAAAAAAAGAATGATCCAATTTCAAAGTTTTTTGATCCTTTTTCAAAGACTTTGTCTTAGTGGATGTGGAACCCAACACGCCTAATACTACCTACACAAACAATAGGATAAATCAATAATGAATGGGCAAATGCCCAGATGGATTCTTAGTGAAGGATAACTTACCCTCCTTAGTGGGCAAGTACAAATCAATAACAGAATCATATGGAGGATCAGATCACTTAGTCATCCAACTAGAATTTAAGTACGATAACAGAAAGCTCCCAACCCAATTAAATTCAATCCCTTTTGTCTTTATATCCTGCAATACATGCACCTCATTCAACACATATTCCCTTAATGCAATTTCACAATGTTTTTATGGGACCTCGTCTCGCAACCCTTGGTAGAGAGAGTGGTATGACCAAATTTTGTTTATAAGTTTTTATTCTTGGGATAAACATTATGCTATAAACTTTAAAGCAATACTTATCGCAAACAATTATGGCTCACTCTGCCAAAATCTATTTTTTGGAAAGTATGGTTAGCAAAAAATCAAGAAATTTTCATGAAGGCTGATCCCAACCCCACTCCATTGCTACAATTAGTCTCTCTATTCTTTTAGAATATCAGCTTGAAAAATCCATTGTTAACATTCCATCTCAAATAATGAATCCTAGGGAAGAGACTTTGCTATCATAATTCTGCCTTCAAGCTTCAATCCCATCCTCTGCTTCTTTCAAGAATTTGGATTGCAAAGAACATTAGTAGCTACTCCTCCCCTAGAAGGAGTTTGATCAATGGCTATTTTTTTAGTCCTATCTTATTCTTTGTTTTTATGGTGCCTCAAAGAATAATCCAGGGTTGGCAGGTGTGAAGAGGTAGAGGGTGTGGGTATTTTTCGCCCCAAGGAACCTATAGAAACATCTTATGCTTGGACCGAGCAACTTGGGATCAGATGCTTCTCATGGCCTTATATTTTACTTGCCATAGGATCAATATTCTTGGTAATTAACTTCCTCATAAATCACAAGGAGCTAAGAATTTCCCGCAAGAGAAAAAAATGGTCAAATATCTCTTGCCACAAAAACTTTGAAATTTTGACGCATTAACAACTAGGTTATGCAAGAAACCTTGCTTACGACAAGAGATGAAAATGCACTATGGGACAACAACAAAGGCCTTAAAAATTTCTAACGTCGAGCTTACAGCCATACAACATATTTCCTAGGCTACTTCAATCCAAAACTTAAAAGCATATACACAATTTATGATTCAAAGTGACAGGTTTCCTTTATCTTTGTAACATAACCAAGTGACCATACCTCACTGCAGCTCGAATGATGAAACTAGTCCACAAAACACTTTAATTTTGACCCCCATAAGTTTGGATTCCAAAAGTTGACTTTCTATCAGTGCTTAACTTTATATATATAAGCCACATTGACTCTACCGTCCACAGAAATAACACGGATGTTTTCAAAGATTCAGAGATATACATAGGAAAGATGAGGCTCGAAAAAATATGTCATATTCAAATATTTGTATATCAATCATCGTATTGGATGTCACACAAAAAGGAGAACTTCAACAAGGTTTTGACAAGATCTCCTTACCTCAGATCTTGTGATGACATTTCATACCTCGGATGAGGATCCTTTCGGACTAAGGCTCATCTACCCTTGAAATTCAGACTTCAACTGAGACCAGACAATTTTAGATTGACAATAGCACAAGATGATAACAAGCCCGAGATAATTCTTATACTTTCATAGTTGGTCGATTAACCTGCTTTCACATTGTCTTACAATTTGGTGAAACAGAGTTCGTTGAAATTGGTTTTAGATCTTAGGTAACTTGAAATTAACCAATTAACCAAGATAATATCATCACATTTTTCCTCATGATATAATAACCGTGATAGCAGAAAATTCCAAAGTAGTGAGGTTTTCCAAATTGCCAAACCAACAACAAAGGTATTTCTATTGCCCTATTGAAAATGATAGTACTGAGATTAAGATTAAAATTATGTGTTATCAATCTCCAAATTCACCTAGTTTGGATGCAAAAATTGATAAGCATGCCAATGCAAAGCAATCTAATATTCCTAGCCCTTTAAATTATTTGAGACAATGTAAGCCATCCATGGCTTCTCTAGTTTATCAAATTGATTTTCATTATTTTACAAGTATTGTTATGTAACCTGTGTGGCTATGCTACTATTATAAGCTATAACCAACAAAGTGATTTCTTTAATATAGCTGCAGCATAAGAAACGACAAACAAAATAAGTGAATGGATATTCCAACACCAACCTCACTCATTACTGCCAACAAGGATCTATATAGGTTAACATTGAGCATCATGTAAATAATTTATAATGGAAAAGGACATCGAATCTAGAGGATCAAGACAATGAAGGAAAAACACCAGTCAAGCCCTCCACAACAAGCACTTAAATAAGCACCCATTAATGTACATTTTGGAGTCATGCCATGTCAAATGTTTTAGCCTGCTATTATATTTCATTTCCACAAATTTTGCTATCAATTAAGGCCTGCACACTTGAATGGAAACTATTATTTATTTCTATCAAAGTTTGTCTATGTAGGGAGGTTTCAACGAGTCAACTGGGGATTGTCTTCATCCATATTTGGTTTCATCCTGCGCATAAAATTTGGTTTCATCCTTCATTTTCAATGCCTTTCACAATTCAATGCAAATTGAATAACCAAATTCAAGGCAATGTTCAGAGTATTTAACATTTAAAGACGACTTTTCCTTTTCAGTTTGAGTAAAAGGTCTGAAAAATTTATCCCATTATGCATTCTAAAGAGACAATGATGGCATGGTGGTCTAGCTTCTTGAGAACTTTGTGTGGTCTAGCTTCTTGGATAATCACCACTACTGCTGAAGAATGAAAATTTTGAAGGTGATATTCTTCAGAAAAACCAAATTGTTATGAAAAAGTTGACAAGAAATGATTATTGGCTAAGCTAGAGAAAAATCTCCCATGTTGGTGCTTTAGGTGGTTATCACATGCGGGCAGCCCTTTTTGTATGTTTATATAACAGACTTTGTATAAACCCACATGATTCAGATACTATACAAACATGAACTTGTATTCATGTATGCTTTTTGATATGTTAGCATTGATTGTATGCTTCAAGTATACAGATAATTGTTAAATGTTTTGATAGTTTTTGCCACACAAAGGTCGAGGCTCATCCTTGAAGAATAGAAATAAAAAATGTGTATATACAAATGTATTTTCTTTTTTTATGAATGAAAATACAAGTTTCTTTTCGCAGGAAAAAATATACAATTTAAACAGTACATAATGGGAGTGGGAGTGTAGGTCCTAGAAAATCATTTCTATTGTTTGATGTCAAAGACCTAAAATCTAAAGAAAGAATCAATAAAATCCAACTACTCCCACCACTTCAAAAGTGATATGAGCTCTTTGGAAACTGCTAATGCTTTTTTACTATATGAGCTCCTCCAATATTCACGTTGCATAGTCATAACTTATTATTTTAGCTTAATGGATGTTCTAAATATGTTGCGACATTCTATTCTCCACATTCTTCTTATATGAGAAACTAATGCACTTGATTTGGGCATTAGGAGCTATCTAGACCCAAAATAAAATTTATGAAGGGATAAATAGAAGATACCTAAAGCTCATTTTATTACTGCCTTCTACCAAAGAGCAAAAGAAAAAAATGGGGATACTTTTCTATGAGACATTGCCCTTTCATGAAAGCTATAAAAAAATAGATCATTAAGACAGTCCCTAGTCCATCCTTCCAGTCCATCAGGATACTCCTAAATCCATGAGCCACTGCTCTTTCGAAATACCCTTCAAACAATACACCAAGCACAGGAGGAGGCCCAAGGAAAATTGTCATGATAAATACTAGAGTTTCTACTTCATGGTACTCCAAGGTCTGTGAAAAATTTTACCAACCAAGAGGCTGACCACAAGACAAATTGGGTAAGCTGTCAAGAAGGATAAAATTTGATGACATTTAAAAGATACATCTTTATTCATTAGAAGTTACATGGCTGCCACTCAATATTGCACAGGAATCACAATACCAATAGCTACAACTTTCGCAAAACTCTTGGGTGATGTTCTTTTGATAGATGAAGGGCACGTGTTTGTTCACAGACAACTCTCTATTTACTCATATTAATCAAGCATTAATGATATGTTTATTCAAGATTCACTTGTGTAAACCAATAAAAACACCCCCTCCCTCTGACATACAAATGCACAGACACAGACATATATTTTAAATTGAGACCAAAATGAGAATAAAAGATTGAGAAAAAATGAGTATTTTCCTTTGCTTGATTAGGTTTCAATGAGTTCAACATCTTTCACAAAATACAATTGAGCCAAAATCTTTACAATTGGGAGATTCAGCTGTGAGACCAATGCCTTAGATAATTAATGATCTCAGAAAAAACTCCCAAATATAAAACTAAATAACCTATGTAAAACTGAAGAAGTTATCTCAATATGAATCTACAAAAGCACATACTAACATGGTTGTTGTTCAAGGTAGAGTAGATTCATCACGTTTTCTTAGCTTTCATAATAACAAACTTAATCAATTCCATCAATTTTGGACCTTAACTTCATATTGTGCTTCTCTTGTTGCCACGTACATAAACAACCATCAATTCCTGTCCCTTGTAGGATTCATCGATGAAATCCTATCCTCTATATATATATATATATATTACATTGTATAAACAAAGGCAAATAAAATAAGCATTGAACTATTAAAACTGCATGCTAAGAGACGAATTGCAAGAACTAATGAAAACAAAGAAATTATCATCATCTAAGAGAATAATTTACAAGAATTCAGATGAAGGTAATGAAGAATCTCTCAACAATCAGATGATTCTTCTCACTTGTTTTAATATTTACAAATTTAAACTAAAGAGGACCACTGAGGAAAAATACCGAAAACAAGAAGTCAGATCTACCTAGAACCACAAAAATATTGCATGTAACCTCTAATATCAATTTTTTTTTAACAATAACAAGGCAGATTGTATTATCAAAAAATGTGTCAAAGCGCAGATAAGATACATCCATAAGTTCCATGGAGAATATTTCAAATGGTTTTAAGAGTACACTAGTATGGCCAGACAAGCTATGTATCAACCCTAATACTAAGTTCCAAAAAAATTATATGGATACAATCCAGAGAAAATGCCATTAACACCGTAACATTTAGTTGGCATCAAAATATAACAAGCATTGACTTCCAGTCATCTATAATGATCAAATTTTCATCAACAGCTACCCGACTAAGATCAGGCAGTTCAGCTGGGGTAGATTGGGCTGAGAATACAGAAGAGATTTTGTGATCACTACCTTGAGTGCCTCCCTGTCGCACTCGCTGTAGCTACTGCACTTGAGACTAAAGATGTTTCATGTTAATACTCGTATTTTAAATTTGCAATTGTTGTGTAGAGAGAATGTTTATTATAATGACATCCACATGCATCCTCTATGACTTTGTAATGCAGCGTTCATGGCATGAAAATAGTCTTATAATAATAAAAAAATTGAATTGAAATTCATTGTCATATTTTTAAGGTAGCATTGCTTCCTGTAGGGTTCTGTTTACCCTCAGTTCCAGAAGGGAGTGATAAAGATAGATTTGCCAACTTGTCTGTTCCCTGTTCAGGTCTCTTAAAACAAGTTTGACTTGAGTGTGAGGAATCCAAGAAAGTGAACTCAAAACTATTTTGTAAATATGGCAAAGCATGAGTCCAAAGTAAAAGTTTCCATAGCAAGATAACGGAAGGAGTTATTAAAGTCACCTATTAAAATCAAGCCAGGATGATGCTTGGAAAAGATAATACATTTCAGCATGGTTGTTAAAAGATATGCCTAGTTTCCATGACTATTTCAATTCGATTTGTCCTTATGAGGCCAAAGAGATCCCCCCAAAGGGTAATGTTCCTCCTAGCTAACCACCACACATGCTGAAGAATGAAAATGGGAGAGGAAAAACACCCACAAGAAGATGATTCGCATGCATCTGTTGCTGCCCACTATCTTCATTTTCATCTCCTGCTCCTGCTTATGATATATAAATAGATTTACCCAAAAAACCAAAGAGATTGAGATCAATGGGAATCTGTGTTTATGATCAAAACATACATTGGATTACAGATTTGTCTGTGCAGCTATGGGGCTACCATTAGAATTGGGGGATAGAGATAACAAATGGCAGAAGTTATTGAAAATCGTATACAAGGAAGGAAGGTATTGCAATGGTTGTTACAGGTATGCAGCAGGGGTGACACTCAATTAGGGAATTTTCAGGTTGGTCAAAGGAATTAATGCCCCAAACGAAACCCTCAACTGTTGGTTTGGGAAAACTTTGGATGTTGTTGAATCTGGATTGCTAGATATTGACGAATATGGAAAGATGAATGTTGGTGAATCTTGAAAGCTGGATTCTTTGTCCAGCTAACATTTATATTTGAAATTATGTTGTAGAATGCACAACCTTTGGACACTGAACAAATGATGAGTTTCCAGATGCCCACTAGCTAGTAATGTAGTGACTTTAACATGATTGAGACCCATGACAACAAGAAGATACTATTCATTCAAATCCCCTAGTGGGAATGTGTTGTCTGAAAAGCCCTCAACGTTAGACTAGGCCTCTGCAAACCCAATAAATTTAGAATCCTTGTCTCTTATGAGTTATGGTTCACATGTCAACTTGCAAAAAATTCGACTACAGCGTTGTACAGACTTGACAAGACCCTTCTATTTAAGAAAAATATTTTTTCTTATATCATGCAGGTAGCCATAATGTTTTAGTACTAATGGGAAAAATCGCCAATCCAACCATCAACCTCTTTTTTTTACCATCTCATGGGGTACTGAAAAAATGTACATTCAAAATTGTGGTTACTACTTACGTCTCACACTCACATCCCGCTTGTGCTGAGTTTACCAAAATAATCTGGAATTTATTGCCAAGAGAAAGGGGAGGTTAAAGGATGTATTACCTGATAGGGAAATGTTATCCACCTTCCTACATGACTATGTGAGACAGATCGCCACCATCAGTGAAAGCATCACAAAGTTGTTAAAGATGAGCTAGAACTGCTTCCTTAGAGGCTTCAACTCAAACCCTATGACAACAAAATTCTATGTCAGGATCCAATCGAAAACATGATTTACAAGTGGATAAAATGTAGAAGGTTCAAAAATCCCAATTGCAAACCAAAATAGATGGATTAATGTCAAGGGATAGGCACACCAAATCCTTTTTAAAATCCCTAATACCTAAAGATGCAAAGAATAAGATAGTTTCCCTGAAAGCAGCTGATGGTCATAGCACCAAGCAAAAAATATTTTGAAGAAAGAACCCCCAAAGCACTTATGCTTCTTTTCCAATCCTAGAGAATTATTGAGGAAAGCAGGGTGGTCATGCATAGATACCTTCACATCGATCCACCTTGCATTTCCCCAAACCCTAAAATATACTGTGATCAAGAATCAACCATAGATGTCCTGACAATAACCTTAGTGGAATTGGTTGTGAATACTATAGAGAAATGTGGGATCTTGCGTAGCCTAACTTACAAGTTACTACCAAGATATATATAAAATATTTGAAAGCAATAATTGGGAGAAAATATCAGAAAATCAATCATTGGGAGGAAAGGGGTATTGTTCCAAATTGATTTTTCACAAGATTCCATTTCAATCCCCGAATTGCAATATATCCTCAATTGAAGCTCTAAAGGTATATAACACAACAAGGTTGCACATACCTTGAGTTCCAGTGGACATTTCCCCATTCCACAAGCTACGAAAGAACAATTTAGATATACCAATAGAAAGATCTTTTTGCTACCTCAAATGGGTCTTCGGCAGAATTTGATTTCATTGCCTATAGAAGTTATGAATGCCTTGGAAACAACATTTCCAATAACCAGTACCACCCTTTCCACACCCCCTCACCACCACCACCACCGTATATTGAAAAACACAATAGAAGTTCCATATGAATTTTCATTTTTTGGATTTACCTATGTAATTCATTAATAATGTAAAAAGTACTAGGTGGATCTTCTAGAGTTAGAAGTGGGAAACCTTAGTCATGACCCATATGCTGAGTGAAAAGGCACTAATATCCTATCTTTCTTTCAATCTTATTTTCTTAAACAAACTGCAAACCAATTTGTTGGATTTTTTGTGCATATCAACTTGTCTTTCTCATAGAAAGAAGGCAATTTTGGTATCTTGGAGGCCTTATGCTACAAAGATGAGAAAAGACACTGCCGACCCTTCTCAGACCACTTCCCCTAGGGGATAGGGCACAGTCTCCTTTGCTATTGATTCCCCACCTGAACGCAAAGGCCAAGGAACCACTTAAAGTCCCATTGGACAACCTTCAACTTGATTTGCTGAAATTGGACAATAAAGTCAAATTCATCATGGGAGTGGTAAATGGAGAAATCATAGTGAACAATAGGAAACATGCAGAGTTTCTTACAATCAAATAGATGAAAAAACACATACAAAAAACCAAGATAATAATCATGAACAAGCTTAATATTGAATTATCAACTGCAAAGGAACTTACAAAATGTGACATTACGAACTTGGTCAAGCGCACAAGCAAAAATATCCTGGACATGACCCTGGTTGACAAGTTGTATTGCTCATGATGCAAGAGGATTTGTACCTGTGCTTCCAAGTCAATCAAAATCCATAATTATCTATACAATAAATACAAGTAATTGATGTAGTATTTTTTACTCTAAGATGCATTCTTATGATAATATTAGAACATATGTTGAAAATGTCAAAACATACCTGAATAAGCTCTTCTTCATTTCAAGAACAATTTATTGGAGTCGCATGAACTTGGAACAAGCCTCCCACGATCTGAAAGAGTAGCAACTAAGTCAACAGTGACCTTTTTGTTGCTACGTTGGATCGAGGGAGGTTTGCTCCAATAAATTATTCTCTACTAAACAGGGCCAACCACGTGAAGGTGGAAGCTCCTATGGCCCCTCTCCCCCCCTCACATCACTCTCAATTCCCCAATACCCAATCTATATTTCATTTTTTACTTTCATGAGCATAAAAAAAATATTCAATAACTAATTAAAAAACAATGCAACAAAAAGTACGCAAGAAAACATTGAAAGTGTTTGACATAAAAATAGTATGATAAATGAGTTTTTAATAAAACGCAAAAAACGTTCCAAGTATGGTAACATTTGTCTTATAAGAATACAATATTTTACATTATAAAATTTTAATTTTCTTCTTCCTACTTCTAAAACTCATAACTACATCATCAACATCATCGTGCTCTACTCCTGTTTCGTGCCTTTCCCATAGAGCTGACCTAGTTGTGTAGTCACGACGTCTGGTCTCATGCGGTGATGGGGTATTGCCTACAAAAACAGATAATATTAAATTTTAATTGTTATATTTTAAATATCATTGAATTAATTCGGTAATATTAATAAAAAAAAAATTGCAATGAGATTATTTACTTAGTGCATCAGCTATCGTCGTTGGGACCGTTGCCCTGTCTTCCTCTCTGGTGGTAAGATCCTTAAGTACAACATTCTCTGTCATTTAAAAAAAAACGTTATAAGGACAACCATCAAGGTATAATTAGAAAAAAATATAAGTGGAAATTAATTATCGTCATGGCCCTCACTAATAGTAGCATTGCCGGCCTGGTCCCCACTACAATGATCAGGTTGCACGTGAGGGACATGTACATCTGGAAATATTTCGCTCTCAATGCACTGCTCTACAACTAGGTTATTTGGCTCGTCGGCAGTGCTGCTCCCTTGATTTAAACAAAGTTGTTAGAAATTAAATTTAGGGACCAAAACAAGCATATTGAAAGGTTAACGTTTTACCTTATCAGGCATTCTAGATCTTGGGACCTGTCCCAAGCTTCTACGATGTTCAACTACGACTTGATAGCCGAAATGGAAAGCAATATTTTTATCTTCCTCTATAGTTTCCGTTCCAAAGTCATCACCCTACATTACATGTGTTTGTGTATTTTTAATGTTATTTGATGAGATTACAAAAATGTTGGAAGGCGATACAATTAATTATAAGATGTTTAGCTACTTACAATTCTTGCGGCTAATTTCAAGTAGCTGCCCTGGCCTAGCTCGTGATGGCCTTTTTTTTCAATCCTAGCTTTGGTTGCCTTCGAGGTGTCAGGAGACCTATCATCAAAAGATTGAAGTCAGATATGACGTAGCACATTTTTATTTTAGACATAGAGAAAATTAAAGCTATTGAATTAAAGTTGTAATTTACCTTGCGGGTCCTGTTAGCATTTTTCCTTCTTTCTTTGCCCTTTTCTATTTTCCATCATGGATGAGTGCTCTCCACTCACTCTCTGGAACTGTGAGAGAATGTTCGTATCTATGGTTAAATGTCAATTGTGTCCTATAGGTGTCCCTGGTATATTTCAAATATTTTCCAACTACCCGAGCCACCGATGTTCTGTCAAATGTGCCCACCCCAAAAAGGGCTTCTAGATAATCTAGAAGTTATTTTCTCAGGTTGGAATTCTAGGAATTCCACCTTGTGCGTATGGTTGGGCCAAAAATTATCAACGCCTTGCTCTCCAAAAACCTGTAGAACTCATTGTTTCCTACACAGAAAAAAGATATTATCATTAATTTAAAAATAAAAATCACGATAAAATATAGTTTAGATAGAGTACATGAAATAGTTAAAATATTAAAACTTACCTGGGAGTTGTATGTGCTTTATAGGGACACCTTCATCGTTCACCAAAAATGTTTCATCAATGGTCCCCGTGGAGCTGACACATGTAGCTCCAGGAAACACAATAATATGGTTGGCCATATCAACCTCATCACTGCCAACACGTTCAGCGGTTGGCTTGGTGTCTTCTTGGGCAGGGTGTGTTTCTTGGCTACCACCTAAAGGTGTAGAAGGTGTACGAGAGGGTCGCTCAGCAATCTCTTGCCCTTGTGTCCCACTACCACCAACACCGAGTGCAGCAGGTGTCAGATAATGCTACATACAAAAGAATTTTTTTGTTAGTTTAGTTAATGTAAAAATTCAAAATCAAACTATCACAATTCATCTCATGCAGAACAAAAAAAATATCCATTTTATTTTTTATTATTACCTTATATGTTTCTAGCTGGGTCATAAGTTGTGTTATCCTCACTTCTATTTCAATTGTTTGAGGCGCATATACCAAACAGTCAAATTCCAACTTTATTTTTCGTGCCTTTTTTCACAGCAACAATAATGGACATGGGGATGAAGAAATCTCTTTCTTGTACAGGGAATCATCAGGCATACCATGGCCAGGTGTCTGCATATTTGAACAAAATTAATATTATTTCAATTATGTAAATAGCTAAAATACCTGAAGATAAAGCAATGTTGGCACTTTACATGTTCTTCTGCTGGCCCCTTTCTGCGATCATCCTGTCTCGGGGTTGTTCCTATACTGCCCTGATCAGTCTGCCACATTGCAATAAAATTAGAAATGTGGAAACTTGAAAACAATATCTAACTTTAAAACACAAAATGAAAACTGAAATAATTTCTAAATCTACCTTTCTAATACATAAACTTCATTCATTAAAGAGGCCCTGGAGTGGTTGAGTATAATTAAAAGTAAGACTGAACACATAACTTGTTGCAGACTTCCTTTCATCCATGGATCCTATCCAATCTGACTCTGAACAAACCACAACTAAGACTTGTTGCTTTCCCCATATAAAATCCAAAGTCCAATGTCCCATTTATATATGGTAGTACCCTCTTTGTTGTTTTCTAGTGTTATCTTTTTGGAGCTTGCATAAACTGGGAGATATTGCTAGCTCCATAGCTTGAATTGGGTCTACTGGTGGTAAGATAGATCATGCTATGCACTAGTTACCTCTAAGTATGAACAACCATACAACTGAAGTCCTTGTTGTTCCCATGTATAATGCCAAAGTCCAATGTTCCATTTGCAAATTGCAGCATGTTATTTGTTGTTGTCCACTTTTATATTTTGGAGCTTTCATAAATTAGGAGATATCAGATTATGAAACGTCGCTCTTCCGACGAAAGTTTACAAATATTTTTAAAAAAATGAAATGTCACATTATAGTGACAGTTTCATGAAAGGATTATACTAGAACTATGATAGGATTACTCAAGCTTAAAATCAAGTAATGTTAAAACTGTGATAGTTATACCTCTGAGCTTGTTTCACCTTTGGGTAGGTTGTAGCGAGTAAAAAAAATGGTTTTCTTATGTTAAGTTTATCACAAATACATATCTGACATTTTTATGTATCAACGAAGGATTGACATATCGAATGTAGGAAAAAGGGTAACAATAGAAAACATCAAAAGAGAGTAAACATAATATCAAATGAAACAAAAAAAATGAAAAATGACCAAAATAGTTTCATACATGAACAGATCCCTCAACAATATCTAAGTAGTTCTTGAGATAAGAACCATTGATCGGGTAAGATAACAACTTTCCTTCGTAGGGCCATACTAAGTGTCATGGTAAGCTTGTGATAGGTTTTTGGCATTTTGTAAGATGTATATCTTGATGATCAACCTCGCTGTATAATGATTAGGCTTCATAGATTTGAAAAACCCAACAGCACAAATTGGATCAACTTTCATTGAATTAAGTACCTGGAACTTCAAAAACTAGATCCTCTTTTATTTGATTCGCAAGATGAATCACAAAGATAAAACATTGAAACAAAAGATTGGAAATAGAAAAAGAATTGAAAACAAAATTTCATTCAAGATACTCAGAATCAGAAACAGAAAATTCTCGGATTGACTTTAACTTGACCAAGAAACAGAAAAAGAGCTCGAAATGCTGAAAAGATCTAGTAGAAAGCCTCAAATCTTGCTTGGCTTTCATCGAAAGAGCGGTTGTATAGCATGCCCCGAGAAGCCTTGATCATGATCTGGGTACACACTGTTGGACTTGATCTTATGATGCGGACAACCCCAACAACAATTCACTGATCATCTCATTGGTGCCCTCTCTATTACATTCATGGATGTAGATCTGAAATTTTATTGATGGGGAAACACAACTTTTCTCATAATCAGCTAGCCATGGCTCTGGTATCATGTTAATAATTAAGCACAAGCAAGACACAACAAGAAAATGGTGGAGAAAACTTTATGCCATATTCTTACTCTTGTATTGATCTCATGATCTGAATTTATAGTACATCAATTGAAACATTATAGATCTGGATCTCACTAACAATTCATCAGTGGATCATGACAACACCTCGTCAAAGATAAGGTTTAAAACTCATATCTATTTGGCTTTGGACTTTGTGATTGTTAGGGACTCACAATCTAATATTTCTCTCCCACTAGTGGATCACCTTTTAGTGAATACTAACTGCAACAAAATACTATGGCTTTCTCTTGGAGTGTACCTCTTACCTCCAATGATAATATTAAAATCTTCTAGTATTGTGGTTGCCTCCTAGATTGTATTTCATCTCCAACAATGACTTTTTTCACTTGGAAATGTCTCCCCACTAGAAAAAATTTCCAGTATTATGGGTGACTTGGTAATGCCTCCCTGCCAACAAAATTCCCAGAAAATTGACTTATTTTCTCTCCTTAAATCTCTTATTTATCCTTTCAGATTTTCTCCTAGTTCAATAGCTGACCCCAAGCCAAGGTCTAAAGATTTGATTTTTTTCATTACAGATTGCCACCTATCTACTCACATTTCCCATTAACACCTAGCAACTCTAAGGGTGTCTCCTTGCCCAACTACTGTCCATTAATTTACGCTACCTAATTGAAATGAGAAAATGCCTATGCTACTCACTGATGCTTCTCTTGGCTTGCTGTTCCTATATTGTTTTGTGCAATTATAATAACAATCAATTGGATTACTGTTGCTTTCGACTAGATCATGGGATTGATATCAGAGGGATGCTCCAATTGAAGTAGAAGGATGAGAAGGCATTGGAGAAGGCGTGAAGGATGAATAGATTCTATTTCCTTTTAACAAGAAAGAAGCTTAATTTCTTTCTTTTTGAAAACAATGGTAATCCATTTGAGTATCTAGGACAAGATCATGATGATGAGAAAGATAAAAGTTGATCTTGGGACGTCAGTGTTTATTGAACAATTTTTTCATGGGATAGCAACAAGGAGGGTGATTTGGGCCTAGGATAGTGGACAATGTGTGAACACAAGTATTGAGAAACCTCCCATAGTTTCAATGTGGTTTTGAGGAGAGAGTAGAAACTCAAGGTGGTTTAAAAAAAAATTATTTAGAATTTTTCATGAAAATCCTTGCCATTAGATTCTCCTTTTCGATATGTTTCTAGTTCCATGTGGCATGCTGAGTGGTTCTTCATGGATTGTGAGATATCCTCATTTGAAGTTGAAAACCCTAGATCATGGGCTAAAACCCAATGCATGGTGATGTGGCACCCTGCCATAGCCCAACACTTATTTAATTCAAGGAAGAAGTGTTATTCCATCTTAGGTGTCGTAAAGATATTTTATAAAAGATTTGAAGTATTACAAGGGGCTTTGATCTTTGTCAAATTTCAATATTCTCTACAAGGGCTAACGCTTAGGTCCTAGGGAGTTAAAATTTAAAAATTTAATTAGTAAGAAATCCTCCAACGAATAACCTTATGAATCCCTCTCTCAAGCCTTGAAGAACTATATAAATACTATTAATTAATTCTCCTAAAAGCACTTCAACGAACAATCTGTTGTGACCATTACTCTAAACTTTGACCCTTGTAAGGTTTAGTGTTGGATCAGGTATGTGGTGCATTGTACAAGCAGGGACTTGGCCCTTCTTAGGAAAATTATTCAAGCATATATGAAGCTCTCTAAAACAACAAATAGAATGTCTCTCCTGACTAGCGAAAGAGCTAAAGGATTCTTGTTTTTGGCATATGTTTTTGGGAAAAAAATTTGGACTCTTTTAGGTTTCATTTCAAGAATTCATTTGGATCATTTATTACAGGGTTTAGCCTTTTGTTTTATTCTTTACGGTTTGGGATCCGTTCAGATAAATCTCCTCTTGAAGCTATACTAATCCCTTTGTTTTTAATTGAACTATTATTTCGTCATCATCAAAGAATCCACTACAAAAAATCAATAAATTGATGATGATCCCTTTCTCAGATCAACGAAGAAATTGAGGACTTAGTTATGCTCCTTTTGAACATCCTTAGACTGTGTTTGGAGACTTTTTAGGGCATCGAACCAAAAGTTTTTTCATACAACCTAATCTGAAATAGAAATTCTTATCTTTGTGACATCAGTAACATATCAAAATGAGTCTTGTGACTCGCGAAGGCCATGAGCCCTCCTTTAATACTGATATTTATGAACATCACTGAGCCCTCTAGGATAGTGAACCTTGGGCAGAAAATTTCTTTGAGTTGTGGCTTAGTAAACAAGGATTTTTTTGGAGTGTTTGTCAGATTTTGAAAGAAATTTTAATGCAGTCACCTTCAGCCATCCTTAGGGTATCCTTATGATCATAATTCAAGCACAAAACACCTTAATCTCATTAACAGATGTGTAGTCCCTTAAAGCTCCATGTATACAATTATGGTGTAAACATTGACAACAGTTTAACACTGACACTTTGCGGTGTGACCTCACTTAACAAAATTAAATTTGACAACACTTAACAACATCATTCTACCTGTAGCAATATTTCCTCTTATTAACACTGATATGGAAACAACATTGATGTTTGATAGTAATTGAGCCTCAGAGATATATTAATGATTGTTTTACAGTACATTGGATTTGATCTATGAGACAATAAATTTTAGATGAAGAATAGTCATTACAGGGACCTATGTTTATAACATGACAATGATGACAATATGGTTGAGATTGTTTCTTTACTATCAAGGTATACTATAATTATGTAGATGAAATTCAATCATTAGGTTAGTGCATTTGATCCTTGAAGTTCACTGATACATAATGTAATTGCAGTGAGAATTAGTGTTATATATTGACAATTGTAGGTAAACAAACATCTTATACACTTCTTCTTACTTTTTTAGTACCTTTAGTTCTCATGAGGAGACTACAAACTTTACTGAGAGAAGGATTAAACAACCTTTCTACTTCATATCCAAAGTCTTCCAAATACAATGCTCCATAGTGTCATAATAGGACAAAATCAGATTTCTTGGAACATTTTTCCAATCAATACAATTTTTTTCCCACATGAACTAGTCTCCTTATCAAATATAGCCAAATTTCTTCTATACGAGGTCTAGTAAATTCCTAGAAAATCTAGGTTGACTCCAAATTTATTTAAAAGGATGTACCACACAGATGTTGATCGTTGCTTGAGAGGAGCATAGATATATACTATTGGTTTGTTGGTGAATGATATTAGTACTGAATTAAGTACATAATATAGTATTGAAAAACTACTTAGTACCGAATAGTTCATGCAAGGTACTGAGTTATGAAATAGACCTATCACAAGTTATAACTGATATATGCTAGTTGTAACTGTTTTTTGTAACCCAAGACGCGCCCCTAGCTTTTGGGATACTCTACCACCTAGCCACATGCCCTTCCAATGAAGGGAAATAACATGTTCATGGGTGGGTTGATACTGCAACATGATTCTCAAGCCAAATTGATCATTTATACCCAAGGATCTAAAATTTATAGCCATAACTGCAGTACTAATACCATGTAAATCCATTGGACATGATGGGGATTGAACCTAGCACCAGTCCCCAGCTAGTGGGTTGCTTTATAACTGAGCTACATGCCTTTTTGATGATTGGCTACATTATGTGCAGTTTTTGATTGACACTCCCCACATAGAACATATTTCCCTTTCCATCATCCTATTAATTAAAATAGTAAGGGTTCAGTACCATTTTTTCTAACAAGTAAACTAAGTTGATTCTACGTTGATCTAAACAAATTTTGCATGTTTTACTATCCCATAGCTTGAAACTTTTTTTCAAGCACAAAATGAAAAAACACTATCATTGGAAAATAATTGATTGTGTTGGGGCTATCAGGACCTAGGCCATATTTTGGTCATTTTTATAAGATCAATATTCACAACAGTTGGCCTTCCCCCCCTTTCTTTATTCCCAAAATGCTTCAAAAATTTTCATGAAATTGAGACTTAGGGACTTGCTGGTTTTACATATTTTTTTCCTTTAGTTCAGTTGGATGGCTTTCTATCCTCTGAACCTCAAAAAATTCCTCTAGCATACTTCACCTTTAGGACATGTAGTTATTCAATAATGTTTGGAGGATGTCACACCCACAACTTTAGGTGAGGTTTGAAGAATTGATAGAATTGGCTATTACAAACTCTATTTTATCATTGGAACATCAAACTCTATTTTCTCATTTGGACATGATGGTGATTGAACCTAGCACCAGTCCCCAGCTAGTGGGCTGCTTTATAACTGAGCTACATGCCTTTTTGATGATTGGCTAATTTTCATGAAATTGAAAGATGTGGGACTTTCTTGTTGGCTTGCATATTCCCACCCTTCAGTTCATTGGTATGGATTATTATCCCCCAGTAGTTTCTAACGTTTCTTCTTAACGAGATCCTCCAGTTGTTTTGATGATTGTGCCTTTTCTGTTCAAATTTTTTTGTTTCAATCCCTCTTTTATAGGCCTCTTTCTCTTTTCTGATTCCACAGGGTTACGTTTTTCTACCATTTGATTCAATGAATATGTTACTAAACCATTGCTACCAAACCCTGATTCTTCTATTAACTTCATTGGACTGAAGGAAACTTCACAACAAAGTTGAGATCTTACCATTTTGTGTGCTGATGGAGGAAGGGCCTGCAGTAAGAGTAAGTTCTGGCTACAGAGGAAGGAGAGTGCACCGCGGGGAAAACCTTAACAACGATAAACCTTTGGCTCCAGTGGAGGGTGAGGTGTTCAGTTTTTCTGGCGAGAGGCAAGAATGAGAGGCGTTCTGGTTGTCCGGCGAGATGCAAGAAGGCGGAAGATGCGTTCCATGAAAGATTAGAAGGCGTTCATAAAAGAAAATTAAGTGAAAGGTTAAAAGTTATTAAGAAAATTAGGTGACTGTCCCTCCTTAGGTTATTAAACCGAGTTTCTGAAGTAAGCCACAGATTACTAAGTCCAGACCCTTCAGAAAGGACTGTAATCCAAGCATAAGACAAACTGTATGAGCTCCTCAAAAACTTAGATCACAGGTTTGAAGACTACTGAAAGTCCGTGCTTGGAGGAGCCTTCAACAGAGGCCTGTCCACCAGTCCAGTCTCCCACAGGTGGCTATCACAGGTGCACTTTTATCCACAGATCCAATCCCTCTATTTACTGATCCGAAGCTTCCAAAGGTGATTGTTCTTCAAGGTTTATTTCTGGTCCAATTTTCTTATTGGTGAATGTCAGAGCCCTACTTTGATTCTCCACTAGCTAAGCTACAGATCCAAATTTCTCTAGTCTTCATAGTAGATCCGAGCTCTTCAAACTGATCATAGGAATTGAGGTTAAGGTCCAAAATTTTGTACAAGTCTGACCCTTCATAGATTATTGTACACTGTTCGAAATTTCAATGGAAGGATAACCCAATCAATATGCTTTTTAAGTCCTCCTTGGCCTTAGTTCACAAGATGTGAACTCTCCTCAATGTTCTGTGTTTATCATACGTTCTTCACCAAATTGCTAGCCAGAAATGAATGAAACGCAGATTTATATATATATATTTGTTTGTCCCTATGAAGAGACACAACCATTGGAAAAAAAGGTCGACATTATATGACTGCATAGGTCGGCTTGACTGCAAATATATATATTTTTTATCTTAAAAATTCAATTTCTCACAAACTATTGGGAGTTTCGGGGCAAGTAAGAGCTTGTTGGAAAGAGGGAAAAATCCTCTTTAATATGGTGTAGGATTCATTGTGAAAGGATGCCTCCAAGGTGTCTAAATTTATTTTTCTTTGTGACTGTTCATGAAATTTTAGTGCAGAAGGTGATTGGGACAGTAAGAGATCATTAGAGCTTCTTCATCATGGTGTGTCTTCCATGTCATCATGATAGTATGCCATCATATGATAGTTCACATGTATGTCATCATATGTCATAGTGCCGCATCTATCAATCTTCCATTAAGAGAGCTCATCAAGGGAGCTTATATTCCATCAATGACAATTATTGACCAACATTAATGTCATTTTCTCTCATCCTATTTAAAACATGAAGATGTTTTGAAGAAGAAGGAGGAGGTTTCGAGAGAAGAATTAAAGAGAGTGCTTTTGAGGAGCATTAGAGGTGCTTCTAAGCACATTGTAGAGAGTTTTGTTTTTGCAGGAAATTGTGGAGGAGGAGAGCTCTAATTCTTGCATACATTCAGATTTGAAGTTCGTTGCCGAGCACCAAGTTCCACATCAAACTCAGTCCATCTACTTGTGTAAATAGGTCCAATCGCTTCAATTCACCAGACAGATTGTGCTGGCCATCACTAGCTTTTCTTGGCCAACTGAGGGCATTCTCAATTAAAGAGTCACTATTTGAAAAGCCCGTTTAGAGGATTGCCTTCCACATTATCAGTAGTGTTGTTAGGCACTGATCAGCCGACAAGTCAATGTAACCTTTTCTCTCGGCTTTCCTAATATAATGGTCGCACAACTTTGAAGCGGACCCGGAGCCGTAGTCTAGGAGGGACGAACTCCGTCATTAATTCTTGCAGTCATTATATTTTGATGTTATGCATGATGCTTAAATTTTGAAATTTAACATTAAAATTAACGGCTTATATTTCAAAAACTATGTTTTAAGAAGTTTGATTAACTTACAAACCACTATTTCAGTTATTCTTCTTTCCATTCCCATTTTGTCAAGAGTTAGAAAGATCTTGTCTTTCTACATTCAGATCACTAGATAATCTAGTGGCGGTTGGGTGAGACTTATTATGAGTAGTAGCTTCCAACAGGTGGTGCCCTGCAAAGTCGAGGGAGTGGTGGCTTCCTGTAGGTTGTGGTCTACAAAGTTCATATAGGTTGTTGTCTGAAGCGAATAATGGCTTTCATGATTGGAAAATTGTGGCTTGCACACTAGTGGTGGCCAGTGAATTAGATGTAAAATAATTTTATGATAATAGAAGACACAACGATGAAGACTATATGTCGATGGTGGTTTTTACCCTTGTGTTTTCCACCTTACATCTGGTGTCTTTGTGTGATTATGTCATGATGTGTTGTTGATATTTTGTTCATGTTTATTGATCTATTGCTTTATGGTTCATGGTTATTTACTTAATTAGTATCCACTCATGTGGTTTACTCGTTCATATTTATATTTTCTCATATATTATGCTACAAGTGAACTGCTAATGAATAGATGAATTGGGATTGGTGATAAGTGTAGAAATTATATAGACAATATGTATTTCATGTATTAAATCCGATCAAGCAATGTGCTAAAGCAAGATACTGAATACTTCTATAAATAAATTATGGAAGATAAACACAATCACCAATCACGACAATAAAGAAAGAATCAAATCAAACCACAACACAGATAATTTCCAGGGGAAAGCTTGCTACTCAAAACCCCACTATCTTCTGTTGTATATTCAACATGGAAACATGTAACAATTAAAATGAAATCTTCTCACAAGAGTCTCTAGCACTCAGCTAATTGTATCACATTGTCCCAGACAAAATCGTAGCCAGTTCTCAGCTTCTAAAAAACCTACCTTGCTTGTGCAATTTCTGATGAATGCAATCCCTATTCTTTAGGAATTTTCTCCTTCCAAAACTGCGCAAGGATCATGGGCAATCCAATGTATGTTTGGTTGCATGGGTGCAACCCATTAATTCTACAACTGATAGTTAACATCCCTTTAACATTTGTCTCAACCGGGTCTCCACTGTAACTGACATGCATGCAGCTATTAATAGTAAATCATCAGTTGCATGTTAGATCACTGATTGTGAATTAAATAATATTCAATTGACTTGATCTCTCACTAGTGCAACACTCAGTTACAACTAGCTCAACTGACTTTAACTCACCTAGATTGAGTTAATTGATTTCTCATGCATTAACTAATGCACCAACTGCAATTTGAACTCTATTACAACTAGAATTTCTCTGCATGCCTCACCAAATACCCTCAACTCGAAATTCATCAGCTAACTGAGTTTATCACACTCAGTTAAATTTTAAAAGTGATTTTGAGATAAGATTACAATTTATTGTCCAACTTAATTAAGGGAAAATTAAATTAGATACTGCACCAATTTAATTAATTAAATTGGCCTTCACACTAATGTATCGCTAGGACCTGTTGACCCCACATTAGTGTGTGTGCTGTAATTTCTTGTTGTACTTCAACACTCCCTCTCAACAAGAAAGGGATTATCTTCCACGCCGATCCTACCTCTGTGGTATTCAAATTTTCTCCTGGTGAGCGCCTTCATCAGAATACCTGCATCTTGATCCTCCGTGGGAATGTACTGAAGTAACATAATGCATCTCTAGACACAATCTATAAGATGGTGGTACTAGATGTCAATGTGCTTGGACCTATCATGGAATACTGTATTAACCCGAAGTTTAATGCAATTATGGTTATCACAATTTATCACCGTCGGATCCATCTGAAACCCAAACAAACCAACCAAGATATTTCTCATCCAAATGGCCTCACATGCAGCTTGACTAGTTGCCATGTATTCTGCCTCGACTGAACTAAGTGCCACGGATCACTTCTTCCTCCTGTACCGAGAAACTATTTTCGATCTTATGTTGAAGATCCTTCCTGATGTGCTCTTTCTGTTTGATGGACTACCTTCCCAAACTGCATCCGTGAAGCCTTGAAGCTTCACTCTCTCTGTCCATATGTACCATAATCCAAACTCGATAGTGCCCCTTAGATATCTAAAGACATGCTTCCCCGCCTTCCAAAAGAGCTTGGTCGACTTAACCATAGCTTTACTCAGCTGGTTAGCTGAGTAGCAAATGTCTGGTCTAGTGTTCACCAAGTACATCAGTGAACTCACTAATTGCCTGTAGATAGTAGCGTCCACTACTCCTGAAGTAGCATCCCCTTTCCTCCAATTTCCTAGAAGAGGAGTCTCCATGGGTTTACATCTCTCCATGTGAAACTTACCCAATATCTCTTTGGCATACTTGCCTTGAGAAACAAAAATTTCACCATCCCACTGCCATATTTCCAAACCAAGGAAATAGTGAAGGAGTCCCATGTCCTTCATTTCAAACTCTCTTGCAATGTCCTCTTTGGAAGAATGTATCATCTGATCATCACATGTCAAGATTAAATCATCTACATAAAGTACAATAATCAAAATCTTACCATCAACCACAATCTGGTACAAGTTTGCAACCGCTTCACTTTTAGTGAAGCCCAACTCGGTGAAATAGCTGTCAATCCAAGTGTACCAAGAACGAGGAGATTTCTTCAGCCCATACAATGCTCTCTTGAGTCGGCACACATGCAACTCACTGTCAAATATTTCGAAACCTTCTGGTTTCTCTATGTACACCTCTTCCTCAATAACTCCATTGAGAAACACAGTTTTCACATCCATCTGATGAATGTGCCACCCCATCTTCGCTGAGAGTGCAAGGATAGATCTAATGTACGAGTACCTCATAATTGGTGTGAAAGTCTCTTCATAGTCAATCCACTCAACTGGTCAGAATCCCTGGGCCACAAATCTAGCCTTGTACTTCTCCACAATCCCATCTGTTGCTTGCTTCACCTTATAGATCTATCTAGATCCAACCACTAATTTTCTGACTGGTCTTGGGATAACTTCCCATGCACTGTTCTTGACAATGGAGTCATACTCCTCTACCATAGCATCAACCCAAATTGGTTGTTGCACTGATTCCTCAAAGGAAGATGATACACTTTCTCATAATATCCATGTATCCAATAAAACTGTCTGGAGACTGTCTCTATCTGCATAGTGAAATAGGTGATCCTACATTCTATACCGCATCAAGTCTCAATCTATCAGCTTCCGTGGTGCACCTTATACCATTTCTAGTGGATGGATCTACATGATTATTTTCTACCACTCCATGATCCTCCGGATGTGGCTGATCCACATCTTGAGGTTCATTATTCGAAACCAAGAGTTCCTCCTCTACATGCAATTCCAGCTCCCTCTCAAGGGACAATCGCATGGCTTTCTCCTCATCAAATTTTATATCCGATCTCACAACAGTGATCCTGCTATTTGGAAAATACACCCGATAGTTGTGGGGAGTATCAGTGTACCCCACAAATATCCCAATCTCAGTTGTTGGTTCAAGCTTCTTCCTGGCATCTTTGGTCACATGCACATAAACAGATGAGCCAAAAATCTTAAAATGTGAAACATCAGGTTTCTTACCAGTAAAAGCCTCCTTTTGTGTACTCATGCCAAGTATCCCATGAGGACAATGGTTTTTCACAAATAATTTGGTGTTGCATGCCTCCACCCACATATGTAATTATATGCCCTAATCATGCAACATCGCTTGTGCTGCACCCACAATTGTTCTATTCTTTCTTTCTATGACCCCATTATGCTGTGGGTTATGAGCCGCAATCAAAACTCTCTAAATTCCTTCTTTGCTGCAGAAGTTATTGAATTCATTTGAGATGTACTCACCACCATTGTCGCTCCTAAGAGCCTTCACTTGCTTCCCCGTGTCTTTCTCCACTATTGCTTTGAACTCAAAAAATTTTGAGAACGTCAGATCTTTCTTCTACATGAAGTAGATCCAACACTTTCTAGAAAATTCATCAACAAATATCACATAGTACTTATGCTTTTCTGTCGAAGTAGTAGAGAATGGTCCACACACATTTGAGTGAACTCTCTCAAGGATTTCCGAAGCTCGGTTCTCCTTCTCGTGAAAAGTGGCCTTTGCATACTTTCCCATAGTACATCCCTTGCATGTGTCTAATTGTGCAAGAGTACCCATGGGAAGTCCCGTAGAAATCTGCTACATGATCTTCAAGGCTCCATGGTGTAGATGACCCAATCTCCTGTGCCATAACTCACCCTCATTCTGGCCCACCACTTTGTTTTCCTTAGCCATCAATGTTGTGCAGCCATCTACATCAAGTTTATAGAGATTCTTCACACGAATCCCAATCTTATTGGCTTCTCCTGTTGCTTTGTGTCGAAGGAAAGATTTTCCCTCACTAAAAAAAACATCATAGCCTCTATCATCTAACATTGTAACTGAGACCAAATTTTTCTTCAAGCCTGGGACATGCATTACATCTTTTAATAGAAAGGGTTTACCTGTCTATCTCTGGAAGGTAACTATACCAATCCTGATAGCACTGTATGGCCCGTCAACACCCATTTTGATATTCATCTCGAGGTCCTTCTCCTCCAAGCTACTGAAAAGTTCTTTGTCTCCCATCATGTGAAAGGAAGCACCACTATCCAAGTACCACACCGATCCCATTGCACTTGACACCATGCATGCAATGATCCAGAAGTCACACTCAAATTGCAAGGCTAAAGCCTCACCAGCTACAGATCATGAAGCCTTCTTGTTCCTCTTCTTTTATGGACAATTTGTGGCATAATGTCTATGCTCGTGACAGTGAAAACACTTCACTCTGCACATGTCGCACTTCTTTCCATCTTTGCCGGACTCAGATTTGGAATGGAATTTATTTCCTTTCCCCCTCTTCGACTTGGCAGCCAAAGCACAATCTTCTTCGTCATCATTTTTAGATGAAGATCCATCCCTGGTATTCTGCCTAAATTCTTCTTGCACCAAATCCGACCAAAGTCATTCCAAATCTAGAAATTTTTCCCTTCCATTGATAGGGTCCTGATAACTATTCCAACTCTTGGGAATTCATAGAAGAGCTAGGCTCACCAAGTCATCATCCGCGACAGTAATTCTGATGCTCCCATGCTCATCCGGACATTGGACAAGCTTTGTTAAATATTTCGGAATGGTGTCGCCTTTCTCCATTTTAATTTTCCTGAGTTTATCTTTCAGTGCCAATTTTCTATGATCATTGCTGCTATGAAATAGAAGTTTTAAAGATTTCCACATTGCATATGGTATCTCTTTGCCATAGAGACTTGAGACAATGTGGTCTCGTACTCCCTCCAGTAAGATCATCCTCACCTTTGAAACCTTCTTTTGCCAGTGTTAAACAGTAATTTGTCACCGTCCCTGCAATCCCCATCTCACCCATTGGAGGGTCGTTTCTGTGACCAATAAGCAGTGTCATGCCTTGCAAATACCATCATTGCATCCCTTGCCATGAGGACAACATTCCTTCTGTTGATCATTTCCTGAGCAGACCCCTAAAAACACTTGTTTTTTCCTTGGCCCTAGTAGCCCGTTATGTCCTCGCGCCAATGGGGAAAATTAACACTGAGCCCATGCCAATTGGTGCTCTGTCCCAGTTAAGCACCCGCGCCAATCTGCTTATGGAAAAATGGAGGCGAAGTTTCGATTACAACAACTTTGTGGATGAGTCATGAGGAGTGGTTTCGACTGAATAACCACGACCTTTCTCCTTTGGCCTCTTGTTTCCACCTTATGGGGAACCTCCCAAGGGACAAGGCCTCCCTTCCACTATTGTAGGGATCCCAACCTCCTCCTCTCCTCTATAAATATAGCCATCTTCCATTGATGAAGGGGCTAAATGGTTGAGTTCCCAAGAGCCTTCATAGCCTAAAGAACGCTGCAAGAGCCTTGATAGTCCTCATAGAGCCAAATCAGAAGCAAAGAGATTATTGTCAAGACATCCAAAGAGAGAGGCTTGTCCCATCCCTGACAAGCTTTACCGAGACATATTCCGTTGTCGACCCACCGAAGGAAGATTCAGCGTCAGAGCTAGGTTGTATTTTCCTTTGTATTGATTAATGATAAGCGACTTTGGTTATGGTTCCACTCGTATTTTTCATTATGATCATGAGTTGTGTCTTCTCTGACTGATACATAATTGTATATATTGGGTTTTACGCTTGTATGTTCGTCATGTTTCTTGTATGTGCAGGTGTTTTATCACGACAAGCGGGAGAATTGTGATCTACTGGAGCAAAGAAACGGGAGCGCTATCTTCTCTACGAGCAACAGCGTTGGACTTGAGGTAGGCCTTCTTCGCAATTTGGTCTATTACAATTAGAAACTTGCACCTTAGCGTGATACGATTGTTGCTAGACCCGATCTGGGCTAGTAGGGATCGCCTATGTCTGCAGAGGGGATTTACCTCTACAACAAATTGGCGACTCCGCTAGGGAGGGGCTGATTTGGAGTATTGTCTCGTATTTTCGGTCGATTCTTGACTTTGCTTGCTTGATCAGCTCTTTTGGCTGGCTCTTTCTGTGTGTTTGGCTTTTGTTTAGCTTCCAGAGGATCAAATCTGACCTATGTTTTTCCGAAATTTCACCTTTTCATGGTTGGCTTGATTGGCGCAAGTTCCGCCCTGATAGTCGCGCCAATTGGCACAAGTTTCTAGTTTATTACCCGCGCCAATCCTGCTCTGGCGCTAGATTCAGCCTGACAGTCGCACCATTTCCTGTAGGTGCTAGGGTTTACCCTTGTTCGGAAGTTTCTTTTGGTCAGTACTTTGCTTTTTGGTTTGTTTTGGATTCTCTTTGAAGTGGTGAGTCTGGTCTTGGTTGGGAGAAATTCTTTGTTTTTTCATTTTCAGGCGTTGGCACTTGTTGTCAGTTAGCAAGTCGCGCCAGTTGGCACTTGTTGTCAATGTAAAAGTCGTGCCAATTTCAGGGTGTGTGAAAATTGAGATTTTTTCCCTAAATCCTTCACCAATGTGTCTTTCCCTTCTAGTCTTTTCACTGTATGAGCATAGATTACATTGCTCATTGTTTGAAATGTCTTCTTTCCATGATTTTTTGATGTAAAAGGGAATGAATGCCTTGTTTTGATCTCTTGCTTTGGAAGTCCTCTTTGTGTTTGACCTCATATGTCTTGTCGCCTTTTGAGGGATTTCGTTACAAAGTGTTTGAAACAACGATTGCATTCTTAGTGTTTGTTTACATCTCTTTTGCATTCATCCTCCATTAAGAAGATTTGCGTTCTTTTACTCTTCGTCTCATAGTTTGCTTTTCGTTAAAATGCATTAGATCACATTGCATTGAAAAGTATTTTTGAGATTTATCATTGAACTTAGATCACATTGTTTAATGATTGAAAGCTAAAAATCGCTTTGAGTGCATTCTCTTTCATTAAAAGCATGCATTAAGTAGATTCTCATTTCATCGAAAAATGCATTGAGTGCATTCTTATTATTTGAAAAGAAAAAGGAAATTGTGCATAGATTGCAATTGCGTAGTTTTCGAAAAAAAGGATTTTGCATAGATTACATTGCATCATTCGCATCATTGAATGTTTGAAATTACTTTGGATAGTGAAAGTCATCTAGTTTGGAAGAATTTCGTTTATAGTTTTGTTGTTTGTTGCATCATTGTTTGAAGCTCTTCCCTTAACTAGATAGCATTCATCGAATTGAAAGATTTCTTTTCTCATATAGCTGCATATAGGAGATTGTCAGATGACACTCGCTAGGGCCTGAAAATTGAAACATAATTGAAGATTAACATTAAAATTTATTCAATTTACACTAAGGCAACATTGAAACATTAACGAAACATTTAGAGGTATAGGCTAGAGATGTGTTCCGGCGTCTTTAAACCTAGTAGTTTTCGTTCGCCTCTTGGCTTTAGACAGCACTAGTACGAACTTGTGCTCCCTGTACAGTTGCGTATATAACGGGAGACCCCACTAGGTTGCTATCCTTCATCCATAGGAAGCCGAGTCTGCCGCCTTATACCCGTGATACACCGAACACAGCATCTGGGGAGATTTCCTGCACGTACGTTAAGTCCTTGGTTGATTTCTCTTTCATTTTGAAACCAAGGTGTATATTACAGTTCACGGTTATTTGGTACACCCTTTGCCTAGAATTCCTGAGCAATAATTTTGATCTTATCTGACTCCTTAAATTTGAAAAGATCACCAAGCGCTTGTCCTTTCACACTTGTTTCAAAACTGAAAGAGATAGAGTCACCTTTCATCCGTTTCTCGACTCTTAAAACATGAAACGGTGAAGTTCCTAAGTTTCAATGTGGTAAAATAAATCACCTATGATCACACGCCATTTTAGAGTTTTCTTGTTGGTCGCTTGATTGTGTGCCTTGGTTTTTAGCTCGTGTGCGGTTTTAAGTTGTTTTGATGGCAACTTTTCTGAAGTTCACCAACCAAGGAATCCCCTCCAATGGGAATCCTGGTCCTTTTCCTCCTTTTGGAAATGTTGGCGCTCCTTATATGGCAATGTTGTCCCTTCCTGGGTTAACTGTTGGGTTGCCTGTTTGGTTGTTTTCAACCTCTGTGGTCCCGAATGTCTCAGCTACTGTTCAATCAGTTCCTCCACCTGAACAACATCATGCTGATTCCAAGGTGGACCTCTCCCCTTCTTCGCCTGTTTCTGTGTCCTCCTCTTCTACTTCGCCTGGTGAAAGTCTGGATTCGAGTAACCAGGTGGCTAAGAAGAAGAAGAAGAAGATAAAGAAGAAGAAGTCAGATAAAGGAGAGGCTAGCTCTGTGGCTATTGCACCTAAGAAGCCATCCATTGATAAACCTTCCAACTCTCCACGGAAAGTCAAGTTCCCTTGCATGTTGTGCACAGGATACCATCTTCTTCGAGATTGCCCTAGCATTCCCAAGGTGCTCAAAGCATGGTCCAACGGTCGTCCGTTGTTGCCTTTGGCTTCCAGGAGTCAGGTTGGGGGCACATCTTCAACTGGTGCTGGTAAAACTCATAAGAAGCAAGGTAAGCTTGCCAATCCCTGTAAGTTGTGTGAAGGGAATCATCCCATTCACCTTTGTCCGTATATGGATGAAGCCAAACGAGTTTTGGACAACTTGGCTGTTTCTGCGCCATGCCTTCCAGCTGTTTACAAACAGCTTTCTTTAAGTCTTCCACCAGCTGATCCTACGATTGGTCAAGAGTTATCCTTGGTCGATCCCGCTCCCTCAGAAATTTGAATTCAAGAATCCATCCCTGACCAACCATTGGTTGTGGGATCAGTTGAGCTAGCCCCGTCTAGGGTGCACCAAGTCTTTTCCATAGAGAATGGACCTCACATCCCTCAGGTTCTTCTGGTTTCTTCAGATTCCACGGACTTGGAGAAAGATTCTCCTGTCCCTATATCTCAAGAAGCAGCTCCTCCACCTCCCGTGACGGAGCTCTCGAAGGATTCCCCTACCACCTTCGAGATGGAGGTCGTGGAGGATGCTCCTTCTTCCGTAACACCAGGGGAAGACCATCTCGGTTCGATGGTAGCCCCTCCCAGTAGTTTGGTCGTTTCCTTTGATTAGAGTCGATTTGCAGGATACCGCCTTTCGTCTTATGTGCCTTTCGAGATAATGGTACATGCCTTTGGTCTGGTCGTTCCCAGCACCATTATAGACGAAGGTGCATCTGTTAGTATTTTATCCTCGACTACTTGGCAAGCTTTCGGTTCACCGCCGCTTGCGCCTGTTACACAGAATCTGTTGACATTTAATAGAAGAACGAGTCAACCATTAGGGATCCTTCCAAGGTTACCTGTTACTTTGGGAGGTAAAATTGTCCATATGGACGTGATGGTTGTTCCAGGCCCCTTGGATTTTAATCTGCTCTTGGGGCGTGATTACACCTATGCCATGGAAGTGCTTGTCTCCTCCCTTTTTTGTGTGGTCTAGTTTCCACATGAAGGACGGATCGTGACCATTGATCAGCTTTTGTTCTTTGGTCCTGATGTGGCAGTTGGCCCGCCATCATCCCTTCCTAGTTTTTATCCACCCGTTGTATCTGCCCCACCGCAGGTCGACTATTTGGCTACCTACCCCATGCCTGTACTCAGTGATAGTGCCATTGTGCATCATGTGCTGGGGGCATTGGGTCCTGATTTCCAAGATGTTTTCCTTCCATCGGGAGTGGAACTCTTGGAAGCGATGACTTCTTGTTCATTATGATGAGGTTGTCGGAGCAGAGTTCCTTGTCTTGTGTCAAGCTCCTTAAAAAATGAAACAAGGTTGTCGGAGCAGAGTTCCTTGTCTTGTGTCAAGCTCCTTAAAAAATGAAACAAGGTTGTCGGAGCACAGTTCGTTTTCTTGTGTCAAGCTCCTTAAAAAATGAAATAAGGTGTCCTGAGGATAGTTCTTTTAATGTGTCAACCTCTTAAAAAATGAAACACGTTCCTGTTCAATTCGAGTCTTTGATAAGATCTCGTAAAATCTCAGTCGAGTCTTTCTATTGATCTTGTAACTTGAACCTTCACTCCATATGCCTTTCATATGGATTGAAGCTTGGGGGGCATGTACCTCAAATTGAGTCACCATGCTGGGGGCATGCTTAATTCTTTCAAGCATAGTTTATCTTTGTTTCAATCTTGTGTAAAAATGAAACCAACTTCAAGCAAATTTTCTTGATTTCAAGCTTGTGTAAAAATGAAACCATTCCCATTTTACCTCTCGTGATTGCCATTTTATCAGCCTGTTCTGCCAGGTGAACCTTGGTTTTCTCACTCCATCGTCACTCTCTGCTCGGCCGATCATATGCCTTCACTTGGTTGTTTTACCTGTTCCCGAGGAACCGCTACGATGAGTGGTCTTGTTAGCCAGCCTCTTAACCTTTACTTGTTCTGAGCAGTTCCACCATCACCAGAACCACTTGCTTCCCTTTATACCACTCGTTACTCCAGGAGGAGTCATCTTTCAGCTCTTTTCTGACTCCCTAAAAATGAAAAGATTGCCAAGTTGCTTGTCATTTTGATCTCGTTAAAGTGGCTACGAAACAACATCTACCCAGTATACGTTTACCCCTTTTTCGAGTTGGGATAGATTATTTACGAAAAAGGAATACCCTAGCCTATCGCGACTAGGAGGCTTTCTCAGACATAGTTTTCTACCTTTTCGGATCTGAGGAACTATTTACGAAAAGGGACCATTGGAGTTTACTTTTCTGTTGTCTTTTCAAACTCTCTAAACATGAAAAGACGCCGAGTTCTTCCTTTGTCAGACTCGTTAAACCCTGATGACATTGGATTCAATCGTAATGACGATATTCGAGTTCCTCCTTCCTAGGGCTCGTTAAATGTACTAGGATGGATTCGTCCGAAGGACAGAATTATATTACAAGCATATGCTATCCCCTTCAAGCTTGTTTTCAAAAATAATTGGGGTACTCGCCAGAAATGGTGGGGAAAATGGAACCAAAATCGTTGTCGTGTCGGTAGTATGTCACACTTGAACATGGCACTTGTCTGCATTCGTGTCGAGTTGGGGACATCTCATCTCGTTTTTCACTTGCCTCCGTGGGTTTGGATAATCCCTTTTGACCTCTCATCTGTTCTTTGCCTCGTCATCATGACCTCTGATCTTTTGATGTCAAATACTGCCAAATCCACTGTCGTGCCGCGGATATGTTCAAGAGAAGTTGACCTCTGCAAATTCCAACCTTCCTCTGATTCTCATCTGATCCTAATTCACAAAGACATTATGTTCCTCTGTCTCGTGTCGATGATGTGGGAAACACTATGGCCCACCTTCGATCAAGGTCACTTCCTGTCGACTTCAGCTCATTATCCAAGAAGTTGATCTAGAGACTCCCTTCTGGTACCTTGGAGCCTGCATGCCTCAATGGCAGGTTCTTCGCGTTCGACGTGAGGTTTTCATCATTGGCCTCCGATCGATTGATTCTACGGGTGTTCGACGTCAGCTCACTGTTCACATTCCGTAGATTATACCTATAGTACCTTGAGGACCATTTTCATCATTGGTGGTACCTCTCGCGTCTGTTAACAGCTTTCATCATTGGCTGGTAATCGGACGATGTTCTTGCATGTTCGACTTCAGCTCACTTATTCGCATGGTTGAACTTGTACTTTGTTTGGGTCGAGATGGAGCGCAAGACCCTGGATTTTTTCTATTAGAATCAAGGTTGTGATGTTGTGGATTATTATGATTAGTTACATGACTCACTGATTGGATGGTTGCGACCATACCTGAGTCTATTTATCGATCCTCACTGGATGGCTACATCCATGCCTTGGATCTGGATTATTGTATACTCTGTTATGGATGGCTGCGCCCATACCACATATGTATTATGTATTTGAGATATCAGTTGTACTTCTCCACGCAGGTTTTCCGACAGCGGTATTTTCAATTGGACACGTTCTTGTAAAGCATTTCACCCCTCTCTCTCTATCGGGCCTCATGCTTTAGGGGGCATCTGTAATTTGTCATCGTCCCTGCAATCCCCATATCGCCCATTGGAGGGTCGTTTCTGTGACCAATAAGCAGTGTCATGCCTTGCAAATACCATCGTTGCATCCCTTTCCATGAGGACAACATTCCTTCTGTTGATCATTTCCTGAGTAGACACCTAAAAACACCTGTTTTTTCCTTGGCGCTAGTAGCCCGTTATGTCCTCACGCCAATGGGGAAAATTAACACTGAGCCCGTGCCAATTGGCGCTCTGTCCCAGTTAAGCACCCGCGCCAATCTGCTTATGGAATTTTTTTTAAAAATGGAGGCGAAGTTTCGATTACAACAACTTCGTGGATGAGTCATGAGGAGTGGTTTCGACTGAATAACCACGGCCTTCCTCCTTTGGCCTCTTGTTTCCACCTTATGAGGAACCTCCCAAGGGATAAGGCCTCCCTTCCACTATTGTAGGGATCCCAACCTCCTCCTCTCCTCTATAAATATAGCCATCTTCCATTGATGAAGGGGCTGAATGGTTGAGTTCCCAAGAGCCTTCATATCCTAAAGAATGCTGCAAGAGCCTTGATAGTCTTCATAGAGCCAAATCAGAAGCAAGGAGATTATTGTCAAGACATCCAAAGAGAGAGGCTTGTCCCATCCCTGACGAGCTTTACCGAGACATATTCCGTTGTCGACCCACCGAAGGAAGATTCAGCGTCAGAGCCAGGTTGTATTTTCCTTTGTATTGATTAATGATAAGCAACTTTGGTTATGGTTCCACTCATATTGTTCATTATGATCATGAGTTGTGTGTTCTTTGACTGATACATAATTGTATATATTGGGTTTTATGCTTGTATGTTCGTCATGTTTCTTGTATGTGTAGGTGTTTGATCGCGACAAGCGGGATAATTGTGATCTGCTGGAGCAAAGAAACGGGAGCGCTATCTTCTCTACGAGCAACAACGTTGGACTTGAGGTAGGCCTTCTTCGCAATTTGGTCTATTACAATTAGAAACTTGCACCTTAGCGTGATACGATTGTTGCTAGACCCGATCTGGGCTAGTAGGGATCGCCTCTGTTCGCAGAGGGGATTTACCTCTACAACAGCTAGGCATCAAGATTTACAGCATTTGTTGCAGCGGGTTTTGGAATGTCATTGTCGATGAATTATTTCAACCCATTGTCCTCCAGTACTGCCTCCATTCTGTCTTTCCACGCAATATATGAGTTGCCCTCGAGTGCATAATCCAATCTCAAGCCATTGAAAGCAATTTCGATCCTGATCCACTTGTCGCATCAAGAATATTGCTGCAAATTCGAATTCTATTCAGTCACAAACTCATCTTTTCCTCCATTATAGTGATTTCCTGTGCTCCGATACCATGTAGAAATTATACAAACAATATGTATTTCATGTATTCAATCTGATCAAGTAATCTGCTAAAGCAAGATATTGAATACTTCTACAAATAAATTGCGGAAAATAAACACAATTGCCAATCACGACAAGTAAAGAAAGAATCAAATCAAACCACAACATAGATAATTTCCTGGGGAAAGCTTGCTGCTCAAAACCACACTATCTTCTTTTGTATATTCGACATGGAAACATGAAACAATTACAATTCACTCTTCTCACAAGAGTCTTCAGCACTCAGTTAATTGTCTCACACTATCCCGGACAAAATCGACAAACACTTAGCCAATTATTAGCCTCTAAACAGCCTGCCTTTCTTACACAATTCCTGATAAATGCAATCCTTATTCTTTAGGAATTTTGGCCTTCCAAAACTACTCAAGGATAATGGGCAATCTAATGTGTGTTTGTTTGCATGGGTGCAACCCATTAATGCTACAACTGATAGTTAGCATCCCTTTAACATTTGTCTCAACTGGGTCTCCACTGGAACTGACATGCATGCAAATATGGATAGTAAATCATCAGTTGCATGTTAGATCACTAATTGTGAATTAAATAATATTTAATTGACTTGATCTCTCACTAGTGCAACACTCAGTTACAACTGGCTCAACTGACTTTAAGTCACCTAGATTGAGTTAACTGATTTCTCATGCATTAAATAATGCACCAGCTGCAATTCGAACTCTATTACAACTAGAATTTCTCTGCATGTCTCGCCAACAACCCTCAACTTGAAATTCATGAGCTAATTGAGTTTATCACACTCAGTTAAATTTTACAAGTGATTTTGAGATAAGATTACAATTTATTGTCCAACTTAATTAAGGGAAAATTAAATTAGACACTGCACCTATTTAATCAATTAAATCGGCCTTCACACTAATGTATCGCTAGGACCTGTTGGTCCCACAATAGTGTGTGTGCTGCAATTTCTTGTTGGACTTCAATAATAAGAAAGGTGAAATTTTGGTAAAATTGGCCATAAGGCACAATATTGATTCACTGCACCCCCTCTCCCTAGCCCCCCTCTCTCTCTTCCCTCCCTCCCTCTTAGTATTGTTCAAGGTTTCTAACAATCCCTCCTTAGTCACACTCTAGGATTCCTTTTCTCTGCCTAAAATCCTAACTACAAAATTGCACTTCATTGGTTGAATCCGTTCAAACTTTATTATTCTTATCTACCCTATCTAAAAGGGAATGGTTTTTGTTTTAATCTACTTTATGGTCTTTGTTGAAAATAATGTATTAGTTAGAAATAAAGATAATAATGTTTTAAAATGTTATTTAATATCAAAATCATTTTCAAATTTTCAAATAAAATAAAATAAATAAAAATATATTATTAAATGTTTATTTTTCATTTTCTTATATAATAAATTTAATAATTTTAATTTATTTTTAATTTGATTTTATAATTTTCCACATTGTTTTATTTAAATTTCTTTTAAAATGTTTTATATACATTTAAATTTTATAATTTGATTTCAAATTTCTTTTACAATATTGATCTTCGTAATTTTATAAATCATCAAAAATTACAATAAGTTTGAAAGATTTTTGTTGATATTTTTTAATATAAAAATAAGATTAAAAAAATGACTCTCAATTTTTTTTAAACTCCATGAACCAATTACAATTCTATATATATAATTTTACAAATCAATATAACAATATTTATAGACAAAAAGTCATTATAACAATAATTATCGAAGCATGATAACTCATCATTAAAAAAAAATTGCACCTAACCATTCTAAACAACTATCCAAAATAACATCAATTAACTTTTTACAAATAATTACATATTTAAATATTTTTTTCATATAAATAATTCTTTTTATTTTAAAAAATATAAAAATTATTTCTAACAATTAAAAAAACCATTTAATATTTTTTACCTACTAAAAAAACACTACACATTTTTTACCAATTAAAAAAAAACATTAAACATTTTTTTACCAATTACAACTGCAGAAAGTTATGTAAATTTGATTATTTGATTATCTCTTTTATTTTGTTATTTCATTATTCTTCTCAACTTGTACCCAATCGCTATTCCTTAAAAATATAGAGTTTAAAAATCTTATTAAACAATTAATTTAATTAAAACAACAAAATGAAAATTAAATTTATTACCGTAAACATTTAATAATTATTATAATATAAATAGCTACCAAATCTATCCAGGATATATCATTGCTTCAAAATTTTCTTATTTCATACGCTCTGAATGAAAGCGGTAACAACGTGTTTGTGATTCGTAAATAAACTGTGAAAGAGCTTTTACCCGTCAAAAACAGATTAATGCGAACCGTCATCGATACAAGTTGCATCATTATAGCTGACCCTTTACAATAAACCCTCTCATTGAGAAATTTCTCTCTTAGCTTTGCTTTCCTTTAATTGTCCGCGCGGCCTGGTCCACTACTCCCACCGGGGATGGAATAGGGATGGAATTTGACGGGCAATTATCATGAGGTGATTTGCCCGTTAAATACAGGTAATATTTTTTTCAAACCCAAAAAGTTAAAATAGTTGGTAAACCTAAAACAAGCACTAGTATAAAAGCAAACTGTAATAATCTGCGACATTCAGAGACATCAGGTATCTCGAGCGACAAATGTTCAATGCCTTCCACCTCTTCTAACTCAGAGCACCCTTCGACACATAGCACTTGAAGATTTGTCGCCTGCTCCAGCCCGCTGATTCTCTTCAGCTTCACACAATTCTTTGCCCATAGCTGTTCCAAACATATCAATGCTTCCATACCCTCTAGCTCCTCTAGCTCAGAGCAGTCAAAGATACTGAGGATTCGAAGCCTTGTACACTGCGCCAAGCCCCGTATGTTCTTCAGCTGCACACATTGGCCTGCCCACAACTCCTCCAAACATCCTAATGCTTCCATACATGGCAGCGCTTCTAACTGGGAGCACCCTTCGACACTTAACTTTTGAAGCTTTGTCGGCAGCCCCGTGATTCTCTTCAGCTTCACACAATTCTTTGCCCATAGCTGTTCCAAACATATCAATGCTTCCATACCCTCTAGCTCCTCTAGCTCAGAGCAGTCAAAGATACTGAGGATTCGAAGCCTTGTACACTGCGCCAAGCCCCGTATGTTCTTCAGCTGCACACATTGGCCTGCCGACAACTCCTCCAAACATCCTAATGCTTCCATACATGGCAGCGCTTCTAACTGGGAGCACCCTTGGATATGTAACCATTGAAGCTTTGTTGCCTGCTCCAGCCCCGTGATTCTCTTCAGCTTCACACAATTGCTTGTTTTTATCTTTTCCAAACATATCAATGCTTCCATACCCTCTAGCTCCTCTAGCTCAGAGCAGTCAAAGATACTGAGGATTCGAAGCCTTGTACACTGCGCCAAGCCCCGTATGTTCTTCAGCTGCACACATTGGCCTGCCGACAACTCCTCCAAACATCCTAATGCTTCCATACATGGCAGCGCTTCTAACTGGGAGCACCCTTGGATATGTAACCATTGAAGCTTTGTTGCCTGCTCCAGCCCCGTGATTCTCTTCAGCTTCACACAATTGCTTGTTTTTATCTTTTCCAAACATATCAATGCTTCCATACCCTCTAGCTCCTCTAGCTCAGAGCAGTCAAAGATACTGAGGATTCGAAGCCTTGTACATTGCGCCAAGCCCCGTATGTTCTTCAGCTGCACACATTGGCCTGCCCACAACTCCTCCAAACATCCTAATGCTTCCATACATGGCAGCGCTTCTAACTGGGAGCACCCTTGGACACTTAACTTTTGAAGATTTGTCGGCAGCCCCGTGATTCTCTTCAGCTTCACACAATCGGTTGCCTGTATCTCTTCCAGACATACCAATGCTTCCATACCCTCTAGCTCCTCTAGCTCAGAGCAGTCAGCGACACGGAGATTTCGAAGCCTTGTACACTGCGCCAAGCCCCGTATGTTCTTCAGCTGCACACATTGGCCTGCCCACAACATCTCCAAACATCCTAATGTTTCCATACATGGCAGCGCTTCTTGTTGGAATTTTCAGAATTCCAAAACAATGAAACTGCCCTCTTCAACACAGAGAATAATTCAAAAAAAATTCACTGACAGACAGAGTTTTCAACTCAGAAAATTTATATTCAATATAAAAAAAACTGCTGTTACAGATTGATAACATTCCACTGCTGGGAGATTACAAAAGTATGGAACTGCTTCACACACAGTGTCCAAATCACTCTTCTCTGTCTCACACAGAAAATACTCTGTTTCTAAAATAAAAACAAAATGCACTCTGCTGTGCATAAAAACTCTGTTCTGTCTCTCTGTTTTTAAATACGCTGCTGTATAAAAACATTACATAACAAAACAACAAATGACTGTCTCTACATATTACAAAAACAGAAGAATAATATCCCAAAATATCTCAGCCCTATTTAATGTCATTCATTGACATTCAACCACAAATTTCACCGCTTCAGATTTCATTTATGGTATCATAAATTTCTGCAGGCACCGTTTGATAACGCATTGATATCAAATTGACTTTCTGGCACTTTGATTTTTCATCCCGCACTGCTGTGCACAAACCTGTGTAATAAAACCAGTTCTGTTGTCTTCCCTTTTTTTTATTTCTCCACTGCTGTTCTTTTATATAAAAATTGCTGTGTATTATAAATAATACAACAGCCCTTTCCTTACGGGTCTATTTAATATATAAATCTCATATATTAAAAACAAACAAATAATTTTAAAACAATAGACAGAACTATTGAATTAAAATAAATGCCGTATTAAAAACATTTGACCCGCAATCTTTATATAACATATAACATATGTGTGGGCCGTATTATATATGTGGGCCAGATGATGACATCAGCATTCCGAGGGGGTAAACTCTTCTGGCCACAATACTTTCACGACCCCCGCGGACAGACTTGTGACCGAATAGTGTGGGCCCAGTTCCGAGGGGGTATGCCCCTCTGCCGGTTCTGCCTGTGTGACCCCATCGGAATCTGCTTGCCGCTTGGTCTCTTCGCTGTTTGGTTAAACAGCAGTTGGAAATTAATTCCAACACTCCCCCTTAATTTCAACTACTGGGTTTTCTTGCATACCCAAACATTTCCTGAAATATTCAAAGCTTTTCTGCTGTAGTGGCTTTGTGAGGATATCTGCAAATTGATCCTCTGTTCTGCAATGCTGCAAAACAATCTCGCCATTGCTTACCAATTCCCGTATGAAATGAAATTTGGTGTCAATGTGTTTTGTTCTTTTATGAAAAACAGAATTTTTAGACAATGCAATAGCTGAGCTATTGTCACAAAATATCACTGTCCCTTTTACCTGTTCTTGACATAAGCTTCTCAACATTTTTCGCATCCAAACTGCTTGACACGCTGCTGCTGTAGCTGCCACATATTCCGCTTCTGCTGTAGACAACGCTACAACGGGCTGTTTCTTAGAAGCCCATGAAATGGCTCCTGAACCCATGTGGAAAACATAACCGGAAGTGCTCTTCCGATCATCAACACTTCCAGCCCAATCACTGTCAGTGTATCCAACTAAATCTGAATTTTCTGAAGTAGTATAAAAAATACCAAATTTCTTTGTACCTTTAACATACCTCAAAATCCTTTTTGCTGCTTGCCAATGTGCCTCCTTTGGCTTTTCCATGAACCTGGAAATCAAACTAACAGCATGCATTATATCCGGCCTAGTTGCAGTCAAATACATGAGGCTGCCAACTATGCTCTTGTACAAACTAGGATCAAAATCCTTGCTGTTGTCCTCTCTGCTGAGCTTTAATCCCATCACTGTGGGAGTGATTGCTGCTTTGCATTCCTGCATGTTAAATCTTTCAAGAACTTCATTAACATACTTTGCTTGTGAGATGAAAATCCCACTTTCATCTTGTTCTACTTCTATTCCCAAGAAGTATCTCAACAAACCCATGTCAGTCATTTCAAATTCTTCCTTCATGACTGTTTTGAAATGTTCAATAAGGCAATCATCATTACCTGTAAAAATAACATCATCAACATACAAGACTACAATCAAAATTTTACCGTCTTGTTCTTTGATGTAGAGGGTGGGTTCTCCCTCACACTTTTCAAAACCATTTTCCAGTAGATATGAATCTATCCTACTGTACCACGCTCTTGGCGCTTGCTTCAGCCCATAAAGAGCCTTCTTCAACTTGCATACCTTATGCTCTTGGCCTTTCTTTTCATAGCCGAGAGGTTGATCTATGTAAACCTCTTCCATTAACACTCCATTCAGGAATGCTGACTTCACGTCCATTTGGTAAACTTTCCATTTGTTTTGTGCTGCTATAGACAACACTGCTCTCACGGTTTCCATTCTGGCAACCGGTGCGAAAGTTTCCTCATAATCAATGCCATGCATCTGCTTATAGCCTTTGACAACAAGCCTTGCCTTGTGTCTCTCTATCTTGCCTTCAGCATTACTCTTGGTCTTGTAGACCCATTTAACACCAATGACATCTTTACCTTTTGGGAGTTCAACCAAATCCCAAGTTTTGTTCCTTTCTATGGCATTAATTTCCTCATCCATAGCTTCTATCCATTTCCTATCCTTGATAGCTTCTTCGAAATGAACAGGATCATCAACATGACAATATAAAGCAAACAAAGAATTGATACCTTCATTAGCTAAATCTTGTTCATAAATGTCTTTCAAACTTCTGAATTTCTTACCTCTTTCAGTAGGTGTACAAGTACTTGAAGAAGCACTTGAATTTCCTCCTTGTGGTGTGCTTGGAGAAGCACTTTCATTTCTCCTCAATGGTGTACTTTGCGGTGTTGGTGCTGCTGTTTGGGGATGTATTTCAACCAACTCATCATCATTTTCATCATGAGATAAACAGTGTTTAACATTCACTGTTTTCTCTATGCTTCCATCCCAAGCTTCCTCTTCAATGAACTGAACATCCCTGCTCACAAGAAACTTCTTGTTGGATGGGTTATATAACCTGTAGGCCTTGGATTCCTCACTGTATCCAATAAAAACACATTTCTCCCCCTTGCTGTCCAACTTCTTCCTTAGCTGATCCGGAATGTGTGCATAAGCCACACATCCGAAAACCTTCATATGTGTGACACTTTGCTTTGCGCCACTCCATGCCTCTTCCGGCACTTTGTTCATGACTGCTTTTGTAGGGCACCTGTTCAAAATATACGCTGCACAATGTACAGCTTCAGCCCAATAATCATTCGGCAAATGCTTTGCCTTTAGCATACTCCTCGCCATGTCCATTATGGTTTGGTTCTTCCTTTCGGCCACTCCATTTTGCTGCGGTGTATATCTAGTTGTAAATTGCTTATGTATACCATTTTCTCTACAAAACCGTAGAAAATCTTTAGATATATACTCACCTCCTCTATCAGTCCTTAAGACTTTGATATGCAGCCCACTCTGATTCTCAACAAGTGCTTTGAAATTGCGGAATTTTTCAAACACTTCACTTTTCTTTTTCAAAAAGTAAACCCAAGTTTTTCTTGTAAAATCATCTATGAATGTTAAGACATAGTGGCTGCTAGCAAGCGATGGAGTTTGCATCGGTCCACACACATCTGAATGGACAATCTCTAAGGGTGCTTTCGCCCTTATGCTTTTCCCGGAAGGAAAACTTTCTCTGTGTTGTTTCCCAAGAATACAACCTTCACAAAGGCTGTCCGGTTTCTCTATCAATGGTAAACCACTTACCATCCCTTTTCTGTTCAACAAATTAAGACCTCCAAAGTTGAGATGACCGAATCTCAAGTGCCATAACCAATTATCATCCTTTGGTTCGCTTTGGTAAGTCTCCTGTGCAACTGATGCTTTCTCTTCGCCATTCTTCAGATCTGCTCTCATTATGAGAGGGAACATCCTGTTCCTTGTCATCTTCACTTCAGCAATACACTGTTTGCTGGGTGGTTTATCCATGATGGTACAAACATCATTATCAAAGAAAACATTATAACCCTTATGGACAAGCTGTCCAACACTTAAGAGGTTGCACATCATTCCTGGAACATAATAAACATCTGCTATGGTTTTCCTTGCACCTAATCTTGTTAAAACATTTACATCTCCTTTTCCCATAACAGAAACTTTGCTATCAGTTTCTAGTGTGACTTGTGACTGCACACTTTCATCTAACATAGAAAACATTGCTAAGTTTCCTGTCATATGGTTACTACAACCGGAGTCTAGAAACCATATATCCTCATTCTTTTCTTCAGCCATATTACAAACTAAAAACAAATTACTTTGGCTGTTATTTTCTTTTGTGAAATTTGCACTAGTTTCACTTCTCATGTCTTGTTTCTTCTTTCTACATTCATTAGCATAATGACCATATTTCTTACAATTATAACATTGGACATTGGACTTATCATACCTTTGTCCTTGTGCATTCTGCTGACCATTCTGTTGGCTGTTGCCTTGGCCTTGATGCTGATTTGGATTGCTGCCCCTTCCTTGAGCATTTGCTGGACTGTTCCTTCCACCTCTGTTTTGGCTTCTGCCTCTTCCTCTTCCTTTGCCTTGCCCTCTTCCTCTACCGAAAGACATTTGGGACTTAAAAGCATGTTCAAGAGATGAGTTCTCACTCCTACCCAATCTCTGTTCATGGGTAATCAGTGATGCATGTAGTTCATCCACTGAAAACTTTGTGAGATCCCTTGTCTCTTCTATGGTGGTGACAATCACATCGAATCTTGAGGGTAAACTTCTCAAGAGTTTCTCCACAATCCTTTTGTCCTCAAGAGTCTCTCCATGAGATCTGATTTGAGTGACCATTCCAATCACATGAGTGAAGAATGAGTCAATGTTATCTGACTCTTTCATACAAAGAGTCTCAAAGTCTCTCCTCAGCAACTGAAGTTTTGCTGTCTTCACTCTTTCCATACCTTGATAGGTTGTCTTGAGAGTTTCCCATGCTTCACTGGATTTCTTGGCTGCTGCTATCCTTGGAAACACACTCTCATGCACTGCTTGATACAAAAAGAAAAGAGCCTTGGCATCTCTCTTCTTATTGTTCTTCAACTGTTCTCTTCCTGCTTGATTTAACATAAGAAACTCTGCTTCATCTTTTGGCTCTTCAAAGCCATCCTCAACTAATTCCCATAACTCTTGTGAGGTAAATAAAGCTTTCATGGTTATTGACCAGTAATCATAATTCTTTCCATTGAATTGTGGGAGATGGACACTTCCCAAACTCATACCTGTGCTAGAACTAGCCATTCTGCACTTCTAACTATGATTTAAAAACACTTGACTGTGTATTAAAATAGCTCACTGTTCTGCAACAGTAACACAACAAATTTAATAGAGAAATACCTTCGAATTCTTCTTGGCTGAACCTTCACTCTGCTGGAGAGGTTGCTTCAAAAACGAACTCTGTTCCTTCAGCTTATTTGACCTTCAAATAGCCTGGATTGGCTCCGATACCATGTTGGAATTTTCAGAATTCCAAAACAATGAAACTGCCCTCTTCAACACAGAGAATAATTCAAAAAAAATTCACTGACAGACAGAGTTTTCAACTCAGAAAATTTATATTCAATATAAAAAAAACTGCTGTTACAGATTGATAACATTCCACTGCTGGGAGATTACAAAAGTATGGAACTGCTTCACACACAGTGTCCAAATCACTCTTCTCTGTCTCACACAGAAAATACTCTGTTTCTAAAATAAAAACAAAATGCACTCTGCTGTGCATAAAAACTTTGTTCTGTCTCTCTGTTTTTAAATACGCTGCTGTATAAAAACATTACATAACAAAACAACAAATGACTGTCTCTACATATTACAAAAACAGAAGAATAATATCCCAAAATATCTCAGCCCTATTTAATGTCATTCATTGACATTCAACCACAAATTTCACCGCTTCAGATTTCATTTATGGTATCATAAATTTCTGCAGGCACCGTTTGATAACGCATTGATATCAAATTGACTTTCTGGCACTTTGATTTTTCATCCCACACTGCTGTGCACAAACCTGTGTAATAAAACCAGTTCTGTTGTCTTCCCTTTTTTTTATTTCTCCACTGCTGTTCTTTTATATAAAAATTGCTGTGTATTATAAATAATACAACAGCCCTTTCCTTACGGGTCTATTTAATATATAAATCTCATATATTAAAAACAAACAAATAATTTTAAAACAATAGAACTATTGAATTAAAATAAATGCCGTATTAAAAACATTTGACCCGCAATCTTTATATAACATATGACATCAGCATTCCGAGGGGGTAAACTCTTCTGGCCACAATACTTTCACGACCCCCGCGGACAGACTTGTGACCGAATAGTGTGGGCCCAGTTCCGAGGGGGTATGCCCCTCTGCCGGTTCTGCCTGTGTGACCCCATCGGAATCTGCTTGCCGCTTGGTCTCTTCGCTGTTTGGTTAAACAGCAGTTGGAAATTAATTCCAACAGAACTGGGAGCACCCTTCGACACATAACACTTGAAGCTTTGTCGCCTGCTCCAGCCCCCTGATTCTCTTCATCTTCACACAATTCTTTGCCCATAGCTGTTCCAAACATATCAATGCTTCCATACCCTCTAGCTCCTCTAGCTCAGAGCAGTGAACGATACTGAGGAATCGAAGCCTTGTACACTGCGCCAAGCCCCGTATGTTCTTCAGCTGCACACATTGGCCTGCCTGCAACTCCTCCAAACATCCTACTGCTTCCATACCCTCTAGCTCCTCTAGCTCAGAGCAGCCAGCAATATGGAGTATTCGAAGCCTTCTACACTGCGCCAAGCCCCGTACGTTCTTCAGCTTCACGCATGCGTTTGCCCATAACTCCTCCAAACATTCCGGCAACTCGAGAGGTTCCTGCGAAAACGAACTGTTCACGTCTTTGAACCACAAGAAAGATATTTATATGTGTATCTTGATTCTCTTCTACATAACCTTCCTAATTCATTCGATACGTTGTGGTGCAATCTTAATAGCGACTAAATATACAATCAATGTTGACACAACGAATTCCTATTTACCTGTAATTCGCCTTCCCTTTCCCACAGTGTGTTTAATAGGAGGCTGTTGGACACATTTAGAAACTTCAAATTCTTCATCGAAACCCAGTAAGGCAGGGTCGAGTGGGGACAGTTTGTCCATTTGAGCCACAAGAGATTTGGTAATTCCACCTTCCTCAAAATGCATTCCAAGAGATCACTTTCAGTATCAAGAATTTTCAAATCCCTGAAAATTCATTCAATAATTGATCCAAAAGTCATACTTTATAAAGGACTGAATAACTGAATACTTACAGAATTTAACAAATTACCAACGACGTTCTTAGTCCAACGCCAAAGTCGACGCGGAGACGAAGACTCGGCAAATTGTATTCTCAAGTCCCTAACATGGTCATGCATCTGTATCCTGTCCCAATAGTCTACTTCCACGAGACATTTATTTTGGAGAGTTTGAAAACCCCTCCTTCCTCTCCAGCCTGAGCTGTTCCATATTCCTATGGCCGTCTCTCTGTCTCTTCCTATGAAATAGCAAGCAATATCCAAGAATATTTGTTTTTCCTCTTCATTAAGTTTATTATAACTTATTTCAAACCTTTTATGGATCTCCTCAGGAAGAAAGTGTTCGAGACTCCCCAGTTCGTCTACCCAGTCAGATTTGTCTCTTCCGTAAAGAAGTGCCCCAAATACTTTTAAAGAGAGGGGCAATCCCTTACAAGCTTTTAAGAACTGCTCTACTAAAGATTCAAATCCCGACATTGGATCCCGCTGGCTAAAGGCGTAGGAGCAGAAGAGAACTTGAGAGTATTCTGTGTTAAGCTCTCTTAACCAATAAATGGATGAGTTTTCAACTTTTGAGCTTATGAGAATTTTCTTATCTCTGGATGTAATCAATATTAAGCTATGCGAGTTGAGATCACGGATTTCAACTGGCAAAAGTGCATCTACTTGATTCACATCATCTACATCATCTAATATCACCAAAGCCTTACAAGATTTGAGAGGCTCTTTGAGCATCTCTGTCCCTGTATCAACACTGTTTATTGGCTCATCTTTTGAGGTCAAGCATTTAAGAAGTTCTCTCTGCAACAAATTTAATGTGCCTTTACCCCAATTATCTTTGACGTCATGCAAAAAGCAAGATCTATGAAAACCAGATTTTCTCCTGTTGTAAAATTGTTTAGCCAAAGTGGTCTTTCCGATGCCACCTAAACCCCAGATCCCCAATATCTGAGATCTCCCACTCTGCTGTTGCTGCAATCCCACTTTATCTTCAAAATCACTCAGTTTCTCGTCCAAGCCTGTTGGAAATTTGGCGACGTGCAAATCTGGTTTTTGCTTTTTCAGCATCTCCAACAGACTTTTAACCACCTTATCTAGCAGCTCCACATCCACCTCCTCGCTAGTAATTCAGAAGAACATAAATAGAATTGTGAGAAACCATCTATTTCTATTTATTAAACATAAAATACTACCATATCAAAAGCAATCGAAGGTTGAGTTCTCACCCAATATTGCACGCCTCCAGCTCAAAACCGCTGATGTCTGCGACCCGAGAAAGTGCATTTCTCCAACTTTCAATGGTGTTGGAGTCATATCGCGGCTTCTTGTTAGAAGTTCTCTTCTTTCCCAGCCTTTGTAGGTCTTCAGCATATTTTCCTTTTTTACCGCGCGTCCACCGAACTTCAGAGGGCGGGACATCGTAAAATACAGGAATGATAGGAGCCCCTGTCTGCAACATTTGTAGGAGCTCCTCTAGGCACCAAGTTGATTCAGCATAGCCGCAAGACAAGATCGCCACATGGACAGAGGCGGTGCTCACAGCTTGTTTTATTTCAGAGGGAAAATTGTATCCCTTACGCAACTCCTCCTGATCCAGAAAGGCACTCACTCCATTTGAGAGAAGGCGAACGTAGAGAGACCTGGCGAAGGTTTTCTTCGTATCAGGACCTCTGTGGTTTATAAACACTTGGTACACCTGGTTATTTGTGGTGTGAGGAATGATGGAGGAGGATGCCGCCATTGCAAAACAGAAGTAAAAACGGTAGAAAGTGATTGTGGATGCTATGGACGCAATTTGCAGAGGAGGAAATAAGTTATGGTTTCAGAACCACACTGAAATTGTCGAGAAGATTTGGTGCGCAGCGTTGTATACATTAAACCATACCACTCTCAAACACAACGCCCTATGTCCAGCATTCATTACATACACATTCTGGCCATCAACGATTCCTGGCCGATCTATTTGCTTGTATGGTCAACGCACGTGGAATTTGTTAACTCCAACTTTTGTAATATACATTTTATTATATTGAAATTATCAAAGAGAGGACAGTAATATATTTTATTTAAATGATTAGATTTATTTTAATTATTAAAAATTATATTTTTCTGAAGATGCGAATCTTTTTGAAATAAAATTGGAAGAAAATATTATATTACGAGAGATCCAATCTTTTTAAATATTCGATAGAATTATAATTAAAATAAATTTAGACTAGATTTTTATATTATTATTTATCTTTTAGATAAATCTCAATCTTGAATATTATTATTTATCTTTTATATAAATCTCTATTTTGAATAGTAAAATATCATGCCTATAAGTAAAAGTCTCATCATTTTAACTTGTATAATCAGATGAACTTATTATATAAATTAAAATAAAATGATTTAAGTATTTTAGGTTTTTCACAATTTTTTATATTAAAATTATTATAATAGTCACATATTTTAATGCTGCTCATGAATGATAGTAGTCGGGTATTCAATACAGAAAGCTCTCAGCAAGCAATAAGACCTTTTAAGGCAATTCAAAGCGGAAGGCAGCGAGTGGTAAATAAAGAGTATTCTCTCGAATGAAAGCGTGACGTAAAGTAGGCGCTGGGAGTTCCTCTTATTAAATAGTATGCCTAGCGGGCAGGTTTTTTTATTTTATGTATGCCCAGTCTTGAAATAGAAAATCTACGAATGCACTTATCCTTTCTCGAGATGCTTTCGAGGAAGGCAACATGGCCAAAATTTCAAGTTTAGAAAATAATTATTATAAATATTGAATTTTTATAGGTTATTAATTATATTTAAATATAAAATTTTAAAATAGGATGGTAATAAATATAAATAATCATTATTTATATTATATAATTTTTGTTAAAAAAATACTTTATTTTATATTAAGAAAAGAAAAAATTATAGTATAATAAATTGAATAAATTGAATAAATTTTTGTTATTACTTTTATTACTTTCTTATTTTTTTATTATTGTTTCATTGATTTAAATCTAGATACATCTCCCTCACTCATGATATATGTAATGTGAATGGAGTTTTTTTTTTAAGATTTAACACGATATTGAATAAATATTCAATAAATACTTAGCTATAACATCCAATCATCACATTGTCTAACTCCTCTCAATGTAATAAATAAAAACTCTCTTATTTAAATGTTGTTGGGCTTTATGATTTAGGTCTTTTTTTTAGACTCCATTATCCACCATCGTCAACATTTCTTCACACCTCAACCTCCATTGCCTTGACAACTCAACCTCCTATGCCTTGACAACACAACTCTATGGCCACCATCTTCATTATCTTCACAATTCTACCTTACATAAGCTAATACAATCTATCACAGGTTAGTGATCATCCCAACAATCTAGAAACACACAAACCCACCACAAACTTCTTTTACATTACTTAGTTGGACTAGGAAGACAATATATTAGGCTAACGATATCCTTTCATACAACATGCCAAAGGCTCCATATTAATAATATTTAATTGTAGGTGATTTTAAAAACTCTTCATCAAAAACTAAATCCTATATCATTCTCCACATAGATATTCCATCTTTTTATGTGACACCAACTTCATTGTAGCCAATTCTTTCAAGTTCTTAGAGTTTTGTGTGTGTTGGGAACTACTTTACAAGAAAGAGAATTGTGTTGCCAATACTATTATGATGCAAATCTCAAGTTTCCCTTGTACTCTTGGTTGAAAACAAAATAAAAAAACATATTTTATTTTTCTATTTATATCTCTTGCATGTAATTCCTCTACTTTTCTACGAGAACAAAATAAAATCACATATTTTATTACTCTCGTTATGTCTCTTACATGTAACTCCTATGTTTTTCTATGATAGAAGGTATATTTATTCAAAAATATTTTGTATATATTCAAATTTTAGAGCTTTCTATTTCATAAAAAAGAAATTTATGAAACAAATCTAACTTTATTTTTGCTTGTCATTATATATATATAAAATTTAGTACTAAAAGAAATTGTTGTTTATATTATTATGATCATATTCATGTCTTTTCATACCTAAGTACGTAAATAATATCAATAGTTGTTGCTTACACTTGCACCTCACACGTAACCAACTCTAACTTTTTTTTTGACCTATCTCCATGTTTCATTGTACAACAATTTTTTTTTTGAAATATTCATAAGTTTCCAATGTAAACACTACACAATTCAAGCAAGAATTGTCACAAGAAAACATGAATTATATGAATAAGTATAAGAAATTACAAATTCCCCATTGGGAACTAAATTATTATTCCAAAAGAGACAAATTAGGAGCTAAATTAGAATAATTTATATCATCCACCATCGTTAATAAATTCTATCATCATGCTTGAGCATTAAGATCCAAAGTATGCCCATCATTTGGAGCTTCTTTATAAGAATAATTAAGAAATTCTTATGCCGAAGGAAGCTGAACAAAGATGGATAAAACTCAAACTTAAAAAAAAAAAAAAATAAGAGCTTTCTATGATTTTAAATTTTAACCCAAAAAAAGTGCGTCATAGTAAAAGCAATCAATGTGAACTCATAGCTAAAAGCAATCATTTAGTGAACTTAGATATGCACTTGTTACAAGCAATACAAGTGACTTCCAATACCTTGCTCATCACATTTTCCTTCTCCCAACTCACCAGCTAGAATTGTAAGCACCAAGATTGTAGAAAATCCACATAGATTCAATTGATCTTGTAATATTCTAAAACAAAATAATTGAATTTACTCTAAAAGTTGTGGAAACCAATTACAATCACATAATCACATGAACAAGAAAGAGAAATAATTTCAATCGCACAGCATAAATATTTATATGGGGAAAGCCTAAGCTAAAAACCCCGCTATTTTTATATTGCATAAGCCAAAGTATATGAGAATATTGCCATGATCTTCTGCACTATCTCTATCTGTCTCAATGATTCCTAGGCAAGTTTGGTTCAATTCTTAACCAACTTCTTGGACTCAGGAATCCCTATTTCCTTGCACATTTTCCTTGGAAATTAGGCCCCTATTAATAAGGAAATTCCCAAATAGTTGTTGTGCAATACATCAAGGTTTTTCCTCTGACTTCATGCACCACTTGTATAATTGGATGATTATACAATTGATAGTACACTTCCCTTTAACTCAAATCTCAATTGGGTCTTCCTCAGAACTGACATGCATGAGTTATTTTTTAGTGAATTATTATTTATATGATTGATCACTGCATGTGGCTTAAATCGAATTTAATTCACTTGACCTCTCAATATTTCCTCCATTAGTTAGAACTAGTTAAAATGATTTTAACTCAAATAAATTAAGTTAATTAATTAGAACTCAGAATAAACTAAAACAAGGCTCCTATAATGTAGGAGACACTCTACATGCCCTAGTTTGACCCTCAACTCGAATTAATTGAACTAAATAAGTATTCATGACTTATTTAACTCGTACAAATTGTCATGTGATGTGGAATTACAATTTCCTTCTAATTTAATCAAGGAAAAATTAAATTAAAATCATTCTTGATGCCAACAAAGATAGTATTGATATTTCAAGTACATTTTCTCTTTATCCAACGATAACATCCCATTAGACCCCAAAAATAAAAACTTTGCTACCATTAAATGGTCAAAGCCCTAAACACAACATATGGGGTTGAACCAAAAGGCGCATACACGTGGCGAAAAAAAATAAAAGATTGGTGCATGAAGTCAATGAATTTTGTTTCGAAGCATTAGTAGGATCCTCCAAGGATGCCTTCAATGATCTTGCTGAAAAAAACCTTTGCAATCTTCAATTAAAAATTTATAAGAACATCGTCTCCTGGGGTAGCTCAATTGAAAAGCTCTGTGAAAATGAAGTATTATGTACTAGGAGATTCAAGGTTCAAATCCCCTCGGCTTACCTTTGTCTGTGGAAGGGATATACGTAAGCACCTAGAGGTTAGAGTGGTAGTAGTCAAAATTGACCCATGTCATGCAAGTATGAAAATAGCCAAGTTGGTGATTCCTCTAGTTGAAAAAAAATGCATAAGTACACTCTTTACATTACTCAAATAATGTTACAGATATAAATACATGGGAATTTTCTTGATATGGGCACAATGGTTTGGAGAAATGAATAACATAGTTAAGAAACTATGTCATCCACACACTAATTTAGGAAGCACATATTTAGATAGCATCTCTCAAACCAACTAGATCTTACCAACTTCTAAAAAATAGGAACAAACTCCTTCTTGAGTGAGTTATCACACCTAAAAAAAGTAGGAATTACATACGCCAATACTCCCCCTTAATGACTACTTGTCTTAATCTTGATCAACAAATTATATCTATGGTATAACTTGGGATTTACAAAAATGATCAAAATGTTGATATCCATATAAAGGAACAACCATCTAATGGGATGTGTTGATAATCAATGGTTGTAGTTGTACATCTACCAGGATATATTTCAATTACATGGTTCATTCAACCATCCTTGAATCACATACCTTATACCTTTAACTCCCCTTGCATCGACTTACCCATAACCATACTTCAAGTCTTCTAGGATTACCCATCACCATGACGTGGGTTTTCATTGGATCACCCTCAACCATCACAATCTCAAGTGGTTTCTTTGTACCACATCAAATCAAGTGGTTTCTTGCTTAACAAAAAAATCACATTAAGTGGTTTCAACTAATCATGAGCTATGCATTTCATTTGTGGGTTATGTCTGACCAGGAGCCATCAACTCATGTTATTTCTAGCTAACCATGAATTTCCTCTATCATGATAAGTGGTTTTGGCTTACCACAAATCTTGCACTCCAAAGTGGTATTTAGATTATCATGAAATTTATGGAAGTGAGTTTTTCCTCATCATGCTTACATCATCAATTGAATCACGTACATACTATTTTCATGCTCCATAAGTACATACTCAAACATTCATTAGAACCAATACATCAAGTTAAAAATGACACCAAAAACTTGCTTACAATACAATGTGAGAATTACGTTATTATATACTCTTGATTCCATTCTTACCTTCATTTTCCACCGTCATTTGACTTCCACTACTATCATGTTCATAAGCATTATCACAAATAATTTTCTTTTGCTAATTAGACAATCACATCTTCACTTATGCTTTCTTCACTATGGGATGTATTCTTCTTCCTTTTATACCTTCATACATGAACTTACTTCTTCTTCCTACAAACCATTGATCATTGATGTCCCTATAAAAATAAATCCATCTACCAAGATACATGGGTGTCATATATTATACTCCACAATTCATTAGGAATCCTTTTTTCCTATATAGTTGATCAACATATCAGTCTCTCTCTAAATAATAAGTAAGTGTCAACCCTATAAAATTATGAGATTATTCCATCTTGCATTCCCCCCTTAGTCGAAGACAAAAATTATCTGATTCCACATCAAGCTTAGATATGAATCCACTTACCACCCTCATACTTATCTAAATGGTTGATTCCACAACTTGATATCACATCCTCCTTAAAATAAGGATACTTAGTAAATGATTATATGCGCTACCACACTAATGTATGTAGGCATAACTTAATAGGGTCCACTAACACATGGGGCAATTAACTTACATATGAATAGACTTTATTGGACCAAAATTTGGGTTATGAGGTACAACTGATCATGCACCCTTGCACAATTGCATCATTTCATCTCAGGTACAATTACATTCCAAATGATTTACTAAATTCTAAAAAAATCCCACACATATTTACATCTTATCACCATGCATCACTTATCCTTTACATGGAATTCCATCTTCTTTACTTTCTTCATCATGTCTTCATAATGTCCATCATTCAATGTTTTCTACAAATAAAACATGTCTATTATTGAAATGACCAATTCCAAAACAAACTTGAACTTGCGAAAATAGTTGGCCAAACCAAATGTCACTTCAATAAAAACATGGCCTTTCTTCCATCTAGACTTATAATCATGTATTTCAATGACATGGAATTTTAATTTACTAACTATGCACTACAAAAATGACCAAAAAGATTCCTATAGTTGAAATACCTATGTCCACGCTCTACCAAAGAATCCATTGCAAACGTGGTTCATTTTTTTTATAAATATTTGAATTGATGTGGGTTGTGGAAAGCTAGGATAGAATTCACGATTTTGGTTAGGTGCTCATCCATTCTCCACGTTGCAAAGTTCTACATGCTCCACGCAACATCTCTACGTGGCATTTATGCACGTAAGTGTCACGATACACACACGCTAAAGTAACTATAGCTCCATGCAATCTTGACGTCTCCTCATGCCTATTTCATTGGTAATGGAAGATGACTCTTCTGCACAACTTTGTCCATAATTAGCATTTCTTATCCACATGCAATGCTATCACACTCGACACATATTCAACACATCATCATGCTCTTCTCAATCGTCATCTTTTGTGGTGGGTTTGTTAACTTTGGTTGTAATAACGACAATTTCTTTTTACCTGAGTTAGAGTTCAACCTTATCCAAATTCACATCCTTTTGGCCCTATAACAAATTTTGGGCCTTAATTCAAAACTCAAATCCTACATATCCTAGGGATTAATCATTAAACTTTGAGAACAATTAAATCGTTCACTATGTAAATAAGTTCATTTAATTCTAGCAACATCATGTGAAATTTCTCTTTATAACATCATTGTAGTGTTCAAATTAAGCATCAATATAAGGGTCATATCATATATATTTATGAAAACCTTCCCAAAATTCATTTTTCCCATGGAAGATCGCTCAACTTTTTCACAATGTGGTAGATACACAATAATACATGTCAAACAAAACTATGTGAATTGATGGCCTTTAAGAAACAAGCTTAGTTCAATTAATACAACTCTAGTGTACCATATGACACATGAAGTCACTCCACAACAATCTACAATCCTTCCTCACTTTCTTCTCTGTCATGGACTTCAAATGAATTCTAGGAAAGCACCTAGTCCCTCATCTCCATGTTTGTTGCATTCATGAACTCATCAACAAGAGCAACAAAGATATGATCATTTCCATCTAAATTTTGGTTGAGGCTAATATTTATAGCCTTGTCTAAGTCATAATCCCTAGAATTGACATTTAAAATCATGCTCTTTCCACTGAATATTTTCAAAATTTTGTTTGGAAATTATCAGAATTAGTAGATAAGAATATTCTTTATCCATTTCCCCCATATCATATGAAATTAGCCCTCAAAATAGTTATTGATCTAGTGCTTCGTCTTCTCATAAAACAATCAATGAATTTGTTCCCTTATATAGTTTCTCTTCTTCATGGGATGATGGAAAAACTACTACAATAAACATATAATTACAAACGTATGGACAGACAAACATTAATATCTCCAAAAAACACTCATATAGGAAGCATATAGTTAGAGAATATCTCTCAAATCAGCTAGCTCTAGCCAACCCCTAAATATATGAATGACTCCTTCTCGAGCTAATTATCACACCTCAAAAAATGAAGGGGTTACATACTCCAACACCATCGGAGGGATTTTCATCCTTCCAATTCCCACCATAGTTTGTAAGATGGTAGCACTTTGAAAAGAACTGAACTCAAGGTAGCTATATTAGATACTTACTTATCATTGAAAGAGAGAAAGTTAACCAATTTTGTAATGTGATATATTTATATGCAATGTGATATTTCAAGGTCAATTCTCGTCAACATCCACGATATACTAGCAGATATGGAACTCACTAGCTAGAATCCTAAACACCATGACAATATCGAGATTTTAGGTAGGGTTTTTTCTTTATTTGAAGATAACGTTTCTCTAGAATTGCAAAAAAATAAAAAATAAATCTACCATTTCCCAAGGCAAATCCTTATTTATATGAAATTCCTTTGGAAAAATGTTTAAAGTTAGATTATTAGGACCTGGGTAAAACATATCAGGATTGAATGAGAAGGAACACACGCTGGTGGTAGAAAATTAAATCTTGGTGGTTGAATTTGATGAATTTTAGTCTAAAGCATCAATAGCCTCCTCAAAGGGGGCCATTCACAGTTTTTCTGGAAATAATATTTACAACCTTGAAGTAAAATTGCATAAGAAAACTCTTTCTATTAATCAAAGAATGTTACACATATAAATACATGAGCATTGTATTAGGATAAAAATAATATCTTAGACGCACAAATAACATATTTGAGGAAAATATCTCAATTGAACTCTAATATAGGAAACATATAGGTGGAGAACACCTCTAAAACCAACTAGATTGTTGGCACATGGGATTTTATCAAACCCAAGACTTTTTATGTAGTTGGCCAACAAAACTGTAACCACCCCTTCCACATTTATCCAATTTTAGAAGCTCGCAAGGGTAAGCATGAGATGAGTGTCACTATGACTTGACCCAACCTCCAAGTTCTAGTTAAGGAAGTGGATCATACAAATTGAATTCATACTAACATCCTACAAGGACTACATATCACTCAGGAGCCGAACAACCACCCTGGGTGATCAATCCTTGAGCTTGAACCCTTTTTCTCTGACCTGGCACCCAAACCACATGCACAACAAGGAAAGGGTGTTGTTATAAGCCTCCAACCGCACACAAAAGCATTCTTCCATGAAATTATGGCATAAATAATTTAGATTTGATTATGTGGTTATGAGATATGTGCTACCTTTTCAAGAACACCTCCAGACCACTGCCCATAATTGCCTGAAACTTTTCAGAATGTAATCAAAGGTAAAGACAAAGCCAGTCAATCAAAACTCAAGAAAGAACTTGAATCAGATATGCCTAATCCATAATAGACATTTCGTTAAACATATGGACAACATGTAAGGTACATGTCATGAATGCATATATGATCATAAAATGATAGTATTCATCTAATAATCACTAAGAAGGCCGTAAACCCTTTCTAGCTAGTTGAAATGACACTTGTTAGTACATATACACATCAACCATTAGATAACTTAACAAATTATGACAAGATCCATAGATAACATACATAATATAACCAACATATCACCAAAAAATAACCAACATATAAACCATGGAAATCAACCATAATATCACCAACTTAATCACTACAAATGATCATATAACATAATAGGAAAAAATATATTATTAACATATGAAAATACCAACCAAGTCATGGACTTCTACATACCACCCAATCATAGATTGGGTTGAACCAAATCTCCCTTTCAACCAATCACCCTCATGCAATATTCCAAGCCTATATGTGGGATCTCATGGATTAAACAAAAAAAATACCAAACCAGGGCTTCCAAAGGCCAAGCCACCTTAGCCCTCATCCATAGTGATTTCACCTCTATGGTCCGGAAATCACTAACATCAACCAGATCGGTCCCTGCCCAAGTTTTCTAGTTCTCTAATAACTAATAAATCAACCCACAACCTTATGGGGCTCCATAGTGTTTCATCCAACCGCAACTCCAAGGACTAGTAACACAACCCACTAAGAGATCCAGAGCATTTGTACCAACCAACAACTCTAAGAACTAGTAACTCTTCCCAAACTATTCCATGGCTCTTAGAGTGTTTGTTCCAACCCACAAACATCAGGAACCTGAGCAATAATGAGAAAAATGACAAGTGGAAAACTGACACTACCATGGCTATCCAGGAAATGGAAAGGCAAGGCTAAAACCACAATTACTCTAGGAAAATCTACATGCACGTAACCAGAGAATCACATGCATATACCATGCATACATAAATCAGCACGTAAATCACACGTTAACCCATTACCTAGAAAGAAATCCAGCTTTAGTTGTTGATCCAATTGTTTTTTTACTCTCCCAACTTTCCTTCGCCTTCTTTCTCCAAATCCAAGTGAATTCTAGAATGCTCCAAGCATGATCCAAGAATGATCTAAGTGTGCTAGAGTATGAGAGAATGAGAGAATGAACGAGAGAGCCAAAAACTAATCTGACCAAAGTTTTGAATTGTTTCTCTAAAGCCCTTTTATCATTGATGGCTCTATTTCTTCATCTTCCTTCATTTTCCCTCTATTTTCCCTTGCATGCAAATATATGTCTCTTCATCTTCCTTTTCTCCTATTTTCCTTTATTTTCATAATTAAATGTCAATTATTGCCACTTTTCCTTTGTCATTTTCCATAGCCATTAATTAATCGCAAGTTATTCCCATCACTATGTTTTCCCCAACATTCAACTTGGAATATGTGTCCTGTGACCTTGGACTTATTTTATTTACTTGGAAAATCAACCAGGGGTTCTTACAAGACCCACTCAACATTGGCCCTTTCGGCATCACCATCAAAGTGGATGAATTATTACCTGATATGCTAATGGGGGAATGTTGAAGCTATGTTTCCCCAGTCAGATGGTATTTTTAACATTTTAAGGAACTAAACTTCAACCCACAGTGTACGTCTCAAGCACCCACCAGATAGACACTTCGCTATCATTCTTATACTATGCACCAAGTAGGAATTACAGACTCCTACATTCATTTATTAATGTGCATATTGTAAAATAAATTATGATTAAGTTTGACATATCTTACACCTCTTGTCATTCGTGTCTACATTAACAACACAAGAAACAATTCATGAAGGGAATACTATAACATATTAATTTATTACCATGTTTTCATCCGACTTAGCCATTCACGACATTAAAACATATTTAGTGCGATAAAAGAGAATTATACAAGTAACGAAATGACAAAACATAACAAGGGAAACACACACATACATTTAGCAATATAACATAGGAAGCCCAACCATTCATCATATTATTTCATCATAAAGTTAAAAAAAGTGTGAGGCAATACAAGAAACAATATGTAATTCAGCTCACCAGCCTTCATTCCTTTCTTAGATTACAAAAGGGACCACAAATGGAGTAAAATACCATACAATCTTTAATCTAAGTGATTTCCCTTATATCATATGTTACAAGGAAGCTACAAAATCTGACACTAACACTTGAAACTATTGACACAAAAAGAAAATATAAATTCATAGAAACTCTTTTGTCTTCGGTAGATATGGTCTAATCATCCAGTTGTCCCACCATCCAACCCTATAACCCCCTATTTTTCCCGAGAATCTCCCTATATTGTCTCTTGGTAGCTTCATGAACATTATCGACCTACTCCTCCACTTCTCCAGTTATCCTCCCGGTTGGCTGCCGTGAGGATAGTTTCTGACATTTCCCTCTTAGTTTTCCCATGCCTACTTTACCATATACTAAAAATATCCACTTCTTACTCATCCCACTTCTCTAGCCTTCCTCTACCTATAAATATATTTAACCTTATTTTTCCATGAAATCCTTCTCCTTCGCCATCAACAACAAAATCCTAACTACTTGATCTTATTCACACATTTCCCTCACTCTTTAAACATTTCCATGTTCTTCATGTTTGGTACCTCCCTGCATCATGTCTCTTCCATCTACTCCATCTCCCTCAATTTCTCTCTGACTACTTCTCTTTCTCTCTCCTCTATCCTACTATACGATCACCAAGTTAACAAAAAATTCAAAAAAAAAAATCGACCTCCTATAGACCCCTAACATAAAATTGTGCCTTGTTCCAGGCCACTCATTCCTTATTATATCACCGTGGGTTTGGGAACCTCTATTTTTATTAAGGTTGACTTTCTACTCATGGTAGAACAACTTTCATGGGTGGTTAAGTGGTCTGGTTGTCCTGGACTCCTTTACTGGATAATATGGGAGTGTCATGTTCCATCCCTATACAATAGCTCTCATATACAAAGAGCTTGAGGTACCACTACTTCAGTGAGATCGATTTTTATGTTTGTCCTTGACCATTGTCCCATTCTTTCTTCCTAATCATCTTCTTTCCTCCATAGGTATTGATAGGACCTCGACCTTCTTTCCTTCTCCAAGGTGCCATAAGGGTTAGTGTGAGGAGTGGTGCATCCCTAATTATATGGCCACTTACACACCCTTGTGGTGATCTTAGCTTTGTTTACCCACTCAGGTAGGGGTTCTTCTTTGGGGATCCTCATTCCACCCCATCATGCATGAGGAAAATACCATGTATGACTACTACAATCGTCATAATGGGGACTACCTCGACACTAGTCTTCTTTATATATCCATACAACTCTCCCATAATTTTTGTTTGGTTAAATTAACTAGTGTATCCATAACCTACTATGTAATCCATTCCTCAGAGTTGAAGGGGCCCTCCCTTGTCTGAGCCACCTGGCACAACTTGACCACCACCCTTAAGTGAATTCCCCAATTCCCTTTCTGCCACCTCGAGCTCTTGAAACACACCTTTTTTATCTATAGTTTCATAATCTTGTAGAGGTTAGCAACTTGGAAACTTTCTCTCAGCGAGTTCTTAATTCTTCTCATGACTTTAGCTCTCTTCCTCCAAGTTATCATGGTAGTTATGATTCCTCACACCACTCTCAGATGACTTTTGTCTTCTAAGTCATGGAATACTCTACGCCTTTATTCTCTTAAAAAATCTAACATATTTTCTATTGTGTCTTTAGCTAACTCTCAAATTAGGGGTGGTATTTTATAACCTTTTGAATCATCTGCTCCTCCTTCTGAAATGGTCATCATACTGGATTTTCTAGTATGGATTGCAAATTTGAATCACTACACCTTGGCATAAAGCAATTATGAAATACCCCTTCCATTCAGTTTGATAAGATAGCCTGCACAAGCCATATTTCACATTCATGGTCATTCCAACTCACTTTATCCATCTCTCTATTAATAACTACTTTTTCCCATATTATCCTGACATCCCATGGTTTGAATTAATGGTTTATGTGCTCTTTCATGCTACCAAATCCGATTTGAGCTTTAATAAGTGTTGCTTTATTTTGCCTCGGTCATTCGTACCATACCAAGAGTAGTCATCCTTGAAATTTTCCACACAATTCACATCACATGGTTCACTGTGTTCCTCACCTTCACCTGAACACTGAGCCTAATCAATCTATCATACACCATCACTGGTGCATTTAAAACTTAAAAGTATGATTTCCTACTACCCGCTTAATATCTTCTTGTGAGATTCCCTTGGATGATTTCCCCCCAACACTACATGTTGTCTATTTTAGCACTAATATTTCATAGAGTTGACTTTGATTCATGCTCCATCCTTCAACACTTAGGGACATTTCGGTCGGTGTCCTCCTAAAATCTCAACTGGAAAACTCAATGCGAACTACTATTTCTCCTAACCTATTAGAAAGCAATGTAATCTCAACTTTAAGCTATGAACATCATACTTTATTATATACATAAGGGTAGTTTTACCTCCATCATTCTCTATCTATATTTTTATCTTTATAAAGGTGGCACATATCCTAATCTTGCTCGCCTTCTTATCTAGCACAATCATCAGGCTTACTCACTTGAACTCCTCCACTAGCTTATTAATTCCTTCTTGCATCATCTTATCTAGTTCTCTCTTGAAGTTCTCCTTTTAGATTGGATTTAATCGATAAGGTTGTTTCTTCAGAGGTTTAACATCAGGATTCAAAGGGATTCTCATCTCTCCCAATTCCTCAACAATCCCCTTCTTTTCTTCAAAGATGTTGATGAACAAGTAGTAGTAATTTTGTAGAAAATATGCCACATTTTCTACCATGTCATTGTCACAAAAATTCCTCGTTGCAACCATTTTAAGTTTCATATTTGTCCCAATGTTTACCTTGTGGGCCTTAATATGATCTCCATGCTTGGTGAATTGCAATGACAGTCCATTTACTGCATGTCCCCCTTCAACCTATGGGATTTGTATATTCCTAGGATCATCATCATCTTGACCTTGTTCCACTATATTGTAACATTCCAAAAACTGTTGTACCTATTATAAATGGTTATGTCCAAAATAGTTTTCTTTCTAGCCCTGTCAGATCCCTTATGGTAAAAATTTTCTATCATATCACCTTCAAGCCTTCATCAAGTGTTGGTTCTTCTACTTCAAAGCTAAAACTAGATCTAAAACATTGTGTCATTTTGTTCCAGTCCTTCATTCACATGTGCACCAATAGCTCCACATACCAAATTGTATGAATGGTGTCCAACGTATCTATAAATCATTATATCTACTCCTGTCGTGGCATACAATCTCTAGTCCACTCCGTTGTGGCTCATTTGCAATATCCTTTATTTTTAAATTTTTCAAAAATACAAAAAAAAAAAGGAAAATTATGAAAATGTATGTTAAAGTACAAAGTTTCTCATGCTTTAGCATAAAAGATGCAATACTTTTTGTGTATAAATTTAAAGTTTAATACTTTAAACTTTTCATGAAAGCGGTTCCTAGCGCTTAGTTAATTAACAGGCAAGTTGTTGAGCAGGATCCGATGATTCAATAGATAAGCAACAAAAGTGGCAACCCACTGGCACATTCGGCACGCGGGTTAACGAGAAGGGTGCCTCCATAGCTGACCTCTTTGACTGTGGGGCAGATCAAGATCTGCAACCAGGATTAACTACAGGGGCATGACCCCAATGAGTTCATCGTACGTTTGGGGCCTCTGCAGTGACATAATCCGTTGGTGGATGACAGCTATCTGCCATGTCATGGTTCTGTTTAATAGTATTTTGGTGCGTCAACTCAACATTTGATTCTCAAGCCGCGCCTCTATTTAAAAATGATTCCTATTTTCTCAAGGCTATTGTTGTTCTTTTGCTCTCGTCAGTTTTTCTATGCCTGCATCTTCCATTATTTTCCGCCACCCTTGTCGTTGTTTGTCACCTCGAGCAAAACTATGGCCAAGCATTCATCTCTTTCCGGCTCATCTAACCATATTTCTCTCATGGACACTGAGAGGGATGTCCAAGATACTGCCAGCTCTTTAGAACACCTACCCTCCTATCAGCAGGTTTGTATGAATGAAAAAGCCTCTCCAATTTTCTCCGCCATGGTCAAAACAAGTGTTTTGTCTGCATGCATTCCAAAAACACACCTTTTTCCTAAGTTTGTGTATTGGCTAGTGTCAGTCATGTACCCTGGCAAGTGTTTTATGATGAATTGTCAAGGAGAAAATGTATTGCAAGTTTCAGCCCTATTAATTCATCAAGCTCTGTGTTACCCCGAGTCAGAATCCTATGTCCAATTCACCGATGATTCATTGATTGCACATTATGATAGTCTTGCTGGTCAATAGTTCAATCAATTTTTCTTTTTCCTGAAGCCAAATACAAAGCAGTTTGTACTTGAAAACAAATAATTCTCCATTGAAGATTTCGATGCAGAGGTCCAACCAGTGCTGAGGTACATTTCAAAGATATTGGGAAAATAAGATGATAGCTTAATTGACAAATCAATTATGGGAATGTTTGCTCTGATGATGAAGCCAAGGGCAATGCTGGATATTCCCTCATATTAGCAAGAAGTTGTCAATACTCAGCTCACGAGTTTGTCACTAACTGGGTCATTCAGGTTCCCCTCTCTTATAATTTACCTCTTTTTATATCAAAATGTAGAAGAATTCTTGCATCTAGGGTTAAATATCATGGATATAAATAAAAAGAGGAAGTCAATAGTATTTTGGACGGGCATAGTAAGAAAAGAACAGAACAAGGAGGGTCTATTTGACTTTGTAAATCATTTTATGTCTACTTCATATAGAATTTTGAATGGGATTTCTCCCCCATGCTTCCTACCAAAGGCTCAAGAATTCTTGCAGCTGGGGACAAGTTGTAAGTTTGGTGATTGGTATGTTTTTGAAGATTATTATGAAATTAGACTTTATGGGGCTGGTGTAGAACCAATAGGCTTCCTGTATTTGTGCCTATGAGATTATTTTCTTCAGAGTTCATTAGGAAAAGTTTAAATGTTGACGAAATACATTTTGTGCTTATGAAAAGTGTAATATTCCAAAACTAGAATTTTCTACAACAATAAGAATACCTTAAGGTATTCCAAAGTTGGAGAGTAGAAATTAATCAACTCATGTAGTGTATTTTAACACATAGCCATCATAGAACAATCATAGCAACAAACTATGCCTTTATACAAGTCACCAAGTGGGGAAAAGCAGCAATTTTTGCCTCAAAAACGTTATTTTTTGAAGATTGAGCTATAAAAGTGAAAAATAATAGTTGTTTCCCTTAGAATAGGAAATATAGGACATGCATGCAAAAGATTTTCAGAAAAAAATGACTTTAGCCAAGTTAAACAGGCCTCCCATGCTCAAAACAACTTAAAATTGACAAAACCCCAAGACTGCAACACAGAGAAATTGCTGCATAAGAGACTGCGCAGTATAATGGAGGTCAAACTCTAAAAATAGAGAAATAAATCATATATTCTTATTATATTACTCAATGAGGCATAAAAACAGAGATCTAATTTCTTTTATACAGATCCAAGAAGACCCGGCAAGGGTTTCTTGACAGAAATGATATACATGAAAGATATGATGCAGATCTGTGGCTAAATCACGTTGTGTAGCTAAAGCTCTACTTAAAAATGGCTGAACATGCAAAGAAATGGCTGTAGATGCTTCCTATAGCTTTCCCAAAGAAAGGTTGATCCTCCTCTTGGGAAACTAGCTCCTCAAAATGGGGTTTTGACCCCTCCCACTGCACACTTTAAGAAATAACGCAGTTTTCTGAAGGGAATGCATTTTTTCTGAAAGTAAGTGCTTGGCCCAACACTAGGTAGTGGAAAATTCAGATCAGAAACCTCTTATATTTCTTAGACAAGATCTCCAAGAAAGAGTAGGGAATCCCCACCTAGGAAAACCCTTGCACTAAGCAGTCCAACAACTTAGCTAAATAGCCAAGTATGCAGGAATTCCAAGGAGACCACATAAAAATATAATCTCCAATATCTCCATATTCTTGCCATCTCCTCCATTATATAATTGATGAGCTTCCTCACCAAGGGTCCCACCCACTATGAGGTTGCTTCCATGCAAAGGTTCCTCCACCATATTTATGTTGTCTCCATGTGCCTTGCTCATCCTTTTATAGCGCTGTTTGATTTAGTCAACCTTGACTGAATCTTCATGCTCTGTCCCTTTTTCACACTCAAGGTGTCTTCATTTTGTCTAATTGGATTGATCTCTGTTCACATTGAGCTGGCTTTATTTAGGATACACTCCTTGAGAATTAAATCATGTTGACTTGGTCAAACTTGACCTTGTCCACATAGTTTAGACCTTGTTCACACATGTGGATGCTTGATCTGGTTATTTCATAATCCCTTTTCACACTATGAGGGATTTTTATTCATACTTAAGCAACTTATGAGCCTCCTTGCACATTTATTCATTCAACTGGATTTAAAAGGAAAATTAATATTCCTATTAGCTACATGCTAATTTAGGAATATTACAAAAAGGGTCATTTGTTTAGGCTACCAATGTATGTGTGTCCATTTATAGTTAATATGAGACAGGCATCTGATGAAGTCACTAGGATGTTAAATGGAATGCATATGTTGTTAGGAGAAAAGTGGGCTTATGACCCCAATAAAGTGATTTCAAATAGGAGAATTGAAAAGGGCTATTCAACATTTGTTCATGAAAGTAGACATGATATAGATAAATTAGAAAATAAGGGTTTTGCAGGTTCTGTTGGCTCAAATATACAAACTCCTGTCATATCTAAGAAATCTAACAAGAGGAGTAAAGAAGAAGTGATTGATTCAGAAGATGAAGAGCAGGGAGTTGAAAAGAAAATAAAGCTAAATGAAGACCTAGCAGGTACTCAACCTGGTTTCTCACTACAATTGGGAGATGAGAAAAATATCCCAGCCTCACCAAGAAGGAAAAAAGACACTCAACAGCATGTGCCCTTGATTAAAAAAATGTTTGCCCAGATTGTGGAAAGAAATCAAAAGATGAAGGCAAGCATGGAGGAACAGGTTGGGTATCAAATAACTCCATATCAAATAAGATTGCTGACTACAATGGATCTTGAAAATGATCAGTTTAATATTGCTCTTTCTCATCCCTCTAATATGACTATAGGATCATCCAATAATTTTAATATTGTAAATCTAACTATATATGTAAAGAAAATTACATTGCTTGACTATGTAAATTTACATATGCAAACAGGTCAACTAATAGTGAATGACTTAACCAAAACTCATGCAATGGCTCTTAAGGCCAAGAACGTGCTAGAAAAGGTGATCAATCAATTGAAGTTAGAAAAATCCAATTCCAGGGCTTTAACAACACATAATGAAGAACTCAAGAAGATCATTGTGAAGATTGGAGTGGATCCAAATGACAGGATTGTTGTGCAGAAGTTGCTATAGAGTGCAGAATCAGAGATTTCTATGCTGAAGAAAAAGCTAAAGTTACCTACAGGAGAACATTCTTTGGCAGCAGAAGTGGCACAAGTGGAGAATGAGAAAGAAAACCTTCTTCAACAACTCTTGCAGAAAGAAGAAGAAATTACTAAATTGAAACAAACTACATTGTCATTACAGAATCACATTGATTCTAATTCTTGTACTTTCATTTTACCATATGGTAATGAAGATCCAGTAGCATAGATATCCCAATTGAATACTAAATTGAAAATGGCAGAGAAAGATCTCAAAAGGTCACAAGCTGATTTGGAGACAGCAACAAAGGTCATACAAGCCAAAGAGGGAGAAGTCAGTAAATACAGAGCAGATTGCCAAATTGTTGATGCTGAGAATAAAAATCTAAAGGAAAAATTGAAGGGAAATATATCCCTGATATAGGCTAAAGACATCATCTGGAATGATATCATTGAAGAGATGAAAGTAATTTGGGGTTTTCTGACTATTGTATAAGAAGAAAGAAGTATTATCAGAGAGTTTGAGGAACAAGTCATGGTAGACAATCAGAAAACAATTAACAAAGCTATTTGGGCAAGTAAATTTTTTGATTTCATTGACTCAAAGATTGATCAAGAGTTAGAGGAGAATGATATTAAAGACAAGATTTTATATGCTGTAGAAATTAACAAGATGATTGTCAAAAATGATTGCAGGAAGACTACAGAGAAAAAGTTGACAAAGATTAAGGAAGCAGTCAGTAAGCTCGACAAATTATTTGACAAAAGAGCTAGGGCAGGTTTGCCATCATGATGGGGCCTTGGAGGTAGTCTTTTATCATGGGATTCTTATGAACCACTACTGGTGTTGGAAAAAATCAAGGTGGACAATACTCATGAAAAGACTCAAATTTTAAAAGGAGCTACAGTGATTAATTTTCTTCAGAGACACTTTCAGCTTTTATGGTTAGTGAAGACCTTGTTTACAGAGAGACCATCATTCAACATAATTACTACCTTTAGATTGGAATATCACAAGCTAATTAATTCACCTAAAACAAACATTGAGATGTCGAAGAAATGCAGAGCTTGGATGTCAGATATACCAAAGGACCCTTCAATTTCAAGGAAAGATAAATCAGCTAACCAAGAGAATACAACAGTAGCAGGACCAGTTCATATTCAATAAATAGATTAGGAATTTAAGTTTTATTTTATCTCTTCCAAGAGAATTGTAATTGTAATAAGATATTTTGATGACATGTAATAGGTAGTTTACGAAGTCTCAAGTAGTTTGAGCAGTTAGGAGTAGTTTCAACAATTACAAACTTATTTACTTTGTATTTAAGGAAAAAGACTTGAGAGAAAAGGGTTTCGAGTTTTGAACCTTCAGACTACTGCAATCTTGTACTTAATTTTCAATGAATAATGAATGAAGATCAAGATTCTTGCATCTGTTGGTATTGATATGTTTTCCAGTTTCCATTATGTACTTTCTTTCTATGAATAAAATGGAGTAATGAAGCTGCAGGTCTCTTTTTACATATGTGAATAAGAGTTAAAATCCTTAGTGGGTGCTCCTTTATTTTAACTATTTCCTGTCTTAAAATTCTTCTGAAGTTTGAAATGATAGATTCTGTTAACCAACATATCAGTTTGGGCATCCTCTCTTCATATTTTTTCTTTTCATTCCATTTTATATCAATAGATAATGGCATTGCGAAACATTCATTGTAGTTGATTCTTGAGGGTTTAATAAAAATCTTTGAAGGTGATTAAGCAAAGACCATTTGACATTATATTTCTGTGACATCTATATATATATATATATATATATATATATATATATATATGTCTTGAGCACCTATTCCTTACCACATCCAAGGGATTGTTTCTTAGGATACAACATTTTTTGGTGATGTTGCCAGGGATGAAGAAGTGAAGTTCATTCCCTGGGTTTTTTATCATATTTCCTCTGGTTTTTCAGAGAGGAGGAAATATTAGGATGTATTTTTATCTTCATAATTCTGGCGTATAAAAGGCCACATATGAGGTCATATACCTCACAATAGAAAGCTCCTATTATGTTAGATCCTGAAAATTTGATTTCTAGGAAAGGCCAGAAACCAAAAACACTTTCTACACCAGATGCTACACTACTTGCACCTGGCAGTAGTTCCCATAACCCTTCATCCAAGGATATTTCCTGGAAACTTATTTTCTCGGAACAAGAATCCTTTTCCCCACCAGTTATTTTCCAAGAACCAAAGTTAGAAGAACAATATTTTGAGTATGTTCCATTCACATTCACAGAAGCTCAACCAAATACAGTTGCCAGTTCTTCTGCTATTCTTCATCAACCCCTTCCCATATCAGTTTTTTCACCCCATTCATCCACATTTACAACTAGTATACAAACCTCACCTACTCAAGGAGTAGTTAACCAAGGCATAAACATGGCATCCCCTGCTTTCTTAATGAATAGACATGCACTGTTAAATCTTCCACAACCTATGAGTGCCATGCCCCAAGAATACCTCAAGTTACTTCCTCATTTTACTGGTGAAGATGAAGTAACTGCTGAACAACACTTGCCATTGTTTTTCACTTTTGCTAAGAATCTAAATGTTGAACATCTTGATGTAGTGATGAGACTTTTTGTGTAGTCCCTAAATAGAGAGGCAAGAAAATGGTTTAAAGGTTTTCCTAATGCCTCAATTAATGATTGGGACGAATTAGAAACACAATTCACCCAAATATGGGGTGAAAAGAGAGATCATGGTTATTCATTGATAGAGTTTAATGCTATCAAGAAAAATTCAAATGAAAACATGACTGATTTTATTAAGAGATTCAATAAATTGTATAATAGTTTGCCCGCATAAATGAAACCTCCTCCTGTTGGAGAAAGAGTAGTTTTTGTTGGAGATTTTGTATCAAATTTTAGTTTCACTTTGAGAGAGAGAAGATTTTATACTCTTGAAAAAATCCAAACTGATGCTTTGGAGATTGAGGCAAACATGACTGATGCTGGAAAAACACAAGAAAAGCAGTTAGTTCAAGAGAAAGGGAAGGCCAAAGAAGAATCACCACAGGATTAAAGGATTGATGACATGAAAAAAGTAATCAATAATTTGTCAAATAAATTAGTGAAGATGGAATTAGATAGTAAAAAATCCCAAAATCCAACACAAGAAAACAAAGGAGTTTTCAATCCTCAATTCCGAAAGCAACCCCTGCAAATTTTGTAGAGAAAGAGAAGAGATCAAGACCAAGTTCAGGCACTACTGTATATAGAAGAAACACCTTCACAGTTTGCTAAAGATAATCAAAGGGAAGTTAAAGATCAGATATATGATGTTTATATGAATGATGATGATGAGGAAGAAGAATGCATTGAAGCTGAGGTGTCATTTGTTCAAGAAGAGATGGATGAGTATTGTTAGCAATTCATATATTTTATGCAAGCAGAGCTGCATAAGAAGTATGATTTATGATCAAGAAAGAGATCGAGGATGCAGGATGATGAAGAGAAAGAGAAAGAGTCAGTCCCTTCTCCAATGGCGACTCCATAATCAAAGAACTCAGTAAAACAATCAGATAAGGGGAAATAACCTATGAATCCAACAAGTGGAACTGAAGAAGAACAGGCCGAGACCTCCCAAAATAAGTTTATTGATACTAATAATTTGGAGAAGGTGGTTATTGTACCTAAACATATTGCTAATTATATCAAAAATCAAGAAGAACCTAAGAATATTGTTAAACAAAATCAAGCTTTCAGTCTATCCAAAGAGCTAGAAAGGGTCAAAATTCAAGTACCCCTTCTTAAGCTAGCTAAGACACCAGGTTACAAGAAGGAGATTGTTGTGTTCATTAATCTTTCTCAGTCTGATGATATTGGTGATACTGTGAATTTGCAAGAGGAAAAACTAGTGGTCACTTTTGGTCCACATGTTGAGGAGGTAGATCCTTTTGTTCCCCCATTTTATATATCATTGCTTCTTCACAATTTCATTCTTCATAATTGTATGTTGGACTTTGGTGCTTCACATAATCTCATGCCATTATTTGCGATGAAAGAATTGAATTTAAAAATTACTAAGCCCTATAGAGACCTATATTCATTTGATTGAAAAAGGGTAAAGTGTGTTGGGCTTATCAAAGACATGGTGGTATCCCTGGCCCAAATTCCAGCCAAAAGTATCATGATGGATGTAGTGGTTGCAGATATTCCTGCTAGATTTGGTATGATTTTGTCTAGATCTTGGGGAGAGAAGCTTGGAGGTGTTTTAAAACTGGACTTCACATATGCTATTATTCCTATGTTCAATGGGGAAGAAATAAGGTTATATAGAGAAATGAGATTTGTTAAAACTACTACAAAGAAAGATGCAAGAAATTCCCCTATCTATGGCCAAGAGAAGGAAGATATCTCGTGTTTTATGATGCATGAAGATGTAGAATTTGCTAAAGACTCAGAGAAGCAACTCTCTTTAGCAATTATACATAATGAGCTGGGTTCAAACAAAATTTGGAAGTGGCCATATACTCTCCTGACCAATCACCGTTCCTCACCAACAGAGTATGTATTGGATCAGATACCAATAATAAAGCAGAATATGATGCAGTAATTGGGATGTTGTGAGATGCCTCCAAGCATGGCATCCACCATATACATGTATATCTTGATTCCGAGCTAGTGGTATCACAATTAAACCAATTTTTTGAAGTAAGGGACTCACACCTATTTAGAAAATACTTGCATGCATGACGGTTGAGTCATCATTTTGATCACATTACATTTACACATATACCAAGAAATCAAAACCAAACAATTGATCGCATAGCTAACCATATCATAGACTGGAATTCATCTCGTATAAACCATCATCATAAAAAGAAAAGCATAAAAAATAACATCCATCATAAACACAAATAATAACCATAGACACATCATAAGAGCCACAAAAATATACATCTCACATATATACGTCAAAAAAATATATGAGTCCCAGCATACAAAACAGGTCCGTGACCATTATGTCAACCAAAAATATACGTCATAAAAATAGGGAAGCATCCTCATAATGGGTGCTTTCCCTAAAGATACAAAAATCTCTAGGGTTGAGCCCAACCTAGTGGGTTTTCTCGACCCACGGTTGCACTCGATTCTAGTAGAGGTGCAACAACCAAAACCACAAGTGCCGCATGACACAAAGTCGGGCGATGCACCCTCTCTCGAGCTATCATTGTCTAGATCCAAACATCATCCAAATCATCAAAGAACCCCCAGGTCGGCATACCCCAGGTCAAACTCTCTAACCAATTCCATAAGTTAGCTATACATGTGCACGAGCGTCAGTCACCTCAGCCAAAGCCTCTATCGCCAGCACTCTAAGGTCGGTAGTAGCCAACTGATCCTTGACCGTTGCAACCTGTGCCTTGACCGTCGCTGCCCGCACCTTAGTCACCTTAGCATGAGAAAGGAGAGAAGCATCCCCTCCGGTAGCTACAACACTGCTACCCTCCCTTGACAGGCCTCCTACTCCTCCCTGCCCCCCAACATGGGCCTGACCATCCCCAATTAGGACCCTCCTCATGGGCTGATGTCCCACGAAGCGAGTGGCAGGACACCCTGCTGAATCCACATCTGCAAGAGAAACCAAAAGTCGTATCTGTGTCACTATTAAAGACATATATATATATATATATATATATATATATATATATATATATATATATATATATGATAAAAATCCTAAAAAATGAAGAAAAGCATCAAAATTCGTACCTGCTGGGCCCCATGCATAACCTACAGGGAGACCCATATCCAGGTCCCCCCAGAATTCCATCGTCGAGTATGGGTGGTCCAAAAACATCTGCAGGTTCGAATTGAACCACGCCTCAACTGTCGCATCCCAGTAGCGACCCGCCTCTCCTCCACCTCAAAGCATCACAATTTTTTCATCCTAGGATCCCTCCGAGGACCTAGAGGCACTCCCACAAAAGGCCTAAGCATCACTACCCTCTCATACATGATGTTGTAGAGGATACTCACATAGGTGAATACCTTAGTTTTCCCCCTTTAGGCCTTTCGCAACTGTGTAACCATGCCATGGTTGATATAGAGATTCCAGTCATAGAAGTGACCGGCCCGAAGTTAGCGCAAAACTGTAATATGTGGGACCGATGCTCGATGAGGTGCTGACGACCATGATAGGTGAAATATCATTGCTAGAGAAACACTCTTAGACAAGTCCGTCACAGAGCTAATACGAACACATCCCTGAGTAATCGCATCAGTACCACACTGATCCTAAGCCCAACAACGGATGTTCATTCCCCCAGCCGAGAGCGGGTACAGAAGAGCCTCCCCTTGAGGTAGTAGGCCGATCACAAAGTAAACTTTGGTCTTTGGTTGGATGATGATGTCTCTTCGGCGAAACACCATAACAAACCATCTCCTATTCCGGCAATAGACCAGGTACCTTAGTAGGCCATCCTATGATCTCAACAGGTTGTTCTATAAAACTTTGAGCAACCCATACAGTGCCAAAACCGCCTAAGCACCAGGGTCTTGGGCCACAGCTGCTCGGAGATCAGGCTAGTCTCTCTCACACCATAACATCTTCTCACTTGAGAAAAAACCAAAAATCAGTTTTTCAAACCCAAAAAAATATTTTTTTTCAAAAATTAGACCCCACCATGCTTGTGTAGAGCTCAGGCGTGATGACCGTGCGTCTATATCTATTACAGATGCATGGTCCATCGCACAAGATTTCTCTCAGGTGAAAATACCTCGCTCGGAAGTTTCCCTCTTCGTGAGGATTGCGCGGGTCTGCCTTGATCGTCTGCGCAGTTGAGGCAAAAAATGGGTATAAAGTCCATACAAATCCATATTTGTACGGACCCCCCATGTAAGAAAATGACATAAATTAAAAGATGGATGTTTAAGGTCTTACCTGACACAGAAAATGCTAATCCCGAGTGCTGAGGTTGACTGCAATGGCAAGAAAAGCTCGGGAGAATGGGCTTAGCTCTGACCTCAGAATCTAAAAAGACACAAATGAGTTGAAATGAGCCATATGGCCCATATATCACCCTTTTATTATTATTCAAAAAACCATAACTAGAGCTCAGAGTACCTGATCGAAAAACTGCGAGAAACATAACGATCAACACTTCATCATGTTCAAACTAGGCCCCATAAATCCATGCCTCAGAAAAAGTCATTTTTCAGTCACAGCAAGTATGCCCTCTCTTATTTCTTTACATTCAAATTATTTCAAATATGTTTCTATAAAAAATATGCTTTTACTTGGGGTATTAGTTGTAGGTATTACAAACATGCAAATCACCATTCATTCTACCTCTAGCATGATATGTTCCCCATAGAAGCTTTGCATATCCTGATATAATTTCTCCAAAGAAATCAACCATAGGTTTTATTCACCCGACCATGTTTATCATCGCCCCACCTTGCACGTGATAAACACCCTTGCAGGTCAGTAGAGCCTTACCCTCCATGGTATCCATCAAGCATGTAGAAGATACACCAAAGTTTTCGAGCCATGGCCATAACAATCCAAGCCTAGGAAGTACTTCATGTTCATTCATCCATCATACATAAAGTCAAGTTTTACCCATATGATATTAAAACCCCTTTCCTGCAGATAAAAAAATGCACCACCGCTGCTCACACTTGACTTATCACACCCCCATCAGCATAGCCCATTTGTGACTTTTTTCATCCGCTTCATCACCCCCACACCGAGACCAACCAATGGGGCCCCCACCCCCAGAAAAACACACTCACACCATAGTGACATATTATTTCATGTTTATAGGGGCACCCGTCTCCGTGCTTGTACATCTAAACCCATTCTATATTATTTCGATAAGTGTAGGCAGTTTTTTTAGTAGAGCACTCCCACCCATCCATTCACATTTCTCACCTAGAAGCAATCCCTGATCACCCTTGGTTGGAGCTATGCATTCTTTACCACACCCAACCATGACATTCATAAAAACCATACGCCCACCTTGGATGTCCTACCGACTCCAGGGATTTCCTCACCAGATGTTGGGCCAGAATTGTGAATTACGGATAAATCACACTTCCATAGATAGGTGCTAGTCTAAAACAACAGGTGAAAGACTATATGACTATTTTTCCTAACTCATAACAGATACACAAAGAGGATTGGATGCTTACTTGATCAATCACTTCCAAATGGCTCCTTCTGTCGCTTCCATTACAGCTTCAAATTCAAGCGGTTTGTGTGGAATGCTTCCTGCAAGAAAGAACACTGAAACAATGGAAGATGCAATAATATAAATATCTATTCAAGTTAATTTGCTATATCAGTAAAGCATAAACCATATACATCAACTAAGATCTTGCAATATGGAAAATCAAAGCCAATACAGATGCATATAGGGAAAAAAAAGCAGTATTCTTTATTGATGATAGAAGGAGAGGTTACAACCAAGTGACTGATTTGAAGTGACCCCTCCAGCAACGTCCCCAAGCCTCATCATAGTATAAATCTCTCCAGCAGCAGCTACACAAATCTAGCTCTCAATTGAAAATCCTCCAGCATTTCTCTACTCAAATTCTTTGTTCTGAAGCACTCAGATCTGTGTTGAATTTATAGATGAATTGAAGGTTGTTTTGCAATCAATGGCTTTCCAATAATAGGCAAGACATGTTCCCAGTCATGTATATGTCAAATGGACACTTGGATCCGAAGCTTGACACATGTGAACTCTTCTAGAAGGCACTGGCCAAGTGGAGGTTCTGGAACAATGAGAATTTCGCTCCCAATGTGACCAACGCATCTGTGAGTGTCGGGAAGTGCTTTGCAAAGCAACCTTGCATGGGGCTACCTGCATATGAAATGCACTTAGGCCCCTTGAAGCCTGCATTGGTGAGCTCTCATATGTTGTATAATAAGCTTCAAACCTTGGAAACCTTTGCTTGATGAAAGTCTTGATTGATTTGTCTTGTTTCTTGTCTTAGGGCATATAGCAACTGAAATGATAGGGAATGATAGACCCTTGATCATTGGTCTTGGAGATGATGTCCAGTTAACCAGGTTATTGGGAATGGTGCCCAAATTGACCTATAACAATTGGCCCCTAAAGCATGAGATCCAAATGATAAGAACATTTAATTGAGATGCTTTACACTGTGATGGGCTGGGGATGAAGTGGAGTGGTCACTTGCATAAATATTACAATACATTACATCATGATATATCCTCTTTTAATCATAATTGCCGAGGGTAGGCATTCCCATATTTAGCACATAAAACAATCTAATAATATGTACATAATTCAGAAAGTCATCTTCATTGGAATGTTGCCTAGATGCAGACATGCCTACAGATATAGGCCCACGTTTGGATGAAAATCTGTATGTAAGGTCACTGTACAAATGATGTGTACAACAATCCTAAAATCTCAACTCGGATGGTTGAAACTAGATCCAGGGTCTTCTTATCTCGTTCACTCGATCATTCGGGTACAAGTCTAGCCATGCGAATATATGATTTGTAGTCGAACATGGAAAGACATCGTTTGATTACCGGCTAATGATGTCAGTTGTTAACAAATGCGAGAGAACCACCATTAATGTCAGTGGCCCTCAAGATACTGCAATACATTTGGTAAGGCGTGAATAGATGATTTGATGTTGAACGCCAAACAAAATCTTTCAGTCAAAGGTCCATAAGTGAGGATCTTGTCGCTGCTGTAACAAGCCTCATGGTATTGGAATCTAATGTTTCTAAGTGAACTTCCTGGATATTGATTTGTCGTCAACAGAAAGTCACCTTATTGAAAAAGAGGAGTTACTGATTTCAGAGACAAGGGTATGACTTGATATAGCAATTTTCAAGGATGACGGTCATGAGAATGAAAGTTTATGAATATTGCAGAAGGATGAGTTTTTAATCATTGGATGACTTCTCTTGAACATATCGGCGACACTGTGATGAGTTGGCAGCATTGACCCAAAAATGAAGTGAAGGTATGATGAACCATAGGTGTGAATGAATCGTCAAGATGATTACCCAACCGAAACAGTCACGAATATGGAGTGAAATAAGTGTCATGTTCAAGAGCGACTTGCTACCATAAAGAAATTCTTGCTCATTTTTCCCAAATTTTCCCTGGTCAATTGTCGACTAGTACCTCTTTATTTTTTAACAAGCTTGAGGAGGATAACATTTGCTTGATCTATAATTCAACCCTTCGAGTGAATAAAGTATCACTATTTAATAATTTAACAAGTCTAGCGATGAATGAAACTCTATTCTTGCCATGATCGACAAGTCCGTCGATATTTTATGTTTTAACGAGCTTAATGACAGTGATAGCCCGGTTCTTTTTCATATTTAGAGAGTTTGAAAAAGAGGAAGAAAGAGAACTCCAAAAGTACTTTTTCATAAATTTTTCACTCAAACCCAAAAAAGTGTAAAATAATATCTGAGAGAACCTATTTGGTCATGTTTAACTAAGGTATTCCTAGGTATTCCTTTTTCGTAAATAATCTATCTCAGTCTGGAAAAGGGTTAAACTTGTAATGAGTAGATATCAATTCATTTACTTTAACGAGCTTGAAAAGACAAGTGCTCAATAATCTTTTCATATTATCGAAGTCTGAAAAGAGCTAAAATAATACTCCAGGAGTTCCTTCTTCGCTATTATAGAAGCTTGAAAAAGAGATAAAAGTGGGCTTCAAATCCTTTTTCGCTTTTAACAAAGCTCGAAAAATAAGGAGGAAAATTATGCTTTGTGGTCAAGTTATTCTTTGAATAAATATGCACGACTAATCTGTTCATCAATTGTATTTCCTATTCAGAGCAACATCAAATGGATTAAAAATACCTGTTTCATGATAAAAACATAATGAAACCATAGTCATAGCAATAAATTTAACTTGCAAATAATTAAATGACTATAAAAAGTAGTTTCACTATTCATTTTTACTATTCCATAGCTACCATTTGTATTTTGGAGCTCTGAACTTGATCTTCCCCCCAAACGTCAATCGTCGATCGCGGTCATTTCTGTGGATGGATTTTTTCGCCGTTTGATCCAGGTTAGTACCATAAACCTCCTCTTTCCTTTGGTATTCATTTCATCTCCAATTCTGCAAAATGTTTTAGGGTTTTAAGGCCCCTAGGGTAACTTATTCCTAAAATGAGGGCATCACACCCCTGAATGTCGAAACTTGCATTGCATAGCAGGTACAGTGAAGGGTACTTGCATGTGCAACACACTGTCTCAACCCAAGGAGTGCGTTAGGTGTAGTTCAAGTTTTTTATTTTAATGTTGTGCCCAAAATTTGCCTATTTTTTTTCAATGAATGGAATCTAATGGATCTTATGGTTGTATTTCAAGTTTCCATCGGACTATAATGAGGATTACATGGAGGGAAAGAGAACATGAAGAAAAAGATATGATTGCCTTAAATGATCTAGGTACTGTAAGAGCCCTAAGAGATTGTGGATTGCTTTAGTACTTCAAATTGTCAGGAATGAGGCAACAAATAGAACTCTTAGAGTTCTTAGTTCGATCATGGGATCCGATAATAGAGGCATTTCACATTAAGAACAAAGTGGTTCCCATAACAGTTGAGGATGTGTATTTTTTGACAGGTTTTTCGAGGAGAGGTTTGCCCATTTCACTCTCAGGGTCTACCGTTGGAGGAGAGACAGTGAGGGATTATATTCTGTAGTACTACTATCTAGGGGTAGAACCTAGCAAAGATTGAAAAATAAACATCCAAGATGTCAGATATTTTCCTTTGAGAACTATCCTTTTCATGATCACTAAACTTGTTGGCATCGTTACACTACATGTAGCGAATAGATCTTATATGTAGTATGCGCTAGAGTGCTTAGAGCCAGCAGTCTTCAACTGGTCTAAAGTTGTTCTATCTCAGATAAAGGAACAACTGAACAAAGCAAAGGGAGGAAGGAAGAAATTTTTTAGTTATGGTTCAATCCTTATCTCCTTCGCTTTGGAATGGATTCCACTGATGCAGCCACAACATGTGACATTGGATATAAATAGTCCTAGAGATCCTCGAATGCAGAGATGGGTAGAACTCATGGGTCAGCATGCAGGCCAATCGACCGTTGTGTTCTCTACTGCATTCTTCACCTGGTTCCAGTGGCAGATTATCGCCATCGATGAGTATGCATATGCAGGCATCAACTTTCGAGGAGATCCAGATTTAGTATTACCAGAAGGTGCTAAGTGTGGTGCAATGGGTAAGAATGTTTTGACCATGTTTTTTGATTTTTCGAAGGTTTATACAATGTTTTTGTATTTTGATGTTTTCCCAAGACTAAACTAATTGTTTGATGTAATGCAGATATCGGTCGTGTTCAACCAGTAGAGGAACCAGAGCGCGAAGTAGATGCGTCAACAGAGAGGGCTGTCGGGAGAGCAGTCCTTTGAGACCTTGATATGGCTGAGACTCTAGATGAACTTCAGCAGCACATAGAGGGATTGAACTTTGGGATTCTGGATTGCCAGGTCGAAGAGCTTCCCATGCGATTGTAGCGACACACTATTGGGTTTCCTAATCGTTGGATGCGGTTACTCCGTAGGATTGCTAGATCTATAACATGTTACCATGAGAACCACTAGTTTACTTATGAAATTTTGCATACATTTTGAGGTTAGATGACCAATGTGTCTTGGGCACAAATTTTGTAGAAACCTATAACTATCTATCTATATGATTTTAGATTTTTTCCTATGTTTATTGTGCAATCCTATTCAATGATGTGAATGTTTTCTTTACCTATGTTGCAAATGTCTGTTTAAAACTTGATTAGCTAATGAATCAGTGAATGTGTTAAAATTTCTGGAAATGTGTTGATATTGAATAAAATCAAAATGTCTTTCCAAAAGTCGAACTCTTAGGAACAATCTAAGAAGTGTTGGGTTTCTAATAGTATAAACACTAGTAAGTTGTAATGCCACAAGTTGTGAGTCTAACCTTATGATTATGTGGTTAATACCAAATGAAATGGCATCAGAGAGAAGTTCGATCAACGCGCTATACTCAGCGATATTGTTCGTCAATCTACCAATACAAATCCCTTGAAAACTCACTAACTCGTTGTTTAGAGTGAAAATGGCCCACGCTGCAGAGGATAGATTCTGCGTACTACGACTAGCACCATCAACATATCCAATAAATGGTTCCGAAGATTCAGAAATATGTGATGAAAATTAAAGCGGATTACTAACATCAAAAAAACTCTAAAAAAAAATTAAGATAGTGAATGAAAATCAACAACATATAAACAATATAATACAAAAAATTACTACGCTCATGATTAAGCATAGTAACGTTTAAGATACAACCCATTTCTAGGCTGTGCCAATGGAATCCCATCGTAATCAACTAACTCATAGGCACCCTTAGCAAGAACTCTTTTGACAATATAGGGGCCATGCCGTAATGGCTCGAATTTCCCTGTACCTATTACATCAGCGTCTTGATCATAAATAAGGACCAAGTCGCCCTCTGAGTAGATGCGAGGCTGAAATTTTTTGTCGTATTGCGCCTTTATACGTCTCTTATGCACTTCTTTGGCCAATTGGGCTTCACGATTTGTTTCATCAAGATGGATGAGGTTAAGGAGATGCACTTCTTCTTCTGAGGTGTCAGGTAACAAGTCTATCATGAGTTTTAATGATGATATTTCGCATTGGATTGGTAAGATAGCTTCCAGACCATACACCAATTGAAAAGGAGTAAATCCAGTTGTGTTTCTCACTGAGGTTTGATATGCCCACAAAGCAGAATACATGATCAAATGCCAGTTCCTTTTACGGACTCCTATCATTCGTTGAAGTATTCGTTTAAGAATTTTGTTAATAGCCTCAAATTGTCCATTTGATTGTGGATAATGAGTAGAATTATCATACGAAAATTCCAACTTGGCAGTTAATTCAGACATCATATGGTTGTGAAAATGCTTCCCATGATCTGTAACTATAGCCTATGGGACCCCAAACCATGAAATAACATGATTGAAGAAAAACAATGCAGCTGTCGGTCCCGTGTTGTTGAATGTAGGCATCACTTTGGCCCATTTGGTAAAATAGTCGACTGCGACAATAATATAACCATGCCCCCCAGACGAAGGAGAGTTATAGGTCATGAAGTTAATACCCCATTTCATAAATGGTCCTGCAGAGACAACAAGATGCATTGGCGCTGGCGGTTTGCGGATCTTACGATAAAAAATATGGCATGCATGACAATTTATAACTGCGAGGATACAATCTCAAAAAATAGTAGGCCAAAAGTAACTGGCGCGGAGTATCTTCTACACGGTATCATATCCAGATAAATTTCTGCCACAAGCCCCAGCATGACAGTCATTTAACACTTTTTTGGCCTCCTCATGAGTGAGGCACCTCCTTAAAATGGTATCGACACCACGACGATAAAGTGTATCACCGACGATCAGATAATCATTGGCTTGGTATTGAATACGTCGTTGTTCAGAGCGAGAGGTATCAGGTCGAAAAGTTTGAATTTGGAAATAAATGATGAAATCCCCATACCAAGGATCAGATGATCCGAACAGAAACGGAGACTCATCTAGAATAGATGGTTCCGACGTAGTTGCAGTACTATCAGAGGGAAGGTCACAGAGAAGTTCAACCAAAACTAAAGACTTCTTTGACTTGGATTTGATGAATTCCAAATTAAATTCTTGCAAAATGAAAACCCATTTTGAATATTTTCTTCCCAGCAATTGATGTGATAAGATGTAATTCATGGGGTTGCAATCCGAAAATATTGTTGTTTTCAGAGTAGGATATAATGGAAAAATATTTGGACAGCTTGAACAGCTGCCAAGGAAAGCTTTTCTACATACGAGTACTTAACTTCCATATCATTGAGATTACGACTCAAATAATAGATCAGATGTTCAATTCCATCTTCTACATGGACCAAAACCATAGCAATGGTTGTTTCAGCCGCGACCATATATAGGAAATAATCATTTTGATAATTAGGAGGATACATTAATGACGCTTGGACAAGATGATCCTTGATAGCATCAAAAGAAGCTTGCACAACTTGGTCCCAATGGAAGGGAACCCCCTTTTTCAATATTTGATTAAATTCTTTAGCCATTTCGGCATAGTTTGGAATGAACCTTCTTAGGAAGTTAGCCTTTCCTTGAATTTTCTGTATCTGGAGTAGATTTGATGGTGTAGGAAAATCAAGAATGTTCTAAACCTTCAATGGGTCTATTCGAATTCCTTCTTTTGAGACTACGAATCCGAGAAATCTACTAGAACCAACACAAAACACACATTTATGTGGATTGAAGCATATCTTGTAGTGTCGGTAGTGTAAGAAAATGGCTCTCAAATGCATCGGGTGATCAGTCCGATTTCGTGAATGCGCTGGTAAATCGTATAGATATGGTTGAACAATGTGCTTGATGTCGTTGAAAGCATAATCCATTGCTCTCTGAAAAGTTTCCCCAATGTTATTTAAACCAAACGGAAATTTCCTATAAGTGAATGTGCCCCAGGGACAGATGAATGTTGTCTTATGTTGATCATTAGGGCAGATATTAATTTGATTGTAGCCGAAAAATCCATCCATGAACGAAAAGATTTTGCATCTAGCACAATCGTCAATAATCTGGTCAATAAAGGGAGTAGGATAGTTGTCTTTTGGATAAGCCATATTGACATCCCGATAATCAACGCACACTCTAATAGTCCCTTGTTTTTTTCATAACAGGAACAATATTGGAAACCCACTCAGTTAGCGGAACAGGGTAAATGAAACCAGCACGCAAAAGTTTTTCAACTTCTACTTTGATGGAAGAAGATTTATTTGGATGAATAAGACGAAGCCATTGACGCACCGGTTTGACATCAGGATACATATTAATAGTGTGTTCAACTATACTAGTATCTATGCTTGGAATTTCCTTGTAAGACCAAGCAAATACGTCACGAAATTCACGAAATAGAGAGCGATATGATTCAAGTTCTAATGGAGAACAAGATACACCGACATGAATATTTTCTACAATGCCATTTTTGGTCGAAATATCGATAGAAATGGTTTCTTCAATATTTGATAAATTTTGCTAAGAATAGATTGCATTAACTGGAAGAGAATTCGAAAATAAATTTTTTATTGATGGGTGATATAGTTCACTAAGATTTTTTTCTTCATAATCTGGAGTACCAAAATCTAAGGAACGATCAACCCAAACACTCGACGATGCTGATTTTGGATTTTCCTCCCAAGCCAGATAGATTGATTGCTATGCCAGCTCAATAGGGCTGGGCGGTAAAAATTCATCCAACATAGAAATATCAGAATCACCAGTACTCTTCCTTAAGCCAGATAGATTGGAAGAGATCATGTAGCAGGTCTCTATACTTTCAATTTCTGTCGACGTCGTAGGCAGCGGTAATGCAAAGGTTCCCATGAGAGTGGAATCCTTTAAGAGTACTACACCAATGTTCTGAACTTCTAGTTGGGGTAAGTGAACAAAAGGAACACTCCCAGTTACCTGCGAAGCAAAGGAAAAGAAGGATAATTGATTAATGACTGTGATTGTACTTTTATATGGAAAGGAAATCATTCTAAAGTATATAGAAACAATCGCTGTCATCACATATACCCATGGTCTTCCAAGTAAAATATTATAGTCAAGGGGTCCGTCAACAACCTCGACATCAATATTCACTGTTTTTCCCCGTAGTTCAACATGCAGGTTATTAATAATACCACAAGGTTTTTATGTTCTTCCATCAAAATCCTTCAATGTCGTTGATGATTGTGATAATCACAGCGAGCTGAGTGACTTCCAACAGTTTAGAGACATAATGCATGTAGATGCTCCCTCATCAATAATAGCGTGATGAACAAGGTGATTGAGAACATTTACTTGTATGGAGAATGCCAATTCTGCTGGTAGTTGCGGTACATAGCCCGTATGATTAAAGATGACAAGATTAGAATCAGTCAAATCAATTCCACCAATGGTCAAAAATAAAGCCTGCTTCTGGGAGGGACAATTTTGTAATACCTCAAGAGCAGACATAGCTGAAGGGGATTGAGCCAAATCTTCAACTATATTATAATTTTGTGCAGCTCTTGCTCGAGGATTAAATGTCAATTTATGAATTACTCCCTTTGGTGGCTTAGTTGTCAATTCAGGAATAAAAGTATGTGGTACTGATTCAGTAGATGGATTCATTGTCGAGGTAGGTGGGTGATCAGTGGCCTGACTACCATAGTATTTATTACGCATTGACACCAAAATATCTTGTGAAGGTTTTGTGGTGGATAACATTAAAACTTGGGAACTAGGAGATGGATCCGTAGCAACCAAATTGGTGTCTGGATTTAGAAATGGGTCTGTCAACACAGTTGATGCATGGGAAGTTGAGACTTAAGTATGGTGAGGACAATCCCTAACAAAGTGTTCCTCGTTACAGATTATGCATGGATAACGAGGTTTCCATGGTCTAGACGGTTGATCAAAGGGTCTATCCTGCTGGTTAGAAGTTTGCTTTTTCTTTGATATCCCCTTTTTCTTACTTCCTGGTTGCTTGTCACTCTTTCCTTTATCAAATGACATGGCATTAATTTTGGAACTAGGAGCAGGATTAGATGCAGTAGTGTGGTGTTTGTTTGCAGTGCCTATCAAGCTGTCTCTGGCATGAGAGTCCTTTATTTGAGGAGGAACATTGAAATTAGATCGTAGCCCATTAGGAATTTTCTCATAGAGCATGTCGGACTAAGTGTAAATAAAGTCTAAATATTGGGCACGAGTGATAACTTGTTCTTCCATGACGAGGCCACACTTAGCCAGATCCTCAGTTATAGATAGTAACAGGGACTTAATGAACCATTCAACAAGTAGCTAATCCGGAAAAAGGTTCTTAACCATTCATCGACAACGAAGCCACTCATGAATTTGATAAAAAATGTGAGTAGCATTAGTCTGTTTGAAGTTGGTCAAGATTTCCGTTCCAGTTTCGTATCCGATCGGTAACTAGAAATGGGTCAAAAAGACAGTAGCTAAAGTAGTGAAATTGTCGAAAGAAGCTCTAGGTAACTCAATGTACCATTTAGCAGTCGGACCTGTGAGCGTACGCTAGAAAAGATGTAGTCGAATAGAATCATCATTCAGGGAATTTGATTAACACCATAAACGATAAGTCATAACATGAGTCGACGGATCTTCTCCAGGGTTTCCATTGAATTTAGGAATATTAGAGGGTAATTTATGGGGTATCACTGGCCACCAAGGAGTGTAATTGATAGGATCATTGGTTAACCGGTTTAAATCTGGTAATTCTAAGGTTGTAACAAAAGGCAACTGTCTATTAAGGTCAGGTTGAGCATAGCCAGGGTAAGATGGAATTGCTTGAGCAACAGGCCTTTGAGCACTAGAATATGGAATCTGTGGCTGGTAACCTAGATAGGGGTTGTTTTGTATAGAAAACGCTTGAGGATTTTGTTGACCAGAACCTGGATATGATACTTGTTGAAATGAAGTTTGAGGCATTTGTGCTTGAGGTTTCCAAGGTGTCTGTCCACCAATGTGATAACCCAAATTAGGATAACTTGGATTTGGTTGATATGTATAACCAGGTTGCAATTGAGACATCCCATGAAATGGTAGACCAGCTTGTGAATAAAATATTCCTGATACAGGTTGTTGTAAATTAACCAAAGGATTTTGAGTCTATGGACCCAACATTTGATGATATTGAGTTGAAGGACCAGCATGATAAGGTTGATGTACAATATTTTGATTCTGTAACAGGGGTAGAGATGTATTAACAAGTGGTAATGAAGTGGGTGTAAAAGGTTGAACCGGTTGATACGAGTGTACAATTGTTTGTGGTTGGATAGGCAGAGTGGGCTTCCATTGAAAAACATTCAATTTAGTATTAGTTTGACCAAAAAGTGACGGAGTACTGTCATATTAGGTGACCAAAGGTTGCCCCCCAGCATGAGGAGAATAATAAGACGGAAAAATAATTTTCTCCAAATGCTGGTAGACCAGTTGATATAGTACTTAAAGGAATTGACCCAAGAGGACCGACTTGATATTTCCCTGATGATGTATATAATGAATCAAGTCGTTTAGTACTAACGATAGGACTACCAGTTAAAATACCAGATGATGACATTGGTAAAGACCATTGTCTTGAAGATGCACCAGAGAAAGTGCCAAATAATGATTTGTAACCTGTTGGGACCGTAGGGCCACTGTGAAAATATGACTCTGGTGAAGTTGTGAACATAGACGGAGTAGCAAGGGTAGGATTTGACCTAGTTGGAACAACAGACCCAACCGAAGATGTTGGTTCAGACATGATTATTTGACCAAATGTATACCCTTGAAAATCAATGGGAGATTGAATGGGAACGGGATCAACAAAAGCAGATGGAAACGATTGAGGAAAATACTGGTACAGGTAAAGGTCCCCCCCAAAATGGGTTGGAGTTAAAGGTGTATTGTCTTGTGGGATTTCTTCAATCGCAATTAAACCAGGTGGAATAATTTCATCGTTAGGCCCAAAATATATTTTAGACGGTTGACAGTGTGATATAGGAGTTTCAGTGGCTACATAAATTTGTGGGATGACCAAGGTAGGAAAAACTTCCGGTTGTTCGACTTCTAGATTCATATGTTCTGGCAAAGAAGAGACATGATCTAGATCAATTTGTGATTGAACAACGTCAGGTCCAGGAGGTATGGTCTCACTGATTGGATGGATCATGACCACGGGTAGCTGTGAAGACTCCATTTCGACAATAGTAGACAAACCGAGATGTGTGGAAACAATTTGAGCTAACTCTGGGTTAAAAGATGACATTTCACCAGAGGTACGGATTGTACTTGATTCGAAATATCATGATCGCCTTTGCCTACTAGAAGTAACTTCCGGTGGTAAAGGTGGGTTTAAAGCTAATCTATGTGAATGACGGGGGATAGGATTTTGTCTTCCATGATTACTGATTTATTTTAACCAAAAAACAAATAAACAAAAAGAGGGTAATGCTAGGCAAAAGGGTTTACCAAGAAACTGTGAACTGCAAAATACCTCCTGGCGAACCAAGAAGTATGGGTAGGAAATCTCCCCGAATGCTGTGTTCGGTGTATCACAATTTCAAGGTGGCCAACTTGGTTCACTATGGATGGATAACACCTAAAATTTTTCCTCCCAAATATACCCGAGGGTACGTGGAGGCCCAAGTCCATATTAGCGCTGTATGATGCGAAACCGTGCAGTGAGAGCACCCCTTTATACTTATTGTATTGTAACACTGCCTGATATACCTGAAAGTACATGGAAGAGCTACAATATACTTACGTACATGGAGTGAGGTATCACACTCGGAATGTATCGTAGACAATTTAACGACAGATGTTATGTTTTACGACGCCAGAACACGTCTCTAGCCTAGACCTTCTAAATGTTATCGTTATGGTTCCAAAGTGTTGTTAAGTAAATTGAGATTAATTTTATGTTGATCTTGCTTAAGAATTTTGCTTTCAAAGGTTCACCGTGATGACATGTATGAAATTCCTAAAATGCAAGCTAAGAATGATAAACAATCTTTCACTTTCAATTTCTTCAATGAAAAGCCTAACTACTAAGGGAAGAGAGCAAATAATTTGTGAGCAAACAAATCAATGAGCACAAACTAAATGTAGATTTCCTAATGTTCCTTTTGCAAAACATACACAATTCTACATGCAAATGCAATTTTTTCTTTTCAGTTTCCTTAATTTTATGAATGCAAAAAAGAAACTAGGTGCACTAAATCAACAATTCAAATGCTTTTTACTTTAGAGAAACGAAGAATACAAACAACAATTTCTCTTTTGAAGGAAAAAATGAGGATTTCAACAACAATTTCTCCTATCAAGGAAATGAATATTTTACGACAATTTCCTATTTCGAAAGAAAATGATTCTTAATGTGACCCTAACAAGTACTTTGAAATCAACTTGTTAATGATAAAGAAAAACCTTTTTAAACAAACATTGAACAAATTTTCAACCAAAGGAGGAAGAAGTATATAGATTCACTGGTCAATTGAGGATCAAACTTTTCAAAACACAGCAACAAATAAAAATGAAGAAAATTGCAAAGGAAAATTCAAGGGAATTTGGGTGTTTTCAAGAGTCAACGCAGTCTCCAAGGGGAGATAGTGCTCTCCAAGGTAGGCTAGGAAGGGAGACAGTGCTTTGCAAAGCACTGTGTCTAGTCTAAGGGTGCATTGGGCACAGTATACAAAGAAAAATACTACTGTTTAACTCACTTTCTTTGCAAATTAAGCTCTGAAAAGGTTTAATATTTGTGTGTAACAACTACTGGGTGGATAAACAGATCAAATTAGAGGCTAAAACACCTAGAACTAAGAGAGAACATCCCGAACAGAGTCACCAATTTTTTGGGCCAAAATTGTGAATTACGGATAAATCACTCTTCCCTAGACAAGTGCTAGTCTTGAACAACAGGTGAAAGACTATATGACTATTTTTCTTAACTCAGAACAAATACATAGAGAGGATTGGATGCTTACTTGATCAGTCGCTCCCAAATGGCTCCTTCTGTCACTTTCGTTGCAGCTTCAAATTCAAGTGGTTTGTGCAGAATGCTTCCTACAAGAAAGAACAATAAAACAACAAAAGATGCAATAATATAGATATCTATTCAAGTTATTTTTCTAAATCAATAAAGCATAGACCATATACATCAACTAAGATCTTGCAATATGGAAAATCAAAGCCAATATAGATCCATATAGGGAAAAACAAGCAGTATTCTTTATTGATGATAGAAGGAGAGTTTACAACCAAGTGACTGATTTGAAGTGACCTTCCAACAACGTCTCCAAGCCTCATCATAGTATAAATCTCTCCAGCAGCAGCTACACAAATCTAGCTCTTAATTGAAAATCCTCCAACATTTCTCTACTCAAATTCTTCCTTCTCAAGCACTCATATCTGTGCTCAATTTCATAGATGAACTGAAGGTTGTTTTGCAATCAATGACTTTACAATAATAGGAAAGACATGTTCCCAATCATGTAGATGTCAAATGGACACTTGGATCCGAAGCTTGACACATGTGAACTCTTCTAGAAGGCATTGGCCAAGTGGAGATTCCAGAACAATGAGAATTTTTCTCCCAATGTGACCAACACATCTATGAGTGTCAGGAAGTGCTTTGCAGAGAAACCTTGCATGGGGCTACCTGCATATGCAACGCACTTAGGCCCCTTAGAGACTACGTTGGTGAGCTCTCATATGTTGCATAATAAGCTTCAAACCTTGGAAACCTTTGCTTGATGAAAGTCTTGCTTGATTTGTCTTGTTTCTTGTCTTAGGGCTTATAGCAATTGAAATGATAGGGAATGATAGACCCTTGATCATTGGTCCTAGAGATGATGTCTAGTTAACTAGGTCATTGGGAATGGTGCCCAAATTGACCTATAACACCAGAATTTTTTATGACTACCGCCACTTGCATTTACAGCTCTGACCTTGGGCCACTTAACTACCATCATCAGTTATAACCATTTCTCATCATCATGCCTAGTTAACCGATCACACCATGCCCTGCTACATCAGAAACCATGGTCCCTTACATCATTACTCATCTTAGTCGGTTGATGGTTATTTCTTGTCGAGTACAACAAACATTTTCCAAGGAGCTAGTACCTTGGATGACTCGTCACCTCAATAGGGGCATCCCCGGATGGAACTATGGGAATCATCATCGCCCATTGATGTCATCGGTCCTTTTGACATTCGACTTCAAGATAAGCTTTCATGTCAAGATGGTATCATACTTCATAATTGTTGCACTCTATCAGAATTCGTCTAATACCCGTGACTTAATAAGAATCTCTTTCAGCAATGCTTACATGGGAAGGTCCCCAACAGTCAAAGACCCATGCATACAATGAAAATTCATTCTAAACAAACATGCCATACTAAGATTATGCATGTGGGCACCAGATTCAACCTTCTTTCAAAGAAAAACACCCCCGATGGTGTCAACAATCGTCATCAACAACCAGAAGCAGGTCACTACCAAAAATGGCATAAAAATAACCACTATATGTTAGATAAGCTTAACTAGTCAAAACATCACCACCATGGGACATGCTCACGTTGTAGAAATATTTTATTCATTCTATCTCTCGTAGGTTTCCAATGGAGAACGCTGTCTTTTTTAATCACGACAAGTGGTCTCTCAACTCAATTCCAAAGCAAGTTACTCTTTCTCTCTCTCTGAAAGGACCACATAGAAAATAAACTATAATGTATTTCAGCTATACAGTTCTTCCTAGACCTCATATATTAGGGGGCAACTGTTAACACTGGAAAATAATACGGGAAAATACATTAAAAATGTCAAGAAAAAGGTACAGATAAAGGTTTCCAAAGAATAAATACAATAGGAGGAGATACAAATTTATTTTTTCCTAAGGTCAAAGGACAAAATTTTTGCACCGCGCATAGGGAACACTGCCTCTCAGCGCATAGTGTAGCTTTTTCTTCGATAGTCGCACAGTCCTGGGATGACAGAATCTCACCATCCGGGACCACTTTGCACACTTGGTGAAAATTTTTCTCACTCAACCTAACCAAGTACCCTTTGAGACACCTTGAGGCTTTAGTGCAACACAAAAAGGAATCATACCCCCACTCTTTTGTCACCATCCATCTTGGACCAAGAGAAGGAGGGAAAATTTGAAAATGGTCTGTAAAAGCCAACCTTGGGAAGAGAAATAGGAGATACATTGTTATGCTAGCCAAATTTCCCCATAGGAAACCAACTTGTGTTGTCCAGCAGCAGGAGGATCGACAGGATCTAGTTGTTGGCCACCCAACATCTCAATCCAAGAGAGAGGAGTTTGCCACATGTTTGTCATCTACCATCCTTTGAGAGGGAAGAGAGACTTGCTGAAAACTTGAGGGGAAGAGGCCCCCTTGTCTTGGATATTGCAGCTCCGTAGCTCGAAGGATCCACTACAAGAGATTTAACATTCTATCTTCTACTACTACCAACACCTAATAAAGGGAGAAGTTCTCCATTGTTGAGTTATTAGTGTGTTTGCTCTATTGAGCGTGTATCTTGTGCATGTTGTTTTGTTTTTGTTTCATTGTTTATGTAGCATGCTATGTTTCCTTTCTAACTTAGCTTATTACATGTTGAACTCGTTCCACTAACGTTTGACAAAACATTTTGACTTGTGACTCTTATGTAGGTAAACAACCTCCCTACTAAGCAAAGTGTATTTCGTCCGCTCATGCGCTGAATATACTACCACATGGGTTATCAATAAGATATAAAATGTGTCAATGTACATGTTATGTAAAATATTTTAATGTCAATTATGTATATATTATATATCATTTTAAAAATTTATGTATGTATCATATAAAAATTAATTTTTATGGTTAAAACTTAAGATGTTTATTTGGTCTTATATATAGTCTATTTAGCATTCAAAAAGACAATTTCGACAATGAAAAATAACACATTGTATTTTGCATTCTAAAAAAGTTTGCATGTGAAGAAATTTGATCCCTCTCTGCTCATATTAGATGTGTATTTCAAATGGATCTATGCTAATTTAAAAGTCAAACAAAATCCAAATTTTTTAATTAAAAACGAGTTTCAAAATATAATTTGATGCATATATTATTTATTCATTTATTTTAGTTCTAATATCACTTCATTATTTTTTTCAAACATTATTTAATATAATGAATGTTATTAAAATTTTAAAAAATTACATTAACTTAAATTTTTTACAACATTTAATATTATAAAGAAAAATATTACAAATAATAGAACATAATAATAAATTAACTTTTATGGACAATATGTTATTTTTAGATAGTAAACATGGCTGTGAATAAAGAAGTATCTAATTCTTCCATATTGACCAAGAAACTACATTCCACTTACCAAACCCACTTCAATATGCATCCCAAAACAATGACAACATATAATTTATTAATATTCCTATTGTAAAATTTCTAACATTACTGTCATTGCCTACCCAATGAATGTTTACAAATATATTATGGGGAAGGTGAATCACGTACATGTACTGTATGTGGAGTAACAAAGCACAACTTGTAAGGATGGCTTAGGGCCTAGGTCCAGGTAGCCCTGGTGCTGGCAGCGGGCCTATGTCAGTCTCAATTTTTCAAAAAACACTAATGTTTAACTTCGAAAAAGTTTGATTTTTTTTTTTTAATTTACAGACTAAAATAATAGCCTAGCATGATCACTAAATATCATTGTAGTGACACAGTAATACTAATATAATAATTTGTAGATTAAAAACTCGGTTATTTTAAAACTTTGATGCCACCATTTTTTGGTCTACATGCCTTTGCCAAAAACACATAAAATATATGTGCTTAAGTTACCTAATACAAGACTTTGTTTGAGGATCAATAGTTTAAAACAATCTCTAGGCATTATGAAAATTAATTTCTTTATTTTATATTTAGGCCGATAGGTTTTTTCTTATGAATCAATGTACTTGTGGTTTTCATTGACGCTTTCTATCTCCATTTGACATGTGTACATAGATTTTTACGTGGCTTTGCTATCCACTTACATCTTTGCGTGCCACTTTTACGCCGAAGTTCCAAGATTCCGTTTGAATTCTTTTACGACGAAGTTCTAGGATTCTATTTCAATTCTTCCTAGGGCACTATTTTTATGCCTAAGTTCCAAGGGATTTCGTTTGAATTATTCATAGATTTTATGGAAGTGAATTTGAATTTTATGGTGACTGTGTGACTAATACTTTGTTCATGGAAGTGAACAACATAAGGAAATCTGGGATCCTCGGAAGAATGAGGCTATGGGAAGCATGAGGCTATCATAAGTCGACTTCGTAGCATGGATAAAGTTGGATGATTCTTGAATTTCAGAGTTTAGTTTTGAGAAAAAAATATTTTTGGTCTATAATATATTTCATGGAAAGGAATCGTGAAGGAAGGCATGGAAAAATGGCAGTGCAAATGTTTCTTCCCTAAGCCTCCTCCTCCGCCAGGATTGGATTATAACTGTTGCTGTTTGCAGAACATATTTTCAAACATATTTTCTGTAACTCATTTCAGCCACAAGTATCTGGGTTACAAATGTGTGCCAAGAGGAACTGCAAACACATGGAATAGGATTTTTCAATAAGGATACAAAGCTAATGTGCAAATTTTCACATATGATGGTCGCATCATACCGGCTCACAGCAATGTGCTTGTAAGTCTTTATTTGGCTGAGATTTTTTATTTTTCTTGTGAATTGATTTCAAATATTGCAATCTTCAAGGGCTTTGTTCATGAAATGCAATCAGACACTTCTGAAAATTATGTGAAATGATGTGCCCACTATCGCAAAAATCAAAAAATTTGTGGATTATTTAGGAAGTAATTATTTGAGGGTTTCAGATCATTACCTTTATCTAGACCATTTATTTTGTAAAATTGCGATTTAGAAACAACAATTTTTATAGCTTTGTGTATTGCCTCATTTACACTGGATAAACAATGCACAAAGTTATTTTCCACTTATGTATTTTAATTCCCATTTCTTTTCTCCTACCTTTTTGGATCAGGATTCCTGTAATTTGATGAAGGTTTCTAATATAATAAAACCTTTTGTTTTTTTCATATTGCTTGGCTTTACATAGGGCATTTCTTCTAAATATGAAATGATAGGCATAATTTTTCTTGGACGAATATCATATTTAAATTCAGTCATTCCGATGAAATCTGGGAGAACGATTTTGGGATAAATTATACCATAGTTTAAATAAATCTGAAGGCGTTGAAATTGTGTTCACTATGTCAGATACAAAATTTGTAAGAATGAGTACAAAAACTGTGTTGTGCAATTCATAAAAAAATAGGAAAGAAACTTTAATTGCTAAACATGTTGTTTGTATCCTACACGTATTTTTGGTCCGCGCTAGATTGGAACACTGGCTATACAGAAATAAATAAATCTTGCATTCATTACAATCCACTGACAATTTATAGTCACTCAACCAAAAGAAAACAAATTCCCCACCAAATAACATGATCTGGTTGACAAAATCTTTGTTCAAATGATCTTCAATATTCCCCACATCTCAGGCATGATCATAGAATTCAAATCGATGGTAGTTTTTGAAGTCATCCTCTAAGTTCCAATTTTCAAGAAGGGATTTAAGATTCAGATTCCTTGGAAAACCCTCAGATGTTTCCTGTGAAGATAGTCCTTCTAAAATTTAAAATACATTCAGTTATTATAACAAACATCAAATATGATGATTAACTTTTACACGAGGGTGCATTTTGAATTAGGCTTATTTATTTGATGATGCTTTATTTAAATCAAATTTTTAAAATTTTTTATTTTAATTTATTAGGTTAATAGGCATATTTATTTCAATTATGTGTGGTTGTGGATTTTTTTTTATAATTAATGACCCAGATTTATTGTGAGACAAATATGTTTCATGTGATTACATAGTCCACGACTACATTCTCTGCCAGTGCAAAATGTTACAACTCAATTTTAATTTAAATTGTACTTATTTCAACTATGAGGAGTTGTGGATTTTTTTGGTTTTCCACAAAATATACTTCATCCACTGCTAATATTCTAGGAGTGCAGAGCCTTACAACATAATTTCAATTATAATGGTACTTATTTCAACAATGTGGGGTTGAGATTTTCTTTTTTAAATACACTAGCAGAATTTATTGTTGGCCAAATATGCTTTATGTGATTACCTAATCCATATCTGCGATTTATGGGAATACAAAGTGTTACAATTTAATTTCAAATAAAATGAAATCCATTTTGAACGTGGCCCCATCGCTCGTTCCTCAAGTAAATCCAAACGATTTAACCATGTTGAGATAGTGTGGGTCTCCTGTTGCATAAGAATAAGGTTATGCATTGGCAGCGCTATCAAACTGAGAGTGATGTCAACCTTCTACGCGGTCCCGCTTTTAGTGTTCTTCATTTTCTAATGAAAGGGTGAAAAGCACGGCTGGTAATAGTTCTACCATTCTTATCATATGGGTGTTACATTGTTTTTTTTGTTATACTAGTGCATGGTCTTTCCTGGTCGTGCAACTAGGATTTATTTAGGTTGTAATAGGTAGGGTTTAATTATGAGGGTAGATATTGTGTAGGGTTTTTTTTGTAAGATTATATGGTTGTTTTGTTTTCTAAATGTAGTGTATATTTTAAATTTGCAAGATGTAGAGTTTGATTGTCAAAGTGATTTGCTTATTTTTAAAAGATTAAAATTCAATTATGAAGGTTATTTGCTGATTTTAAGTTGTAGGGTTTGTGGTTTGACTTTTGTGTTGTTATTAGGTTCCACTTCTGGTGTGAATGTGCTTTCAGAATTTTAATAAGTATGAGTGATCATGTACTTTTACTTAGATGTTCATTTTATAATGACATTAAAATTATTGGTGAGGTTGTTTAGTTTTTATTGACCTTAGCATGTGCCCGTTAACCATTCATATTAGTTAGGAAATTAAAATTCTAAAGTTAGCAATGATTGAAGATATAATGCATTGTGGAATTATGTGACTTTTAAATATTTGGTTTCGTTTAAATATAATGATATTATTGTATTTTTTTTCTAAATTAGGCTACTTCTATTATATCATAAAGTTCAAAAAGTTATATTTCTCATCCTCTAGAGTTGGTAAGCATTAGGGGAATTTTGAGGTCTAAAATGGGCCTCCTAAGGAAATTATAAAATAATAGTGGAAAAAATCAAATAAGATTTGATGACATCATCAAATTTTAGACGGAAAAATGAAAAAACTATTTTTTCAATTCATATTTTCAACTTATCTCCCAAAGTTTTTACTCAAATTTCGAGTGGGATCACGCGATCGCTCATCCAAGGAGTACCCATACTGCATACTGAGTGGGTCTACTACGTAAAATAGTAAATACATAAAAAACGCATCACGTTTTTTATGTATTTCTCATTTTTCGTGTAGTAGAGTTCATCGAAAGTATGCAACATGGGTACTCCTTGGATGAAGAATTAAATTTTGCATCCAACGAGTACTCCCACTCGAAATTTGAGTAAAAATGTTGGGAGATAAGTTGAAAATACGAGTTGAAAAAGTAGTTTTATTATTTTATTATTTTTTAATATTTGTACCTTTTAATTTAAAAAATGGTGAATCATCCCTTATGGTTGACATCATCATCTTGAATCCTATTGGTTGTTATAAAGTTTATTTTTGTTGTACATTTTTCTTAGGAGGCCCATTTTAGACCTCAAAATTCCCCTAATGCCAATTCCGGAGGGAAATATCAAGTTCAAAACCACAAAAAAGGGGCTGCCCTAGATGGGGAAACCAGCCCAATGGTGGAGCATAGAAAGTCTGGAATAACCTGCTCATAGTGGGAAACCAGCATTACAAGTGGCATGTTTGAGACAAAACCAGAAAATAAGAAACACCAAAATAACACAAAATTGACTGGAATGAAAGATAAGCACCCAAAAATTAAGTAGATGGAGAATTTGCATCCTTTTTTGGAGGGTGGAATGGCTCTTCCATAATTCTTCATGAATATTAAGACTCGTCATCCTCCTACTTGGACATGTGGGCAGTCAACGGGGGAAGAAGCGTTACGTTGGCATAAGGTGAAATGGAGGAAGCTACGAGAGCCTCATCACTTGCACTGGTGTCATCCTCGTCTGAGCTCGAGCTTCCATGGTCGCTGCTGGAGGCACTCTGCACAGGTCGTGCCACAATATTGCGGGGGGAGAAGGTGGGAGCAGGAGGGATGGTAGATGAGCGACTTCTCTTTCTAGGGTGGAGGCTGGAGCCAGAGGCTTTAGAAGGCGATTCTGGAAGGTGGAGAGATAGGCAAGCTGAAAGATTGATGGGGTCGAGGATATCCGGCTCCACCCAGTCAACCGAGAGGTTCACCGTCCTGCTCACTGAGGGAGAGATGGGAGGTCGAGATGGAAGACCATGACCCCTTCCTCTTCGACACCATATGGAGTGGCGTTTAGGCATGGTGGATGAGTGGGAGTGGGGAAGAGATGACTGAGTGGTCGCAAAAGCACCAAATGGGATAGAGGAGGAGCTTAAGGCCAGAGAAAAGCTATCGGAGGAGCAAGGAATGGAGCAGAGGGTCTAGGGCCTGGCTGAGACACCAAGAGTGTCTGCACAGCGCCAAAGGGAGAGACAAATGGCGGAAATGGGAGCAGGGGTGGTGGATTTAAGGGCCATGGGAGATGGTGAAGGCATGTCTATCGGCATAAATGTGCAGAGGAAGAAATTAATGGCGGAAGACATCGAATGGAGGCGAGCGATGGTGGTGAGTAAATACCCCATGCACCAACATTTAAACCAGATCAGGTGGCCGTGTGCGCACGTGTGGAGAGGGTAGGTGTCCTACCACCTTGCGGTTGTGTGGCATTCCTGCTTAGCTCCAACTAACACCCGCATCCGAGAATAATGATATTATTGTATTGTAATATCAACAAAGTTCATTTTAATTTTCTATTTATTAGATTTAAAATGTAAAGTAATAAAACCTAAATTAATTTGGTTTGAGGTTTTTTTATTATTTTAAGGAGAATCATTTTAACTTTTATTATTTATAATTTTTATAATATTTGGTTAATATTGATGTTAATGAAAAAAAATTGTAATGATAGATGTTATTTAAATTAATTTAAAATATTTAATGATTTTAGCCACTCAACATATAAGATAAGGAAATGGATAAATTATATCATTTTATTTACACAGATTCATTGTGTTTTACCTCTGTAACTTCGAATTCTTTAGCAAGAAATTTAATTTAAGTAAATTTTATGGAATTATTTGTCTATAAATCGTTCTATTTCATTAGCAAGCAATTTAATTTAAGTAAATTTTATGGTATTATTTGTCTATAAATAGATCAGTCAGATTTTTGGTATCCAACTCAAAAGTTTAAAAATCCGTAATTTTCACTGTAACTTTTCCTTTTGCAATAGCCGAAAATGGGGCAATGTATTTTAAAAAGCTTCATTTGAAAGTTTCAGATTTGTAAATTTGGATGTGCAAAGATTTGTTAGGGTGTCTTTCTCTGAAAAAAATAAAAAATTGGAAATTGAAATTTGAGTGAACTAGAATGTCATAGAATTTTTTTTTTTCTAAGTAAAAGTAGTCTATTAACAGTAAAAGTATGGTACAGCAGGCCGAAGCCTTAACAGTGCCCAGTGTGGAGGCATTTTAGACAGACAAAACATAGTTTGAGACTGCCCTGCAGGAGGGAAACCAGCCTGTAGCAACCACCATTTAAAAAAATCCCACGCAGGGGATCGAAATACTGTGAATTCTGAAGATTGTCACTGACAAAAACTGGACCATGACACGAGATAACAGAAAAACAAAAAAACAAGTCCCCTGGAGAGGGCAGAGACATAACAAGAAAACCATAAAAGAGAGCAGAATTACTCATCAGGAGCCTCCTGCTCGATCCTGCACCCATAATCTTCTGGTTCACCACGATCGTTGGAGATGTCTGCATCTGAGTGGACCACTGTTTTGGAGGATGGAGTGTCCACCAAATCTGCCTGACAGTGTCCAGATTCTCCCTGCAAAACATCCTTGCTCCTGCTGGGCTGGCCCTTCGAACCCTGAAGCGCCTCGTCCTGATTAGTGCAACCAACAGGACCCTGCCCCTTCGTAGGATTCTTAGTCTTCTCATCCTGGGGCTCCTCAAGAAAAACTACTGAAATGGCGACAGAGACTCTCGGACGGTTAAGGGAGCAATCAAATGAGAAGAGAGCAGTGTGGGATTGAGCTGGCAGCGCAGAGGACGAGGGAGAGTCCAATCTACGTCCCGAACGGAGCAAACGACCATGGAGAAGACAGGGGAGGCTATCCGAGGGGGAAGAAATCTCTGAAGGCGAGCTGGAGGGGGAAGGCGAACGCCTCCCAGCACTTTTGGTGGACCCGTGCCTGCAGCGCATCCTTTGCCTTAGTCTAGGCATGCTTGCAGCGGAATTGGGACTAGAATTCCGGAGGGCCGAAGGATTGACAAGGGGCTGCGACGGAAGAGTATTCAGAAAGACTGTGGCCGACATGCATGAACCAGAGAGAGAGATATGAATGCTATCATCGAGCTCCAAACAACAATTGTTGCGGCTTCTCTTGCCAGTGGTGGTGCGCTCGTTTGCCTTACCCGCATCAGGATAGCACCACCAGTTCACCGGCGCTGGGGAAAATGGGTCCATGGCATTTAACAGCTCTCCTCTGCAACAAGAAATCTTCAACATTGAATAACCATTCAATTGAACCTGATATGAATCAATAACACAGCAGTCGAGAATGCCTCGAGTATCTGCTTCCGGATCGTGATGTGCACCCATATTAAATGTCATTAAGTCCATGAGATGTGCGCATTAACACTTATCAGGTGGGATAGACGGTCTCATGCGGGAAGGCAGGTGGCCTCTCGTCCGGTGAACCTCCGTCCCATCATTGCCATTAACCACTCCGGCACCCGCATCCGGGAAGAATGTCATAGAAGTTATAGAAGGGAATCGATTCCAATTAGAAATCCTGATATCACTTTTCGTGTGAAGAAACCCATGGTTCTACAGTTGATATGTGTACTTACAAATATCATTTGTGTTAAAGTGTTATAAATCTATAAAAAGTGTTATAAATATATTTCACTTGCAGGCTAAAAACCAATATTCAGTAATATGTACTAAAAAAAAACTAGTTTATTTTTATTTCAGTCACATAGTTTAGAAATATTTTAGAATTTTTAGAATTTGACCAATAAAAATAATAACATCAAATTATTAAGATGTTAGGTATTGGTGTTATTTAGTTAGACTTTGAATTTTTTTTGTCAATAGAAGGGAATCTATTCCAGATAAAAATCTTGATATGACTTTCCTTTTCAGTGTTGAAAAAACCCATAACCCATGGTTTTACAATTGAGATTTGTAGTTACAAATATCGCTTGTGTTAAAATGTTATAAATCTAGAAAAAGTGTTACAAATATATTTCACTTGCACATTAAAAACGAATCTCCACTAATATATACTCAATAAAAAGAAGTAATTTATTTTTATTTCCGTCACATAGTTTAGAAATATTTAAAAAAATTTAGAATTTGACCAATAAGAATAATAGCATTAAATTAATGTTTTGTATTGGTGTTATCTAGTTAGAATTGGATTTTTTTCAAGGTGTTTTATAAGTTACTTTTATTAAAATTTTAAATAATAAATATGTAATATGAGATATTTTGATAATTAAATAGGATATTTTCATGGACTTATAGCATAATTGTGAATAAATTGAATTACACTTTTTCTTGGCATGTACATATATTCTTAAAGATTTTTGGCAAGATTATGGTATTAAATTTTTAAAAATTATTTTATTTCTAAATTATGTTTTCAAATTTATTTTATTTTAAAAATAATAAAAAAATTAATAATTTAAATGTTACAATTTAAAAATTATAATAAAACTAATGGAAGGTTAATAAAATATTATTAATCCATAATAAACATAAAAAAAACTCCATATATCTCAATTTGTCAAAAATTAAATAAATCATAAACTAACTGAGTTTTTTATTTATTTAAAATAATAATGATAATTACTATTGATAAAAGGAATTTGTATAGAAGTAAAACATTTATTTCTTTAAAAAAATATGTAACAAGATTTCCAAAAAAATGTAACAAGATTTACGCTTAAAATTAGGCAAATGTAATCTTCTTCATAATGGTTTTAAATCATTCGTTGGTAAAATAAGTAGTAAATTATATCTCAGTCAACTTCAATAATCTCAATATTTCAATTATTATTTTAATTGCGTGTTACCAACTTAATGCAAACATGCTTTAAACCACCTAAATTTAATACAATAATTATTATTTCAAATCAATTACAATTATTTCCAATTCAACAATTTCAATTTAACAATCTTTTATGCCTCTCTTTACACTTTTTAGGGCAATTGCTAGTTATATATATATATATATATATATATATATATATATATATATATGGTAATACAATATGGTAAGATGTTCTCAACCACAGTTAACAACTAATAAATGTGGTCTGTGTTTGTAAGTTGCTGGGCTGTCATCAAAAAATAAGATATTTAAAATAATTATAATAAGTATTTGAATTAATAATACTTTTATTATTTAAATAGTGTTGACTTAAGTATATATTGGCGGATAAAATAAATATGAATGAGTTATTAAAAAATATTACAAGTTTAATGGAAATTTTAAAATAATATAAATTTGACCATTTTAATAAATCAATTACCATAATTAAATTTGTGTTGTTAAATTGTTTCCTTATCAAATACCATTAAAGAAAAAATTATATAACAACACATTTTATTAAAAAAAATGAAATTTAATTAAAACTAAATTAACAATGTTATTGAAAATAACTCAGAACAACTTAACTAACACTCTCTCTCTCTCTCTCTCTCTCTCTCTCTCTCTCTCTCTCTCTATATATATATATATATATGGTAAGATGTTCTCAGCCATAGTGAGTAAACGACCAATAAATATATATATATATATATGGTAAGATGTTCTCAGCCACTGTGAGTAAACGGCCAATAAATGTGGTCCGTGTTTGTAAATTATAGGGATATATATATATATATAGATTGATTGATTGAGAACTCTAACTGAGTAAACAGTCAAGAAATGTGGTCCGTGTTTGTAAGTTGTTAATGACTAGATGCTAAAGAGACATAGAGACATTTACCCATGTCAATGACTAGATGCTAATAAAATAAATTGGAAAGAAGGTAATAGCTTATTTAGATCTGTTAGCCACCTATAAAACTTGTCATATCAAATGGTGGCTAAATAATTTTTGGAAGCCTTCAAGAAACAAGTTTTATTGCAAAATTGTTAATTCTTGAAGTCTTGTGAAAACATCATGTCTTTACATTAATCTTCACTGATTTTCCTCTCTTAAACTCTGAAGTTCTGTTGTTTTTCCCTGAAGAAAAGGATTGCTGAAGACTCCATTTTCCCATCATTTTACTCCTTCCTTCATCCATATTAACCTTATTTTTACAACCTTGTTTCCTCATAAAGTTCCTCCATTTTTCCTTTATTCCCTTCTTCCCTTCGTAAAATACATTTTATAAGGTTTAAAACTAATTTTTAAACTTTACCGAAACCCCCAAATCCATCAACAAGCCTTGAAAATTTCATAAAAAATGGCCTTTTTACCACAAACCTAAGCCCCTTTGGCCTTAGCTCCTAGCCCCTTTTTCTGCATAAAACCCGGGGCTGTGACCTAGCGCTAAGTCTGAAAGCACTTATCGCATTGGAAGCTTTCAATGAGTGCGTTTCTTTGTTTTAGCAAAAAATCCTAATGCGATTTGGCTCCCTTTGGCTAAGCCCCCTAAACCACTTCCCCACATATGCCTTGGTGCTGTAACCAAGCGCTAGACCCATCAGGCGCTTATCACATTGGAACAATCGGAGAGCGCAAGTCTTGTTTGTTTTATTAAACCTCTGATCCGATGAGCCCCTTTTCATATAACCCCCGATCCCATTGCCGATTCATATAACCCAAGAGCCCCGCAATCGGGTGCTAAATACATAAATAAACCCTCCCCGATATATTTTTCCTTTGTATTTCGCTAAAAACCCACTTTTCCTAAGTTTTGGCCTAAACCCACCAATGTAATGTTTTTTAAAGAAAATGGGTAGATTGAAAAGTCCCGCACCATTGTTCCAATGCGATTGAAATCCATTGTATAAACTCCCGCCCTCTACTTCTTTCCATATAACCTATGCCCGGGACTGAGAGTTAAAGTCCCGAAGCGCTAATCGCATCGGAGACTTTCATCGGGCACCTTTAAAACCCCTTTTGATTGGCCTCCTCCGATATAATCTCCGTCGTCGATCTGATCTGCAGATCGACGGTCCATAGTCAATCGCATCGGTGCCCATTTTGTTTTGGCCCTATCGATTGCGAAAGCTCCGATTACATCTGGGCCATCCATGTGTCGAGATCCGACGGTCCAGATCGTATTTCCCGACCTTTGTTAAAATTATATGCCCCGCTTTATAATGTTCTTCAGCCACATCTCAGCTGTTGATCTCTACAGATCAACGGCTCATATTAACCTATTCTCCGCTTTTTATTTTATTTACATTTAACCCCAGATTTGATCTCAGCCATCCAAATCTCTGATCCAACGGCTCATATTAAAACTGCCCCACTTGTTATCTCCCGAGCATCTGTCCTATATCACGCTCACTCCCCACCATCAGATCTATGAACCCAGATCTAACGGTCAGCACGCATTTTCACACAGATTTATGCTCAAAGGTTAATTCCTGAAAATCACGCGATATAAGTGGTTTTTAAATGCCACCTGTCGGGCGGGAATGCATATCGCGTTCAAAAAGGTAAAACTGCCTATTTCCCTTTTGGCCGTGCGATATCGCTAGTTTCGCCTCCCGAAACCGCTTTCCCCATTTTCATTGTGTTTAATCACATTATGCTCCCTGTCGTTGATCTCTGCAGATCAACGACTCAGATCTAATCTAGCATTACACTATCGCCCTCCGCCTTCACCAAGGGGTTTTGAACGAGCAATATCCGTTGTTGATCTCGTGGGCCGATCTCATCCGCCGGCCCACGATCAATTGCAAAACCCCAATTTCATTTCAATACATTTCTTCCGCCAAAGGGATTTTTTCCCCTTTTCCTTTGTATTTCTTCGCATTTTTTCCTATGTAACCATAAAGTGACCCCTTTGCTTTATTTTGCTCCCAACTTTTGATCTTTGTAAGATACGGCTCTAACTTAATTTTCTCCCAATGTTTCATTCCAACCGCCTCCCTTTCATCTTTGCACGCGACCTCCACCGTTGGATGCTTTCATCCAACGGCTTTGCTCCAAGCCTAAGACTACAAAGCAGTCTTAACGAAATAAGTAGGATTTCTTAATTGTTTCATGGTTTTATGCAGGTTTTAAGAGTTTTTCAATTGATTTAAAAGAAAGTTGAAGGCCGAGGATGACGATCCTCGAGCCTTTATTCCTCAAAGGAGACCACAATGCAGGGTTCGACGCCACGTTTCATCAATGCATCATGAGAATTGATGCCATAAACCCCTGTAGCACCTGCACATCAACAAGACAGAGTGAAGCAAGATTAAAACAAATAAAGAGTATCAGTGTCGAAGACCCAACCACAGCAGAAATGAAGAATTGCAGCTAATTCTCACAGTTTAGGTGGATTACGGCTAAGATCGAAAATAAAAAACCTAATCCATTTAATTAAACACAGTTAAAGAACAGAAAGACAAAATTAGTCCAAATAAAGCCTAAATACACAGAGTTAAAACAAATTGACAGTGTTTAAAATCAATAATATCTGCCAGACAGAGAAAGCCTCCACTGGCACATCAGAGGCTAATTGATTCCTCTCAGCTACCTAATGCCACCTGTAGCCTCAAAGCATTCAAACAGAGGGCCAAGTAATGACCAGAACAGACGATATTTTCCTCAATATAGCAGAGCAGTTATTCCAAGCCCGACAAAGTTATTGCAAAGATGACAACATAGCCTTAAAGTCAACAAAAGCTTCTAGCAAGCTTAATACTTAATGTAAAACAATTAATACAGTGGAAATATCTGTAAACTTCTCCATTGAGCTTGTCAAAGGCTGAGAAGAATTAATCTGTATTAATTGAACCTTGAAGATCTTTTATTCTATCCTGTTAGACTCGGTCCTGTCAGTCCCTTGTCAGAATCAAATTCTCCAAAGTTCATTTCTCGTCATTTGTAGTCACTGGTGTTACTGTGGTCCAGAAAAGAGTCATTTTAATTCTTGAGCTCAGGGTTTAGTCTTCAGAAGTATTTCAATAACTTGTGCAAGCCAGAGGAAGGTTCAGTGAGTTATTATTTCAGGAGTTTCAATGATCAAAAGGATGATTCTTCTCCAAAACCCTGTTTTGGAGAAGAAATTGTCAAATTAGTTGTTTGTAATAAGTATATTTTTAAAGTCTGCCCTCATGAAGAATGTCAAATGCAGGCCCTGGTCACCTTGCCAGGACTCATCAGCTCCTATCCCTGCAAAAGCACAAACAGAAAAGAACATCATCAGCAATCAGAGACAAAGCGAAATCAAACAAAATGGATTTTTGCATCCAAATGCCAGAAATGCCAAATTATACAACACGCTCAGCAGTTTGGTGGAGTTTGATGGTTATAATCTTGAAAGTGAACCATGTGTGGCTTGTAGCTGTTCAGAAGTGCCTTATACAAGAATGAAGTTGGACAATCTGAAATCTGAGACCAAGTTCACTGACAATCAAATCATTGTCAAATGCACAGGTAGACTTGATATCAGTAGACTTTAGCAAGAGGCTTCCATTTCAGATTAAAAAGGCATCTGTTAAAAGGACCATGGAGATGTTTTCAAGTGCAAAGGTGCTGATAAACTATACACATGGACGGAATATAATTGTCTCTAGTGGAGTTTCCTGTGTAAATAAACTGAGAGGCGCTAATGATGTTGCCAATATGTCTACACTGTTTGTTCTATCGATGGAGCATCAATGTGGCAAAGAAGAACACAGATGTAACTATTTCAGATGGTAACACAGTCATGGAAGAACTGAAGTCCAGAATGAAAAATATGGATATACCACATTCATTGCAGTGCATTTCTGTGTGCGCGCTACGCATATAGCCTCCCCAGCCTGTGTAAAATAGCAAGGGCGCTACGCACTTGGAGCGCGCTACGCATTGGGTGAGCGCGCTACCCATACAGTCTCAGAGCCAAAATTTGTTACCCTTGCATCCGGTTTCATACCAAATAGGCTCAATCAGCCTGCAAAGCAAAAATCCTCCGTGACTAGAAGCTTCGGGGACAGATCCGTTGTGGGTTTTTTCATTTTTGGAGCGCGGCTATTTATTCGCAGGGTCCCTGCAATTCTAAGACCTTGAGCTTTCCACGGTCGTTTTCGGCTTTGAAATAATGAAATCTAGGTTCGGCGTAAGAAACTATTGGAAGGCTCGATTGGTTTTACAGCATTCTTGCCACTCTAGGCCTGTGGCAGAAAGAGGCCAAGATTATATTCCTAGGCCTAGATAATGCAGGCAAGACTACCTTGTTGCATATGTTGAAATATGAGAGGTTAGTCCAACATCAACCTACTCAGTATCCCACATCTGAGGAACTGAGTATTGATAAAATCAAGTTTAAGGCTTTCGATCTTGGTGGTCATCAAATAGCTAGAAGAGTCTGGAAAGACTATTATGCCAAGGTGGATGCCGTGGTCTATTTGGTTGATGCATCAAATTTCAGAATTTCACCTTTGGCGCAGCGTGCTCTTGGACTTTATCACAATTTCACATGATGTGATGTGCATCGAAGAGGAGATTGAAAAAGTTCTACGAACCAAGGGTGAAGTTGCATATTCTAGGTTGGACAGGCTTATGTCCAGTGCCCTGAATCGCATAACATCTGAGGTGAACAACAGTCTGTTTCCAAAAGGATTGTTAAAGCCATTTCCAGGCAACTGTCTCTCGCTGATGACGATGACTGGAGCAAAAGGTGGTTTGGTGAACTTTACCCAAATATCCTCATTACTTGGGCAACACGAGTTGGGAGGGAAGCGTGTTCCTCATATGGTTTCTGGTAAAACTTTGCTATGTTTTCCCCCTTGGGATAGTAGATTTCGTGCTGGTGGTTTTATTAGTGATCGATTCTTGACAGGCCTTCATCCTCAAGAATATTATTTTCATTGTATGACAGGCCGTGATGGGCTTGTTGACACCGCTATTAAAACATCCCGAAGTGGTTACTTACAGCGATGTCTCATAAAGAATCTCGAGTGTTTGAAGGTGTATTATGATTATACTGTAAGAGATTCAGATGGCTCAATTATCCAATTTAATTATGGTGAAGATGGTCTGGATGTCATGAAAATTAGTTGCCTGATTGAATTTGAAGTTCTTGCGACTAATAAAAAAACTTGTTAGACAGAGGCTTGGTACAAATAAACTTGATGAACTGGGTTCTCAACATTCCCAGGATATGCTTGATGCCTCTTATGTTCTTGATGGATTAGTAAAATTGGCAGCTGATATCGTTCATTTTTCCTGTCATCAAAAGCAGAATTTAAAGGCATTTTGTTAAGAAGTGAATTTTTATTCAAATAACAAATGTAAAAGCCCAGTCAAAGCCATCTGATTTAGAACGAAGATGTCGAACCAGAAGCAGTTCCAAATGAATTGATGAACCAGTTTCAAAACACGTGGAGGAGCAAAGAATTTCCTTGTATACGTGCGTGCTAGCTTATGGTTAGCATGGTCTGAACAGTTGCAGAGGCTTGATTTTCAAAAGATGGTAATTTCACAAGCGTTTATGTGGCATGCAATGTTTGATCATGCGCTTAGTTGTCATTGATATGTGTCCGCTGGTGATTGCAGCTGGAACCGGCGGAATTTTAATTTAAAAGGCTATTTTTGTTGGTATGTGGAAGCAAATAGTCCGAGAATTAAGTGAAGAATGTCTGCCAAAGCAGAGAAATAAGAACCGAAAGCCCAAATTAAACAAGGATATCCATCGTGGCAGAGAAATAGGAGCAATTTGCCCATTTTTAACTTCAGTTGCAACTCAAGTCCGATTTTGTCTTTTACTTGGTCATCGATAGATTCAGGTGGAATGCTGTTCTGTTCTTAAAACACATGATTGGATCTACCGTAGTTGTTTATTAATAATGGTTAAACCATTCCTTATTTTGGGGTCGATTTGTTTTCCCCACCTGTAATGGTATTTATTGTATTGTAAATCATTTTGTAAGGAGGTTGGAGAATTCTGAAAGCTGGTGTAGGAGAAAAATAGAGCTTTTATTGTACAGTTTTGATAGAGATTTTAATGAAAAGATACAGCTCTGGTTCCTGAGATTCCTGTGGTATGACATTTGACATATGTTTCTTCTCTGTCTCATACGTTCCTTGTTATGTTTACTATTTCATTTCATAATCATTTCTAGATGAATGATTTTAAGTAGAAGGGCAGAATCCAGTTTACTGCTCTGCCCTGGAGGAGCGTTCAGTATTTGTGTATCTTCTTCTATCTGTAAAGGAATCATTGATTAATGCCCTTTTTAGCTTTTTAAATAGTCTTTCACCCCATATTATTCCAAATTTGATTGTTAAACTTCATGCTTATCTTGCCTCAGGAGATAATCTGCGTTTTTCATTTAATCTCTGCTCTTGCTGTCTTTTTCCCATACAGCCCAGAAAACCCAATCATTTATCAAAAAACCCCTTTCTATCAATTTAGTAGCCTAAAATCAGTTCCCATTTTAAGTCATCTCAGCCCCTTTGAAAATCTTTTACCGAGATAGACCCGGAGAGAGCCCTCTCCTGTCCTCGTAGGGCTAGCTATGAGGCTAAGCTTGGTTTGATGTAGCCTCGAGTTTTGCCTTATTTCAGCCTAAGGTAGATTTGAGCGCTAACATATCCCACCTCCTCATTTCTTCTATAAATACTTCTGTAGAAGATGAAATAATGTTGGTTGCAGAACTTTGAAATATACTTGTGCTCGAAACCTCTACTTGTAAATAGTGTTCACTAGCTCTTGAAGCTCTGTTTGTAGTCAAATAAGTTAGGTTGAGAAGTGAAGATGATTGGTGAACTGAAACATTGGACTTGAAGATTGTAACTGGATTGACATCAATATACAAGCTGATTCTTGGGATCCTGGTCTATATCACTGGTGAAGTGCTTCTTTCTGTGTTAATGTTTTCATTTCATGTATGCCATATTATCCATCAATTCTCTGATAAAGAACAAAAAGCATAGAGTTAGGATTTACTGTTTACAGTACCCTTCTCTTACTGATAAGCTTTATCTCAATGTTTTCCTCTAAATTGTGTATTTAAAAATGATTCAATACAGCTCAAGCAGTTAGGAATGCCGACGTTACCTTGTCCTACTGTTTACTTTAAACATTGTTCTTGAATGTTATTTTCATTATTTGCTTATTAAAGTTAGACTAGAAAAGTGATGGTGTGCCCTATTTTCTAGCTTCTTTCTCCAAAGGTAATTCTGAAAGTTTCCCTAAGTGTATGCTGAAAGAAGACTAGATTTAAAAGTATCTTATCTGATCTTAGGTTGCACTTTGTTTATCTTACTTGTTTTTCATCCTTTCTGAAGGCAATTATGCAGATTACTAGAGTGTTTGTCTGTTGAGTTATCTTTAATACAAGCTTGTCCAAAGAGGTTTATGGTGAGCCCTGCCCTTTGGTTGGTTTTAAACAGTTACCTTAAAAGGCTTTTCTTGTTTGGACAGACTATGAATCCTTGTTAAAATTATTATCTGTTTCCACCCCTCCAACACTTTTATTGTTCCATTCCATCATTTTATCTCAAAATATCTTGTGATATAGATGACTTGCCCCTTGGACCACTCTTGAATTGTTACACAATTAAAGCCCTATTATGACTCCATAGCCCAATGGACTAAAAACCAGCGTTATATCTATCTAATCAGCCAAAACTTGTTCTGATTTCTTGCAACTTCATACCTTTGAAACTCTTTCTTTTATGACTTTCCACTCAACTAGAATCATGCTCAACCATCCAAAACAAACAAAAAACCTTGCTCCTAATAACTAGCCTAATATTATACCACAAAAGCCTTAAAGATAAATCAATCTTTTCACTTATTGGGGAGATCCCTCTCCGGATCCAGGAGGGCTAGATCCTAGAATCCCAAAGTGGTTGAAATAATTTTGTCTCTGTAGTTTGTATTTGCCAATCTTGAAAATTATAGATTCCTAACATTTCTGGAAACTCCATTGGGGATGAGTTAAATTTCATTTTAAAACCCCTTGAGTACAAGTAGCCCTCTTCAAGAACTACCAAGAAATTGGTAATCATGATAGAACTTGTTTGAATCAGTGACAAACTAAGGAAACCTTAGGATTCTCGTAAGACCTTATCATAACCTTGAAGAAACAGATAGCTTAGCCATAAGAGTAAACTGTCTTTGTCTCATCACCGTAGCTGAGTGTTGAAATAGATTTAGGATACTTTTAGAACCCATATGACTGAAAAATAACTCAGAAAACCCAAAATTTTTTCAGATTGGTATTCAATAAACATGGTGGTGGACCATAAAACCTTTTACCTCCAAAAGAGCTAAAAACTTCCACTTGCCGACTCCACAATCCTAAACAGACCTTAAAACTCCACTGGGAAGACCCATTATCATCATAACATCATTCAAACTCTATTCGAAGATTTTAGGATTAAAGTTTTCTTGTTTGAAAAATAAGTTAGCCTCTTAAAGATTTTCATATTTGGTTAAACTTTTCTTTTAGTTGGGTCTCAAAAAACACAACATAGTGGCTCCTAGAAAGATTCATACAAGAGCCTACCCTGACCCAAACCCACCTGAGATAGTTGATAATCCTGAAAGTATAATTAGGAAGTCTCCTAAGATTAAATTTTCAACTGTTTTCAGATCACCCTTGAGAGCTAATTCAGTTCTTGAAAATCTTGCAGCTCTACACCAATCACAAGTCTACTTAAGAAATCCTTTTATAACTAGGTCGCTTGATGATATAATTCAGATAGACTCTGAGTCTTCACTGTCATCTCCGGAAACAAGTGAACATCTTTGTAGTAGAAAAACAACACCACCAGACTTACATTTTCTTCTCAATTTAGGTGTCTCTCACCCAAGATCAGCTCAGCAATCTATTCTTGGTACATCCACTGTCCAAACCACTCCACTCCAACCCAATTTTCCTCTTGTTAATCCACCTCTTGTAAATCCACCTCCATGGTAGCATGGTATGCCCTGTTGGTCCTTCCTTTACCATTAGCCAATATTCCACAGGACTATCAGTCCAAAATACCCTTGTATGATGCCAGTAATGCTACAACTTCATCACAACATGTGGGTAATATGAATGACTACTTTGACAGAAACGAAATTGATGATGAATCTGTCAAACTTAGACTATTTGCTCAGAGTTTAGGGGGAGAAGTAAGAAAATGGTTCAAAGGCTTAGCCCCCCACAGTATAAATGATCTTCAAGCCTTCCATCAGACATTATTAAACAAATGGGAAGTAAGGAAAAATTCTCTTCAAATACTTTCCGATTACAAGAATCTCCAAAGAAACGCAGGGGAAAATGTACAGGCCTATTGCACTAGGTTTAACAGTGTTTACAATGCCCTTCCCCCAGACCTAAAACCTCCACAAGGCTCAGCTTTAAACAATTTTCCTGAAGGGTTTGACCCTGAAATGGCTTATTAGTTGAGAGAGAGAGATCCTTTAACCCTTGAAGACATGCAAAAAGGGGCTCTTGCTGTGGAAGTAAATTTAATGGAGAAAAGAGCAAGAATGAAAAATGAGAAGAGAGTGTCCTTCAGAGAAGAATCCACACCTTCTACTTCTAGTTCAAAGATGGAAATAATGATGGAGGAAATGATGAAAAAGATGAGCATTCTTGAGAGAGCACAAGCAAGTCAAAACCAAACTGCTCCTCAAAATAGAAACCGGAACCAAAATCAGAATTTTAGGAGAAACCAGCCTCAGAATAGACCAAGGGAATATGATCAACAGATCACTCCTCCTTTTCATTAGAACTATGTAAGTGAGGTTGAAGACACAATAGAGCAAACAAAGGATGATGATATCAATATGTTGGGAGTAGATAATGATGACTTTGAAGTTCATTATAATAAGAAACAAGGTCTTTATACACCCTATGATGATAAAAGAGATGATGATGAAAGTTATTATCAAGACATGGAAAATGTTATCATAGAGCCTCAAAAGGAATATGACCTTAGAAGTAAAAGCAATCAACAAACTCCCAAAACCAAAACCTCTGACAATTCTTCACAAAGCAGCACTGTAAGTAAACCAAAAGTCACAAAGTAGAAGGACAAGACAGTGGCTGTAAATTCTGATAAAAATAAAGAGAAAAGCACTCCAAACAATGAAAAAAAGAGTGCAGACCTTAGTAGTACTAGTACTTCAGCTAATACTCTTGCTAAAACAATTTTGTCAAATGTAAATAGAGCTAATCAGGAAACCGACTTTGCAAATAGAGTGGCAGTTAATAAGGTTGAAACAAGCACTTCAAAGAACTAGATGCCTTTTAGTTTGGACCAGGAAATTTCCAGAATTAAAATCTCTGTTCCTCTTACCGAGTTAACTACCCAAAATGTATATAAAACCCAAATTTTAAAGGCTTTAAACATAGAGGAGAATAATGACACTGTTAACCTTAATGATGACCAGCCAGAGCTCATTTTTGGTCCTAAGATTGAAGGTAGATATCAAGAGGGACCTGTTCCTCCCTTTTATGTAAGTTTGAACATTCATGACAAGATTTTGCACAACGCTATGCAGGATTCCGGGGCCTCTCATAATTTAATGCCCAAAGCTGTAATGGAGAGCCTGGGTCTCGAAATCACCAGACCTTATAAAAGATCTTTACTCCTTTGACTCAAGTAGAGTAAAATGTTTAGGCTTAATTAAAGACCTCTGCGTTAACTTAGCCGAGATCCCAACCAAATGCTTAGTAATGGATATAGTTGTGGCTGATGTACCCCCAAAGTATGGCATGCTATTATCTAGATCTTGGGGAGCTAAGTTACAAGGAACTATGCAGATGGACATGACCTATGCGACTATTCCCGTTTTTAATCAAACAAGAAGACTTTACAAGGAGTCCCATATGCAATACATCGTTACAAGCCAAGAAAGATTACAAAACTCTCCTCTGTATTCTGTAAATACAGGCCTTGATTCATTTATCCTTTTCAATGATGAATCATTCAATGAAAAAGTCACTTTAACTGGATTAATGGCCAATAGAGAGGAAGAGGTAGGCATCAAAGAAATGTCAACACAGTTTGCTGAACCTTTAAACTACGGCAAACCAAACATGGGTCTTGAGCTACAAATAATGCGTCCATTGATTTTAAACCTTGACAGTCAAGAAATAAGTCCTCAAATAAATAAAAAACCTGAGGAATTAAAACACAGTGCCGATCTTCAAGAATAGACCGAAAGCACAGTAATTGAAGAGGATAGTAATCAAACTATTGTAACCAAGACTAGTCCTCTGTGGAGTATGAACTTTGATGGGTCCTGCACTAGGAGCAATGCTCGTGCAGGTGTCTAGATATGAAACACTGAAAATAACCACACAGAAAGCATTTCCTGTAGATTAAACTTTCAGTGTTCGAATAACATAGCGAAATATGAATTCCTTCTTTTAGGCTTACATTTATTGAAGAAATTAGGATCCAAGAGAATTAAAGTACATGGGGATTTAGAATTAATGATTAGGCAGGTCAACAGGGAATACAATGCTAATCACCCTAGACTTAGAGCCTACTGAAACAATGTCATGGAATTATCAAAAAATTTTGAGGAATCCCAATTGATTTTTGTCCCAAGAAGAAAGAATAACATGGCCCACAGTTTGGCCTTTGCTGCTAGAACATGTTTAACACCATATGAAACCAAAGAATGTACAACTCAAATTAAATTCAAACCAGCTTTCCCTGATAACAAGAAGTATTGGCAAGTGTTTAACTGAGACAAACAAATAGAAGACTTCATGCAGTTCAGAAATGAATTTGAACTACCCAGTTCAGATTCAGACTATGAAACAGACTGTTCCAATGAAGAATAAAAGTCTCCTCAGTTTGCTGATGTAAATATTTTGTCTAGAAAACTTGAAAACAAAACAAAAATGATTGCAGAGCTAGAAATAGAGGACTTAGAAACCCTGTAGTCTAACCATCAGAGTTTGCCAAAGGGTCTGACCCTTTTAGAAGAGTTGTTTGATTTCAACAATGTGGCCAAGAAGCCAAAACTGCAACTTGTAGAGACTGAAGTTGAAGAGTGTAATATAGGCAGTGAACAGAAACCAATGATGATCAAACTGTCTAAGACTTTACCATCTCACATTAAACTCAAATACATAGAATTGTTTAAAGAGTTTTCTGATGTTTTTGTGTGGAGTTACGAAGACCTGAAATCCTATGACACTGAAATAATTCAGCACAAAATCCCTCTCAAGGAAAATAAAAAACCATTTAAACAGAAATTGCGCAGAATAAACCCTGTTCAGTTACCTTTGGTTGAGAAGGAAATCAAGAAAATGTATGAAGTTGGTATTATTGTCCCTATTAGATATTCTGAGTGGGTGTCTAATCTGGTGTCAGTTAGGAAGAAAACAAGAGAGATTAGGCTTTGTATAGACTTTAGAGACTTAAAAAAATCTTCACTAAAGGACAACTACCCTTTACGCAAGATGGACCATATTTTGCAAAGGGCGATTGGTTCAAAAATAATTTCTTTGCTTGATGGCTACTCAGGATACAATCATATTTTAGTTCATCCTGATGATTAATTAAAGACAACTTTTACTACACCTTGGGGCACATTCATGTATGTGAAAATGCCCTTTGGTCTAATGAATGCTGGTGCAACTTTTCAGAGAGCCATGGACATAGCTTTCTCGAAAGAATTAGGCTAGTTCATCATTATTTACCTTGATGATGTCACTGTTTTTTCAAAGACAAATGAAGAGCACTTAGAACACTTGAGAAATTTTTTCGAGAAATGCAGAAAGTTTGGAATATCCTTAAACCCCAAGAAAACACTATTCGGTCTCCAAGAAGGTAAACTTCTTGGGCACATCATTTCAGAAGAGGGTATTAAGATAGATCCAAAGAGGATTGAGGCCATATTGCAAATCTCTCATCCTCGAAACATCAAGGAGCTACAATCTTTCATTGAAAAGATTAATTTCTTGAGAAGGTTCATACCCAACTTGGCTGAGCTCCTTAGAAACATTACAAACATGCTGAAGAAGGAGCAAAGGGTTAAATGGAACTTGGAAGAAAAGAAGTCCTTTGAGCTAGTGAAACAAGCGTTAACCAAAACACTAGTTCTAATAAGTCCTGATTTTTCAAAAGATTTTTATATTTTTTCATTTGCATCAGAACATACAATAGCTGCTGTCCTTTTACAGAAAAATCCACAAGGACAAGAGCAGCCTATTGCATTATTTATCAAGGCTTTGAGGGATGCCCCTCTGAAGTATAACATTATGGAAAAGCAAGCTTTTTCTTTGGTCAAGGCTTTAAAAGACTTCAGAGTATACATCCTTCACTCACACATCATTGCCTTTGTCCCAAATTCAGTTGTGAAAGACATTCTAACACAGGACCCAGATGGTAAGAGAGGTAAGTGGATAGCTGTTATACTTGAATATGATTTGGAGATTAAGCCCACTAAGCTCATCAAAGGCCAAGATCTAGCTAGATTAATGACTGAATCAAATTTTGAAGTTCTTGATATTAATATGATAAGTGCTTTAGATGAACAAGAGGAGCTCTCAACCCCCATTGTTGAAGACAATTTTATGAATTCCTCTTGGAATGCTAATATTGTTTATGTTTTGCTCAATCTGAATACACCTCCTGGTTTACAAAAAACAAAGGCAAGATTTTTAAAGTTAAAAGTTGTAAACTACTGCATTATAGATAAATGTCTTTATTGGAGAAATACAAGTGGAATATTGCTTAAATGTTTGCCCGAGTATGATGCAGAGAAGGTTAAGCATGAGTTCCATGAAGGAGAATGCAGAGGCCACCTATATTGGAAGACAACAGCCAACAAGATCCTTAGAGCTAGTTACTATTGGCCCACACTCTTTCTAGATGTACACAAGATGATAATTTCCTGTCATAAATGCCAACTCTTTGAAGGCAAAAGAAAGTTGCTGCCCTTACCTCTTCATCCAATCACTGTTGAAGCTCCTTTTCAACAGTGGGGACTTGAATTCATAGGAGAAATCCATCCACCTTCATCTACCCAACATAAATGGATTCTCACTGCAACAGACTACTTTACCAATTGGATAGAAGCCATCCCTTCTAGGCAAGCCAATGACTCAGTCATCATAAAATTCATTGAGACTCATATCCTCTTTAGATTTGGTTGTCCTAGGAAGATCATCACTAATAATGCAGCAGCATTTGGATCCAAGAAGATGGTTGATGTCTGTCACAAATATAAGATAAAATTGGGCCATTCTACTGCTTATTACCCACAAGGTAATGGGCTAGCAGTATCCCCAAACAAGAGTTTGGTGAACATAATCAAGAAATTGCTGGAAGACAACAAGAAGTCTTGGCACACAAAGCTAGTGCATGCACCATGGGCTGACAGATTGACATTAAAGAAATCTATTGGAATGTCACCCTACCAACTAGTGTATGGTACTGATGCAATTTTTCCAACCAGCCTTGGTGTACCAGTTATGAAGTTGATTCAAGAAGTGCAGTCTGAAGCTAATGACATGATCAAAAGAATAAATCAGACCATTCACCTTCAACAAACCAGAGAGGAGGTTTATAACAGAGCATTACAAAAGCAAGAGAGCATCAAAAATATTTTCAACAGAAGAACAAAAGCCATCAATTTTAATATTGGGGACAAAGTGTTAAAGTGGGACTCAAGGAGAGAATCAGAAGACAAGGGCAAGCATGGCAAATTTGACAAATTATGGCTTGGCCCTTATCTCATTCATTTTGCCGCTGGTAAAAATGCCTTTTTCTTGCAGGAGTTGAATGGAGCTAAACTGTTTGGGGGTCCTGTCAACAGCATGATGCTTAAACATTACTTCTCTTGATCCTATCATGTTCTGAAAGCCTTTTTTTCATTGTAAATATTTCATCCATCATTGCATTCAAAGTTAGAAAAAATAAAAAATACAAAAACAATAGAAGAAAGAAAAGAGGGAAGATTGTAAAAACAAGAAAGGTACAGCCCCATACCAAAAAAGAAAGAAAGAGAGAAACAAAAATCTGAAAGTGTGCAAGCTTAAATGCCACTCCTGAAAAACACACTTCTAGTTAGTCATACAACCTAATCATGACTAATTAGTTTTAAATTGACTGCTAATAGGTTAGTGAATTCGATTTCCCAAACAAATTAATCTTGGCTTATCAGTTAGGTAGATTAGGATAGAAAATAAAGGTTCAAACAAGCTCAAAATCTGAACCTCAGTTTTCAAAAGAAAGAATGACTCCAATCTATTTAAAACCGTGAGTCAAAGACAGAAGAGGAATGGTTCTAATGAACTCAAAATCTGAACCAGAGAACAAGGAAAAGACAGCTCAAAAAAAAGTAAAAATAGAGCTGAAGAAAAGAGAAGGTCGTGCTTAGAACTTTTAGATCTTAAGCCTTCCATTTTGATTTAATTTTCTGCAAAATAATATCTATGTGCAGCTTGCTTTTTATGCCATAGATCAGCAACAAGTTGGACTATTCAATCCTGACTTGTATGCTTTTAAATTTATGTTTTAGAAATTAGAGAATAAAAATCAGTTAGACTGTTTAATCCTAACAGATTAGTAGCTTGGAAGAGAAGCATATGAACTCAATTGTTTAATCTGAGTTCATGGAGAAATAAGAAGTAGACTTAGATTAGTTTTTTCTTTCAAAAGAATAAAATGTTGTAAAAGAGTTTTCCAATCCAAGTGCACTCTAAAAGAAGAAAAAATGTTAGATCAGTAGGATTGGGTAGGTAGAAAGCTTGTGTTGGTGAAGTTCCATTGATTTTTCATGGCTGCTATCATTTTCAAAACAGAAAAAGATCATTCAAGTAAAGAAGGTGTAGCCCAATGGATGAGGCACTGATTAGTCCCCCAAAGAAGGCAAGTTTGAAGTTCTTGATGCCTTCAGGAAGGCACCATCCCCATGTGCAGCCACTGTTAGCCACCTATAAATTTTTTCATATCAAATGGTGGCTAAATCATTTTTGGAAGCCTTCAAGAAACAAGTTTTATTGAAAAATTGTTAATTCTTGAAGTCTTGTGAAGAAATCATGTCTTTACATTAATCTTCACTGATTTTCCTCTCTTAAACTCTGAAGTTCTGCTATTTTTCCTTGAAGAAAATGACTGTTGAAGACTCCATTTTCCCATCATTTTAATCCTTCTTTCATCCATATTAACCTTATTTTTACCCCCTTGTTTCCTCATAAAGTTCCTCCATTTTTCCTTTATTCCCTTCTTCCCTTCATAAAATCCATTTTATAAGGTTTAAAACTCTTTTTTAAACTTTACCGAAACCCCCAAATCCATCAAAAAGCCTTGAGAATTTCATAAAAAATGGCATTTTTACCATAGACCTAAGCCCCTTTGGCCTTAGCCCCTAGCCCCTTTTTCTGCATAAAACCCGACGCTGTGACCTAGCGCTAAGTCCGAAAGTGCTTATTATATCGAAAGCTTTCAATGAGCGCGTTTCTTTGTTTTAACAAAAAATCCCGATGCAATTTGGCCCCCTTTGGCTAAGTCCCCTAAACCACTTCCCCACATATGCCTTGGTGCTAGAACCAAGTGCTAGAGCCATCGGGCGCTTATCGCATCGGAACAATCAAAGAGCACAAGTCTTATTTATTTTATTAAACCTCGAATCCGATGAGCCCCTTTTCATATAACCCCCGATCCCATTGCCGCTTCATATAACCCAAGAGCCCCGCAATCGGGTGCTAAATACATAAATAAACCCTCCCCGATGTATTTTTCCTTTGTATTTCGCTAAAAACCCACTTTTCCTAAGTTCTGGCCTAAACCCACCAGTGTAATGTTATTTAAGGAAAATGGGTAGATTGAAAAGTCCCACACCATTGTTCTAATGTGATTGAGCCCCACTGTAGAAACCCTCACCCTCTGATTCTTTCCATATAACCTACGCCCAGGACTGAGAGTTAAAGTCTCGAAGCACTAATCACATAAGAGACTTTCATTGGGCGCCTTTAAAACCCCTTCCGATTGGCCTCCTCCGATACAATCTCCGTCGTCGATCTGATCTACAGATCGATGGTCCACAGTCAATCACATCGGCGACCATTTTTTTTTCCCCTGTCGATTGTGAAAGCTTCGATTATATCTAGGTTGTCCAAGTGTCAAGATTCGATGGTCCAGATCGTATTTCCCGACCTTTGTTAAAATTATACGCCCCGTTTTATAATGTTCTTCGGCCACATCTTAGCCATTGATCTCTGCAGATCAATGGCCCATATTAACCTATTCTTCGCTTTTTATTTTATTTCCATTTAACCCCAGATCTGATCTTAGCCATCCAAATCTCTGATCCAACGGCTCAAATTAAAACCGCCCCAATTGTTATCTCTCGAGCATCTGTCCTATGTCGCACTCACTCCCCATCGTCAGATCTATGAACCCAGATCTAATGGCCAGCGTGCATTTTCATGCAGATTTATGCCCGAAGGTTAATTCCTAAAAATCACGTGATATAAGTGTTTTTTAAATGCCACGTGTCAGGCAGGAATGCAAATCGCGTTCAAAAAGGTAAAAATGCCTATTTCCCTTTTGGCCACGCGATACGGCTGGTTTCGCCTCCCAAAACCACTTTCCCCATTTTCATTATGTTTAATCACGTTATGCTCCCCACTGTTGATCTCTGCAGATCAACGGCTCAGATCTAATCTGGCATTACACTATCGCCCTCCGCCTTCACCAAAGGTTTTCAACGAGCAATCTCCGCCATTGATCTCGTGGGCCAATCTCATCCGATGGCCCACGATCATCCGCAAAACCCCAATTTCATTTCAATACATTTCTTTCGCTAAAGGGATCTTTTCCCCTTCTCCTTTGTATTTCTTCGCATTTTCGCCTATGTAACCGTAAAGTGATCCCTTTGCTTTATTTTTCTCCCAACCGTTGATCTTTGCAAGATCAACGACTCTAACTTAATTTTCTCCCACCGTTTCATTCCAACCACCTCCCTTTCATCTCTGCGCGCAACCTCCACTGTTGGATGCTTTCATCCAATGGCTTTGCTCCAAGCCTGAGCATACAAAGCAATATTAACCAAATACGCAGGATTTCTTAATTGTTTCTTGGTTTTATGCAGGTTTTAAGAGTTTTTCAATTGATTTAAAAGAAATTTGAAGGCCGAGGATGACGATCCCCGAGCCTTTATTCCTCAAAGGAGACCACAATGCAGGGTTTGACGCCACGTTTCATCAATGCATCATGAGAATTGATGCCATAAAGCCCTGTAGCACCTGCACATCAACAAGACAGAGTGAAGCAAGATTAAAACAAATAAAGAGTATCAGTGTCGAAGACCCAACCACAGCAGAAATGAAGAATTGCAGCTAATTCTCACAGTTTAGGTGGATTACGGCTAAGATCGAAAATCAAAATACTAATCCATTTAATTAAACACAATTAAAGAACAGAAATAAAAAAAATTAGGCCAAATAAAGCCTAAATACACAGATTTAAAACAAATTGACAGTGTTTAAAATCAATAATATATGCCAGACAGAGAAAGCCTCCACTGCCACATCAGAGGCTAATTGATTCCTCTCAGCTATCTAATGCCACTTGTAGCCTCAAAGCATTCAAACAGAGGGCCGAGTAATGACTAGAATAGAGGATATTTTCCTCAATACAGTCGAGCAGTTATTCCAAGCCCGACAGAGTTATTGCAAAGATGACAACAAAGCCTTAAAGTCAACAAAAGCTTCCAGCAAGCTTAATACTTAATGTAAAACAATTAATACAGGGGAAATATCTGTAAACTTCTCCATTAAGCCCCTCAAAGGCTGAGAAACATTAATATGTATTAATTGAACCCTGAAGATCTTCTATTCTATCCCACCTCCTCATTTCTTCTATAAATACTTCTATAGAAGATGAAACAATGTTGGTTGCAGAACTTTGAAATATACTTGTGCTTGAAACCTCTACTTGTAAATAGTTTTCACTGGCTCTTGAAGCTCTGTTTATAGTCAAATAAGTTAGGTTGAGAAGTGAAGATGATTGCTAAACTAAAACATTGGACTTGAAGATTATAACTGGATTGACATCAATATACAAGCTGATTCTTGGGATCCTGGTCTATATCACTGGTGAAGTGCTTCTTTCTGTGTTATTGTTTTCCTTTCATGTATGCCATATTATCCATCAATTCTCTGATAAGGAATAGCAAGCATAGAGTTAGGATTTACTGTTTACAGTACCCTTCTCTGACTGATAAGCTTTATCTCAATGTTTTCCTCTAAATTATGTATTTAAGAATGATTCAATACAGCTCAAGCAGTTAGGAATGCTAGCGTTCCCTCGTCCTACTGTTTACTTTAAACATTGTTCTTGAATGTTATTTTCATTATTTTCTTAGTAAAATTACACTAGAAAAGTGATGGTGTGCCCTGTTTTCTAGCTTCTTTCTCCAAAGGTAATTTTGAAAGTTTCCCTAAGTGTATGCTGAAAGAAGACTAGGTTTAAAAGTATCTTATCTGATCTTAGGTTGCACTTTGTTTATCTTATTTGTTTTTCATCCTTTCTGAAGGTAATTATGCGGATTACTGGATTGTTTGTCTGTTGAGTTATCTTTAATATGAGCTTGTCCAAAGAGGTTTATGGTGAGCCCTGCCCTTTGGTTGGTTTTAAACAGTTACCTTAAAATACTTTTCTTGTTTGGATAGACTATGAATCCTTGTTGAAATTATTATCTGTTTCCGCCCCTCCAACATTTTTATTGTTCCATTCCATCATTTTATCTCAAAAGATCTTGTGATATAGATGACTTGCCCCTTGGACCACTCTTGAATTGTTGCACAATTAAAGCCCTATTATGACTCATAGCCCAATGGACCAAAAACAAGCGTTATATCTAATCAGCCAAAACTTGTTCTGATTGCTTGCAACTTCATACCTTTGAAACTCTTTCTTTTACGACTTTCCACTCAACTAGAATCATGCTCAACCATCCAAAACAAACAAAAACCCTTGCTCCTAATAACTAGCCTAATATTATACCATAAAAGCCTTAAAGATAAATCAATCTTTGCACTTATTGGAGAGGTCCCTCTCCGGATTTAGGAGGGCTAGATCTTAGAATCCCAAAGTGGTTGAAATAATGTTGTCTCTGCAGTTTGTATTTGCCAATCTTGCAAATTACAAATTCCTAACAAGATCGATATTTTTGGACATGATTAAAATTAGGTAATAAAAATACTGATTTATTTAGAGAAATATTTTCATATAAAATATAAAAAATTATTTAGTAAAAGAATTTTAAAAATGGAAAGAATATATAAATGTATGTGCTAGTTTTAAATTTTAAATATTTTAAAGATAATTATAATAAATATAATAAATATTTGAATTAATAATATTTTTATTATTTAAATATTGGTGACTTAAGTATATATTAAATATATGTTGATGGATAAAATAAATATGAATTAGTTATTAAAAAATATTGCTAATTTAATTGAAATCTTAAAAATATATAATTTTAATTATTTTAGTAAATCAATTGCTATAATTAAATGTGTTAATTTTTTCTTTATAACTCGAAAAAAAATATAACAATAAATTTTATTAAAAAAATTGAAATTTAATTAAGACTAAATTCACAAAGTTGTTAAAAATAACTCAAAACAACATAACTAACACTATTATAACAAAAAATTTCCATTTACACTTTGCAAAATAGTTGCAACAAATTGTTTGTCATAATAAAAAATTTCCCATTACAATTGAAAAATAGCTACAATAAGGAGTTTGTCACGCCCCGAGTCGATTCTCCTCATTGGTGGGCCGTGCGACATCGGATAAATATCCATACTTAGTTTTGTTCTTCATATTTTCCGGACTACGCCTCCAAATAATATTACTTGTTCTCTTTTTCAATTAAACATTATGTGTTATGTAGCGTTATGTATGTGGAATAAACATAACAACAACAGTAACACTTATGCACGAGATCAATATACAGATAAGAATGTCAATTTTATAATTTCATATATAAAATTACATCAATGTACAATTTCCAAGCAACAATATTCTTAACACCTATTTTCTGCAAAAACAATCCAAGTTGTGCACGTTGTGACCTGACTACACACACTTCTTGCACTTTTGAACGAACATACCCACTTTGCACAGCGGGTCAAAGTATGCCCGAGTTGCTGCACGACTCACCTAAGTCTACATGACCCTCGGGTCACTCCTTGCCTACACTCTGAACTCTGCCAATACACATTTCGTAATACCCGAGCTCAGGTCACAACCTATCGGTGTTGCTGCCCTCCCGAGCTACCTGTTCACTTGAGTCTATTTGTTGTAGCGCTTACGAAACTTGCCTATCATGCGGGCTCATCTGCCACACTGTGACTCAAGCCACCCGTATCACAGTTTCGCACTTCGCACTGCAAACCCGCTTAATTTTTCATCCAAGTGTTCGATTATCCTTCTCACAGTTTTCCCAACCTCCATTTACATGCGTTCGACTCAAACTGATTCATGTCATTTGGAGGGGCTCGACCTATGAGATGACCCACTCTTTTTGCACGACACTCCTTTGTCATATGGCGTCAACACATTCAAATGTTCATCGGCCCTGCCATATAAGTTTCCCATGGTCACTTGTGCCAACACTTAGAATTATTTCCACTCGTTCGCTCACTCGACCAAGTCGTTTAAATGTGCACCTCCATCATGCCTTTGCCCCACATTTGCCAAGTTTTCCCATTTGCCATGTTGACCCACTTGGGTGCCCGCTACCCTAGTCACCCGAGCGTGCCTACCTGCTATGACCGCCTGTCACACATTTGCAGTGCGTCTACCCATCACACCACCATCGCACATGGGCGCGCCCTACACACTTTTGTTATGCCCGCCTGTGTTAGGCGATGCTGACTCGGGGTCTTGACATCCTCCCCCACCATGGGTCATTTTTGTCCTCAACAATCCCATCGACCTCATCAACTGATCGTCAAACTCTAAAAACTCCTTCTTCCATCTCAACAATGAATCCTTCATCTCCCAACTACTCTCCTCTAGTGCGTCCTTCAATTTAACGAAGAACTCCCTTCGTGCCGCCTTCCTGATACCTGTAGTATGAAAATTAAGGATCTTCTCCAAAACCAAGTTTGGTCTGTCCACTATCATAACTAGTCCCCTCGATGGCGCTATATGCTCAGGATTATTGGTATCAAGTCTGCATTTCTCCAGTTGACTAATATGGAACATAGGATGTTTCGAACGCATGTGGTTTAGAAGCTCCAACTCATTTTCAACTCCCCCAAAATGCTTCATAATCCAGAATGGCCCTTTGTATTTCCTTTTCGAAGATCTCGCAGTCCCCTTAGGTGGTTGAAACTGATCTCTAGTGATCCTCAGAAAAACCATGTCTTTGACATCCATTCAGAACAATCTTCTTCCTCCCCAAGTGCTGCTATTTGTCCCTTCCGACTGAGGACATCTGCAAAAACATTGAGTCTACCTACCCTATACTTGAGGGTCATATCAAACTTCGCCAAGAAGTCTTTCCAACGAGCTTGCTTCGCTGACAACTTCAGTTGGGATGCAAAATAAATCACTGTAATGTTGTCATTCTTGACAATGAAAGGCTTCTCAATAAAGTAATGCCTCCACACCTACAAACAATTAATCATGGAAGTCATATCCTTCTCATGGACCAGATATCATCATTATATATCCTGCAACTTTTGACTCTCATAAGCCACTCAATTCCCATCCTACAATAGAATTCCTTCAATTAAAAACTCAGAAGCATTAGTGTGGACCTCAAATGGTCTCTCAAAGTTAGATAGCCTCAGTATCGGTGTTGTTGCCATCCTTCTTTTAAACTCTTCAAATTTTTCTTGACACTTCTCTATCCAATTCCATTGCTTGTCCTTCTTTAAAAGGTATGTCAGTGGTGCAGTTATCTTGGAATACCCTTCTACAAAATTTTATGGTTGGTCATCCCCAAGAAAAATCTCATATCATGGAAATTCTTCAGTTTAGCCCAATAAATCACCTGTACTCTGCTTGAATCCATCCATATGTGACCTTGACCCACAATGTGTCCAAGGAACAAAATCTCAGTTTGAGAAAACATACATTTTGACTTCTTCAAGTACAATTGATTTTCCTTCAGTGCATCAAATACCAAATCCATGTGTCTCCTATGATCCTAAATGTTATCACTGAATATCATGATGTCATCCAAGTATAGAACAACAAATGTATCAAGGTATGGACGAAGTACATCGTTCATTAATGTGCAAAACGTAGTAGGAGTGTTTCACAACCCGAATGGCATGACAATAAACTCAAAACTCCTGTATCTCATCACTATCGAGGTGTTCTTCTCATCCCCCTCTATTATCCACACCTGATAATACCCATGGCGAAAGTATAGCTTCGAAAACACTCAGGCTTTCACAAGCTTGTCAAAACAATTCGCAGCAAGTGGCAAGTGATATCTGCTATTTATTGTTTGCTTGTTCAATGCACGATAATCACAACACATCCATAATTCATTCATATATTTATTCTTCTGGAAAAATATTGGAGCTCCATATGGGGACCTTGAAGGTCGTATGAAACCTTCCTTGAATAACTCCTTCAGTTGCTTCTTCAACTCCTCTAAATCAAGCCTTGACAATCAATAAGGAGCTTTTGATGGGGGTTGCTTCCCCAAATATAGCTCAATGTTATGGTCCATTGCATGCCTTGACAGAAATACTTTCGATAAATCATTAGTCATTAGATCTGCATACTGCTCTAATACATCGGAAATGACGGTTGGAATAGGTGTCCCCACTCCATCATCATCCTCGATTCATCGAATAATTGTTACATATGTCTCAACATCCGGATCCTTCTTCGCCCTACTCATACTTAGTGCAGAAACGTGTTGCATTGACACTTCCCTATGTTGCTCGTGGGTAGGTAAAGTCCACGTCCGTGAGTCTCCAAACAACAATATCTCATCAAAAAAATTGTGCAACAACTACCTTGTTTCTCTTCAGAAAATCCTGCCCCAATATTATGTAAAAGTTGCTCATCTCCATCACTATGAAGTCCAGACAACCCTGACAATCAGAAACCTAGACTGAAACATCACTTGCCAATCCCGAAATTTCAGTCCTGTATTTCACTTCCTTGACCTCCACATCCGTTGGAACAATTTGCAGCCTAAATTCCTTCGCAAAATTTGTCAGCATAAAATTATGTGTGGCCCCTGTGTCCACCAATGATTGAATGGTTTTGACAAGAATCTCCAAGTAAAGAAACCCCAAACCATGCAACCAACCTTTTCTTCCTCAAACACAGAGCTGCATACATACATGGTCTCTGCATACTTTTGTACCGGCTCTGATATCATCTATCACGCCTATTATCACCTTTTATATCTTCAACTCTGACCACTAGAGTCTTCTCAATGTCTATAGCTTGAAGAATGTCTTCAAGGTTTCCTTTCTCAATTGTTTGACATCTGGTTACCCTTCCATGGCTTTTCTTGCTGATCTTTCATTTGTTTATTATAGGTGTAGGCTGTTGAGTTTCTGTCTCTTGTAGAGGCTCTATTTCAATATCCATTGGCTCTATAATGGGCTCTATCTCCTCCTCACTGACACGCTCTGTCTCAATTGCAAGTTTGTCACTCTTGTTTGAAGGAGTGGTTTTTGAGTTTGGAGTTTTCTTGGGTGTTACTGAATCAAACTCATAACCACTCAAGAAAAGAAAGGTAGCCCAGTCTCTGTTTAGTTTCTTTAACTCCTCCAGCACTAGGAGTTTAATCAAACCATGGTGGAATATTGAGGTCTCACTGCTTTCTAGCCTGGCCTAAACCTTGTTTGACATCTTCCCTAAACTCCTAAAAAAGAAAAAAGGAGAATCAAGAGACTGCTTACCAGTAAAGTGCAACAAAATCCTGAAATGGTACATGTAGACCATGTGAAATATCCCCTCACAAGTAAAGTACTTTTGAATTACAAATATCCATTTGGATTAGTTCTCTTTTATGTAGCTCCTTGGAATTCCAAAAGGCATATCTGCTCCAATGTGCTTTAGTTTAATAAAGTCATCATAGATTTACATCTTAAACTTAGTGGCATTAAAGAACTCTTCACCTTCTCTTGGCATCTATGTGGTTGCAACAATTGTCTCTGGTGACACTACAAAACTTAGCACCCCCACCTTCGAAGTTGTACCTATGACATTTAATACAAAATCCTTTGATATATGGGTTCTTCATTAAGTATCTTAAGATCCATAGGTTCATATCTTACACAGGAGCCTCGTTTGTTTGTTTTCTTCTTCATGGCCATTATTCCTTTATAACTATGTTGCCTTCTTAAAACTATGACACCTGCAAGGAAAAAGACTGAATAACAAGCTACTTGCGGTGGCACTAGACTCTTCAAAGGTGATAATCAACTGATGCATGCAAAGCTCGAAGGGAGGATGATAGAGAGCTACTTTGGAGGTGAGTTTAAAAAGATGAAATTCCAATATGGGAGGGATAATGACAAATGGGAGGAGTGAAGTGTAATGATGGACGACACTCATGATTACGCAGGTGTGGATGATTGTAATAACTGATCACGTGACCTCACACTTAGCCTAAACTTTTAAAAACTTGACAGCTCATCATCCCCTTGATTGGTGCAGAAAAAAATGATTCCACAGCGTTTTCAGTTATAAACCTGGCAGATTTGCTATGGACTGGTCAGGTGAGTTCGTAGAGAAAACAACTTGTTGACAGTTATATTCGTTGCAGACTTGGGAAAAATCAAATAGGTGGCCACTGCCTCAATCTAAACCAATGCATGTAGACCTTTGGAAAATTTTGATGGATTTGACTCAAATGATATGACCAATGAACTATTCTAGACTTAGGATAATTAAGTGTCTCTACACTTATATTATGAGCATCTTATCTTCTCAATGGGTGCTAGTAGAATTATGGTATGTATGCGTTGTGTACATTTTTCATTTTTCTATGTCACATTACATGTATGGACCTATTACCCACCACCTATGGGTAGTGTGTATAAGAGAAAAAAATCTCCTAGATGGTCCTCAGCCGGCAGCCAAAAACCCCTTGCAGCCCCTAGATAGCTCGATGTGCCATTTTCTCCACTACCTGAGCCAGTCATATGGTCCCTCACCCATATGTTATTAATGTATGTTTTAAGGTGGGCCTCTAGACCGAAAAGGTATGGATTTTCTTCGATATAGTTGATTAATTTTTCTTACTTTTAATGGGCACTTTTGGGCATGAATTAGTGGGGGTATTTTGGCAAAAAGTGTGTGTTAGGTCTGTATTCTTGTCTCCATTTCCCGATTTCATAGTTACTCTTGTATCATAGTACCATGGGATCTCCTCTACTGACCATTTGCTTTATGGATTGCGCTACATGGGAAATACTGATTTTGGTTCTATGGTCCCACTTCCTGACACCACCTACATCACTCCCCTCCCCCTCGTTTTAGCCCTATTCATATATTTTCCCATCCTAGTCCACATGTGTCCACTGGGTCCACATAGGGTTAGCCTCACTCTCCCCTTGACCACACCTTGGGTCGGGCCTGTAGCGATGCCCTAGAGGTTGCTGCAGCTAAAAAGAAAAGAAAAATCATAATTTGGCCACTCTCAATTATAGGAAATGTACCACAAAATGAAAAATATGGTGAGGACATACAAATTTAGCATGTTGGAAAAAGCTAAACATGAGCTCTACTCCTTATTTATGGCCATCAACTTGGTTCCTATGGGCCCTAGATGAGCCCTGTACATAATTAAGGAACCCATGATTGTCGCAACCCCTAGTTGGTGATGAAATGCACCACCTATAGGGTACACATCATGATATCCATCTGCTGGAGCCCAGAGCGGTTATGCAAAAAAATGAATCAAATGTAAAAAGCATATGAAGAAGGGTGGAAAAATAAACTAGGGGTAACTCTTGTACCACATTTTTCTCCCTCCTACACTCATATACCCAGGTGTGGGATTCCCTTATCATGGCTACCCAATGCACCCTGACATATGGCTTGGATGATTGCCCTGATCCCCACTCCATTCCATCATTATATAATTTTCCACCTACTTCTTAAAGGATGTACTATGGGCATGCCATCCCCTTTAGTAGTTGAAACCACCTAATAGGTTCCTTGGTTAAACCCCTTTTGAGCTTGGAGATAGTTGTACCTGCCAAAGCCCACTATGGAAGGGAATGCCACCATGAAGTACTCCATTGATCCCATGATTTGTAAGCATTATTTCTTGATTAGTTTATTGATTTTTTGTATTGGAGGGCAAGGGGATGCATTAGATATTATGAAGGATTGTATATGTGTCTTCATTTAGGACTTGGTCTCCCTATATGGGTTTCTAGCCCTCCACAGGGCCACATTGGAACTTGTAGGGTGAGCGTTGAGAGCCATGAGTATCCACCATAACATATATTACTTCATGGATCCCCAACATTGTTCATTGATTTACTTGTATTCCACCTTTGGATGGGGATGATGCACCTGGTCCACCATGCCTAGTTAGCTCCATCGTTGCACCATACACTTGGAAGATGTTCAGGATACCTCCCATTGAAAATCGAGGGCTTATGTCATCACTCCAGCCCTTGCAGGTGTTCTGCAGGCATATTTGATCCATTTGGAGACCCAAGAGGATGTCCTTGTGCCCTCACACCCACTTTGGAGACACACAGGTTCTTGATTAGATAAAAAGGGGACAAACCCTTGTCCACTTGTTGGGAATCCATTTCCTCATCATGGAACCCCTTAAACTTGATCAAGCGTCCTCAAAGGCCTAGCGACTCACATTTTTTATCATTCGACCCTCTTGAGAGGCTTATCTTTACATTATTGAGCTATTTGGTGGGCTTGTCACCAAAAGTTTGTTATTTTGCACATTATTTTATTTTAGGGGCTTAATTAGGCCTAATTAGCTAAGTCGAATTCATTAGGAAGTGTATAAATAGAAGTGCAATGAATCATTTTGATCATCATCACTTAGATTGGATCATTCTCTTTTGTGAGATTTTTGCTATTCCTTTGGAGGATGAAATTGGGTGAATGGATGAATTTTGATGTTTGGATCTCTTCATTTTTGTCTTGGAGCTTCACTATTGGCATTAAATGATGACTGGATATAAATTTTCATACATGTAAGTACTCTTTTAATGTTATTTTTTCATTTTTCTTATGTCACATGCATGTTGTTTGGGATTTTCACTATACTAGGCTGAAGTTTGTTTCTTTACTTATGTGAAATTCTGGAAATTTGACTTTTTATAGCTTTTCATAATGCCATGGGCCATGTATGAATAAGTTAATGTTCCTATATATATATATTTTGTAAATTTATATTGATAAGTCATCGTATATTGTATATCGAAGTGTAAAGACCTTGAAGCAATTGTCCCATGCCCTAATTGTCATGCAAAATTTTTCTAGAGGCTTCCTTGAATAAATGAAATCATCCAAAGCATTGGAATATCCTTGAATCCATTTATCCCAAACGATTAGGCAATGGTCATCCATATGTGATCACCTAAAATCATATTTTTCTCACCTTTTTGTCTTTCTCTCTAGGCATAGCTTACATAAGTCACCTAGGGCATCAATTATCTCAAAATCTAGCCATCCAAACACTTTGATTTTTGGTCCACAACTGAGTTTAGGTTTTCTCTAGAGGACCTCCAAATTCAAAGAAAATATGACATTGAGATCTCGATATATTGCAAGCTCTCACTAGAGGGTTATTTCTTTCCCTAGGCTTTCCTTGGCTAGTGACCTCATCTGGATCATTGCAATATATTCCAAGAATATTTGTCGATTGATCATCTTCTCTTCCACAATTAGGTGAAGCCCCTCTTTGAGTGACCAATTCCTCTTACTTGACCTAATTTGGGTCCACTTGGTCCCGTGTGGTCCCATAACCTTTTGAAGATAATATCATAAAGACCATTTGGAAACCAAGTTTTCACAAGGGTTTCTTGGACAAGGTCCTTCCTTCATTATTTGCAAACTCTATCCTTTTAAATCCCCTTGTCCCTTATTAGAGAGAATTACACCTTACTTCTCAAGAAAGTAAACCCTACATTTGAGTCTCTCTTGCGAATAGGCATTTAGGAATCATTCCTTATCTCTTCATTAACTCATTCATCTAGTGATTCCATTCATAACGAGTATCCTCCCATCAGTGAAATTATGTAAAGAGTAGGGAGACTTAGTTGAGGTGACAGTGGGTTATCGCTCCATTGTATCCCTTGACCTAGTAGTTTCCCTTTGATGATACCCTCCTAGGACCCCTGCTAGTTTGTGCGGTAACAAGAGGAACACACAATGTATAGACTTGAGGTGGTGGAATTTATGGCAAGACACAACCACTGCAACCTAGAGGAAAACACATAGAAACATGACTTAGTAGCTAGGAGAATGTATGTCGGTCGAATTATGTGTGGGCTAAAGAGCCATTTTCCAATGTTGTGAGCCTTTTCTAGTGGCCATTTTGTCACATTTCTCAATGCCAACATATTTGACTATAGAATTTCACATTTTGCTAGTTGAACAATATTAATAGTTTCAACACAACATAGTCCTTGCCTCTACTGCTAATTAATTTATTAAGGAAGAACTAGGTCTATGTTTTGTCGTTATTCGATAATGCCTTGTTTTAGAAATCTCTCTTTACACCTACCTCCACACACACTTCCTACGCACCTTCACACTTCACACAATGAAAGCCACCTCTATACTCTGAAATCCTACCTATACACATGCTTCCTCTGTACCTTTGCACTTCACACAATGAAAGCCATCTCCACACAATGAAGCCCACCTCCGCACACCGCACAACAAAATATTCCTCTGCACTTCTAAAGAAACATGAAAACATAACCAAGAAAACACATAATCATGATAAAATAATACCTTTTATGGAAGGCATCGATGGGTGGTGAAAAACTTGCACATTAGGTTTTTAGAAAAGTTATAGTCATCAGATGAGTGTATTAGCTATGGACTTTAGCATCCCAGACTCCTTAGAAATTGTCATGTCACTTTCATTTCTTCATTTACAGGAAAACAAATTAAACAAATTTCTTCCCTCTTCTTACGAGGGTACCCTACAAAACTTCAATAGTTGAATTTCAACTTTGTGCATGAGGGAAAACTCCTCCTATAGTGTTTCTAAAGCGTTTATGAGAAAATCAGTGTGCCATGTCCATGATGCCATAAAAAGGACATTAAAATGGTGTAAATAATGTGTAGAGGAATCTCATTGTGTGAGAGTGTAGAGCTTTGTGCTCCTTCACACTCTCACACAATGAGTTTCAACTGCACTCTAGAAGGAAAAACAAAACAACAACCAAGAAAACCTTGATGTCTTAAAAGAAAATTGGGGCAAAGTTGTTTAATGGTATTTCAAATATTTTTAGAATGGGAGAAACAATTTGTTCTTCACCCATATAGTGAACAACACAAATTTTTATTAGATGACAGATTGGATCCTCCCTTAATAGTAGCCGAAGCCGAGGGAGAGTCGAATTGCAGAAGGGCGAAGTGAGAATGGCAGAGTAGGGCTTTGATACTAAAAAATTATTATTTTTCCATTACATTTTAAAATAACGTAGACAAAGGAGACTTCCAACAAGGAGGCTAACAAGGGTTTCTTTGTCGTCACAACACTAAAAAATGGAGACAATGGTCATTACATGATCTATATGTTCCATGCTTATGTCCACACATTATATATGGGTAAAAGTGGGTTATTCTTGTTAGCCCTTGCCTTGTATGGTCACTTGTAGTGGATCATATTTTTTCCCATAGTGTATCAGTGTGTTGGCATGTTGTGTTGGTGTGTTGGATAAATACCAATAGTTTGAGGAAGGATTAACTAGCCTAGAAAAATTCAACTTTAGTTATTAAAACAATCCCAGTAGGTTTGTGGTTGTTAGAGATAACAACAACATCACGTGATTAGTTGTATCATTGCCATAATTGTGTAAATAATGTGTGGAGGGAGCTCATTGTGCGAGAGTGCGGAGCTTGGCACTCCTCCACACTCCTGCACAATAAGCTTCCTCCACACTTTGGAAGGACAAGAAAACCAACGACAAAGAAAACCCATATCTACCATAAGTGTCCATTTTTCATAATCGATGAGAATATCGGAAATAAAAGGGCGATAACTCAGAAGAAAAAACATCCCCTATTTTTTGGATCAAAACCTCACAATTATTCTATATTTGTAGTGTGTTTTGTAGTTTTCATGGTGTACTTGGGAACACCACTCCACAAAATGTGTAATGTCATTGGTTTCATCTTGGTTTAAGGAGCCACGATGTTGTATTTTGGAGAAGGAATTGAAATAATTTCCTCATTGTTTCTAGGATAGTATTGGTGATCATTGAGCTTGAATTTCATTGACAAAGTTTGATGCATGATTGGAAGGCAACGACTTCGATACCTGTTCGATTTTACTATGCAATAATCTGTTAGCCATCTATAAATTATGTTATATCTGATGATGGCTAGATTAGTCCATGGATTTCCAAAAACAAGATTTTCATCAAAATCTATGAGTTTCAGAAATATCACTATGTTCATTACCCCTAAGTTATCCATCTCTCATAAAATCTTCAATCAAAGCCTCTAAGTTAGCCTGCTGATAGAAAAAGAGACTATTTCTAAGCCATTTTTCCATCATTTTCCCTTTGAAAAATCCCTCATTCCCCCCATCCCTTTTTCTTCCAAAAACCCTTTTTTACCCTTTATTTTCCCTCAAAATTCCCTTTGAACCTAATAAAATCCCTTTATTTGGTTTGAAATCCTTTTTTCCCCTTATAAAAAACTCCAAAAATCCTCAAAAACCTTCATTTTATGTCCAAATCCTTAATTTTTAAATATAAGGCCTTAAGCGCTTTTCGGCTTAGCCCTAGCCCTTTTCCACCACAAGACCGAGGCCCATGACCATCAACCGAAGTCTTAAGCCCCCATCGGCCATCGAACTTCGGCGTTTATCATTTCCACTTTACCAAAACTCCACCGATGGATTCGTGACCATTGATCTCGTTTTAGTTAGGACAGTCCGTGCTCTATCGCAGCCTCCCGATTCCGTTTTAACCCATCGATGTCATGCCCCCGATGGACATTCCATCAATGGAATCCTAACCGTCGATCTGCTTCCATCCAACGTCCATGCTTCTTCGGCCATCGCAATCTTCCATTCCGCCTTCCTTTCTCACCGCAATATGCATCCCTCCGAAAGGATCCTGACCATTGATCTTCCAGATCCAACGGCTTGTGCTATCTCATAGATCCAAACTTCGCCTGACAAATGCTTCACCCCCGACTATGTTTCCCCCCCGATACAATCCTAGCCATTGATCATTTTGATCTAACAATGATCAGGCCTTCCTCTACTCCATTCTCATTTCCCCCGTGATGAAATCGTGACCGTTGATCCATCAAATCCAACGATCATCGCTCCTTCGAATTTCTGCCTCCCTCCGCCCTATTCATTCTTTTGGCGCATCTGTGATATAATCTGGACCGTTGGTTTTTTAGATCCAACGGCCAGCACACTCTCGCCTTTTTATTTCACTCCGTGATGTCCCCTTCTACCCACCTTTCTCCGATAAAATCCTGATCGTTGATCCTCCAGATCCGACGGCCATCACCTCATCACTCTTTCGCATTTTCGCTGACCCTCTCGATCATTTGTGATTTTCGCGAAATTGTGAATAGATCCCAACCGTTCATTCCTCCCAGATCAACAGCTCAGGATCACTGCAGGGGCACCTGACCAAAGTGGCTCGTACTCCTTAGTCCCCCCGCAGTTAATCTCCACCATTGATCTTCTCCAGATCTGACGACCAGTATTTCCCCATTGATTGTGGAGGCACCGTCGGTGAGATCCTTCTGTTACCCCTATCCCCCTGCAATTAATCTTAACCGTTGATCTGGCCCCCCTAGATCCAACGACACAGAACCTGTCTCGCCCTGGCCCCACTCCATCCTCTCTGCATGCCTCAGTGTTGTATTGCGCGACGTGCTGACCGTCGATTTGCACGTCTCCTTGCAGATTGGATGGCCAAGATTGTATCGCGCACAAAATCATCCAACCCCCCTTTCGTGTATTTTTAAAAGTGAAATAAGTGGTTTTTCAGGGGTTACATATAGCCTCCAGAGCCATATCGCATTTGTATGGGCCTTTACCGCTTACCACCAATAACTCATGCAAAAACTGCCAGTTTTCCCACAAAACCACTTTCACCTTTTCGTGCCCTATTTCAAATCAAACCACTATTCCTCCTAGTTCCCCTTATGGAACCTTACCCTCTGTACACTTCCCCCTTTCACAACTGCTCCAACACCTGTCCTGAAGCCTCTGATTGCAGTTTATCCAAAAAATGCAGGTTTTCATAATATATTTTATGTTTGAGTGCAGGTTTAATGGAAACCTGAAGTTGATAGGCTCGCCCACAGCAACATCTAAGTTGAAAATGCCCAAGATGATGATCCTCAGGATTCTAACAGGCAATATGGGAGATCCTGGGTTTGATTTCGAGCATTTGATCAATGCAATCACAGAAACCCTCCAAAATGCTAGGAAACCCCTGCAAACAAGAAAACATAGAGATTAAAGGCTGAATCAAAGAAATAATAGAAAATCGAGGATTAGCATAAAGAGAAAGAATTAAAGTGAAAAATTTGAAGATTTAAAGACTAATCGAAGCGGATTAAGGATAGAAACCCAGCTAAAGGACAGATGAACATAGGTTTAAAGAAAATAGTAAAGTGATAAAGGCAGCATGATGAATTATGAAGGCAAAAGGTGAGATTAGGCCTTAAACATAGTTTATTGATGAAATTAAAGGAAATATTAGGCTAAAGAAGCCTCAAATACATCAACAAAGAGCAGTTATTTCATCATAAATATCAACTGACTCCTTTGGCCATTTTTTATCTGAAAAGGCAAATCAGCAGTTATTACACAAAAGAATATAGTTTAAACTGTCAGGAGAGTTATTGTAAAAGATAATGATAAAGCCTTAAAGTCAATCTTTTCACCTGTTTTATCCTTATAAAGTAAAGACAGAGCTATTAAAATAGAGAGGTATCTACAGATGTTCCTACCTTATGCCTTGCATGGTTATCAAGGTCAGGAACGTATTTACTCTGTCATAAATAACATTTGAACCCTAAAAAATAGTTCCACCTCCTCATTTGCAGCATAAGTACTACACTGGAACTCATAGTAAATGTTGGATTTTGATGACTGATGCTAGAATAATACATAGTCCTTTGAAGCTCTTGAAGAGAAATTGATGTTTTGGAACTCATGTGTTGTGGTTCTTGTGTTTTGGAAAATTTGGCAATACCAAAAGACAAGACAACATAAAACCACTTTGGGATCTCAGGATCTAGCCGTCCTGGATCCAGAGAGGTATCTTTCTATAAAGGTAAAGAAATATATATCTTTAAAGGTCAATTTAAAGGTATCAGGCTAGTTATAGGGCACAAGGGTTTTTGTTTTGTTTGTTTGTTCGGCTGGGAAACATGAAAGAAGGGTTCAATGTAAGACAAAGAAGTGAGTGAAGAAGGATTTTGGCAATGGGGAGGTAATTCAAAGAAAACTCAAGTCCATTGGGCATTGGGGTCATAAAAGGGTTTACTTGTAATTCAATATCCAAGGCTTTCAAATGGGCTAGTCATCTAAAACAAAGGATCTCTAAAGATGATAGTATGGGATGAAACAATAAAGGAAATGAAGGTGAATGACAAGGAAACATTCCAAGGTGACCACTTAGGAGCAAATCTAGGGACAGGGCATGCCTTAACCGTCTATGATCACTCTCCTAATGAGGCTAACTCTTTAGACAATAGAAAACATTAAAGATTTGACACAAAGTGAAGCCTAAGATCAGAGAAAGACTTTTAACTTTCAATGCTTTTGACATTCAACTTAAGGGATCTTCCAAAGGCTAAACTGTTAAAAAAGGACCCTAGTGAGATAGAACCAACTCTGAATCTCCCAGTATCCCAATTCTTTCAGCTACAACTAGACAAGAACATCTAAAAACAAACTCTAAATTCATACATCAGTAAGTAGGGAGAACCAACTACTATACTGGTTAAATTGTCTTGAATTTGTTCTTAGATCACACAATTAGTAGAAAACATAAAAGATAGGAATAGCAGGGAGCATTAGGGTACTTTACAGCAGTATATCCTAAGCTCGATTACTGATTCTTATCAGAGAAATGGAAAATGATGAATAACAGAGGAAAAACAATGACAAAGATAGAACACATCACCACTGCTTCAGATCAGGATCTAAAGAACATGCTTGTCATATTAAAGAGAAACACCAGTCACATACATCACCATCCAGCAACTTGATATCAACTCGAAATCATCTCCTGGCATATTTTACAACTAATACACATAGAACTCTATCTCAAAGATACAACTTACAATCCACGGATAACCAACCAACAACCTTTACAATGTATTTCTTTAGAGTTCTTATAGTTGAAAATGTAGCAATAGTGGTAGATAGAACTTTAAATGAATCATTAAAACAGAGGAAGAAGAGTGTTTGAGGCCCATTTTGTTTTAATATATCGTATTGAATTTCAATATCCTTTAGGTCAGATAAGGGTCTTCGACAGGCCGATAATAACTCCAAGTATGTCTCTTGAAGTACTTTCTAGCTTTTTGTACTCTGTGACAAGTAAGGCAAGTAAATGATTTTCAGGCCTTCCATACTTGGTAACTAATGCTCTAGCAGTCTTAGGACCTCTGTCAGGGTGGTGATATTCTCAGGAACTCGATGAAGAATAAAAAACATTATGGGAACTTGTCGTTTCTTGGGAAAGAACATTTTGTTGATGTGAAACACTGATATGGCTTGTTTCATGCACTTTAGGCCTTATTAGCCATCTAGATCATTCATAAGGTCTTCAATCTGTATATTCGCCCTCTAAACACTGGTTTAAAGCATTTAATCTTCAATAATGGCTTTAAATCCCTTTAATCTGTCACTGATACTCTTTGCCGCTTCACTTATCACTTGTCTGTGAATATTGCAGGTTTCATGGCGCTGGAGGGTTTGAAACAGAGTTAATAACTTTGATTTGGATAAAAAGATGTGTTTAAAACCCCCTCAGGAGTCTTTCCTGTAATCTCTGGCTCTAAAAAAAATTTCTCTGTAATCTGTGCCACCATGATAGTGAGTGCGAGAAAGAACAGTTTTCACCGTCTGTAACCCTACAAAAAGACAATAAACATGTTAATAAATCAATGTGGAAGGGAGGATGGATGTTGTGGAGGACTGTGGAAACGGTGGCGCAGTGAAGGAAATGGTGGATGTGGGCGAAAAACGGGTGAAAATTGTTGTGTAATGGTGTAAAAGTGATCTGATGGAGGTCTGGTGCGAGTATGGCTCTGGACCATTGGATCAGACTCATAGATGGTGATCGACGGTCAGGATTCGCTCGTGGGGTTGTTTTAGAAGGTATGGGCGGAAGAAATAAATTTATTGTTAAACATAAAAGTTTAACCTTTGGGCGAATACAAAGGAAAAGGAGTAAAATGAATGAAATCGGGACATTTGGGTGGTGGGACTGGAAGGGCAGAGGGAGATCGAATGTGGACTATCTGATCACTGGAAGAGATTGATGGCGGAGATCTTCTGACGAAGTCAATTGGAAGGTCTGATGGAAGAAATATTAATGAAGACACGATGATGTATGTGCCGTCGATATATATCAAATGAATGGTCGAGATCTTCAGATGGAGCTTTCAGAAGCAAAGGGGAAGAAGTGGTTTTTAGAGGAAAACTGTTGTTTTCATGCTACTTTGGAGTGGTTTTGAAATTTTTCCCAAACAACGCGATATACCTCGCTTCCCAACACGTGTCCCTTCTGAAACCACCTTTATCGCATAATTTTAGAACATTAACGCTTGGATGAAAAAATTATGCGATATGCACTCTCAGCCATTGGATGGAAGGGCGAAAGATCTAACGATCCAGGATTTGTGTGATAAAATGTAAGATGCGCGGGCAGAAAGGTGGGGGAAAGCCAATGACAGATTAAATCCTGACCATTGGATCTGAGGATCGGACGGTGGAGATTTAAAAGAGAATGCGGAGGGCAAAGGGATAAGTGGATGAGTGGGGAGAAGGAGAGCCATCAGATCTATGGGAATGAATGGCTGAGATCTAATCAGGAACTGGAGGAACAGTAGAATGGTGGAAAGGGAAGGCGAGGTGCGATGGAATCTAGACCATCAGATTTGGCAGAATGGACAACGGAGATTTAATCGCATCGGAGAAAGGCAGGGGACCAAAAATCCATGGTTCTTTGATTTTGCGATTTGTGATTTAGCGCGGACCATTGGATTATGAAAGAGATCAACGGTGGAGATCTGATCGGAGGGGGGGTGATGGGGGGCACAAGAGGCGGAGCACGATTAAATCTGGGCCATTGGTTCTTGTGGATTGAACGGTCCAGATCGAATTGGCGAAGCGATGATGGGCTCTGTGAACAAAATCACAAACAAATCCCAACTGTTGGTTCTTGTGGGTTCAACGGCCAGGATCTAATCGGAGAATCGGCCATTGGGGAGAAAGAAGAGTCGGAAAGATGGGTTAGTGCGATGCGATTTTGTGCCAGCCGTTGGATCTGGAAAGGGATCAATGGTGGATATACAATCAGAGGGGCATTGGAAAGGTGTGATTGGCGTGGTGAGATAACTAGTGTTGGCTGTTAGATCTGTATAGATCAACGGTTAATATTGCAGTGGAGGTCTACAGAAAAAAAGCCCAATCCCATCAGAAAAATAGGAATAACAAAGGAAAGGTGTTAACAATCAATTCCGATTGCGATTAGTGCCTGAGGGAATAGTGTCTGGTTCTGGCGCTAGGTCGTATGCGGAAAAGGGCTGAGGGCTAGGCCGAAAGGGGCTTAAGCCTATTATAAGGTAAAATGGTGGGTTCCGGTAAAGGGAAAAATGGATTTTTAAACCAAATGAAGGGAGCCATAAGGTTTAAAAAGGGGAATTTGATGATTTAGAGGGCTAAGGAGGGGATTTTGAGGGTTTTGGGGAAATTTTGTGAAGGGAAAAAAGAGGTGAAAATGGGGAATTTGCAGGGATAAAATGGAGTGGATGGAGGCTTTTCTGAGAAAAATTCTTTCACAATCAGTGAAGCTTTTTCAATGGAAACAATAATGAGTGCTCTTTAAAGGATAAACAACACAAGGAGGCTTCAAGAATGATAGGTTTTCAAAGGAAATGTATCTCTTGAAGACTCAGAAACAAATTTAGCCACCTGTTTGCTATGTCAAAATTTTATAGGTGGCTAACAGTGGTTCCACATGGGGATGGCATCTTCTTGAAGATGTCAAGAACTTTAGAAATAATCTGTGGAAGTAGACTAGATGCCTAATATTTAACCATATTTTTCTTCTTTGATCAACTGCTACAAACATGATGGATATTAAGTCAGCAGAAAATATTTCTCAAACAATCTACCTACCCATCCTACAGTCCTAACATTTTTTGTTCAAGGTGCATTTAGAATTGCAGACCTTCTTCATCATTCATTTGTTATTGAAAGTAGAAAAACTAATCTATTTCTACCCTTATTCCTCCATGAGACCAGATTAGACAGTTGGCCTCATAGATTCTCTACCTACACTAATATCTGCTAGGATTAAACTGTCTAGTAGATTTCTTTCTCTACATTCTAAAATAGAAATTTAAAAATAGTCATACCAGGATTAGACTGTCTGGTTTGCTATGGGTCTATTTCATAAAGACAACTTCATATGAACTGAACTTTGCAGGAAATTGAAACCAAAATGTGAAGGCTTGAAATGGTGAAACTTTAGAGCATCCTTCTTTTTCTTGTGACTCAGATTTTGAGCTTGTTAGAGTCACTTTTCTTCTTCATTTTAGCTCTGGTTTTGATCATGTTAGAGCTGACTCTTTTTTTTTCTTTGCCGGTTTAGGTTTTGGGCATATTAGAACCAGCTTTTTTCCCTTTCTTTGGCTCAGGTTTTGGGCTGATTTGAGCCATTCTTTTGGAACTTCAGAGGTTCAAGTTTTGAGCTTGTCTGAACCTTTTATTTCTCTCTTTTTTGTATTTTTCCTTTTCTTTAAAACCGAACAAAGCAATGGTATTTACAATGGAGGTGAAAACTTTAAACTCTGAACTTTAGCAGTAGTAATGCTTGAGCATCCTTCCATTGACAGGACCCCCAAACAGATCTGTACCATCTAATTCTTGCAGAAAAAAGCATTGGGACCAATGGTGGATTGGATGATGTAAGGACCTTTCCACAAAGTGTCAAATTTTCCATGCTTGCCCTTGTCTTCTCTCCTATGAGCACCTTGTCTCCAATTTTGAAATCACAAGATTCTTTTCTTTTATCAAACATTTTTTTTATGTTCTCTTGCACTTTCTGAGCTTTGTTGTAGACTTCTTTTCTAGTCTGCTAGAGATGTATGGTTTGATTGATCCTCCTTACCATGTTGTCTTCTTCTGACTGTATTTCTTGGACTAATTTTACCACTGGTACTCCCAAACTGGTAGAAAACACTGCATTTGCTCCATAGACAAGCTGATATGGGGACATTCCAATGGATTTCTTAGTTGTCAATCTGTTTTCCCATAAAGCATGCACTAACTTTTTATGCCATGATTTTTTATTCTCTTTGAGCAGCTTCTTGATGATGGTCACCAAACTTTTATTTGATGATTCTACTAACCCATTACCTTGTGGGTAATAAGCAGTAGAATGACCAAGCGCAATATGATACCTGTGAAAAAAATAAATCATCTTTTTGGAAGAAAAAGCAACAGCATTGTCAGTGATAATCTTCCTGGGGCAGCCAAATATAGATAGGATATGGTCTTCAAGGAATTTCAAGATGACAGAATCTGTGGCATTCCTAGAAGGGATGGCCTCTATCCATTTTGTGAAATAGTCTGTGGCTGTGAGAATCCATTTGTGTTGGGCAGATGAAGCAGGATGGATTTCTCCAATGAAATCTAGGCCCCACTATTGAAAGGGAGCTTCAACAGTGATTGGTTGTAAGGGTAAAGGGAGTAGTTTTCTTTTGCCCTCAAAGATTTGGCACTTATGGCAGGAAACTATCATTTTATGTACATCTTGGAAGAGGGTAGGCTAGTAAAAGCCAGCTCTAAGGATTTTGTTGGTAGTGGTTTTCCAGTAGAAATGACCTCCACACTCTCCTTCATGGAACTCATGCTTGATTCTCTCTGCATCCACTTCAGGCAAACATTTAAGAAATAAACCATTTGCATTTTTCCAGTATAAACATTCATTTAAAATGCAATAATTTCTAGCTTTTAACTTTAAAAACCTTGCCTTTGTCTTTGATAAATTAGGAGGAGCATTAAGATTTGTAAGCACATACAAGATGTCAGCATACCAAGGTGAGTTTTGGAATTGTTATTCAACATTAGGAGCATTCAGTCCTTCATGTTCATCCAAGGCATCTACCATGTTTATGTCAAGGGCTTGTAGGTTAGATTCAGCCATCAATTGTGCCAAGCCTTGACCCTTGATGAGTTTTGTGGGTTTGATCTCCAAATCATACTATAATATACAGCAATCCATTTGCCCCTCTTTCCGTTTGGATCTTGTGACAGAATATCTTTCACCACTATGTTGGGTGTTACACCATTTTTTTGGTCATCTAATCTATTATCATTAGATGAACCTAAGTACACCATGTAAGACCAATTTTACCCTAAGTAAATTGCTTTCACCATGCGTAATAACTTGTTTGTTTATATTCCCTGGTCATATTTAACCCAAAACAAGGAAATTAATTAAATAAATCCTTATTTATTTAATTATTTCCTAAGAATAAGTTATTTAAATCATTATTTAAATAATATTCTTAGTTAAATTTGACTAAATCACATATAAATAATTAAATAAACCATTATTTATTTAATTATATTCCACTCATTTCCCTTAAATAATAAATAAATCATTTATTTATTTGTTATTTATAAATAAAGGAATTGACCCAAGTCAAAAGACCTTTTCCCTCCAACAAATATAATAAAATATTCCTAAAGGGTGATTCTATAACTTGATTAATAATATTTTATTCATGCACCGAGTTCTAGAACACCCCCATATTTTGTTATAAATAGAAGGGTTTTCCCCATTCATTAGTCACCTCCATTGCATTAGATCACACTGGATCTATTCTTGGTCACCATTTTCCATTGTGAGCTCCCATTGAGTTCTATGATTGTCTGGGTTTCGAACCACAATAAGAGAGAGGAATTTTAGATCTGGAACACTGAGGACTTTCAAGAACCCATCCCATTGAGGAGAACCAGAAAACACCTTTCTTGTTTTCCTCTCAGGTGCCCCATTCTTTAATATAATATAAAATTCTTTTAAATACATTGTTCTTGTCTTGTCTATTGGATGCATGGAGCCATATTGTATTTTATATGCTTAATGTCTTTTGTGCTTAGATCTGGATTTGTGCAGCAAACTTAAAGATATTTTGCAGCCATAATCGATGTTAGGGCTATTTGTTATGCATAGCTAAAGTGATCTTTTACGATGAAAGATTCATACTAACAATTGGCGACTCCACACGGGTTTTCTTTTGCAACTGCTGTCGTTTCATATATTCCTGCATATCCAGCTGTTTCAGACCCTAGGGTTTCTCTTCCATTTTCTGTTTTTCCTATTTTTATGGTGCTTTCCACCTCTAAAATCCTAAAACAGTCAAATTTTTAACTTTCATGTGTTTCTGGCCTTATTGCGCAGGTGACAGACATCAGCCGCAGCTGAGACGACAAATTTTTCTGAAATTTGCCGCCGAGAGAGCCAGATCTGCAGGTCGCACTTATCAGCCCAAAAAGTGGGACCTAAGCCTGAGGACACACTTTTCTGCCCCAAACCTATGACCTGGACTGAAAACAGGTCAGAACCTGCGACCTGCACTTTTTCTGCAAATTTTCCAGCACTTTTTCTGGGTTTTTCTGAAGCTTCTGTCAAGTTTTTCAGCCTCTGTCTCTACCCGTTTAGACCTATTTCTGATCTGCTTCACTCAACTAAGTGGGAATTTTCCCCTTAGGGCTCTAGTACCCTACACTTTTTTTGGGCGAGTCTTTGTTGTTTTAGAAGTCTAAGTTTCCCGAGTTTTAGCCTTATTTCTCTCAGATCTGATATCTCATTTTCAGATCCCTTTAGATCAACTCTTATCCCTCTCAAATCACCTAATATAGTTTTGTTTGGGTTCCTTTCTCGAGCTGCCTCCTTGTCCCTTCTATTTTTAGTTGATCTTCTCCTTTTTTCACAGCAACCTTGCCTCTGCCTCTTTGCTATTCTCTGCACCTCTTTTCAGTAGATTTCTCCTTTAGATCCCAGTCCCTACAACATTCGATCTATTGGCCCCTTTTTTCGCATGCTTGGCTTATTTTTTTCCCTCTTATCGACTAGTTTTGAGAGACCCACCTCCTTGGGTTATATTGATGCATTGATTAGCTGTTAATTTTCTGTTCTTTCAGTCTTATTTACTACAGATTTATTTTCAGTTACGCAGCGCACTTTTTCTTTTACTCTCAAAACGTTTGGGTTTAAACAATTAAAATTAATGCACGCCACACACTGACCCTAAGTGAAGAAGTGCCTGGTTAACACCACCTGGCAAAGACTTTAAAATCAATTGTCACTGCACCTCTCTGCCTTTGACCTCACTTGATTTTGTCCCTCCCTGCCCTTGTCGGTTTTTCTTCTTCCCATCATCATTGCGCCCCTAAGGCACCTCTCCCAGAGACTTCTTGGCCTTCAACCTCAATTTCTGGTTGGTCGACTTCCTCCTTCCCATCTTCATCGAGTAAGTCATCCCCCAAGTCGGCACTCCGACTCTTCCTCTGATTGTTCAGGTTCTCCCCCTACTTCTGGTTCTCACCTTGTCACTTTCACCATGTCTACTTCAGTACCTACTACCAGCAGCAACCCCAGTACTACTGCTGGGTTTTCTTCCAGTGGAACCCCTACAGGACCTACGTCGACTGCCCCATTACTCCCTTATATGGCCAGCCTTAGTCTCCCTGATTTCAATCAGCTGATTAATGATCCCATTTTCCACGATGTCAATTGGCCTGCTATGCCAAGCAAGCTCCCCTCCGACATTCCCAAGTTCGAAGGCCCTGCTAGTGAAGATCCCTCTAAACATATACGATCTTTCCACATGTGGTGCTCCTCTAACTCCATCACCGATGACTCCATTCGTCTTCGATTGTTCCAACGAACTCTTACCGGCGAAGCTTCCAAATGGTATGTTGATCAAGCCACCTCTTCCCATACCACCTTTGCGACCATTGCCCAAGCCTTTTTGTCTTATTTCCAGCTCCCTCTCTGATACGACACTGGTACTGAATTATTGACCTCTTTTCATCAATCCTCTTCAACCCGTCTTTCCGCTCATGTTCAGGAATGGCGACGAAGACGGAGCTTGTGTCGCGCTTCCCCCTTTAAATATCGGGTTTACATGGACTTTTCCTTCGCTCTCTCTTACCTCCCATTGGAAAAGATGTCACATCCCATTTTCCCCAAACCAAAGAAGAAGCCCTCCGAATAGCCTTAAAATATGACCTTATCTATGTCCAATATAGTTATGTTTATACCGTCCTTCCTGACCTCCCCAAGCCCAGTGGCCCTAATGCCTCGAGAGCCTCTCATTCTGTCGACGATATCATCGGAGCTCTATCACATACCTCTGCTCCACCCCTTATGGCCTATGGTTTTCCTCCCGGAGGGGCCTGTTGAGCCCTAGAATTGCCTTCTCTTTTACAAACCTTCACTTCATTTCATCATTCTTTTATCACTTCATAAGCCTAAAATAAATGAAGAATGATTAGGATTGCTTAAAGGTTACATGCAATTGATTAACATATTGTATTTTCATGGTTTTTGCTGTTTTAATAATTTTGTGCAAAATGGCTACAAAATACAGACGTTCCGTAGCCGATCACGCGTTCTGCAACTATTTTAGTGTTTAAATGGGTTACAGGTGTCGTCTGAAGGAAAAACGCATATGGGTGAATTCTAGACCTCGTCCACATCATTCGTTTCTCTCCACGAAGTCTGAGTAAAAATCTCCAAGTGGTTATGCACGTGGGAAACCAAAACCAAGAGGTAGACTTCTACCGGGACACAGACTCTACAGATGTTTGCAGCAAAGTATGAGGCCTTCAAAAGAGTTCTAATTTGATTTTAACTGCAAAAGACACTTGTCCCTATATTTTCTCAAGGGAAGTTATGTATTTCCCTTATAAAAGTAACTCGAGAGACCAAGATCCAAGTAGCTGGTGGATGTTTTGTTGTTAAGCTATCCAAGACTGTAATACACTGTTTTTGAAGCATTTTCCTTTAATGAAAGAAGTTCAACCTTGATGCATGACCTGAAGCAGTTCTAAGGAGTTAAGATTTATATGCTGATCTGGTGGTAGAGGGCCCCTATTGCCCGAGAAGCTCTATGCGTTTATTTAGATAAGTAGTTCTAGCTCTGTTTTATTCCTAGTTTAAGCAATTTTTTGAACTTTGTGTTTTTATACTCACTTGCAGTGGATGCTACAGTCAGTCTTATTCTTACAAATTTTTCCAAAAAACCACTAACATTGGATGGGATATAACTGTAGTATTTTAGGAATTAGTTGCATTTTTCTGAACTTTATGTTTTATGCTCATTTACATTGAATGATATAGCCAGACTTGTTTTTATAAACTGTTCCCATTAGGGGAATTTTGAGGTCTAAAATGGGCCTCCTAAGGAAATTATAAAATAATAGTGGAAAAAATCAAATAAGATTTGATGACATCATAAAATTTTAGAGGGAAAAATGAAAAAACTACTTTTTCAATTCATATTTTCAACTTATCTCCCAAAGTTTTTACTCAAATTTCGAGCGGGAGTACTCGTTGGATGTGGAATTTAATTCCTCATCTAAGGAGTACCCATGTTGCATACTTTTGATGGGTCCTACTACACGAAAAATGAGAAATACATAAAAAAACGTGAATACAATCACGTTTTTTATGTATTTCTCATTTGTCATGTAGTAGAGTTCATCGAAAGTATGCAACATGGGTACTCCTTGGATGAGGAATTAAATTTTGCATCCAACAAGTACTCCCACTCGAAATTTGAGTAAAAATTTTGGGAGATAAGTTGAAAATACGAGTTGAAAAAGAAGTTTTATTATTTTATTATTTTTTAATATTTGTACCTTTTTATTTAAAAAATGGTGAATCATCCCCCATGGTTGACATCATCATCCTGAATCCTATTGGTTGTTATAAAGTTTATTTTTGTTGTACATTTTTCTTAGGAGGCCCATTTTAGACCTCAAAATTCCCCTAATGAAAATATCACTCATATTGAATGAGATAGGGCTGTAGAATTTTAGAGATTAGTTGCATTTTAGTTTAGTTGTAATACTCCGAAGGTTGATTGCATTTTAAGTTCATCTCTGTCACTGTATTTCAAGTTTGATAATGGCACTCTAGTTCAATTCTGTTCATTGTATTTCAAGTTTGATTGATTGCATTCTTGTTTAGTTTTGTTTAATGTATTTCAAGTTTCATTAGTTAGTTGTATGCTAGTTCTGTTCTATTATACTTCAAGGCCTTCATTATTTACAAAATACTCTTGTTATTAACCTTTTCCAACACATCATCATATGGACAGGAATTAGTGATATCAGTTCAAGGCCTTGAATGTTCTGCAATCTCTTACAATTTTACAAATAGCTTTTTTCCCAAAACTATTCTAGAAGATCTCTAACTTTCGAATGAGGCTTAGTAGTGACAAGCTGAGTTGTAGAATGGATTAATCTTAGCATCATAAGTTAATTTAGAGTAGAAATCTTACTATGTTACAAATAATATTTTCCAATTGTGTTCCAACAAACTTCTAACCATGGATGAGATTTTTGTAATATTGTAAGTTGTTTACTTAAGAGAACCTCATTGCATTAAAATTATCCTTTTCTCAAGCTATTCCAACATATTTCTAATGAATGAATTGGAATGAGTTCATGTTATGAGTTATTGAGTTCATGTTATGAGTCATTGTCAAGCTTTGCATTCTTTGTTCTTTAGTGCCATACATAGTCTAGGGTAGATTTTGCTCTGTTTTTCATCATTTTCCTAATTAGGGACAAAATTTACAATTACACTCTGTTTTGAGTCTAAGGTTTCCTTTTCTTTTCTTTTTGACATAGATTTGATTTCATCTTCTGAACATAGAGTAGCATACTATGTACTAAAAAGACAAAACCCCCAAAAACAATAAGAAAAACACATACAACGAAGTAAGGAAGAGGTCACTTAGGCACATATAGTGCACCACACTTCATCAAAGTTACAAGCCCTGGTTGATAATTAATGGAAGCAATTTAGGAACACTAAATTGACTAGACATTTTGGCGCCATTGCCGGGGAAGTGTAACTAGGTAACCTTATTTCTTACATCCCAAAAAAAAAAAAAAAAACTTCAATCACCTACCACACCCACTATATCATGTGGTGTAGTAAGAGCCACACATCCACATCATGAATTCATATTTTTGCAGGTAGAAGAAGAGGTGATAAAGGAGGTTGAAGAAATGGATGATGACAATGAGGAAGATCCTTTTCGATTTCCCATTCAAGAAAATGATATCAACGTTCAAATGAAGAACATCCATCCATCTGTACTTCCTAACTTCAAAGGTATGAGATTAGAAGACCCGGAAAACTTTCTTTTTGAATTTGAAATAATTTGTAGATCTTATGGCTATTCATTGCACATTCAAAAATTGAATTTGTTTCCGGCAACATTGAAGGATAGAGCTCTTAGATGGTTCATGAATTTAGGAACAAATTCTATAAGGAAATGGGATGATATGAAAAGAGTATTTTTGGAAAAATATAGAGGTTATTGCGTGCCCCATGACCTTAGAAATAAAGTCTTTAAGATGAACCAAAAAGAGGATGAAAGCCTAGAAGATTTGGTAGAGAGATTTACTTATAATATCAAAAGATCTAAATTGCATAATTTAGGATCATATGCATTAAAAACTCTCCTACTAAATGCTATAAAGGATGAATGGATTGATCTTCTTAATCTTGTGGGAAAAGAGATGTCTATCGATTGTCATTTCAAGAAATTTGTGAACTATGCAAGAACATATCAAGAGGAAAAGAAAAGTGTGTAAGGTCCCCTCAAGATCCATTTATGGCAAAAGTAAGTAAGTTAGCATCAGGATTGGTAAGTCAAACTAAACCTAACAATTTGCTAAACATTCTTGGTAATTTAAATGAAAAAACTGACATGCTAAGAATGCAAAACAAGCAAAATCTTGCTTCATTTATATTTTGCCCTAAATGTAGAAAGAAACATGCTTTGCATGAATGTCCACGTGATAACATTAAAATGTGTAAAATTTGTGCAGGATCACATACTACTGAAGATTGCCCATCATTACCAAGGTTGAAGGCAATTCACCAAAAGGATAATGGAGAAAAAAAAGCACAAGAGCAACTTTGTTATGTAGCTCCAAGAGGACTATGGCAGCCTCATCAACCCAATACGATGCAATATCCTTATGCACAGTATCAAGGTTATGCACAACAATCTCAAGGTAATTGGAAAACACCCTTGCCTTGGCAACCTTGGCCATCTCAATCCCAACCTCAAAACCAATCTTGGCAACAAAGTTGGCAAAGGCCTTATAAAGGAAATCCATCATATCCTCAATCTTTCCCTCTCTATCCTCAATACCATCATCAATGTTATTCATACCATTTGCCTCCACCACAACATCAATATCACCCTCATTTGACCTCATTTCAACCTTTCACATTATCATCCACACAAGCACCCCAAAAATTCATTCCCACTCCACTACCTCCACAACCATTTCATATCCCCAACAATAAAACACCTCAATCAACTTAAAATTTTGAGGTATTGCAAAATGATTCACCAACTATCATTGAAGAACAACAACCAGAAGAAGAAGACTTAGATAAGGTCCAAGAATCATGGATGTTTGTTGATAAGGAGAAGTTATTGGAATTAGAGATTGAAAAGTCTCATGCATGCCTATCACCAAATTCTATGAATGAAGATCACATCTCCGAAGACTTGCATTTCATGATAGAGGAAAGACAAGGAAGACAAGATTACATTGAATCTTGGTTCAAGTCAGTCATCAGATCCCAATGCTCAATTATTCAATATCTTCTGACATCATCTAAATCAAGACAGTTGGCATCTCATATACAGGTACATATCAAAGAGTATCTTTCAAACCTGCATGTGAGCTTATCTATCATCTTGTTACAGACATGGTTCCACTGGAAGTATTCATATACTTGAACAAGATTTTCTTTTTCAAGTAGAGTAGGACATAAAAAAAAAAAGAAAAAAAAAAAAAGTAAAGAGAAAAATAAGTCCTATTGTGAAAACCAGCTTGCTGGTGTAATTGGACATGAGCTTTGCTTGAAAACCAGGAAACTGGCGAGCAAAGTTCACAATAAGTTCTGCAATTTCATGATGGTTTCAATATTTCATGGTTCTTCAAATCATTTTTGGTTCTATGCTCAAGTTGGATGATGTGGAATTCCTTAAGGTCCACCTTCCAACAGATCTTGTCCCATCGACCTCAACACTTTGTCTGGGATCAAGATTAGAGATTATTTGGAGTGCCTTGGAGCTTGCACTCATTAATGGCAAGCCTCCTCGTTGATAAAAATGGGAATACAACAATGTCTCTTGATTGTCAAATCTTGCAGGCGACTCGACTTCGACACATTCATTCATCCCTGTCAAGATGCAATGAGGTACCTTGACACTCATTTACATTATCGGTGAGTTGTCTCGCATTGGTTAACAATTTTCATTATTGATCGGTAATCCTATGATTTCTTCCCATGCTCGACTTCGACACATTTATTCACAGGGTAAGAATTGTACCATGAATGTTGGCTTTGATGAAGACTAATGGTTTTATGGAATCAACAACAACTTGCGCAGTACATTTTATTAGTTTCTTGTAGCATCATGTTCATCTTTTTTTCAATTCAACAACAACTGCGGAAAGTGGCAGTTTCTGTAGCTATTGCTGTAGCAGCCTGTTTTTGTTTTTTGCAACTTTTTCCAGAGGCAGTTTTGGCGCAAATGTTGCAAGAGATTGGAGCAGAAATAAAAAATTTTGAGCTTCTGGGTTTTCTTAGAATATGATAAATTGAGTAAGACACAAACAGAATTTGAAAAAAAAAAAATTTAAGGGCATTTCAAAATGGTTTTTCAGGCAGACTTTCATTTTTCAGCATTATGGACAGATTAGGACAGATTTCAGTATTTTTGCACAGCAGTGCCTTTTCTTCATCAAAATGAAATTCTGAAAGCATGTGGAAGTAGAGAAGGTAAAAATACACAATGTCCCTTTTGAATCACTCAATTTGGCCTTAAAATGAGTTCGTGGCGTACTTTTTTGTTGCAACATTGGGCAGAATGAAAGGTGAAATAGGGTAGAAATTAATTTTATCATAACTTTCAAACCGTGCATCCGTTGGTCCTGAAATTTTTATGGTAAATGCATTGAGGAAGGGTGAATAAACACAGAAAATTTCAGAAAATTTTAGTGTGTATTCTTCAAGAAAGTGGCCACTTTCACCTACAGCCATTTCTCATTTTTCGGGAGATCCGTGCAACCAATGGATGAGAGTTTTCATCGGAAGATGCATAATAATATTGGTAACAACCTCAATAAATTTCAGGAAATTCTGTTGTACCATTTGAGAGAAATTGCAAAATTCATTTCATCTTACAATTCCACTCCATCTCACTCCATTTTCACTCCATCTCACGCCACTTTCATTCCATTTCACAAGTCATATTTCACTTTCACTCCATTACATTTCACATCCATATTCCATAGCCATACATCATTTCTTTTACAGATTGCATGTTGCAGCTACATCTTATTCAACAGTTCTGACACAATTGTACAGTCTACAAAGAGATGATGATTACAGGAAATTGAAGGATTCTGTTTTGAAGATCAACATGCTAAAAGAGGACCAAAGGAACAACATCAAGCACATCAATTAACAAGGTCAAAATTCTGAGGTAAATTGTGAAAATTATTTTAATAGAAAAAAGTTAAAACATGAAATAGATACAATGTGTATAATCATATGTTTCTTAAACAACCTATCATTCGAATTGATTAACATACCTTGGCCATATCCCTTATCCAACATTCCATAATGGTCCTCATTAAAACCTTGATTAATGACTAATGGTCATAATCACAAACGTAACCTACTAGTCCACATCTCCTTAAGATTGTATCATTCACTTATTTCACCACAAGTTCATCATAAATTCTCCATCAGATCCATAGCCACTTCATTTTCCCTTATAACTTAATTACCTCCATCCATTCACCTCCATTACACTTTGCAGCCAATCCATCTCTAAGTACAGAAAGGCAATTCTGGGGGTGAAGAATCATTCTACAACTAATCCATCTTCAGACACAGAGATACAATTTCAAAAATAAAGCATTAGAATCTGTAGTCAATCTAGCTTCAAGAATAGAAAAGTAATTTTGAAAGGAAGATAATCTGCACAGAGGAGGAATGTGGCTAATTGTCAGGACAAAACCAATTGGAGTCAAGTATTTGGAAGGATATCCAAAAGTCAAGGAGCTACTACAACAAGTAGGGAGGTTAAATTTTATACAGAAATTTGATGGCTTCCATAAGGAGATTACAAAATCGTTTGCCAAATCTTTTGATGGAGCAGAAGAAGAAAAACTAACATGGTTATTGAAAAAAAAACTTGACACTCCACTACAGGAGGAAGATGAAGAGCCAATTTCTAAAAAGTTAACAGAGATTAGAAAATAGATTAGGGCCAAAAGAAGCAGAAAGATAAAGTTGGATGTTCTAACAGAGGTTTCAGAGCACTTGGAATCAGTTTTGATGAAATTGCATGAGGACATGCAATAGTTTTGCAGTGGGGGTATGCTGAGCCCTAGAATTTCCTTCTCTTTTACAAACCTTCACTTCATTTCATCATTCTTTTATCACTTCATAAGCCTAAAATCAATGAAGAATGATTAGGATTACTTAAAGGTTACATGCAATTGATTAACATATTGTATTTTCATGGTTTTTGTTTTTTTAATAATTTTGTGCAAAATAGCTACAGAATAGAGACGTTCTGTAGTTGATCACGCGTTCCGCAACTATTTTAGTGTTTAAATGGGTTACAGGTGTCGTCTGAAGGAAAAATGCATATGGGTAAATTCCAGACCTCGTCCACATCATTCATTGCTCTCCATGAAGTCTGAGTAAAAATCTCCAAGTGGTTATGCACGTGGGAAACCAAAACCAAGAGGTAGACTTCTACCGGGACACAGACTCTACAGATGTCTGCAGCAAAGTATGAGGCCTTCAAAAGAGTTCTAATTTGATTTTAACTGCAAAAGACACTTGTCCCTATATTTTCTCAAGGGAAATTATGTATTTCCCTTATAAAAATAACTCGAGAGACCAAGATCCAAGTAGCTGGTGGATGTTTTGTTGTTAAGCTGTCTAAGACTGTAATACGCTGTTTTTGAAGCATTTTCCTTTAATGAAAGAAGTTCGACCTTGATGCATGACCTGAAGCAGTTCTAAGGAGTTAAGATTTATATGCTGATCTAGTGTTAGAGGGCCCCTACTGCCCGAGAAGCTCTGTGCGTTTATTTAGATAAGTAGTTCTAGCTCTGTTTTATTCCTAGTTTAAGCAATTTTTTGAACTTTGTGTTTTTATACTCACTTGCAGTGGATGCTATAGTCAGTCTTATTCTTACAAATTTTTCCAAAAAACCACTAACATTGGATGGGATATAACTGTAGTATTTTAGGAATTAGTTGCATTTTTCTGAACTTTATGTTTTATGCTCATTTACATTGAATGATACAGCCAGACTTGTTTTTATAAACTGTTCCAAAATATCACTCATATTGAACGAGATAGGGCTGTAGAATTTCAGAGATTAGTTGCATTTTAGTTTAGTTGTAATACTCCAGAGGTTGATTTCATTTTAAGTTCAGCTCTGTCACTGTATTTCAAGTTTGATAATGGCACTCTAGTTCAATTATGTTCATTGTATTTCAATTTTGATTGATTGCATTCTTGTTTAGTTTTGTTTAATGTATTTCAAGTTTCATTAGTTAGTTGTATGCTAGTTCTGTTCTATTATGCTTCAAGGCCTTCATTATTTACAAACTACTCTTGTTATTAACCTTTTCCAACACATCATCATATGGATAGGAATTAGTGATATCAGTTCAACGCCTTGACTGTTCTACAATCTCTTACAATTTTACAAATAGCCTTTTTCCCAAAACTATTCTAGAAGATCTCTAAATTTCGAATGAGGCTTAGTAGTGACAAGTTGAGTTGTAGAATGGATTAATATTAGCATCATAAGTTTAATTTAGAGTATATATCTTAGTGTGCTACAAATAATCTTTTCCAATTGTGTTCCAACAAACTTCTAACCATGGATGAGATTTTTGTAATATTGTAAGTTGTTGTTTACTTAAGAGAATCTCATTGCATTAAACTTATCCTTTTCTCAATCTATTCCAACATATTTCTAATGAATGAATTGGAATGAGTTCATGTCATGAGTTATTGAGTTCATGTTATGAGTTATTGAGTTCATGTTATGAGTCATTGTCAAGCTTTGCATTCTTTGTTCTTTAGCGCCATACATAGTCTAGGGTAGACTTTGCTCTGTTTTTCACCATTTTCCTAATTAGGGACAGAATTTACAATTACACTCTGTTTTGAGTCTAAGGTTTCCTTTTATTTTCTTTTTGACATAGATTTTATTTCATCTTTTGAACATAGAGTAGCATACTAAGTACTAAAAATACAAAACCCCCAAAAACAATAAGAAAAACACATACAACGAAGTAAGGAAGAGGTCACTTAGGCACATATAGTGCACCACACTTCATCAAAGTTACAAGCCCTGGTTGATAATTAATGGAAGCAATTTAGGAACACTAAATTGACTAGACAGGGCTAGCTCCCCCAACACATTTCCCCCTCCTGGTAACATGTATCTAGGATATGGCCCGCCTCCTCCTTTTGCCCACACTCCTGCTTACCTCAATGTTGCCCATTCTCACCCTTATCCTTACCCGTAGTCTGGTGTCCGAGCTCCTCCAGCATTTGGACCTCCCACTCCCTTGCCTCCCCCACCCCCGTCGCCACACTTACTACCCCCTCCAGGACACATATTTGCACAGCAAGGTGAGACTACTCCTCTTCCCTCTCAACGGCGGAGGAGAGGCAATTCATCTGCCTCGGGTAATCATGGACCCAATCCTTCCAGTATTGACCCTAACACTGTTAACTAGCCACAGGGCTCTCAGCCCAAGCTAGACAGGTCGCTTCGCACCAATAAGCCCTGTTCATGTTGTGGTGTTTTTGGTCATTACACTCACGATTGTCCCCTATTACCAAAGATGCGACAGATGTGGGAATCTCAGGCCACCGTTCGGGGACAACACTCCTCCCCTCCTGTCCCTCCCAATACCACTACTTCTCAACCCGTTGTGTTTACCGATCCTTTCCCTCAACAAGGATTCGTGGCCACTCAACCACCTCATGCCCCGGTAACCACTCAACCTTCTCCTTCTGGTTCCTCTGATTACTAGATCCTCATGATGACATTTGACCAACCTCTCACCGTCAACCTTAACCTTCAAACTCAGTCTTGTCAGTACTCCCCACCTCCCGTTCCGTCTGTCTCCGAGTCCCCATCATTAGGTCCTATAGAGCCTCTATCGACACCCAATGGTCCCTTACAAATCTCTCCACCCAAAGTTGAGGTTCATACCAAAATTCCTAAGGGCCCCTTACGCCAAAATGTTGCCTCTGGTAGGGCTGCCCATTCATACAACATAGTAGATGATCTGGCACAATCTCCTGCTGCCATTTCAACACTGGAACTCCTTCAGTCATGTCCTTCTCAAAATAGGGCTCTACTATCTGTCGTGGGTGCTGTAGATCCTGCTGATGACCAATTAATTGTTTTCGACGCCCGTCAGTCAGACCATCCCCCCCTTTCTACTTCGGTTTCTTTCCAAATCCCAGTCAAAATCCAAAATGCCAATGTCGCCTGATGTATTATTGATGAGGGGGCATCTACCTGTGTAATGTCCACTTCGGTTTGGAAACGACTCAAATTTCGTGAGCTGGCCCCTTCCACAATCACCCTTCATGCGCAGGATGGCCATGCCTCCCAGCCCATTGGCCTTTTCTGTAATTGTCCTATCACCCTTGCTGGCAAGAATTTTTGTGTCGATGTTTAAGTTATCGATGCCCCTCTTGACTACAACATTATTTTGGGGCGTAGTTACACATATGCCATGTCTGCCATCCCATCCGCAGTCCACCGCAAGATGTTCTTTCCTCATAATGGCAAGATTGTCACCATTGACCAGTTGACCTACCATGAACCAAAATCTCAGACTTCCCCTGAGTCCACCATCTCTATTGTCACCCATAAACCAACTATTGATTCTTTGACCAGTGTTTCTCCTGGCGTCTATAAAGACTCCTCCTTGCTTGGAACCTTCCCCGGCCCTCCCCCTCCTCCTGTCTCAGATCCCAGTTTAGCGAATGTTTGCATGATGCAATCATCTTAGGCTACCCTTCTACAGCCTGCTCTGGCAAGTTAGCAACCTCAACCTCATCCGCTGCCCTTTGCTCCTAGCCCTTCACCTCAGCAGACTCAACCTCTTCCGCCTGGTCCTCCCCCTCCCCCTCACACTCAGGAACCTCCCTACCCACCTGAGTCGGTTCCCTCAGGTCTCCACCATTTGGGAGCCGTCCCTCGTAGCCACTACTCCGCCGGTTAGATACCTTTCCTTGGTCCCCCCCCGGAGTCTATTCGGTTCCTGTCATGGCCACCCTTTCCCTCCCAAATTTAACCTTGGGAATACCAGTATGGTATCTTAATCCTCCAGCTGAGACCCCACTAGGCCACCCGAAACCATACATCGCTGTGACACTATTACAACCAATTCCCGTCGCTCCTTCCACCGCTACTATGCCCCTAGCCCCTCCGCCAGACCATCCTCATGCTGGGACAGCTACGGGCAAGAAACAAAAAACTCGCAAGGGGGCATCCAAAGACAAGGCCACTGCACCCGACCCTACCCCCCCTACACTCGCCAAACCTTGTGCCTTGTGTGATGGTGTCGGTCATGCCACCCATACCTGTCCTGAGTTTCCCCGTATCCAACCCATGGTCAAAGTCACGTTCCTTGAATCGACGGCCCCTGACACCTCTGTTTCTTCCTCATCCGCCACCAAGCACTCAAAGACTCTTCGTACCAACAAACCTTATGCTCTGTGTGGTGTCCATGGCCATTATTCTCACCATTGTCCTCACCTTACGCATTACCGAGCCTCTTTAGAGGTCATTCACAAGTATGAAGTTGAACAAAATCAATCTGCCTCGCCCATCCTTGCTCAGTATGCGTCAGGTTTACTTGAAGATCCCCCAGCTACCATTGACATCCCTCCCCCCGATGTTGAGATGTCTGAATGTGATGCTCCTCTCTTGTACCTATCATCATCCGCCCAACCCTCGGAGTACATCCCCTCTGAATCCACTCTGTCTATTTCACCTGATCCCCCTTCAACACTGTTCTTGGGCTCTTCTTGTTTCAACCATATTTTTACTTCCTCCTCTGTCATTTCCCCTGATGACCCGTATGTGTACCTTTCCTCCCCGACTGATGATCTAGCTAGCTTTGAAACCTCCTATGGTTTCTGCCACTTTTCCCTATCTTCCGATACTCCCATCTGTATCTATGATGTACTTCACAACATGAGTCCCCGCTCTTCCTCCCTTTTCTTGTCTTGTGACAATTTTTTCTCAACCCTCTCGTCCACTCATTAAATTGGTTATGCCGATGGAGCAAGTCGCTATTCTCGACACCTCGCCTCAGCCACCTGGGCCATATTTTCCCCCTTGCATACCCTCGTCCTTGCAAATGGGGTCTGCATTGGTAACGCCAACAATAATCAGGCCGAATATGATGTAGTCCGTGGTCTCGTAGCTGACGCCCTCTCCCATCACATCCTCCACTTGCACACTCATTTAGATTCCCTGCTTATTATCTTACAACTTAATGGCGTCTATCGTGTGCATAACGCTATCCTGTTTAGACAATATTTACGAGTGAAACTTTTGATACGTGAATTAAGATTCATTACATTTAACCACATACCTAGAAGTCAAAATCACTACGTAGATCAAATCGCAAATCATGTTCTAGACTGGCATTTTTCACACACAAGACAATAACATTTAACACCATCCACAAACTACATATCTAGAATATCACATGTGTTTTTAAAGTCCATATACTTTGAAACATATGACATGCCCATAGCATGTTCCAAAATCAAAACTACAAAAATAGGGGGCACCACTTGCCCCTACATAGACACTGGGGGGCACCACCTGCCCTACACCTAATCACTCTCTGGAGGATCCCGAGCCAACGACTCTGCTCCCGTAGCTCGTAGATCACACACAGTCTGACCGGCCATCGCCATGCGTCACATGATACCTCACCATTCCGAGGATAGCCCAATACATATCTCTATGTATCGGTTGTCTAAATCCTGCCAACCATGCTCCAACACACCGGTTAGCAGTCTCTCACATCTACAACGGATGTCCTCCACCAGTGCAACCATCTCCTCGTTCTGTCCCGTCCTCGATCCACTTGCACCTGTAGCTCTCGCTGCTGCAGGTCGTCCCATATATCCGGCCGGTTTTACTGGAGCTATATCTGCATTCCAAACAGTATAAGGATTAGCACCATGAATACTAGTCACAAAATCTAAAATGCACATAACAGATTAGTTACTTGTCACTTACCATCGGGTCCCCATACTTGACCAGGAGGAAGCGGCAAGTCCGGATCTCCCCAATAACTCATCCCACTATAGGGATAGTCATCTATGTATAACGACATCTGATCCCAATGGGCGAAGAACTCTGGTCGGAACACCCGTCCGACCGCCCCACCTCCTCCTCTACTCAGTAGTTGTTACACAATAATTTGTCACCATCCCTACCATTCCCCGTCCCGCACAATGGAGGACCCATTTTGTGACCTGTGAACATTGTCATGCCTTGAAAAAATCATCAAAGCATTCCTCTAAGCATGAGCTTCAATTTCCCTAAAGACATATCCTTGCAAAAAAATCATAAAAACATCTCCTTTTGCATTGGCGCGGGCAAACGGTTCATCACTCGCGCCAATGGGGAAAATCCTACAAAGAGGCCGCGCCAACTGGTGCTCTGTCCCAGAGCAGTAGTCGTGCCAGCCAATTTAAGGAGTGTTTTTTAAATAAATATGGCGGAAGTTGTGTTTCAACAAACTCAGAAACCATTGCCTATCTTGAGTTGGGAGGTTTGGCTGCGGGAGTTCCATGGAAGGGAAGTGGTTTGCCACCTCCCATGGAACCTTCCTTGTTGATAGGGCCAATCCCACAATAATAGGGATCCCAACTCCCTCCTTCCCCATATATAAAAGCCTGCTCAATTCCATGGCAAGCTAGTCTTGAAGTGCCTAAGCTTTGAATCTCCAAATTCCCAAGAGCCTTTGTGCTGTAAGAGCCCTATTTCTTCCCTTAAGGCCGACTCAAGTAAGGAGACTATCGTCGAGAGACTCTGGAGAGGTTTGCCCTTTCCCTGGCAAGCTTTGCGAGACGTGAACGACTGGAGACCCATTCGAAGGAGACCACGACGTCAGAACATTGGTTGTAATCTCTTTCTATTGTTATTTAATGAATGATTACGATTATGGTTCCACTCTGTTTTCGATTATGTTAATATGAGTAGTATCCTTTCTGACTGATATTTAGTTGCGTATGCTGGATTTTATGCTTGTATCTGTTTGTTTCTTGCATGTGCAGGTGTCCATCCGCAGAGATCGTGGAGGATCGTGATCTGCCGAGGCTGAGGAACGGGAACGCTCTCTTCTTCAGATCGTAGCATTGGATTCCAGGTAGGCCTCCATCTTTGGTCTTTTCATTCGTAACTAGGAACTTGCGTCATAACATTTCGTGATTGTTGCTAGACCCCTGCTGGGCTAGTAGGGATCGCCTCTGTCCGCAGAGGGGATTTACCTCCTCAACAATTTGGCGACTCCGCTGGGGATCGTCTAGTTTTAATTGTCTCGTTTTGATTGTTTCGTGGTTTTCCTTGCTTGGTTGGCCTTTTGGGCTGGCTCTTCTTATGTTTTGGCTTTTGGTTCAACCCCAAAGGATTAGATCTAACCTCTGCTTTTCCGAATTTTCACCTTTTAATGGTTGTCTTGATTGGCGTGGTTTTTAGCCTGACAGTCGCGCCAATTGGCGCAAGTTGCCAGTTCATCACTCGCGCCATCCCCTGTCTGGCGCGGATTACAGCCAGACAGTCGCACCATTTCCTGTAGGTGGTAGGGTTACCCTTGTTCGGAAGTTTCTTTTGGTCAGTATTTGGCTTCTGGGTTTGTTTTAGATTCTGCTTGAAGTGGTGAGTCTGGTCTTGGTTGGGAGAAATTCTTTGTTTTTTCATTTTCAGGAATTGGCGCTTGTTGTCAGTTAGCAACCCGCGCCAATTGGCCATTGGCGCTAGTTGTCAATGTACAAGTCACGCCAGTTGGCGCTAGTTGTCAATGTACAAGTCGGGCCAATTTCAGGATGTGTGAAATTTGAGATTTTTTTCCCTAAATCCTTCACCAGTGTGTCTTTCCCTTCTGGCCTTTCCTCTGTATGAGCATAGATTACATTGCTCATTGTTTGGAATGTCTTCTTTCCATGATTACTTGATGTAAAAGGGAATGAATGCCTTGTTTTGATCTCATGCTTTGGAAGTCCTCTTTGTGTTTTGTCACCTTTTGAGGAATTTTGTTACAAAGTGTTTTGAAACAATGATTGCATTCTTAGTGTTTGTTTACATCTCTTTTGCATTAAGAAGATTTGCGTTGTTTTAGTTTTCGTCTCATAGTTTGCTTTTTCGTTAAAATGCATTAGATCACATTGCATTGAAAGGTAGTTTTGAGATTTATCATTGAACTTAGATCACATTGTTTAATGATTGAAAGCTAGAAATCGCTCTGATTGCATTCTCTTTTATTAAAAGCGTGCATTAAGTAGATTCTCATTTCATTGAAAAATGCATTGAGTGCATTCTTATAATTTGAAAAGAAAAAGGAAATTGTGCATAGATTACAATTGCATAGTTTTCGGAAAAAGAATTTTGCATAGATTACATTGCATAATTCGCTTCGTTGAATGTTTTAGAATACTTTTGGATAGTGAAAGTCATCTAGTTTGGAAAAGTTTCTTTTTCAGTTTTGCTGTTTGTTGCATCATTGTTTGAAGCTCTTCCCTTAACTAGATAGCATTCATCGAATTGAAAAGTTTTCTTTTCTCATATAGCTGCATACAGGAGATTGTCATATGACATACGGTAGTGCCTTGCAACCGAAACATAATTGAAGATCAACCATAAAATTTACTCAATTTACCTAAGGAAGCATTGAAACATCAACGAAATATTTAGAGGTCTAGGCTAGAGACGTGTTCCGGCGTCTTTAAACCTAGTAGTTGTCGTTTTCCTCTTGGCTTTAGATAGCGCTAGTACAAACTTGTGCTCCCCGTACCGTTGCGTATATAAAGGGAGACCCCTCTAGGTTTCAATCCTTTATCCATAGGAAGCCGAGTCTGCTTCCCTATACCTGTGATACACCGAACACAGCATTCGGGGAGATTGCCTGCACATACGTCAAGTCCTTGGTTGATTTCTCTTTCATTTTTGAAACCAAGGTGTATATTGCAGTTCACGGATATCTGGTACACCCTTTGCCTAGCACTCCTGAGTAGTCATTTCGAACTTTTCTGACTCTTTAAATTTGAAAAGGTCATCAAGTGCTTGTCCTTTCACGCTTGTTTCCAATCTGAAAGTGATAGAGTCACATTTTGCCTGTTTCTTGAATCTTAAAAGATGAAACGGTAGAGTTTTGTTTCAATGTTTTAAAAATTAACTGCCCACAAAATAAACCTGGTTAAAGTTAGTTTCCTTAGGGTGTTGTTCGGAAGATCGTTTCTGATGGCAACTTTTCCGGAGTTCACCAACCAAGGAATCCCCTCCGATGGGAATCCTGGTCCTTTTCCTCCTTTTGGAAATGTTGGTGCTCCTTATATGGCAACGTTGTCCCTTCCTGGGTTAACTGTTGGGTTGCTTGTTTAGTTGTTTTCAACCTCTGTGGTCCCGAATGTCTCGGCTTCTGTTCAATCAGTTCCTCCACCTGAACAACATCATGTTGATTCCAAGGTGGACCTCTCCCCTTCTTCTCCTATTTCTGCATCCTCCTCTTCTACTTCGCCTGGTGAAAGTCTGGATTCAAGTAACCAGGTGGCTAAGAAGAAGAAGAAGAAGACAAAGAAGAAGAAGTCTGATAAGAGAGAGGCTAAGGCTGCAGCTGCTACTTCTAATGTGTCTCCTCTTGATAAACCTTCCAACCCTCCACGGAAAGTCAAGTTCCCTTGCATGTTGTGCACGGGAGACCATCTTCTTCGATACTGCCCTGGCATTCCCAAGGTACTCGAAGTATGGTACAACGGTCACCCGCCGTTGCCTTTGGCTTCTGAGAGTTAGGTTGGGGGCACGTCTTCAACTGGTGCCGGTAAGACTCCTAAGAAGCAGGGTAAGATTTCCAATCCCTACAAGTTGTGTGAAGGGCACCATGCCATTCACATTTGTCCATATATGGATGAAGCCAAAATAGTTTTGGACAACTCAACCGTTTCTGTACCGTGCCTTCCGGCTGGTTACAAACAGCTTTCTTTGAGTCCTCCACCAGCTAATCCTACCATTGGTCAAGAGTCATCCTTGGTCGATCCCGCTCCCTCGGAAATTCAAATTCAGGAGTCCATTCCCGACCAACCATTGGTCGTGGGATCGGTTGAGCTGGCCCCGTCTTCGGTGCACCAGGTCTTTTCCATTGAGAGTGGACCTCACATCCCTCAGGTTCTTCTTGTTTCTTCAGATTCCTCAGACTTGGAGAAATATTCTCCTGTCCCTATATTTCAAGAAGCTGCTCCTCCGCCTCCCGTGATGGAGGTCCCGGAGGTTACCCTTCCCACCTTTGAGATGGAGGTCGTGAAGGATGCTCCTTCTTCTTCCGTAACACCAGGGGAAGACCATCTCGGTTCGATGGTAGCCCCTCCGAATAGTTTGGTTGCTTCCTTTGATTGGAATCGATTTGCAGGATACCGCCTTCCGTCTTATGTGCCTTTCGAGATTACAATACAGGCTTTTGGTCTGGTCGTACCCAACACCATTATAGATGAAGGTGCGTCTGTTAGTATTTTATCCTCCACTACCTAGCAAGCTTTTGGGTCACTGCCACTTACGCCTGTTACGCAGAATCCGTTGGCATTTAACAGAAGAACGAGTCAACCGTTAGGGATCCTTCCAAGGTTACCTGTTACTTTGGGAGGTAAACCGTCCACATGGACGTGATGGTTGTTCCAGGCCCCTTGGATTTCAATTTGCTCTTGGGGCGGGATTACACCTATGCCATGGGAGCACTTGTCTCCTCCCTCTTTCATGTGGTCTGTTTTCCGCATGAAGGAAGGATTGTGACCATTGATCAGCTTTCGTTCTTTGGTCCTGATGTGGCAACTAGCACGCCATCATCCCTTCTTGGTTTTTATCCACCCGTTGTATCTGCCCCACCGCAGGTCAACTATGTGGCTACCTACACCGTGCCTGTGCTCAGTGATGATGCCGTTGTGCATCAGGTGCTGGGGGCATTAGGTCCAGACTTCCAGGATGTTTTCCTTCCATCGGGAGGGGAACTCTTGGAAGCGATGACTTCTTGTTCATTATAACAAGGTTGTCGGAGCATGGTTCTTTTCCTTGTGTCAAGCTCCTTAAAAAATGAAACAAGGTTGTCGGAGCATGGTTCTTTTCCTTGTGTCAAGCTCCTTAAAAATTGAAACAAGGTTGTCGGAGTAGAGTTTCTTGTCTTGTGTCAATCTCCTTAAAAAATGAAGCAAGGTTGTCGAAGCAGAGTTCCTTGTCTTGTGTCAAGCTCCTTAAAAAATGAAACAAGGGTGTCCTGAGGATAGTTCTTTTAATGTGTCAACCTCATTAAAAAATGAAACACGTTCCCGTTCAATTCGAGTCTTTGATAAGACCTCGTAAAATCCCAGTCGAGTCTTTCTTAGATCTCGTAACTTGAACCTTCACTCCCTCCATCTGTTTACTTAGGTGTATGGACTGAAGCTTGGGGGATATGTACCTCGAATTGAGTCACCATGCTGGGGGCATGCTTACTTTTTCAAGCATAGTTTTGTTTCCGTTTCAAGCTTGTGTAAAAATGAAACCGGTTTCGAGCATAGTTTATCTTTGTTTCAAGCTTGTGTAAAAATGAAACCAACTTCAAGCAGAGTTTTATGATTTCAAGCTTGTGTAAAAATGAAACCTTTCACATTTTACCTCTTGTGATTGTCATTTTATCAGCCTGTTTTTGCTAGATGAGCCTTGGTTTTCTCATTCCATCGTCACTATTTGCTTGGCCGATCATATGCCTTCATGTGGTTGTTTTACCCGTTCCTGAGGAACTGCTACGATGAGTGGTTTTGTTAGCCAGCCTCTTGTCCTTTATCTTGTTTTGAGCAGTTCCAACATTACCGGAACCAGTAGCTACCCTTTATACCACTCGTTCCTCCAGGAGGAGTCAACTTTTAGCTCTTTTCTGACTCTCTAAACATGAAAAGATTGCCGAGGCCCTTGTTGTTTTGATCTCGTTAAAGTGGTTGCGAAACAACATCTACCCAGTATACGTTTACCCCTTTTTTGGGCTGGGATGGATTATTTACGAAAAAGGAATACCCTAGCCTGTCGCGACTAGGAGGTTTTCTCAGACATAGTTTTCTACCTTTTCGGATCTGAGGAACTATTTACGAAAACGGACTATTGGAGTCTAATTTCCCGCTGTCTTTTCAGACTCTCTAAACGTGAAAAGACGCCGAGTTCTTCCTTTGTCAGACTCGTTAAACCCTGATGACATTAGATTTAGTCGAAATGACGTTATTCGAGTTTCTCCTTCCTAGGGCTCATTAAATGTACTAGGATGGATTCATCCGAAGGACGGATTTATATGACAAGCATATGGTATCCTCTTCAAGCTTGTGTAAAAATAAAGAGGTACTCGCCAGAAATGGTGGGGAAAAAATGGAACCATCGTCGTTGTCGTCGGCAGTATGTCACTCTTGAACATGGCACTTGTCTGCATTCGTGTCGGGTTGGGGACATCTCATCTCGTTTCTTCACTTTGCCTCCATGGGTTTGGATATCCCTTTTTGACCTCTCATATTCTCTTTGCCTCGTCACCATGAACTCTGATCTTTTGATGTCAAATACTGCCAAATCCACTGTCATGCCGTCAATATGTTCAAGAGAAGTTGACCTGTGCACATATCAACCTTCCTCTGATTCTCATACGATCCTGATTCACAACAAAACATCATGTTCCTCTGTCTCGTGTCGATGATGTGGGAAACGTTATGGCCCACCTTCGATCAAGGTCACTTCCTGTCGACTTCAGCTCATTATCCAGGAAGTTGATCTAGAGACTCCTTTATGGTACCTTGGAGCCTGCATGCCTCAATGGCAGGTTCGTCGCATTCGACATGAGGTTTTCATCATTGGCCTCCGATCGAGTGATTCTGCGGGTGTTCAACGCCAACTCATTGATTCACACGCCGTAGATTGTACCTGTAGTACCTTGAGGGCCATTTTCATTATTGGTGGTTCCTCTCGCGTCTGTTAACAGCTTTCATCATTGGCTGGTAATCAGACGATGTTCCTACATGTTCGACTTCAGCTCACATATTCACATGCTCGAACTTGTACTTTGTTTGGGTCGAGATGGAGCGCAAGACCCTGGATTGTGTCTGTTGTAATCCAGGCTGCGATTGTGGATTATTATCATTATGTATATGACTCACTGATTGGATGGCTGCGACCATGCCTGAGTCTATTTATTTGATCCTCGCTGGATGGTTGCGCCCATACCCTGGATCCGGATTATAGTGTACTCTGTTTCGGATGGCTGCGCCCATACCGCATATACATCATGTACTTGAGATATCAGTTGTATTTTTCTGCGCAGGTTTTCCGACGGTGGGGCTTCAGTTGAACATGTTCTCATAAAGCATTTCACCCCTCTCTCTCTCGGGCCTCATACTTTAGGGGGCATCTGTTACACAGTAATTTGTCACCGTCCCTACCATTCCCCGTCTCGCACAATGGAGGACCCATTTTGTGACCTGTGAACATTGTCATGCCTTGAAAACATCATCAAAGCATTCCTCTAAGCATGAGCTTCAATTTCCCTAAAGACATCTCCTTGAAAAAAAATCATAAAAACATCTCCTTTTGCATTGGCGCGATCAAACGGTTCATCACTCGTGCCAATGGGGAAAATCCTACAAAGAGGCCGTGCCAACTGGCGCTCTGTCCCAGAGCAGTAGTCGCGCCAGCCAATTTAAGGAGTGTTTTTTAAATAAAGATGGCGGAAGTTGTGTTTCAACAAACTCAGAAACCATTGCCTATCTTGAGTTGGGAGGTTTGGGTACATTGTGGGAGTTTCATGGAAGGGAAGTGGTTTGCCACCTCCCATGGAACCTTCTACCCCTTGTTGATAGGGACAATCCCACAATAATAGGGATCCCAACTCCCTCCTTCCCCCCATCTATAAAAGAAACTGCTCAATTCCATGTGAGCTAGTCTTGAAGTGCCTAAGCTTTGAATCTCAAATTCCCAGGAAGGCCTTTGTGTTGAGCCTCTTTCTTCCCTTAAGGCCGACTCAAGTAAAGGGCTATCGTCGGCCTAAGGAGAGTTTTTCCCTTTCCACGGCAAGCTTTGCGAGACGTGAATATTTGGGGTATCCAGAAGGAGACCACGATAATAGAACATTGGTTGTAATCTCTTTCGATTGTTATTTAATGAATGATTACGATTATGGTTCCACTCTCACATTTTTCGATTATGTTAATATGAGTAGTATCCTTTCTGACTGATATTTAGTTGCGTATGCTGGATTTTATGCTTGTATCTGTTTGTTTCTTGCATGTGCAGGTGTCCATTCGCGGAGATCGTGGAGGATCGTTATCTGCCGAGGCTGAGGAACGGGAACACTCTCTTCTTCGGATCGTAGCATTGGATTCCAGGTAGGCCTCCATATTTGGTCTTTTCATTCGTAACTAGGAACTTGTGTCATAAAATTTCATGATTGTTGCTAGACCCCTGCTGGGCTAGTAGGGATCGCCTCTGTCCGCAGAGGGGATTTACCTCCTCAACAGTAGTCATCCCCACCGATGCATCTGAGGCTCTCTTGGGCCCCCATCATGTAACTATATACGAGGTCGTAAGGTCGGGATCTTCTCAAAGAAGAAAGCGCACAATACCGTCCCATACGCACAATCATGATTCACTTGCTGCTTACATAGCGACAACTATCATTTAAACGACACCAACATCATCTGGGCCCACCCATAGTAGGTCCCCCCCAACACACTCTCCACAATAATCATCTGCCCTTCAGTGATGTGATGGAACGCCTAGCTGCCCAAGATCCATAACACTGCTGCGGCCACTGCCCGGGTCTCCAACCTCTCCAGATCACCAATGGATATCTGAGTCCCTTTGACTCGGACACCTGGTCGACAATGTCGCTCAACAAACTCCATAATGTTACGCCGCCGTGGTAACACCAGCTACGTACTTCCCACCATCCCTAATGGTGGAAGCCCAGTCAAGAAATACACGTCCTGGACTGTCAGCTCAATCCTGTGCCCCTGCACTATAAATGCCTCATGATCTGGATCCCAATAACTGATAATCCAGGCCAACAAGGGCTCCCCAGCCCTCATCAAAGGGTTCTCCAAAAATTTCAGAACCCGAAATCTAGCTAGTGCATGACGGACACCCTGATCTGCTTGGATTTCCATCCGCAATGTACCTAGGTCCCTTTCTCTCAATTTGATCTATATATCTGCCATACCTACACAAAAACATCATCTTTGTCAGTCTGCGGATAAAAAAAAATGCATTAAATCACACCAAAACTGAATCTCAGCCCATAACAGCTCTGAAACCACATCCATTACACAGGTCGCACTTTTTAGCAAAATCTTGGGCCAGGTCACACTTTTCCAGCCCAAACCTGCGTCTGGCCGTGAAGATGAAGTAGGGGAAGTTACTGAGATTTCAGGCCCTAATCTGAACTTTGAATCCATCAAAAACAAAGAGTAAGATTAGACCTCTTACCTGCAACTGACATATTACGATTCCGATGGTCGGTTTGTCCACTACAATCGCCACAAGATTTAGGGCCTTCTCTCCTCTCCACATTCACCACAGCTACACAAGCAAATGAATGATTTTGGAGGGAAATTGCCTTATTAGAAGAAAAACCCCTATTTTTTCTTTCGTCCACTGTGACCAAACCGTAACCCCATTTGACAAACCGTCTGCACTGTTGGAAAGCTATCACTGAGCACCCAAATGGGTATCTGTTAGTTTTTCATGATTCGACCCTTCCCCAAGACCCATTTTTTCCATGAAGGGTCTCTTCATCTTTTCTCAAAATTGAATTTCTTCACTTACAACACTTGTAGTTGGGGCACCACTTTGACTCCTTACTTTTCTTTGTTTGTGTTGATTTTCATCATGAGCTACCCTATCGTACTCATGATTTTACGGTCCCCCATTGGATCTTACTACATGGCAGCACCATCGAGTCGCCCTTGTTTAGAGCATCCGAGTTGAGCCCTCATCTGTCATAGAAGTCTATATCAGATCCCTTCTTATCCCAGCATAGCCTTCCATCCTTCATCGTTTGGTTCTCCTCTCGTGTTGCACATTATGGCCTTCAGTACCATCGCCACTTATTCTCCTTGATATTGTGTCAGCTGCTGCCAAGCCATTCATGCCCTTTATGCTCTAACAAGGGAAGTCGTCTTATCGCTCATCTGTATCCCTCATTCCATCATCATCATTACTGTCTATCTATTCGTCGCACTACTATTTTCTCCAGTGCCTTAGTTGGGGTTCCCTTATTGCCTCACTGATGGTAGACCTACTTCTGTCGACATCAGCTCCTTTACTCCAGAAGCCAGTTCTAGGGGGCAGTGTACCTTGGTTCGAGCTCCTTTCAGCATGATCGTGATCTATACACTTGATGGTTCAGTAATGCAATAGCAGTTATTGGTGATACCCGGGTGTGTGTGAGATGTCTCAACCCTCATGAGGGGGTGGCCCTGCAGGTAGCCCCCCACATGCATGGATGACTTCTTCATTCCAGCCCTTGATGCAGCTCCTCTTATTTGATGATATCGGCCTCCACAGCTTGCAACATCTCTTTGGTTTGCATGTATCAGTCTGATTTCACGAGCCCTTCCCCGTGTGTAGGGGGCATTTGGGTGTATTTGTATCTCATGTACTAAAATATTATTGTATAAGTCCTGACGGTTATTCTAGGCATGACATGTATGTGGGATTCATAATTCTATTACTCTGGCTCATGTTTAGGCCAGCACCTATTTCACTATTGCATTCTGTGGTTTTCCAGGTGCCTTATTATGTGTACTCTTGTCTCGGTGGGCATAGGTATGCCTCCCCCTCTGCCTTTAGCATATGTACCACTTCATACACTAGAGACTTGTTGCACCTGTAAGTCTCATCTCCTCAGGGTCTAGTCCTTTAGCACTTTTAACTACATTACATTCCTCTCTCTCACTTTCCTCTTATTATCTAGTGATTGAGTTCTTACAACGTACTTCGGTCATACGATTTTCTCCTAACACTCGTACATTGGGGGGCAATCTGTTACACCATTTTTTTGGTCATCTAACCTATTATCATTAGATGTCAAACCTGAGTACACCATGTAAGACCAATTTTACCTTAAGTAAAATTGCTTTCACCATGCGCAATAACTTGTTTCTTTATATTCCCTGGTCATATTTAACCCAAAACAAGGAAATTAATTAAATAAATCCTTATTTATTTAATTATTTCCTAAGAATAAGTTATTTAAATCATTATTTAAATAATATTCTTAGTTAAATTTGACTAAATCACATATAAATAATTAAATAAACCATTATTTATTTAATTATATTCCCCTCATTTCTCTTAAATAATAAATAAATCATTTATTTATTTTTTATTTATAAATAAAGGAATTGACCCAAGTCAAAAGACCTTTTCCCTCCAACAAATATAATAAAATATTCCTAAAGGGTGATTCTAGAACTTGATTAATAATATTTTATTCATGCACCGAGTTCTAGAACACCCCCATATTTTGTTATAAATAGAAGGGTTTTCCCCATTCATTAGTCACCTACATTGCATTAGATCACACTGGATCTATTCTTGGTCACCATTTTCCATTGTGAGCTCCCATTGAGTTCTACGTTTGTCTGGGTTTCGAACCACAATAAGAGAGAGGAATTTTAGATCTGAAACACTGAGGACTTTCAAGAACCCATCCCATTGAGGAGAACTGGAAAACACCTTTCTTGTTTTCCTCTCAGGTGCCCCATTCTTTAATATAATATAAAATTCTTTTAAATACATTGTTCTTGTCTTGTCTATTGGATGCAGGGAGCCATATTGTATTTTATATGCTTAATGTATTTTGTGCTTAGATCTGGATTTGTGCAGCAAACTTAAAGATATTTTGCAGCCATAATTGATGTTAGGACTATTGTTTATGCATAGCTAAAGTGATCTTTTACGACGAAAGATTCATACTAACATTGGGCACGTAGGCAATGATGTGAGAATGCAGAATATACACCCATAAGTCTTTTAAAGCCTTTACCAAAGCATAAGCCTATTTTTCCATTATGTTATATTTCAAGGGTGCATCTCTCAATGCTTTGCTAAAGAAAGAAATTGGCTATTTGTGTCCTTCTGTGTTTTTCTGCAACAAGACAGCAACCACGGTATGCTTTGATGCAAAGGATAATATAAGGAAATCCTTTGAAAAATCAGGGCTGATTAGGACTGGTGCCCGGTTGAGTGCATGATTAACTAATTCAAAGGATTTTTTGGCCTCTAGAGTCCATTTAACTCCTACCTCTTTCTTAAGCATGTTTGTCATATTTCTCAGGAGTTTTTCTAAGTTGGGAATAAGCCTCCTCAAGAAGTTAATTTTCCCAATAAAGGACTGCAATTCTTTTATGTTTCTTGGGTGACTAATCTGCAGTATTCCCTCAACTCTTTTCAAGTCTATTTTAATTCCCTCTTTTGATATAATATGGCCCAGAAGCTTCCCCTCTTAGAGCTCGAATACTGTCTTCTTGGGATTTAAAGATAGCCCAAACCTTCTGCACTTCTCAAATACTTTTCTCAGATGTTTAAGGTGCTATTCATCAGTTTTGGAATAAACGGTTATGTCATCAAGATAAATCACAATGAAGTGCCCTATTTCCTCTGAAAACGCTATGTCCATAGCTCTTTGGAAGGTTGTGCCAGCATTCATTAGTCCAAAAGGAATTTTCACATACATGAAAGTGCCCCATGGAGTGGTGAAGGTTGTTTTTAGTTGTTCTTCTGGGAGTACTAAGACTTGGTTATACCCTGAAAAACCATCTAATAGAGAAATCCTATTAGACCCAACTACCCTCTGTGGGATGTGTTCCATTTTGGGTAAAGGGTAATTGTCCTTAAGGGATGCTCTGTTAAGGTTCCTAAAATCAATGCACAGTCTGATTTCACCTGTCTTTTTCCTTAAAGCTATAAGATTGGAGATCCAATCTGAAAACCTCACAGGCACTATGATACCTGCCTCATACATTTTCTTGATTTCCTTTTCCACTAGAGGTAGTTGTACTGGGTTAATTCTGCGCAGTTTTTGCCTAAAGGGTTTTTGGTTTTCTTTCAATGGGATCTTATGCTGGATAATCTCTATGTCATAGGCCTTTAAGTCCTCATAGCTCCAAGCAAACACATCAAAAAATTCTTTAAATAAATCAATGTATTTCTTCTTGATGTGTGCTTGCAAGGATTTAGCTAATTTAATCATTTTAGGCTTATCCTCGGTGCCTATATTGCATTCTTCAACATCTGATTCTGTGTGTTCTATAGTGGGCTTCTTTGCTACATCATTAAAATCGAAAAGGTCCTCTATGGGTGCTAATCCTCTAGGTATGTTTTTGTCTTTGGATTGCAGCACCTCTATGTCTTCGTTTTCTACGTTCATGTATTTGTTTGTTTGACTTTCGAATTATTTGGTTAACATGTTTATTTTCGCAGTATGAGATGGTTTTTCTTCATTAGGAGGCTCTTTCTCCAAACAGTTTTCATCGGGTTTAGAGTCTGAAACAGGTATTTCAAACTCATTCTTGCAAAGCAAGAAATCCTCTATCTATTTGTCTCCCTCAAAGACCTACCAATATTTCTCATTATCTAGCATTGCAGGTCTATATTTTGTTTGAATAATGATCTGTTTGTCACTAGGTGATTTCTGATATGAACTAGCAGCGTAGGCTAATCCGTTTACAATAATGTTTTGACTGCTAAGGAAAAATACAAGCTCATACTCTACAAATGTTTTCAACAGATTCATAGCATTGTTCCTATATGCCCTTAATCTAGGATGCTTCGCAGTGTACTCTCCGTTGATTTGTTTGATGACTAATTCCGAATCTCCTTGATCAACTATTCTCTTAGCTCCTAGTCTTTTCAATAAATGCAATACTAAGAGAAGAGCTTTGTACTCTGCGATGTTGTTTGTGCACTTAAAGTCTAGTTTAAAAGCATGGCTCTCAGCATAGTTACTTTCAGAATTGTGCAACCATACCCCAGCCCCTGCATTCTTTCTAGTGCAAGATCCATCGAAGTTCATTTTCCATAAGGGATTGTTTGTAGACTTGTTATCAGTTTCATCCCTAATGCTATGTTCACCATTGTGTAGTGTTATGTTTTGTTCTTTAGAACTTTCATGGAGTTCAGAGTGATGAATAATTTGTTGTTTACAATCTTGGTTTTGTTCACTCTGGTTTCCTGATTTGGCACACTATTCAAGGATTTCTCTCTTGTTTTCCTCTGTCTCTAGAGCTGCCATTATGTTAGGATCTGTGGGCTCTATCTGTTGTTTAAATCTCTGCCTTCTAGTTCTGGCTCATCTATGCATTCATCATTGTAAAGGATAAAAGAGTCTAGTTTTGTATGGACAGAGTAAAGAGGGGAATTTTTAGGTTTCTCTGGGCTGCTCACCATGAATTTCATGAGGGATTCCCTATAGAGTCTTCTATGTTGGCCGAAAATAGGGATAGTGACATATGTCATATCATTTTTCATTGCACCTTGTAGCTTGGCACCCCATGATCTTGACAATAACATACCATATTTGGGAGCTACATCATCCACTACAACATCCATTACCATGCACTTGGCTGGGATTTGGGTCAAGTTCACACAAAGATCTTTGATCAAGCCCAAACACTTCACTCTGCTAGAGTCAAAAGAAAATAAATCCTTATATGGTCTAGTTATCTCTAGGCCTAATTTTTCCATGATCACCTTTGGCATAAGGTCATGTGAAGCTCCTGAGTCATGCATAGCATTATGTAGGATTTTTTCATGGATATTTAGACTGACATAGAAAGGAGGCACTACTCCTTCCTGGAATTTCCCTTCAATTTTTGGGCCAAACAAGAGAGCTGGTTGATCATCATTTAAATTGACAGTGTCACTATTTTCTCCAAAGTTTAAAGCTTTCAAAATTTGACCTTTATATACATCTTGGGTGGCCAACTCAGTGAGAGGAACTAAAATTTTGATTTTGGCTATCTCACTTTCCAAATTGAAAGGAGATAGACTCTTTGAAAGGTTCAATTCTAATTTGTTGGCCACTGTCTTATTGGCAGAATCAGCTTGCTAATTCTCATTATGTACAATGTTTGAAGCTGTTTTATTAGGAGCATTAGCTGCAGTGCTAGTGTTGCTAGTGACTTGTCCTTGTTTTTTCCATAACTCTTAGTTGTTGTTTTATTGTTTTTAGCAGTCACTTTAGGAGTCTTTTCAGGTCTTTTCTTAATGGTGATTTCAGATGCTTTTGGTTTGGGAGCTTCTAGGTTCTTTTTACTTCTGAGATCATATTATTCTTGGACTTGCATGATGGCATTGTTGAATCCTAACCTATATTCTTCAGATTCTAACCCTTCCTTGTTCCAATGTGTGTATGAGGTTTGGTTGTCTTCTGAGAGAAAGGTGTGATCTTGGTTATCTACCTCCACCATGTTTATGGTGGTTCCCTCTGATTCTTCTATTATTCCCTCATCCTCATCAAGGAAATTCTCTTGGAATGGAGGTATGAATTGTTGATGAGAGTCTCTTTGTCTATTTGGGGGGTTGTTTCACCTAAAGTTTTGGTTCTGATTTTGATTTTGGTTTCTATTCTGATTACTGACTTGGAAAGTCAAATTTTCCACCATTTTTCCTATCCTCTCCATGTTTTTGGCTAGATTATCATTTTTGGGATCAGATGTGGAGGCTGATGTATCATCCCTATAAATTACCTTCTTTTCAACCCTCATTCTAGCTCTTTTTTCAATCAGGTTCGCCTCTACACTCACTACTATTGTCTGCATGTCTTCTAATGTGTTATAGTCTCTCTCCCTAAGCTGATAGGCCATCTTAGCATCAAAACCTTCGAGGTATTTCACTAAGGCCATTCCTTGAGGAGGTTTCATGTGGGGTGGAAGAGCATTCTAGACACTGTTAAATCTAGTAGAATAGTCATGGACACTCTCTCCTTGATTCCTTTTGAGATTTTTATACTCTGCTAGTATTTGGAGAGGGTTGCTTTTTACTTCCCATTTGTTTATGAAAGTCTGATGCAAAGAGGGAAGATCATTGATACTATTGGGAGGTAAGCCTTTAAACCACTTCTTCACTTCTCCTCCTAAACTCTGAGCAAAGATTCTCATTTTGATTGTCTCATCTTCAATTTCCATATAGTCGAACTCGTCTTCCATCCTATCTACATGGTGTTGGGTAGTGGTAGACTCTTTTCCAGTGAAATGAGGGATTTTTGACTGATAATCGTTGGGTAGTGGAGCCAAAGGCTGTGGTAACACCAAAAGAGCATACCAAGCTACCATGATAGTGTTTTGTGGAGGGGTAGGAGTGGCTTGGGCAACTGGTATGGGAAAGATAGAAATGCTTGGACCAGCAACAAACTACTGAGCAGATCTAGGGTGAGAGAGGCCCAAGTTATGAATGAAATGTATATCAGGAGGTGTGGATGGAGGGGTTCCTCTATCACCAATATGTTGGCCACACTGTGGTGATGAAATTGAAAGCCCAAAGTCTGTCTGATCCAAACTATCTAAGGATTTAGTTCTTAGTAAGTCACTTGGTGAGTCTAAGCCAATTGGAGTATCTGATAGAGTTGCAAAGTTTTTAGGTGCTGAGTTAGCTCTATGGATGGGTTTGATAATAGTTGACCTTCTAGGGGTGGGAGACTTCCTAAGAATGCTCTCTGGGTTGTCAACTATTTCAGGAGGATTTGGATTAGGATAAGCTCTGGTATGGATTATTCTTGAAGCCAGTATGTTAGTCTTCAACAAAGAGGCTTGATCCTATGTGTTTCTCTAAATATGGATGATGTTGTGATGAAAACTGGTCTCCTAGTGGAGTCTAGTGAAAACAAAGATAATCAGCAGGCCTATTGATCATAAGTGAAGTCTTATGGTCATTTAGGAACTGTGGAGTCACCAGGTGGAGGGTTTGGAGTGTTTCAAAGATGTTTACTATCCACCACAGTGTTTTAACTACCAAATTCATGCTAATATGGTCTATTCCCCAGTGGAGTCGCCATTATGTTGTGGTTCCTGTGTTTTGGCAAATTTTGCAATACCAAAAGACAAGACAACATCAAACCACTTTGGGATATTAGGATCTAGCCCTCTTGGATCCAGAGAGGGATCTCTCTATAAATGTAAATAAATATATATCTTTAAAGGTCAATTTAAAGGTATTAGGCTAGTTATAGGGCATAAGGGTTTTTGTTTTGTTTGTTTGTTCAGTTGGGAAACATGAAAGAAGGGTTCAATGTAAGACAAAGAAGTGAGCGAAGAAGGATTTTGGCAATGGGGAGATAATTCAAAGAAAACTCAAGTCCATTGGGCAATAGGGTCATAAAAGAGTTTACTTGCAATTCAATATCTAAGGCTTTCAAATGGGCTAGTCATCTAAAACAAAGGATCTCTGAAGATGATAGTATGGGATGAAAAAATAAAGGAAATGAAGGTGAATGACAAGGAAACCTTCCAAGGTGACCACTTAAGAGAAAATCTAGTGACAGGGCATGCCTTTACCGTCTATGATCACTCTTCTAATGAGGCTAACTCTTCAAACAATAGAAAACATTAAAGATTTGACACAAAGTGAAGCCTAAGATCAGAGAAAGAATTTTAACTTTCAATTCTTTTGACATTCAGCTTAAGGGATATTCAAAAGGCTAAACTATTGGAAAAGGACCCTAGTGAGACAGAACCTACTCTGAATCTCCTAGTATCCCAATTCTTTCAGCTAAAACTAGACAAGAACATCTAAAAACAAACTCTAAATTCATACATCAATAAGCAGGGAGAACCAACTACTATACTGGTTAAATTGTCTTGAATTTGTTCTTAGATCACACAATTAGTAGAAAACATAAAATATAAGAAGATTAGGGAGAATTAGGGTACTTTACAACAGTATATCCTAAGCTCGATTACTGATTCTTATCAGAGAAATGGAAAATGATGAATAACAAAGGGAAAACAATGACAAAGATAGAACACATCACCACTGCTTTAGATCAGGATCTAAAGAACATGCTTGTCATATTAAAGAGAAACACCAGTCACATACATCATCGTCCAGCAACTTGATATCAACTTGAAATCATCTCCCAGCCTATTTTACAACTAATACACATAGAACTCTATCTCAAAGAAACAACTTACAATCCACGGATAACCAACCAACAACCTTTACAATCTATTTCTTTAGAGTTCTTATAGCTGAAAATGCGGCAGTAGTGGTAGATAGAACTTTAAATGAATCATTAAAACCAAGGAAGAAGAGTGTTTGAGGCCCATTCTATTTTAATATCCCCTATTGACTTTCAGTACCCTTTAGGTGAGATAAGGGTCTTCGACAGGCCGATAATAACTCCAGGTATGTCTCTTGAAGTACTTTCTGGTTTTTTGTACTCTGTGACAAGTAAGGAAAGTAAATGATTTTCAGGCCTTCCATATTTGGTAACTAATGCTCCGACAGTCTTAGGACCTCTGTCAGGGTGGTGATCTTCTCAGGAACTCGATGAAGAATAAAAAACATTATGGGAACTTGTCCTTTCTTGGGAAAGAACATTCTGCTGATGTGAAACATTGATATGGCTTGTTTCATGTGCTTTAGGCCTTATTAGACTTCTGGATCATTCATAAGGTCTTCAGTCTGTATATTCGCCCTCTAAACACTGGTTTAAAGCATTTAATCTTCAATAATGGCTTTAAATCCATTTAATCTATCACTGATACTCTTTATCGGTTCACTTCTATCTTGTCTATGAATATTGTAGGTTTCATGGCGCTGGAGGGTTTGAAATAGAGTTAATAACTCTAATTTTGATAAAAACATGTGTTTAAAACCCCCTCAGGAGTCTTTCCTGCAATCTCTGGCTTTGAAAAAAATTTCTCTGCGCTTTGTGCCACCATGACAGTGACTGCGAGAAAGAACGGTTTTCACCGTCTGTAACCCTGCAAAAAGATGATAAACATGTTAAGAAATCAAATCGAGAGGGAGGATGGATGCTGTGGAGGACTGTGGAAATGGTGGCACAATGAAGGAAATGGTGGATGCGGGCAAAAAATGGGTGAAAATTGCGGTGTAATGGTGTAAAAGTGATCTGATGGAGGTCTGGTGCGAGGATGGCTTTGGACCATTGGATCAAACTGATAGATGGTGATTGATGGTTAGGATTCACCCGTGGGGTTGTTTTAGAAGGTATGGGTGGAAGAAATAACTTTAGTGTTAAACATAAAAGTTTAACCTTTGGGCGAATACAAAGGAAAAGGAGTAAAATGAATGAAATCGGGAAATTTGGGTGGTGGGACCGGAAGGGTAGAGGGAGATCGAATGTGGACTGTCGGATCACCGAAAGAGATTGACGACGGAGATCTTACGACGAAGTCCTTTGGAAGGTCTGATGGAAGAAATATGAATGAAGACGCGATGAAGTATGAGTTGTCATTCTAGATCAAATGAACGGTCGAGATCTTTAGATGGAGCTTTCAGAACCAAAGGGGAAGAAGTGGTTTTTAGAGGAAAACAGTTGTTTTCACGCTGCTTTGGAGTGGTTTTGAAAATTTTCCCAAACAACGCGATATACCTTGCTGCCCGACACGTGTCCCTTCTGAAACCACCTTTATCGTGTAATTTCAAAACATTAATGCCTGGATGCAAAATTTACGTGATATGCGTTCTTAGTCGTTGGATGGAAGGGCAGAAGATCTGACAGTCTAGGATTTTCATGATAAAAGGTAAGATGCATGGGCGGAAAGGTGGGGGAAAGCCAACGACGGATAAAATCCTAACCGTTGGATCTGAGGATTGGACGGTGGAGATTTAAAAGAGAACGCGGAGGGCAAAGGGATAAGTGGATGAGCGGGGAGAAGGAGAGCCATCAGATCTATGGGAATGAATGGCGGAGATCTAATCGGGAATTGGTGGAATAGTAGAACGGTGGAAATGGAAGGCGGGGTGCGATGGAATCTAGACCGTCAGATCTCGTAGAATGGACGATAGAGATTTATTCGCATCGGAGAAAGGCAGGGGGCCAAAGCTCTGTAGTTTTTTGATTTTGTGATTTACGATTTAGCGCGGACCGTTGGATCATGAAAGAGATAGATGGTGGAGATCTGATCGGAGGGGGAATGATGGGGGGCACAAGAGGCAGAGCGTGATTAAATCTGGGCCATTAGTTCTTGTGGATTCAACGATCTAGATAAAATCGGCGGAGCGATGATGGGCTCAGTGAACAAAAGCACAGACAAATCCCGACCGTTGGCTCTTGTGGGTTCAATGGCCAGGATCTAATCGGAGAGTCGGCCATTGGGGAGAAAGAAGAGTGGGAATGCTGGGTTAGCGGGATGCAATTTTGCGCTAGCCGTTGGATCTGAAAAGGGATCAACAGTGGATATACAATCGAAGGGGCATTGGAAAGGTGTGATGGACACGGTGAGATAACTAGCGCTGGCCATTAGATCTATACAGATCAACGGTTAATATTGCAGCGGAGGTCTACAGAACGAAACCCCAATCGCATCAGAAAATAGGAATAACAAAGGAAAGGTATTAACAATCAGTTTTGATTGCGATTAGCACCTGGTTCTGGTGCTGGGTCGTATGCGGAAAAGGGCTGAGGGCTAGGCTGAAAGGGGCTTAAGCCTGTTATAAGGTAAAAAGTGGATTTTTTAGGCCAAAAATAGAGTTTTTAAGGCTAAATGGTGGGTTCTTGTAAAGGGAAAAAGGGGATTTTAAACCCAATGAAGGGAGCCATAAGGTTTAAAAAGGGGAATTTGATGATTTCAAGGGCTAAGGAGGGGATTTTGAGGGTTTTGGGGAAATTTTTTGAAGGGAAAAAAGAGGTGAAAATGGGGAATTTGCAGGGATAAAATGGAGCGGATGGAGGCTTTTCTGAGAAAAATTCTTTCATAATCAGTGAAGCTTTTTCAATGGAAACAACAATGAGGGCTCTTTAAAGGATAAACAGCACAAGGAGGCTTCAACAATGATAGGTTTTCAAAGGAAATGTATCTCTTGAAGACTCAGAAACAAATTTAGCCACCTGTTTGCTATGTCAAAATTTTATAGGTGGCTAACATCATGCATGATTTTATTTTCCTGTTGATGGAGAAGGATTGTTTGCAAGATACATAGGCTTGGTTGATGGTGAAGTTTTCTTTTGTTTGTGTTTTCTAGTTTTCCATTATGTTTTCCATCTTGCTATGTTGCAGTAGGACAAATAATTTAGATTAATAAATGTTTCTAATGGCACCTTAAATCTGTTTGTCCTTCACTGCCTTAATGTTTTCTTCTTCTAAGATATATTAGGGAAATCATTTCTTGCTCTCTAAACAATTTTTTAGCTCATCCATTTCTTCGATAATTTAGATCAGTTAGCATCAATTATGATTTATGGTTAGCCCTGCATAGTGTTGCCACTGAAATATTCTGTTCTTGGAATCATCTCTTTCAAGCAGCTTTGTCTAGGTTTGTCAAAGAAGTCTATTTAAAATCATGCTCTTTGCCTTTAATTAGCTAAAATTGTTTTAAGGAAACCTTATAGCTGTAATATTGGTTGTTAGAGTTTTCTCTCCTTCTATGGTTATAGTTACTTGTATATCTTAAATGTTTTTCTGCTCTAGATGATAAAAGCTTTGGAAGTTGGATAAGTTTCTTACCTTTCTGTGTTTTTATCTAAATCTTTGTCTTGGTTAATTATCTCTTTTCAGTCTGAAATCAAATGGATTAGGTTCTGCTTACGCCTTTTATTCTCTTGCTGTTCTTATCAATTTTCTAACTCCCTCAGTTTACAAGTATATAAAGGATTTAGTTTCATCCCTTTATTTAGTTTGTTGTTCTCAATCTTTATGTCAGTTTCATAAATCCATCATAACCTTAAAAGATCGACCAACCAAGTAAACTTGCCCTGAAAATGTTCTTAAACTCCATTGATGAACTTTTCTAGACCTTGTTAGACTCCATTGCCTAATGAATTAACAGTCTTCCATGTTTCCTCTCTAAAATTTATCAAAGTATCATACCCAACCAAAAACAATTAAAATACCCTACACTTAACATCTAGCCTAAAAACAACCTTTTACAAGCAAACAAGTCATATCTTTGCAAACAATTGAGAGATCCCTCTCCGAATCCAGGAAGGCTAGGTCCTTAGATTCCAAAGCTTGGTTTGATGTTACCCTTGTCAATTTGTATCTCAATCAATCTAGCAAATTACGTGGAGCTAACATAGTGGTGATCACGATGGGACCCCTGAGTTCATAGTAGCCTGACAAACTCTTATAGACTCATAGACATCCCTAGTTTGACTTAAAAACCAACCCATAGCCAGAGTAGAAACTAATTACTTCATCATCCTAGCAAGATAATGACTTAGTTATGGGATACTCGTTAACCTTAAGGCTGCATAAAGAAACTAAAAACCCAAAAGTACTCCCTAGATTGATTTTTTATCAAAAATTTAGTGGTGGACCATAAAACATTTTACCTTTAGAAAAGCTAAAAATTTCCACCTGGTGACTCCAATAGTCTCTAGTAGGCCTTCCTTCATTCCACTAGTCCCATAGGTTTTTCTAGGATTGTGTTAAATAAGTCCTAAACAGTTTTTAAGGCCTAGTTATACCTTGTGTGAATAAAGAGATCTGGCTTCACGAAGGATCTATACTAGATCACACTCGAACCTAAATCCTCCTACCGTAGTTGATAACTCAAAAAAGATTTTGTGGCAAAATCCTAAAGCTGGAAACTCACCCACTGTTAGGAATATCCATAGAGCAAGTTCTACACTGGAACACCTTATAGTTTCACAAGATCCTCAGTTTGATTTACACCATACCAAGAACCTGTTTAGGACCAAATCACAAAGTAGGGTTGACCAAGCTAACTTTGAGCCCATAGATTTGCAGTAAAACTCCAATAGAGAAGCTTCTCCTTCCACTCCACCTAATTTTTAGCTTCTACATCACTTCAGCCCTTTTCATCTCAAATATACTCAGAATTAGTCTTTCGGTCCAAGTACCTCAGTTACACCCATCCATACCACTAGTGTGCAAACCACCTCACTCCATCCTCCTCCACCTCTCACAAATCCTCCCCTTGTAAATCAGCCTTTGTTTCCTTTCCCTCACATCATGGTAGCCTGGTATGCTCCACTGGCACTACAACAACCACTATTACCTTTTCCAAATGATTATCAATCCAAAATCCCTCACTTTGTAGGGACTGAATCCATTACTGCTAAAAAACATGTAGATAGAATTAATGATGCTTTTGACTATATGGAGATAGAATAAGAAACCATACAAATGAGGATTTTTTCTCAGAGCCTAGGGGGAGAACCCAAGAAATGGTTTAAAGACTTACCTCCCAATAGCATTCATGATCTCCCTACTCTATATCAAACCTTTGTGAACAAATGGGAGATCAAGAAGACCCCCCTCCAAATTCTATCCAAGTATAACAATATTAAGAGAAATCCGGGAGAAAGTGTTCCTGACTACTCCACTAGGTTTAACATTGTTTACAATGCCCTTCCACCTCACATAAAACCTCCTCAAGGCTTGGCCTTAGTAAAATATCCTGAAGGCTTTGATGCTGATATGGCCTATCAACTAAGGGAGAGAGATAACCTAACTCTAGAAGACATGCAAACGGGGGCTATAAGTGTAGAGGCAAATTTTATGGAGAAAAGAGCTAGGGTGAGATCAGAAAAAGGGTGAATTATAGAGATGATACAACACCTGCACCCTCCTCTTCCGACACCAAACTTGACTCCATAGTTAGGAAAATGGAGAGGACGATGGAAAAATTCAGTTTGAATGAGAGAACACCCCCTAGGGAAAATAAAGCCAATCTTCAAAACAAGAATAGAAATCAAAATTTTAGAAGAGACCCTCCTCCAGTCAAACAAAGAGAGGGTGACCAACAAATCAGATCCCCTTTCCAAGACAACTATGTAGATGAAGAAGAAATAGAGCCTGAGCAGTTGGAAGAAGACCATGTAAATGTCATAGGTTCGGATGATGAGGATAACACATTCCTTATTGAAGAAGAACAAAGGGTGTTTTCTTCAAAACCAAATGAGAAATCATGTGAATATTCTGAAGACTATAGATTAGGATTTGAGAATTCCATAATGGAAGTCCATAAGCAGTATAACTTTAGGAGTAAAAAGAGTCAAGATATTCCTAAAATAGATCAGCCAAACACTGCTATTAGAAAAACCTCTGAACCTATCCCTGAAAAGACAACAAAAAACACAAATACTATGGATAAGAAGACTGAACTAAATAAGTAAAAGACTAGCCAACATAGTAATGACTCAAGCTACCCTGGTCCTTCAAATAGTGGCCCTGAAAAAACCTTACTGTCCAAACCATCAAATCAGAATCAACAAATTAAAAATGTAGAAAAGTTCATGGCTGATAAAACTAATGTAAATGCAATAAAGACACCTGCGCCTTTCTGTTTTGAGGGGGAGATTGCCAAAATCAAGATCACCACACCCCTCACTGAATTGGTAACCCAAGAGGTATATAGATCCCAGATTTTCAAAGTGTTAAACATAGGCAAGGATACTGATACCTTAAACTTAACTGATGATAAAATAGAATTGTTTTTTGGTCCTGAAGTAGAGGGAAGATATCAAGAAGGAGCAGTCCCTCCTTTCTATGTAAGTTTGAACATACATGACAAAATTCTACATAACGCTATGCTAGACTCTGGTGCCTCACACAACCTCATGCCAAAGGTTGTGATGGAGAGATTGGGCCTAGAAATCACAAAGCCCTACAAATACTTGTATTCTTTTGATTCCAGTAGGGTTAAGTGTATGGGGCTAATCAAGGATGTCTATGTCAATCTAGCACAAATCCCCACTAAGAGTCTAGTCATGGATATAGTTGTGGCTGACATCCCCCCAAATTATGGCATGCTTTTATCTAGATCCTGGGGGGCCAAACTCCAAGGTAGCCTTCAAATGGACATGACCTATGCCACCATCCCAGTCTTCAATCAAACAAGAAGATTGTACTGAGAATCCCACATGAAACACATGGTGAGTAACATAGATAGGCCAAATAACACACTAGTTTATTCCATTCACTCACACCTCGACTCTTTCATCATGTAAAATGAAAATGACACAAGTGAACAAGTGAATGACAATGAGAGAGAACTAAGTCCCCCAAAACAATCAAACCAGCTCTCTAATCAAGAAAATGACTCCCAAAACTCTAGCAGCCCTGAAGTACAAAACATTGACAAAACTGAAATTGACACCCTTTGGCATATGAGCTTTGATGGTTCTTATGGTAAGGCCGGATCAGGGGCTAGTGTTTGGATCCACACCACAAATGAAGGCCATTCCTATAGGTTATATTTTCAATGCACCAATAATGTTGCAGAGTATGAGGCTCTCCTTATTGGTCTATGCTTACTTAAAAATCTCAAAGCCAAGAAAATCTTGATCCAAGGAGATTCTAAACTAATCATCAATCAAATTAAGGGAGAATATTCAGCCAAGAACCCTAGGTTAAGGAAATATAGAAATGCTGCCCTAGACCTTCTCAAAACCTTTGAGAAATATGAGCTTACTTTCATCCCTAGGGCCCAAAACTACCTTGCCAATGAGCTTGCCTTTGCTGCCAGCAATTGCTCTTTACCTTATGAAAATAATCAATGCCTCATCAAAATAAAGAATAAGCCAACTATACTAGACAACTTGAACCATTGGCAAGTGTTTGACAATGATGACCAAATAGATGATTTTTTGCAATCGAGAAATGACTTTGCAAGCACAAAATAGAGTTTGAGATTTGAAAGGAATAATTCTGCTGAAAAAGAAACTCCCAAAATAGAGCCACCCTTTGATGATGATATAAACCACCTTCAAAACCCTTGTGTTGCAGAATTATTTGATAAATTAGATCAAAGAGAACTTGAAATTCTATAGTACAAAGATGACACTTTGCTAAGAGGCCTTACACCACTAGAAGAGTTGTTTGATTTTAATGATGTAGCTAAAAAACCCAAGATGGAACCCATTGAAACAAATGTAGAAGAGTGTAACATTGGAGGGATGAAAGAGCCTAAAATAATCAAGCTATCGAAAACTCTCCCATTTCACACAAAACAGAAATACATTGAGCTTTTTAGAGAATTTAAAGATGTGTTTGCTTGGGGGTATGAAGACTTGAAATCCTATGAAACCAAAATCATCCAACATAAAATTCCTCTCAAAGAAAATCAGGAACCATTTAAAAAAAAGTTGAGAAGAATAAACCCCTTCTTTTTAGTCTTAGTTGAGAAAGAAATAAAAAATATGTACGATGTCGGGATCATAGTCCCTGTCCGATACTCAAAATGGGTGTCCAACCTTGTGTCAGTTAGGAAGAAGACTGGGGAAATTAGGCTTTGTATTGACTTCAGAAATCTGAACAAAGCCTCCTTGAAAGACAATTACCCCTTGCCTCAAATGGATCACATACACCAAAAAGTAGTTGGTTTACAAAGAATCTCATTACTAGAAGGCTTCTAAGGTTATAACCAAGTACTAGTCTTTCCAAGTGACCAACTTAAAACTACTTTCACTACACCTTGTGGTACATTCATGTATGTTAAAATGCCATTCGGTTTAATGAATGCAGGGGCTACTTTCCAAAGGGAAATGGACATAGGTTTTTTAGAAGACATAGGTTACTTCATAGTCATATACCTTGATGACATCACTGTCTACTCTAAGACTGATGAGGAGCACTTAGTCCACTTAAGAAAAGTCTTTGAAAAATGTAGAAAGTATGGCCTATCCCTAAATCCTAAGAAAAATTTGTTTTCCCTTCAGGAAGGAAAACTCTTAAGTCACATCATCTCTAAAGAAGGAATCAAGATAGATCCCAAAAGAATAGAAGATATCTTACAAATTAGCCATCCTAGGAACATTAAAGAGTTGCAATATTTCATTGGAAAGATTAACTTCCTAAGAAGATTCATCCCTAACCTTGCTGAGCTCCTAAGAAATATCATGAATATGTTGAAAAATGAAGTGGGAGTGAAGTGGAATATGGAAGAAAAACGATCTTTTGAGCTGGTAAAACAAGCACTCACACAAACACCAGTCTTAATCAGCCCTAACTTTACCAAGGACTTTCACATTTTCTCCTTTGCCTTTGAACATATTGTAGTAGCAGTATTGTTGCAAAAGAACATCATGGGGCAAGAGTAGCCCATAGCTTTCTTTAGCAAGGCCTTAAGAGATGCTCCACTTAAATATAATATCATGGAGAAACAAGCCTTAGCCTTGGTAAAAGCTCTGAAATACTTTAGAGTCTACATTTTACATTCTCACATCATTGCTTTTGTCCCACATACTGTTGTCAAGGACATTCTAAATCAAGACCCTGATGGTAAAAGGGGCAAGTGGATTGCTACCATTTTAGAATATGACTTAGATATCAGGCCCACCAAGCTCATCAAAGGGTAGGGATTAGAAAAAATCATGGCTGAGTCAAAATTCCAAGCTTTAGATATGAACATGGTTGATATTTTGGAAGAGATAGAAGAATGCACAACACCATTCATTGAAGAAAAATTCATGAACTCTCCTTGGTATGCTAACATCATATATTTGTTGCTTTATCTGAATGCTCCTTCTTCTTTGTAAAAAACAAAAGCTAGATTTTTCAAACAGAAGTCTTTAAATTATTGTACATTAGATGGAGTTTTGTATTGGACAAATGCAGTGGGAATTTTACTTAAATGTTTACTTGAGGTTGATGTAGGAAAAATCATGCATGAGCTACATGAGGGAGAATGTGGAGGACATCTTAATTGGAAGACCACAGCAAACAAAATCCTAAGATCTGGTTATTATTGGCCGACCCTTTTCCCAGATTCTCAGAAGCTTGTCGTGTCTTTCCATAAGTGTCAAATTTTTTATGGCAAGAGAAAACTCCTACCTTTACCCTTACATCCCATCAGTGTTGAGGCCCCCTTTCAACAATGGGGCTTGGACTTCATTAGGGAAATTCACCCATGTTCTTCAGCCCAACATAAGTGGATCCTCACTGCCACTGATTATTTTACCAAGTGGATAGAAGCCATACCTTCTACGAATGCTACTGACTCTGTCATTATCAATTTCCTTGAAACTAACATACTATCCAGATTTGGTTGTCCTAAAAAGATTATCATAGATAATGGTGCTACTTTCAAGTCTTAAAAAATGGTTGAATTCTGCCATAAATATCATATCACATTGGGTCATTCTACTGCCTACTATCCACAAGGGAATGGATTAGCTGAATCCTCCAACAAAAGCCTTGTTAATATTATCAAAAAACTTTTGGAGCATAATCATAAATCATGGCATAGTAAGCTTATTTATGCTTTATGGGCTGATAGATTAACCACCAAAAAGTCAATAAATATGTCTCCCTATCAGTTAGTTTATGGTATGGATGCAGTCTTCCCAACATCCTTAGGAGTTCCAGTCATGAAACTTCTTCAAGAATTACAAGCTGAAGAGAATGATATGTAGAGAAGGATCAATCAAACCATTCATTTACAGCAGTCAAGAGAGGAAGTGTACAAAAGAACACAAATATTCCAAGAGAACATCAAGAAACTATTTGACAAAAGGGCTAAAGAAAATGATTTCCAAGTTGGAGATATAGTTCTAAAATGGGATTCTAGAAGGGAAGAGAAAGGAAAGCATGGCAAATTTGAGATTCTGTGGAAAGGGCCCTACATCATTCATTCTATAAGGGTCCATAATACATTCTTCTTACAAGAACTGAATGGATAAGATCTTTTGGAGGTCCTGTAAATGGCAGGATGCTGAAGCACTATCTTTACCAAGAATACTAGTTTCAAAACTTTTTTTTTTCATTGTATATAACATTGCTTTTTAAGATTTGAAAAGGAAAAAACACAAAAACAATAGAAAGAGGGAAAAGAGGGCAGTAAAAGGAAAAGGTACAACCCCATACCCAAAAAAGAGAATTTTATGAAAGTGTGCAAGTCTAAATGCCACTACTGATTCAAAGGGATATAATGTTCATTCATCTAGCCTAATCATGGCTGAACATGCTTTAAAATTATGTTGATAAGTTAGTAGAAACTTTGATTGATAAAACATTATTTCAGACTTAACTTACTCAAAGATGGATAGATTATGAGATTGAAAAGATACTGGTTCCACAAGCTTAAAATATAACTGAAGAGATAGATAAATATGCCTCACAAAAGACAAATCATGGTCTTATCTTTTTTATTTACTTTTTGCAAAATAATGTTTGTGTGCAAGCTCAAATGCCACTACTTGTAATTATTCAATCATACAACCTAAACATGATGGAGTAAATTTGAATTTCATGCCGATAGGTTAGTGAAGAAGATTTTCCAAACTATATAATCTTGGCTTATCAGTGGAATAGATTAGGATAGAAAATAATGGTTCAAACAAACTCAAAATCTGAACCAAGAAAAGGAAAAAGATAGCTCTAAATAGATCAAAACCAGAGCTGGAAAAATAATAGAAGGATGTTTATAATTTTCAGATCTTAAGCTTTCAAAATTTTATTTCTCTGCAAATAAATTCTATGTGCAGCTTGTACATATAGCCATAGACACCATAGCAAATCAGACAGTTTAATCCTGATTTGACTATGTTTTAAATTTCTTGTTTTAGAAATAGAGAATAAAATATGTCAAACAGTCTAATCTTGACAGGTAGATAGTTAGGTAGAGAAATAAAGAGTTCAACAGTTTAATTTGGACTCTTGGAAGAAATAAGGATAGGATTAGATAGTTTATTTCTGTTTTCAAAAATAAAATTTCAAAAGAGTTTGCTAGTTCAAATGCACTCAAAGGAAGAAAAAATGCTAGGACAAAGTAAGATTGGGTAGGTAGAGATGCTATTTTAAAAGAGATTACATGTTGTAGATTGATAAAGTTGTCTTTTTTAGAGAGAAATCAGTAAGAAAGAAAAGAGATTTTGCCCAATGGATAAGGCATTGGTCTGCTAAAAACTAGAGATTGATAAACTGAGGTTCTAGACACCTAAAAGGACAACTGTCCTCCCCAAGTGGAGCCACTATTAGCCATCTATAAATTATGTTATATCTGATGATGGCTAGATTAGTCCATGGATTTCCAAAAACAAGATTTTCACCAAAATATATGAGTTTCGGAAATATCACTGTGTTAATTATCCCTAAGTTATCCATCTCTCATAAAATCTTCAATCAAAGCCTCTAAGTTGCCCTGCTGGTACCAAAAGAGACTGTTTCTAAGCCATTTTTCCATCATTTTCCCTTTGAAAAATCCCTCAATTCCCCCATCCCTTTTTCTTCCAAAAACCCTTTTTTACCCTTTATTTTCCCTCAAAATTCCCTTTGAACCTGATAAAATCCCTTTATTTTGGTTTGAAATCCTTTTTCCCCCCTATCGAAAACTCCAAAAATGCTCAAAAACCTTCATTTTTTATCCAAATCCTTCATTTTTAAATATAAGGCCTTAAGCGCTTTTTGGCTTAGCCCTAGCCCTTTTCCGCCACGAGACCGAGGCCCATGACCATCAACCGAATGTCTTAAGCCCCCATCAGCCATCGCACTTTGGCGTTTCCCATTTCCGCTTTACCAAACCTCCACTGATGTTGATCTCCGTCGATGGATTCATGACCGTTGATCTCGTTTTAGATTGGATGGTCCGCGCTCTATCGCAGCCTCCCGATTCCACTTTACCTCGCAGATGTCATGCCCCTGATGAACATTTCGCTGATAGAATCCTAACCATCAATTTTCTTCCATCCGATGGTCTGCGCTTCATTGGCCATTCCATTCCGCCTTCATTTCTCACCACAATGTGCATCCCTTCGAAAGGATCTTGACCGTTTATCTTCTAGATCCAACAGCTCGTGCTATCTTGCAGATCCAAAATCTGACTGATAAATGCTTCGCCCCCCAACTATGTTCCCCCCCCGATACAATCCTGGCCATTGATCATTTTGATCTAATGACGATCAGGCCTTCCTCCACTCCATTCTCATTTCCCCCACGATGAAATCCTGACTGTTGATCCATCAGATCCAACGATCATCGCTCCTTCGCATTTATAACTCCCTCCGCCCTATTCATTATTTTTGCGCATCTAGGATATAATCTAGACTGTTGATCTTTTAGATCCAATGGCCAGCGCACTCTCGCCTTTTTGTTTCACTCCACGATGTCCCCTTCTACCCACCTTTCTCTGATAAAATCTTGACCGTCGATCCTCTAGATCTGATGGCCATCGCATGATTGCTCTTTCAAATTTTTGCTGACCCTCTCATTCATTTGTGATTTGTGTGAAATTGTGAATAGATCCCAACCTTCCATTCCTCCCAGATCAATGGCTCAGGATCACTGTGGGGGCACCCAACCAAAGTGGCCCGTACTCTCTAGTCCCCCCACAGTTAATCTCCACCATTGACCTTCTCTAGATCCGACGCCCACTATTTCCCCATTGACTGTAGAGGCACCCCGCTGGTGAGATCCTTCCGTAGCCCCAGTCCCCCCGCAGTTAATCTTAATCGTTGATCTGGCCCTCCCAAATCCAACGGCACATAACCCGTCTCACCTTGGCCCCACTCCATCCTCTCCCCATGCCTCGGTGTTGTATCATGTGACGTGCTGACCGTCGATCTGCACGTCTCCTCGCAAATCGGACGACCAAGATTATATCGCGCACAAACTTTTCCAACCCCCCTTTCATGCATTTTTAAACGCTAAATAAGTGTTCTTTCTGGGGTTACGTGTAGCCTCCAGAGCCACATCGCATTCGTATGGGCCTTTACTGCTTACCACCAATAACTCACGCGAAAATCACCAGTTTTCCCACAAAACTGCCTTCACCTTTTTGCACTGTAATTCAAATAAAACCACTGTTCCTCTTGGTTCTGCTTATGGAACCTTACCCTCTGTACACTTCCCCCTTCTACAACTACTCCAACACCCGTCCCACAGCCTTTGATCGCAGTTTATCCAAAAAATGCAAGTTTTCATGATATGTTTTATGTTTGAGTGCAGGTTTAATGGAAACCTGAAGTTTATAGGCTCGCCCATAGCAACATTTATGTTGCAAACACCTGAGATGACGATCCTCAGGATTCTAACAAGTAAGATGGGAGATCCAGGGTTTGATTCCGAGCATTTGATCGATGCAATCACAAAAACCCTCCAAAATGCCAGGAAACCCCTGAAAACAAGAAAACAGAGAGATTAAAGGCTTAATCAAAGAAATCAAAGAAAAGTGAGGACTAGCATAAAGAGAAAGGATTAAAGCACAGAGTTTGAAGATTTAAAGACTAATTGAAGTGGATTAAGGATAAAAACACAACTAAAGGACAGATGAATAGAGGTTTAAAGAAAACAGTAAAGTGATAAAGGCTGCATGATGAATTATGAAGGAAAAAGGTGAGATTAGGCCTTAAACATAGTTTATTGATGACATTAAAGGAAATATTAGGCTAAAGTAGCCTCGAATACATCAATAAAGAGCAGTTATTTCATCATAAATATCAACTGACTCCTTTGGCCATTCTTTATCTGAAAAGGCAAATCAGCAGTTATTACACAAAAGAATATAGTTTAAATTGTCAGGACAATTATTGTAAAAGATAATGATAAAGCCTTAAAGTCAATCTTTTCACCTGTTTTATCCTTAGAAAGTAAAGACAGAGTTATTAAAATAGAGAGGTATCTACATATGTTCCTACCTTATGCCTTGCATGGTTATCAAGGTCAGGAACATATTTACTCTGTCATAAATAACATTTGAACCCTAAAAAATAGTTCCACCTCCTCATTTGCAGCATAAATATTGCACTGGAACTCATTATGAACGTTGGATTTTGATGACTGATGCTGGAATAATACATAGTCCTTTGAAGCTCTTGAAGAGAAATTGATGTCTTGGAACTCATGCATGATTTTATTTGCCTGTTGATGGAGAAGGATTGTTTGCAAGATCCATAGGCTTGGTTGATGGTGAAGTTTTCTTTTGTTTGTGTTTTCTAATTTTACATTATGTTTTCCATCTTGCTATGTTGCAGTAGGACAAAGAATTTAGATTAAGAAATGTTTCTAATGGCAATTTAAATCTGTTTGTTCTTCATTGCCTTAATGTTTTCTTCTGCTAAGACATATTAGGGAAATCATTTCTTGCTCTCTAAACAAGTTCTTATCACGTCCATTTCTTGGATAATTTATATTAGTTAGCATCAATTATGATTTATGGTTAGCCCTGCATAGTGTTGCCACTGAAATATTCTGTTCTTGGAATCATCTCTTTAAAGTAGCTTTGTCTAGGTTTGTCAAAGAAGTCTATTTAAAATCATGCTCTTTTCCTTTACTTAGCTAAAATTGTTTTAAGGAAACCATATAGCTGTAATATTGGATGTTAGATTTTTCTCTCCTTCTGTGGTTATAGTTACTTGTATATCTTAAATGTTTTTCTGCTCTAGATGATAAAAGCTCTGGAAGTTGGATAAGTTTCTTACCTTTCTGTGTTTTTATCTAAATCTTTGTCTTGGTTAATTATTTGTTTTCAGTCTGAAATCAAATGGATTAGGTTCTGCTTACGCCTTTGATTCTCTTGCTATTCTTATCAATTTTCTAATTCCCTCAGTTTACAAGTATATAAAGGATTCGATTTCAGCCCTTTATTTAGTTTTTTGTTCTCAATCTTTATGTCCATTTCATAAACCCATCATAACCTTAAAATATTCACCAACCAAGTAAAATTTCCCTGTAAATGTTCTTAAACTCCATTGATGAACTTATCTGGACCTTGTTAGACTCCTTTGCCCAATGAATTAACAGTCTTCCATGTTTCCTATCTAAAATCTATCAAAGTATCATACCCAACCAAAAACAATCAAAATATCCTACACTTAACATCTAGCCTAAAAACAACCTTTTACAAGCAAACAATTCATATCTTTGCAAACAATTGAGAGATCCCTCTCCAAATCTAGGAAGGCTAGGTCCTTGGATTCCAAAGCTTGGTTTGATGCTACCCTTGTCAATTTGTATCTCAATCAATCTAGAAAATTACGCGGAGCTAACATAATCGACGTAAATTTTCACTATATGACACATTGGATCCCACTTTACTAGTAGTCAGAGCCAAGGGAGATTCAAATTGCAGAAGGGTGAAGTGAAAATGGCAGAGCAAGACTCTGATAATTTTTTTAGGAAGCTCAATGTGCAGACGAAGTTAATTGCTTGGGAGTGGGGAACTCCACACTCCTCTTAACTCCCTCATAGTGAGCTTCCTATACATTTTGAAAAATATTCAACTCCCCAATGACCATAAGAGGTCAAAAGATAATTTATCTTAAAATTTCATCTGCATAAAACATATTAATTATTATTCGCATCATTGTTGATCATTGAAATTAATTATTTGATTTTGTTTACTTTTATGTGAAAAAAGTAAATGAGTAAAACCATGAGATAAAAAGGAAATAATTGGCACATGTATCATATAATTTCATTTCCAAATGTTTTTTACATCATTTGAATGCCTCTAATGCAATAATTAATTTAAATATTAGATGGCACTGCATTTGCATTGTTGTTGAAATTCTCATTAAAGTAGTTATGAATATATATACAATGACCACATTTTACAGACCTACATGTAATTTTTATGTGATGTATGATGTTTATTGTTATACGTTGTAATATGTATGCATGCATTATACATTATATGTGACTATAATATGCATGACATGATACGTGAACCCTAGAGTTTGCAAGTATCTACAGAAAATGAAAACAAGGTGAGGCATTCATTGGGCGTAACGAGTGTGGCGATGCATAGAGGAAATGTTGTGTCGATAACTGTAGTGTACTAGTATGATCTGCAGGAGAACGTGTTAATGCGTGGAGATGAATTAGTGTTTGTTCCCAATTTTTTTTTATGACGACAAGGTTTTATTAGTCATTGGTTTGTTTTTCCTTATAGAGAGCAGAGGAAGCTCATTGTGTGAGAGTGCCTAGATATTCACTCCCACACAATGAGCTTCCTTCGCACATTTTTTACATAATTACACAATTAAGGTGGTGATACAACTAATTGTGTTTTGTGTTCGGTCATTGTTCTCTCTAACAACCATGAACCTACTAGGATTATTTTCGATATTATGGATATCCTCAAATTATTTTCATTTTTCCTCTCATCATGGTTTGGAATAAATGATAATTAAATTGTCCCATCTTACAATGAATTTCATCAATCCGGAGCTGCACCTTAGAGGTTTCCTAGGATCCCCAAAATTTGCACTTGAAGTAACAAATCATTATTTAACGAAGGTAGAGAGTTTTAGTTAGCATTCAAGAAAAAAAACTGCACTTGAAGTAACAAACCATTATTTGACGAAGGTAGAGAGTTTTACTTAACATTCAAGAAACGTCGTTGTGGCGATGTAGCAAGTGATATCCTCTTCTATATGGAACTGGCACTACAATGCAAAGGGGGGTTTAAAGACAATATTTAAGACAATTTTTGGGTGAATTTTCTTAACTTGAGACAAAAGAAAACTTGTGTATTGTCTTAAATATTGTATTTAAGCGGGTGTATCAAATTAAATTGTCTTAAAAAATTGTATCTATAAAGACAGTATATGACATAAGCATTTTTGTCTCTCATAAGACAATTTCATTTTTGTCTCTCTAAAGACAATTTCATTTTTATCTCTCTAGAGACAATAAAAAATTAAATTCACAGATAACACAACATCACTTTTGTCTCTTTAGAGACAATATAAAATAATGAATATAGAAAAACATATCACTATTGAAATAAACAAATATTAAAATTATTTAATTGAAAATAAACTACAATATCATTGATTAATTCATATTAGGGCCCAGTGGAATCGAACCACTGACCTCTTGCTTATAAAGCAAGTGCTCTTCCATTGAGATAGAACCCTTGAAATAATTATGTGAGAGTTATGGTAGTCCTTGAAATTGCATTATAGGCATTGATTTTAAAAAACTGCTCGACACATAATGGTGTAATCATTGTAAAATATAAAATCACGCAACCCCTATTTTTAACTTGATAAAAATAACTCAATGGAGTTAGCTCAATGTCACACTCATGTAGCATGACTCACACAACAAGCTAATAATATACAATAATTTACAAACTATTTAATCTAATTCATACAAAAAGAAGTAACTATAATTATCACAAGCCTTTAATATCTTGCCACAAATATTAAATGTTTATGTTTAGCATGTTTCCACTCTTCATGTATTCAACAATATGAATTTTTTCAAGGAATTTTTCACATCAACTAAAGATAAGGTACAGAGAAATTGGCATAGACATCCTCCTATCTATCCCTAAATTTTTTGTAGCAAGTTAGATAATTAAAAACAATTATCATTACCTATTAGTAATGATTAAAAATGAGAGTCAACAATGTCCTCATATTTATCTTGCACCCTAGAAGAGAAGGTTAGTGCAAAAATAGAATCTTCTTGGCCATTCAATGTAACCAATACTAACAACTTGCTATGTAGTTACACTTCCAAAGAGGTATAAGTAATGATAAAAAATGAGAGTAAAAAATGTCCTCATATTTAAATAGCACCATAGAAGAGAAGGTTAGTGCACAGATGACATTTGAATGGCCATTCAATGTAACCAATGCTAACAACCTACTATACAATTACACTTCCCAAGAGGTATAAGTGTGGAAATTTTTTTCCTTGTGGGCAAAAGCCTTAAACTGCCGACCATGATAAATAGAATTGTTGTTGTTTATGCCTAAACCCACATGTGGAATTTTTCCTAGATAGTCGAGATATAAAGTAATATTGCATCAATGTAAAGCACCTACATAAAAAATAATGTAATTATGTCTATCCATAAAAATAAACTTCATAGAGAAGTGAAAATATGGCCTAAGAGGGTAATATGACGGTGGCCTTAGTCATGTTCAATAAACTCAACATGTGTTGCAGTTGTGTCTAGTTACAATGGCCCTAGTCATGTTCAGTCAGCTCACCATGTGTGGCAGCTGTGTACAGTGATAATGTCCTTAGTCATGTTCAGTCAGCTCACCAAACTATTTTTTTCGTATATGCACAAATGGTATAGTGGCATATCAGAAATTTGTTCTGGCATGCATAGAATTCAGGAATTTAATCAAACCTTAATATAACGCCCTAAAATTAGACCATCCTTAATTCAATTCCCTGTGTAATTACAAAATTCCATGAGAAGAGTCATCTATCTTCCTAATTTAAAGTGGCCACTCTACAATAGAAAATGCAAAAAAAAAAAAAAAAAAAAAAAAACACTATATTACTACCAAACATTTCAAATTTTGCTGTAATTTTTATAAAAATAAAAATAAAAGAAAAATATTAATTGCGAAAAAATTGAGATCAAATATCATACTTCAAAGAGCAGAGGAAGAAAACCTGTATAGAAGGCACATAAACAATACACAATAGATAATATAAAAATGTATCCAAAAAAGGGTGTTTCATGCTTTGTAACACAAAAATCCAACATGACATTTCATTAAAAACAATAATGCCAAATTCAGACACATTAATCATATCTGCCATTCTTCTCTTATTAAAGAGGTATAAGTGTGGGCCCCTTTTTTCCTTGGGGACATCAGCCTTAAACTGCTGGCCATGATAAAGTAATATTGCATAAATGTAAAGCAACTACATCAAAAATAATGTAATTATGTCTATCCATCATAAATAAATAAAAAATTTATAAATAAGTGAAAGGATGACCTGATACAGTAATATGATAGTGGCCTTAGTCATGTCCAGTCAACTCAACATGTGTGGCAGCTGTGTCTAGTTATAATGGCCCTAGTCATGTTCAGTCAGCTCACCATGTGTGGCAACTGTGTACAGTGAAAATGGCCTTAGTCATGTTCAGTGAGCTCACCAAACTACTTTTTTCGTATGATCTAATAATGCACAAATAATATAGTGGTAGATCAGAAATTTGTTCCAGCATGCATAGAGTTCAGAAATTAGACCAACCTTAATGCAATTCCTTGAAATTAGACCATCCTTAATGCAATTCTCTATATAATTACAAAATGCCACGAGAAGAGTCATCTGTCTTCCTAAGTTAAGGTGGCCACTCTGCAATAGAAAATGCAAAAACAAAACAATACACTACTACCAAACATTTCAAATTATGCTGTAATTTTTCTTAAAATAAAAATAAAAGAAAAATATTAATCATGAAAAAATTGAGATCAAATATCATACCCAGAAGAGCAGAGGAATAAAACCTGTATAGAAGAGCACATAAACAATACACGATAGATAAGAAAAAAATGCATCCAAGAAAGGGTGTTTCATGCTCTGTAACACACAAAAATCCAACATGACATTTCATTAAAAACAATAATTCCAAAGTTTGACACATTTTTTAAATCAAGAAAAAATGTATGCAAGGAGTTAGACTATAAAAGTAGCACAATTGCATAGATGAAGTATATGAAGGTCCAATTCATAAAAAAGATGCTTTGGGGTGCATGCGGCTCTAATGTACACCAATTATTATATAAAAAGATGTTAGGGTTTCCAATCAGTGAACACTGCAAGAAGGGAGATGAAACAAACTCATATTATCTTTCTTCATACTTGAAAAAATAGCCAATATTTGTGCTTCACAATTGAACTTCAAATTAACCATTATTTTTTGACACAATGGAAAATACATTAGTATTAGGAGAAATGACCAAAGCTGAATTGTTAACAAAACCCTCATCGACCCCCCTATGAATGCATTTCCTCATTCAAATATCTCAATGAAATACCTATCCATATCCCCACAAATTTAGCAAATGTATTCCATCATCAGCAAAAGAAAGTGCACGAATGTTCCATTCATTTTCAAGATCCCAATCAACTGTTTAGTCTTTCTTGAAAGCATAATTATATATCCATCATTCCCAAGGAATGAAATCATGCTGGAATTTATTAGAATTTATTGGTTGTAGCATCCAGATGGCGCCACAACTCTTCATCATGTTTTTTCAAAAGATCTATCATTTGTGCCATTGTAGAATGAATACATACAACGTTGTTGTTCAATTTCTGACAAAAATGATCCAGAAAATTACTCAGCAACTCCACTAAACAAAAAAATGCATCTGCTTCTACATTGACTTGTAAAGAAGTAAGTCATATGAGAAAGAAAATGAAATACAAGATGCTTAGAAATTATATATTCTAAGAAATTCAATCTGTTGACTTGAAAAAGGCGTGGTTCTGTAGTGGCTTTTCTGAAAGTTGCAACACGAAAGCAATATGTTAAAACTTCATAGCCCTAAATGGAAAGCATTAACGAGTTGTGTCCAGTTATCATTTCCAAGTAAAAGCTGGAAACATACATTGGCATAATGGTATGAACATGAACATAATACATGCTTTTGTCTTGGGTTTAATGTAAAGAATCATAACATGACCTATTTCATATTAAAAATTTTGCACAAATGATTGGTGTGCTTTCCATGTGTTTAAAGATGTTCTTTTGATCTTGTTAATAGTTTCATACATGCATAACGAAAAATAAGAAGTCACTAATAACTGAAGATTTAGGTATTTCTAGTTTTAGATGCATTTTACACAAATGAAAACATTTTCACTTAAATAAATTATTCAAGGTAGCATAATTCTATCATTATGCCCTCTTACAAACAGGGTGCAGGTTGCCTATAAACTACATACAGAGAAATATGACAGGAATCTACTCACATAATGAAAATTGAAATGGATGTGCTATGATTCATATGTTAATAATTGCCTTATTTTTATTCTTGGAAACTTAATCTTTATGGATTATGTAAAATTATGTTATTTAATTGAAAAAAAAGAAAAAATGATTTGTATAATTGAGACAAATATTTTATCCTTTGTTTTGTTATAGTGTGAAGAGCACTTCAACCTTTTTCACTGCACTCCAAAACCATGATTCTTGCATATTTTTGTAAATTAGATGCAAAATGTTGAACAAATAAACTACCTCCAGAAGTGTTGATTTTTTTTTTGGGGCTTAATATGGCTCAAATGTAGTCTTCGGAAAATTTATTAACAGAAAAATTACAAGTGCCAATTATACAAATTATATTATGTTCTATCATTTAATGGACGACATCTACATAATACTCTGATGTTTCTTGAAAAAGACCAGAAAATCACGTTATCTAACCTGCTAATCCTTTTGTAATGCATAAAAAGAATGCAATCAACAACTTGCCTATATGAGACTACCTTACTCGATGGTTGTTGTGTAATATTCTAGTTCTACTATTGTTAGTAGCATGATATATGTCCATTGTAAAATTAAAAAGATAGAGGAACAAACCCTTTCAATGGCTCATCTTTGTAACCATTTCCTGAGCAAAATAACCCCCTATTGCCCAACACCAAAACTACTAGTATTTAATATTTAATATTTATTTTTCTATTTTGGTTTTTGCTACAAATTTTAGCACTGCCTTGTGCCAAAGATTTTTAATGTAAAGGAAAATGCATCTATAAAAAGTAGAATGCTCTAATACTGTCATCAAGAATAAACTTTAAACGTTTTCTACATAAAAGAAATATAAATGACAACAAAATTCATAAAGAACGTAGCTATTAGCAACAGAGGGAGGGCTCCTTTCTAAATAATATAGTAGCAGCTCAAGTGAACACTATTGAGGAATTTATTGCAGCATGAGACTGCCTTACTTGATGGTTGTGGTGTATTGTTCTAGTTATACTGTTGATAGTAACATGATATATGTCCATTGTAAAATTAAAAATGCAAAGGAACAAACCGTTTGGTTGAGAATGCAGCCCAATGGCTCATCTTTGTAACCATTTCCCGATAAAAATAACCCCATGCTTCCCAACACCAAAACTTATAGTTTTTGATATTTAATATTTAATTTTATTTTTGGGTTTTTGCTACAAATTTGAGTAGTTCCTTATGCCAAATATTTTTAATGTAAAGGAAAATTCATCTATAAAATGTAGAATGCTCTAATACTATGGTTGAGAATAAACTTTAAAGGTTTTCTTCAGAAAAAGAAATACAAAAGACAACAAAATTCATAAAGAACATAGCTATTAATGACAGAGGGAGGGTGCCTTTCTAAATACTATAGCAGCAACTAAAGGGCACAACATTGAGTACTTTATTGCAGCCTGAGACTGCCTTACTTGATGGTTGTTGTGTACTGTTCTAGTTCTACTATTATTAGTAGCATGATATGTATACATTGTAAAATTAAAAAGACATAGGAACAAACCCGCTACTTGAGAATGCAACTCAATGGCTTATCTTTGTAAGAATTTCCTGAGCAAATTAACCTGCTACTGCCCAACACCAAAACTGCTAGTTTCTAATATTTATTATTTAATTTTCTATTTGGGTTTCTGCTACAAATTTAAGCACTACCTTGTGCCAAATATTTTTAATGTAAAGGAAAATGCATATATAAAATGTAGAATTCCCTAATACTGTGGTTGAGAAGAAACTTTAAAGGTTTGCTACAGAAAAAAATACAAACTAAAAAAAAAAATCATAAAGAACATAGCTATCAATGAAAGAGGGAGGGTTCCTTTCTAAATAATATAGCAACAACTAAAGGGCACAATATTGAGGAATTTATTGCAGCACGAGACTGCCTTACTTGATGGTTGTTGTGTACTGTTCTAGTTCTACTATTGTTAGTAGCGTGAGGGACAAATTACAGGCACTTACATTGTCTCTCATTCTTGTTACCTTGATAATGTTATGTAGATGTTCATACTTGAAATAAGAGTGAAATTGAATCACTTTTTACGTGCCCAGTAAGTTCTAGAAGTAACTTATATATTCATTATTATAATTTGTCATAACGATAAATGTGACATGGAAGGCTTCCATACAACCTCGATTAATTTTATTTTTTCATAGGAGATCTTTGTATTTGCAGTTCTTCTCAATGAACGAAATTTGTTATGCTACCCATGTAAAAGAATTGGTAATTATTGTTGGTTGGCACTGCTCATTTACAGATATACTCACACTTAAGTAAAATTCAATTACTTCGTGCTTGTTTATAGAAGGTAACGAAAAATTAAAAAAATGGAAAAATGCTATATTTGAAATATTAAAAAGGAGAGTTCAAGGCGGTATACCAGTGAGTTCCAAGATTATTTGAGGTTCTCTAAAGATTCACTGTGTATATTGATCAGGAGTTCTAAAATTTTGCTCAAAATTTAAAGTTACAGGATTGGGTTGAAACTAGGATGGTTCCGTAGATATCGTCTTCCTAATTCTGGAGCTGTGAACGGTTCGGAAAACTGATGTCATATGAGGGAGATATCACGTTCTGATTGAAATTCCAAACAAGTAAAATTGCAACAAGTTTGACTGGGATGCATAGTCAGCAGGGTGGAAGCACACTCAGCAAAAGTAATATTTTGAGGAATATTCCTTTCCTCAAAACCAATTACAGGATGAAAAGTGGTCCCATTTGATTGGTCGATTTGGTTGTACGTTGGTTTGGAGGACCAATTAAAGGGTGCCATGTGGCTAGCCCTGAGACTGCCATGTGTCCCCTTAATGGTATATCAAAATTTTTGTGAGGTCTGTAGGGCTTGACCTTGTGACCTTCGGTAGGGCACACACACCATTCACCACTGCTCCACGCTATGTCTCTTAACCCTATAGTTCATGGCATATATTTAAAGTGTAATGTAATTCCATTTGGGGGTAATTAGGACGACCGACAGTCCCAACTCGCGAGCGGTTCCACGGGGTGTTCACATTACAACGTATAAACTCCAACCAATAGTTATGTTAACCACCCACCAGCCTATCTACAATGCTATCGCATGCCATGCTGTTAAACAGTTAAACCCTCCATGTAGTCTTCGCAAACTCCGACTGCAACCATAGTTTCAACCTTATCTACCATGCTTTATGCTTGTAGTTCTGCCGACCGTTACGGTCAGGCCGGGGTTTGGGGTGCGCATGTGGCCACCACAACCATAACACTTTATGTTACAGTTAAATCCAACAAAGGTTTGGCCAGAGCAGCATTTTTGGTAGAGTTGGCTATTTTAACTCCAGATAAGTGGAGTTCTCCACTTTTAGTGGAGTTTTTCTAGGTGTAACTGGGCAAAAGAGTAGGAGACTCAATTTGCACCCATTTAGAATGAATGAAGAGTCATTTTTTACTGATTGGAGCATTTTGGAGCCATTGGTGTAGAGAAAGCAACCATTAGAGGCATGTAACCACATGTATTTGCAAAATTTTGAGCATAATGAAAGATGGACATGCCATTGTGAGCTGGACTAGCAAATGTAGCCCAGGAGGGGTGAACTGCTTCATCATGCCTGCTATGTAAATGTTATGTGGTGACTTATTTCTCTATTTTACACTACTTTTCAGTGTTATTTGTGCTTATTTCATGCTTCTAATTCACTAAAATCATATACAATTCATGGTTAAAATCCTCAATCCTTAAGCAAACTAATGAGACAAGTATGCACATGTTTATAAAATGAAAAGGCACTTAGCACAAAAAAACTAAGACAGTCCTTTCCGATCATATACGGAGCTAACAAAACAATATTTTGTCCCTTAGCATATAAATTGGAAGGGAAATTTTATTATTTAAGTTTCACTAGGATGTGAAGTCATTGTTTTATGGTGAAAGAAATACTCCCGATCCTGCTGCAGCGTTGCACCCAAATATAGTTGGTCACAAACTTACCAATGCCACAAAAACCATTGGTATATTTTGTGCTGGAAATCTAGACTCTATACCTGTCACTTGTACAAAAATGAACATCGTCTGGACCTGTCAACTATGCTCATTGTTGCGAAAATGGGTGTCGTGTGCTCTGCAAATCGAGCTGCAATTCAAGTGGGAATCAAAATGCAAAGCGAGAATGAACAAAATGTCGAGTTGGAAATGAATAAAATTTCAAAATGACATTCAGGTAGGGTTTTTTAGTTTTTCATTAAATAATAAATTAAATTTTTATTTCGGGGTTCACCTCACCTGAAGCATGTAAGGAACCCATTTTATGTTTGTGAAGTACCAGGTTATTACAAGAATAACCAGGTTCTTTAGGGTTCGTCTTAGAGGTACCCATTCCATCACAAAAACGTGGGGATGGGAACCCAAGACGGGTTTGAGAACCCCACCCATGGGTTCGCGAACCCATGCAACACATGTGATAAGAAAAAAATTATCAATTTTTTCCACCTAGAAATTCTACATGAACTGACATGTTATTTTGTTTAGTCCTTAATTAAGGGACATCCAAGCCTTGCTCCATTTATTTTTATTCAATTCATACTTCCTATTAAGCTCTTCAATCTTCATTTCATACTCTACTATACATTTGGTATTTTTTCTTCTAATCTGCAAATTGATCAATAGAAATAATGTTAATCCATCTCAATAGTATTTAAAAGGATTACAAGGATTCAAATGTCCTACATTTGCAATTCCCATATCCACATGAAGACTAATTTTGAGACAGTCAAGACTTCCTACCATCTACAATTTGATTTATGGACTGCATCATCAAATTACAGTACCTGAACATATCATATCAATTTACCCAAATGAAAAAAATTATAATGGTAGTAAGGTTCAGTTGGATCTCCCAAAGCGAAGGAAATCGTTGTAATGTTGTTTGAGTTTTTCAAGAACTCAAAAATGAAGTTCTTTAAAAAAAATATAGCCAATTGCAGATACCTTATAAATAGATTATGATTTCAATAGTGGAAATCCATAATATAACGTGAACATTTCTATTAAGGATGTTTTGGTTCTTGTACCCCAAGACTCAAGATTTTGAGCATTATCTCTCTTGATCAATCAATGGATCTTCTGAAAAAAAATAGAGGAGCAAGCACAAAACTTGTTGGTGATCTCTAATGATATACTATCTTGCCTAACCACACTCAATCGAGAAAAAATCTATAGATCGTTAGGTTGCTTAGAACTGTGAAATTGACTTGGTCACTTAGTGAAGTTCAAAGCATAATCCTGGAGGTTTAACTATCCTTTATTCTTCAATGCACAACGAATAGGAGCTACTATATTTCTTTGGGCTTTTGAATTTCACGTTTTATAGAAAACTTTGGGGACAAGTGTTATAGGTCAATTTGGGCACCATTCCCAATGACCTAGTTAACTGGGCAGCATCTCCAGGACCGATGATCAAAGGGTCTATCATTCCCTCTCATCTCAGTTGCTATATGCTCTAAGACAGGAAACATTCATGAATCAAACAATATTTTCATCAAAGCAAGGCTTTTCCATGGTTTGAAGCTTATTATTAAACATGTGGGAGCTCACCAACACAGGCTCTAAGGGGCCTAAGTGCGCTGCATATGCAGGTAGCTCCATTCTGGGCTACTTTGAAAAGCACTTCCCTACATTCAAAGGTGCTTTGGTCACATTGGGAGTGAAATTCTCATTGTTTCGGAATCTCCACCTGGCCAGTGTCTTCTAGAAGGGTTCGCATGTGTCATGCTTCGGATCCAAGTTTCTATTTGACATCTACATGAATGGAAAACATGTATTTCCTATTTTTGGAATGAAATTTATTGCAAAACAACCTACAGTTCATCTATAAAGTGAAAACAAAGCTAAGTGTTCAAATAGGAAGAATTTGAGTAGAGAAATGCTGGAGAATTTTCAATAGAGAGTTTGAATTGTGGAGCTACTGGTGGAGAGACTTATGCTGTGATGAGACTAAGGAACTCTGCTGGAAGGTCATGATGAATCAGTCACTAGGTTGTAACCTCTCCTTCTATCATCAATAAAGAGTACTTCTTGTTTTTCCCTACATGCATCCATGTTTACTTTGATTTTCCATGTTGTAAAATCTTTTTTGATGAATGTAGTTTATGCTTAACTGATTTGTCTAATTAACTTGAATAGATATCTAGATTATTGTATCTTCTACTGTTTCAGTGCTCTTTCTTGCAGGAAGCATTCAGCTATTTGAAACCGCTTGAAGTTGAGGCTGTAGTGGAAGTGACAGAAAGGAGCCATTTGGAAGCGACTGAAACAAGTAAGCATCCAATCCTCTCTATATATTTGTTCTAAGTTAGGAAAAATGGGTAGTGCAGTCTTTCACCTGTTGTTCTAGACTAGAAACCGGTCTAGGGAAGCATAGTTTATCCGTAGATTACAATTCTGGCCCAACAAACTGGCGACTCCACTGGGGAGAATTTCTCTTGAATATTGGTGTTTTAGTCTCTGATAGGCTTTCTAAATCCACCCAGTAGTTATTTCACATAAATATTAGACATTTTCAGAGTTTAATTTTTTGAAAATGCAGCAAGATGATGGAGCTTAGTGAAATGAAGTCACCTTCACTAAGTGGGCCCGTAGGCTATTTTTGGCGCAAAGTCTATTTTTAGACTATGTCTATTTTTAGACATATGGAGCATGGTCCAGGGGTTGCAGTATGTTATTCTTGGAGTATTGGTCATGTTGGTAAAAATAGATGGACCTCTATTTTTAGACATTTAGGTCGAAGTCTATTTTTAGACTGCTTATCCTAAAAATAGAAAAGTCAAATATTATTTACCCTTAATAATATTTGGACTCTAAACTTCAGTTTACTCTCTTGGAGCACTTCAGTTCGAGCTACAGAAGTGGCTCATGCATCTGACAGAGGAATTACGCTATTCCTAGGGGTTTGGTTAGCTCATGCATGGTTGACTTCAGTTAGGACTTCAGTGGCAGAAGTTTGGTGGAGTTGATGAGACAGTTGGTGGAGTTGTGTTCGGTTTAACTTAGTTGAACTAGTTGTGATTATTTTAACTAGCTAATCAACTAGTAATGAGTGGAGTGAATTAAATATTATTTAATTCACTAATTATTAACTCATTATTCAACTCAAGAACACATCAGTTCACTACAGTGCATGGACAGTTCAGTGAAGACTAGTGAAAGAGGTAGGTGAAAGGGTTGAGATAGCTATCGGTTGTGACATTAGTTGTGCATGAGATTTGCACCACACTTGGAGGAAATTTCCCATGAGGATTGCGCTGTCAAGCCAAGGAGATTCGAACCTTGGATCTCTCATTAGACCAGCCTTGATTGCGCAATAGAGGTAGGCAATTAGTGGATGAGTTTTGAACCTGTGACTTGTTCAAAACCAAGCTAGTTTGTGTGTAACTTTATGAGATAGTACTGAGTACTTGTGAGGAGTATTGTGCTATGTACTGTTACATGTTCTCTCCATTATAATATACAGAATAGCTGAGGGGTTTTCATCTATAAGCTTTCCCCATACATACTGTGTAATGTGTGTGATGTTTTGATGATCTTTTGATCGCATACCGCTTGTTTTATTTCAGCATGTGTGATGATCTGAGTGGAAGAGATTATGTGTTGCATATGAATTCGAATTGATATGTGATCAGGATAATCTCAGTGGATAAATATTCATTATTCAACAAATTTCTACATGGTATCGGAGCGATCGGAGCAGAGATTGATCATCACAGTGATTACAAACTTATTTCGGTAGACAGAGTCTGCATGCGGGCCAGGTAGCCTCTGGATCCATCCTTTCCTTTGAAAGGTGATACATCCAGTAAATGCCCCTGCAGTCGATCTCTGTGCTAGAAATAATTTGTTCTCACAGATCAAGAGCGATTGAGCTTTGAGCTTGGAATTCGAATTTTGCAGCAGTTTGTTTTCTTGGTGCCGGAGTTGAAAATGTCTTTCAACGGTTTGCGACTCGAATATGCTCTTGAAGGCAGTTCGAATTATGTTGCATGGAAAGATCGCATGGAGGCAGTATTAGAAGATAATGGACTGAAGGATTTCGTAGATACGGATGTCCAAAAGCCCATTGATCCTGCTGAAGTCGAAGCTTGGCAAAAGAAGATGGCGAAATGTCGAAGGATTCTGTTGGAGGGCGTAAAGGATCACATTGTATCCAGCCTGCATGGAAAAGCTTCTCCATATTTAATGTGGAAAGCATTGACAGATCTATTCCAGAGTAAGAGCGACCAAAGGAATCTGGCACTCAAGGATAAGCTTAGAAACATTAAGATGGAGAAAGGCGACAATATCGCCAAATACCTCACGAAGTTCACTCAATGCAGAGATGAGTTGGGAAGTGTGGGGGTGACTGTCGAAGAAGAGGACATGGTAGACCTGGCTCTCCTTGGTCTTCCGAAGGCTTGGCATTCATATCAAGATAGTGTCAATGGTTGGGAGAAGTTGCCGGGATGGGAGCGCCTTTGGGCGGATCTCATGCAAGAGGAGACAAGGAGAACTACCAGGGACGGATCTTCATCCAAGGTATCTGATGAATAAAATTGCGCTTTGGCTGCCAAAGAAAAGAAAGGGAAGAGAAAGAAGGCTTCTCAGTCTGGTGCGAAAGGCAAGAAGCAAGAAATGTCCAAAGTGAAGTGTTTTCACTGTCACCAGCACGGACACTATGCCACAAATTGTCCGCAGAAGAAGAAAAATAAGAAGGCTGTCGGATTTGCAGCGGGAGAGGCATTGGCTTCTCAATTCGAACTGGATTTTTCACTGATCGCATGCTTGGTTTCAAGTGTCACAGGATCAGTTTGGTTCTTGGACAGTGGTGCGTCATTTCACATGACCGGAGATCGAGATCTGTTTTCAGATCTGGAGGAAAAAGATCTTGGAGTGCACATCGAGATGGGCGATGATGGTAGATACAGTGCGACTGGTATCGGTACCATTTCCTTTGAGAGGGAGTCTGGTAAACCTTTCATATTGAAGGAAGTTTTGCATGTTCCGGGATTGATGAAGAACCTGATCTCTGTGGCGATGTTGGAAGACAAGGGGTATGATGTGGTCTTCAGCGAAGGAAAAGCCTTCCTGCGCAGTAAGACTATTGGTGAGACCCAGAAGATAGGGGTTCGAGTCAAGAACCTTTATCAGTTGCAAGTAGATGGCTGCGCAGTAATGGCATGCAAGGCAGGAGAAGTGGTGAGCCGGGATGATGAGGGCGAACTGTGGCACAGGAGATTGGGCCACCTTCACCACGGAGCTTTGAAGATCCTGCAGCAGATTTCTACTGGGCTTCCTAAGGGCACTCTTGCGCAGTCAGATCAGTGCAAGGGGTGTACCTTGGGGAAGTATGTGAAAGCCACCTTTCACGAGAAGGATAGTCGCGCCACGACGATCCTTGAGAGAGTTCACAAAGACGTGTGTGGTCCTTTCTCAGTAGCTTCGATAGCAAAGCACAAGTACTATGTGATCTTTGTTGATGATTTCTCTCGGAAGTGCTGGATCTTCTTCATGCAGAAGAAGAGCGAGACATTTTCTAAGTTCTGTGAATTCAAGGCGCTGGTAGAGAAGGAATCGGGGAAGCATGTGAAGGCTCTCAGGAGTGAAAATGGTGGTGAATTCATCTCGGCTGAATTCAAAGACTTTTGCAGCGCAGAAGGGATTCGGAGAGAGCTCATCGCACCCCATAACCCACAGCAGAACGGGGTGGCTGAGCGGAAGAACAAAATGATCGTGGGTGCTGCACGGGCGATGTTGCATGATCAGGGCCTACCCCTTCACTTGTGGGCTGAGGCATGCAATACAGCAGTGTATGTGCAGAACCGTTGTCCTCACAAGGTTCTTGGCATGAGTACACTGGAGGAGGCGTTTTCTGGCAAGAGGCCTGATATTTCTCATCTAAGAATTTTTGGCTCACCTGTCTACATGCATGTGATGAAGGATGTCAGAAATAAGCTGGATCTGACCGCAGAGGTTGGAATATTTTTGGGGTACACTGATACACCTCACAACTATCGGGTGTATTTGTCAGATAGTTGCAAGACTGTTGTGCGACGAGATATCAAGTTTCAGGAGGAGAAAGCCATGCAATGTTCGCTTGAGAGGGAGCCACACTTTCATGCAGATGAGGAGCTGTTACTTCCTAAGGAGGAGCTTTCGGATGTGGATCAGCCACAAGAGGAAGTTCAGGAGGTGGAAGAAACCACCCATGTAGCGCCAACCATCAGAGGGCGCAAGCACACTACAGAAGCTGAGCGACTGGCTCGAGATGTAGAGAAGGTTGTAGGACCACCTACAGCACAGCGTAGACAGAGGCAGTCACCGGATCAGTACACTAGATACATGGCTCTTGTGAGTCAATGTGTCGTGACGGAGCCATCCTCTTTTGAGGAAGCTGTGGAGGAACCCGCATGGGTAGATGCCATGATCGAAGAATATGATTCGATCGTCAGAAACAGTGCATGGGAGATTGTCCCAAGACCGAAAGGGAAATCAGTGGTGGGTTCGCGATGGATCTACAAAGTGAAGCAGGCGGCTGACGGGAGTGTGGAGAAGTACAAGGCGAGATTTGTCGCCCGTGGCTTCTCACAGATCGAGGGGATCGATTATGAGGAGACCTTTGCACCTGTCGCAAGGTACTCTTCCATACGGACGATCCTAGCTCTCTCAACGCAGATGGGATGGCACATCCATCAGATGGATGTGAAGACTGCGTTCCTCAACGGAGTCATTGAGGAGGAGGTGTACATAGAGCAGCCTGAAGGTTTCGAGATCTTCAGCAGTGAGTCGCATGTGTGCCGACTCAAGAGAGCATTGTACGAGCTGAAGCAAGCACCTCGTGCTTGGTACACTCGCATAGACAGCTACTTCACCGGGCTTGGATTCTCCAAGAGTGAGGCGGATCCTAACCTGTACCAGATTGTGGTGGAGGGGAAGCTGTTGATCATCGTACTGTATGTAGATGATCTGATTTTTACTGGCGATGAGCAGTTGATACTTTCATGCAAGGAGGATCTTGCACGAGAGTTTGAGATGAAGGACTTGGGCATCCTTCATTATTTCCTGGGATTGGATATTTGGCAGCGCAGTGGAGGACTGTTTGTTTCTCAGGGCAAGTATGCCCGGGAGATTCTGGAGAGGTTCAACATGCATGGCTGCAAGCCTGTTGACACTCCTCTTCCTGGTGGTTGGAGGAAGGAGGATGCTACTTCAGCGGAGGTAGTGGATGCCATTGTCTATCGACAGTTGGTGGGGTCGCTTATGTATCTGGTCAATACACGACCCGATAATGCTGTTAACCAGCTTTTGCAAGCTATGGTTAAGCCTACCAAGCTCTTTTGGAAGGCAGGCAAGCATGCATTGCGTTATCTTAGTGGCACATTGGGATATGGTCTATGGTACAGACAGGAGGATGGAGCGAAGCTTTCCGGCTTCACTGATGCAGATTGGGCAGGGAGCCCAACGGATCGAAAGAGCACATGTGGAGGAGTTTTCAACATTGGGTTGACAGCATTTTCCTGGTACAGTAGGAAGCAGAGATCCGTGGCACTCAGTTCAGCAGAGGCCGAGTACATGGCAGCAAGCTTGGCTGCATGCGAGGCTATTTGGATGAGGAAGATCCTCGTTGGATTTTTCGGGTTGCACTTGGAGCCTACAATGATTTATTGTGATAACCAGAGTTGCATTAAAATCTCGGCTAATCCAGTATTTCATGATAGATCCAAACACATCGACATCAGGTACCATCATATCAGAGATTGTGTTCAGTGGAGAATCATGATGCTTTCATATGTTCCCACGGAGGATCAGGATGCCGACATCCTGACGAAGGCGCTCACCAGGAGCAAGTTCGAATTCCACAGAGGCAGGATAGGGGTTGCAGATAATCCATATCTTGCCGAGAGGGAGTGTTGAAAATGCAGCAAGATGATGGAGCTTAGTGAAATGAAGTCGCCTTCACTAAGTGGGCCCGCAGGCAAATTCTGGCGCAAAGTCTATTTTTAGACTATGTCTATTTTTAGACATATGGAGCATGGTCCAGGGGTTGCAGTATGTTATTCTTGGAGTATTGGTAATGTTGGTAAAAATAGATGGACCTCTATTTTTAGACATTTAGGTCGAAGTCTATTTTTAGACTGCATATCCTAAAAATAGAAAAGTCAAATATTATTTGCCCTTAATAATATTTGGACTCTAAACTTCAGTTTACTCTCTTGGAGCACTTCAATTCGAGCTACAGAAGTGGCTCATGCATCTGACAGAGGAATTACGCTATTCCTAGGGGTTTGGTGAGCTCATGCATGGTTGACTTCAGTTAGGACTTCAGTGGCAGAAGTTTGGTGGAGTTGATGAGACAGTTGGTGGAGTTGTGTTCGGTTTAACTTAGTTGAACTAGTTGAGATTAGTTTAACTAGCTAATAAACTAGTAATGAGTGGAGTGAATTAAATATTATTTAATTCACTAATTATTAACTCATTATTCAACTCAAGAACACATCATTTCACTACAATGCATGGACAATTTAGTGGAGACCAGTGAAAGAGGTAGATGAAAGGGTTGAGATAGCTATCAGTTGTGACATCAGTTGTGCATGAGATTTGCACCACACTTGGAGGAATTTCCCATGATGATTGCACTGTCAAGCCAAGGAGATTCGAACCTTGGATCTCTCATTATACCAGCCTTGATTGCGCAATAGAGGCAGGCAATTAGTGGATGAGTTTTGAACCTGTGACTTGTTCAAAACCAAGCTAGTTTGTGTGTAACTTTATGAGATAGTACTGAGTGCTTGTGAGGAGTATTGTCCTATGTACTGTTACATGTTCTCTCCATTATAATATACACAATAGCTGAGGGGTTTTCAGCTATAAGCTTTCCCCATACATACTGTGTAATGTGTGTGATGTTTTGATGATCTTTTGATCGCATACCGCTTGTTTTTATTTCCGCATGTGTGATGATCTGAGTGGAAGAGATTATGTGTTGCATATGAATTCGAATTGATATGTGATCATGATAATCTCGGTGGATAAATCTTCATTATTCAGCAAATTTCTACATAATTTGCAAATTTAGTGAGCCAAAAGGTAGCTTTTTCTTTGTTTACTGCGCTCAACGCAGCCTTGGCCAGGGCATAGTGCTTTGCAGAGAACTGTCTCCCTTGTCAGCCTACGTTGCAGAGCACTATCTCCCTTTGGAGACTGCATTGGCTCCTGAAAGGAACAAATCCCCTTGAATCTAACTTTGTATTTTTCTTCAGTTCTGTTCGCTGACTTGTTCTGAAAAGTTTAATGCTCTATTTGACCAGTAGCTTTATATATTTCTTCTCCTTTGACTGAAAATTTGTTCAATGTTGTTTTAAAAAGTTTTTCATTATCATTGACAAGTTGATTTCAAAGTACTTTTTATGGTCGCATTAAGAATTTTTTGCTTTCGAAATAGGAAATTGTTGTAAAGTCTTCATTTCCTTGATAGGAGAAATTGTTGTTGAAATCTTCGTTTTTCCTTCAAAAGAGAAATTTTTGTTTGTATTCTTCGTTTCTCGAAAGTAAAAATCATTTTGATTATTGATCTAGTGCACCTATTTTTCTTTCTGCATTCGTAAAATTAAGGAAACTGAAAATAAAAACTTGCATTTGCATGTAGGATTGTGTGTTTTTTGCAAAAGGAACATTAGGAAATCTGAATTTCGTTCATTGATTTTGTTTTTGTTCATTGATTTGTTTGCTCTCAAATTACTTACTCTCTTCCCTTAGTAGCTAGGTCTTTCATTGAAAAAGCTGAAAGTGAAAGTTTGTTTATCATTCGTAGCTTGCATTTTAGGAATTTCATATACATCATCGTGGTGAACCTGAAAGGAAAACTGTTAAGCAAGATCAACATAAAATAAATCTCAATTTACTTAACAATGCTTTGGAACATTAATGATAAAATTTAGAGGTATAGGCTAGAGACGTGTTCGGATGTTGTAAAACATAGCAGCTGTCGTTAACTTATCTGTGATACATTCCGAGTGTGATACCTCACTCCACGTACGTAAGTATATTGTAGCTCATCCACGTACTTTCGGGTATATCGGGTGGTGTTACAGTACGATAAGTATAAAGGGGTGCTCTCACTGTGCGGTTTCGCATCAGACAACGCTAATACGGACTTGGGCCTCCATGTACCTTCGGGTATATTTGGGAGGAAAAATTTTAGGTGCTATCCATCCATAGTGAACCGAGTCGTCCGCCTTGAAATTTTTATACACCAAACACAGCATTCGGGGAGATTACCTACCTATACTTTTTGGTTTGCTAAGAGGTATTTTGCAGTTCACAGTTTCCTGGTAAACCTTTTTGCCTAGCATTACCCTCTTTTTGTTTATTTTTTTTTGGATAAAATAAATAAGTAATCGTGGAAGAACATAATCCTACCCCCCGTCATTTGCGTAGATTAGCTTTGAAACCACCTTTACCACCGAAAGTTGTTTCTGGTAGGCACAGGTGATCACGATTTGCCGAATCGAGTAAAATTCATACCTCTGGTGAAACATCATCTTTTAATCCAGAGTTAGCTCAAATTTTTTCCACACATCCCGATTCGTTTACTGTTGTCAAAACGAAGCCTTCACAGTTACCCATGGTCATGATCCATTTAGTCACTGAGACCAAACCTCCTGGACCCAACGTTGTTCAATCACATATTGATTCAGATCCTGTCTCTTCTTTGCCAAAATATCTGAATCCTAATCTCAATAGCTGGATGTTGTTCCTATCTTGGTCATCCCACAAAGTTCTGTAACCACTGAAACTCCTATTTCACACAGTCAATCGTCTGAAATATATTTTGGGCCTGACGGTGAAGTTCTTCCTCCTAGTTTAATCGCGATTGAAGAAATCCCTCAACCTTGTTAGTATGAATCCTTTGTCGAAGTGTACGAAAAAGGACCACTTTAGCTACACATAACTAATAGCCCTAACAACAAAAGTGGCTGCCAATATCCTCAGATCTACGGTTAGTTGAACATAAAAGAGCTGCAAAAACCAGATCTATGCATGGAAAGACATTAAGCAGAAAAAACAAGGGTTTGCTCCATATACCAATAGACAAGACAAGAACAATTTTTGAAAGAATTTTTATATTAATGGGGCACCTGGGAGGAAAACAAGAAGGCGTATCCAATTCTCCTTAGTGGGATGGGTTCTTGGAAGTCCTCAGCACTTCAGATCTAAGATTTCTCTCTCTTGTTGGTGTAGAAAACCCACACAAAGAATGGAACTCAAAGGGAGCTCACACAACAAATGGTAGAAAAATGGGACCAAGTGTATAGATCTAGAGTGATCTAATAAGCAACAAAAGGTGAAGAATGGTAGGAAAAACCCTCCTATTTATAACAAAATATTGGGTCATTCTAGATCTTGGTGCATGGGTTAACCAGATCTAGATCCACTTTTTATGGAATATTTTATTATATTTGTTGGAGGGAAAAGGTACTTGACTTGGGTCAAATCCCTTAATTTGTCAAAAATAAATAAATAAATGATTTATTTATCTTTTTAAGGAAGCGGTTAGAAGATAATCAAATAAATAATGATTTATTTAATTATTTAAGGAAGTGGTTGAAAGATAATTAAATAAATAATGATTTATTTAATTATTCGTGGGTGATTTGGTCATATTTAACAAGGAATATTATCTAAATAAGGTTTAAATAATTATTCCTAGAAAATAATAAGATAAATGAAGGTTTATCTAATTAATTTCTTTGATTTTGGGTTAAACATGACTGGGAATAATAATTAAATTATGGTTTAATTAATTATTCCATGAGGAAAATCAAACAAATATAAGTTTGTTTAATATTTCCTTTTGGGGTTTCCTGTTTTAACATAGTGAAGGCAATTTTACTTAGGGTAAAATTGGTCTTACATGGTGTACTTTGGTCCATCTAATGATAATAGGTTAGATGACCAAAAAATGGTGTAACAAACCTGATACACCTTTAAGTCAAACCCACTTTGGGGGAGACCTTTACCTGTACCAGTCATTTCCTCAATTGTTTCCATCTGCTTTTGTTGATCCTATTGCCATTCAGTCTCCCGTCGATTTTCAAGGGTATACACTTGGTCAAACTACCATTTCTGAACCAACATCTTCGGTTAGGTCTACTGTTCCAATTACGTCAGCTCCTACCCTCGCTACTCCGTCGATGTTTACAACATCACCAGAGTCATATTTTCACGGTGGCCCTTCGGTCCCAACAGGTTACAAATTACTATCCAACACTTTCTTTGGTTCACCTTCACGTTCATGGTCTTTGCCAATGTCATCATCTGGTGTTTTAACTGGTGGTCCTATAGTTAGTACTGAATGACTTGATTCATTAAATCCAACATTAGGGCAATATCAAGTCGGTCATTATGGGTCAAATCCTTTATCAATTGGACTCCCAGCATTCGGTGAACAATATTTTCTGTCTTATTATCCTCCTTATGCTAGGGGGCAACCTTTGGTTACCCAATATGACAGTACTCAGTCACTTTTTGGTCAAACTAATGTTGATTTAAATGTTTGTCAATGGCAGCCCACTCTACCTATCCAACTACAAACGGTTGTCCAATCATATCAACCAATTCAACCTGTTACACTGACTTCAATACCACTTGTTAATACATCTATACCCCTATTACAACATCAAAATCTTGTTCATCAACCTTATCAGGTGAGTTCTTCAACTCAATATCATCAAATGTTGGGTCCACAAACTCAAATTCCCTTGGTTAATTTACAACAACCTGTGTCAGTGATCATTTATTCACAAGCTAGTCCACCATTTTATGGGGTGTCACAAACGCAATCTAGTTATACATATCAACCGCATCCAACTTATACAAATTTTGGTTATAATCTTGGTGTACAGACCCCTTGGCAACCACAGGCGCAAATTCTGCAAACTTCATTTCAACAAGTAACATATCCAGGTTTTGGTCAACAACACTCTCAAGTGTTTTCCCTGCAAAACAACCCCTATCTGGATTACCAGCAACAAATTCCATATGTCGGTGCTCAAAGACATGTTTCCCAAGCAATTCCATTTGATCTTGGCTATGCTCAACCTAACCTTAATAGACAATTGCCTTTTGTTGCAACCTTGGAATTAGATTTAAACCAGTCAACTAATGATCCTATCAATTATGCTCCTTGGTGGCCGGTGATACCACATAAGTTACCCTCCGACATTCCTAAATTCAATGGAAACCCTGGAGAAGACCCATCAACTCATGTTATGACTTATCATTTATGGTGTTCATCAAATTCCCTAAATGATGATTCTGTTCGATTACATCTTTTTCAGAGAACGCTTACAGGTCTGGAAGCTAAATGCTACATTGAATTACCTAGAACTTCATTTGACAATTTCACTACTTTGGCTACTACATTTTTGACCCATTTCCAGTTACCGATCAGATACGAAATTGGAATGGAACTCTTGACCAACTTCAAAAAAAGCAATGCTACTTACGTTTCAAATCATATTCATGAGTGGCATCACCGTTGACAAATGGTTAAGACATTTGTTCCTGATCAGCTACTTGCTGAATGGTTCATCAAATCCTTGTTACCATCTATAACAGAGGATGTGGCTAAAGGTGGCATTGTCACAGAAGAGCAAGTCATCGCTCGTGCCCAGTATTTAGACTTGATTTATACTCAATCTGGCACGCTCTATGAGAAAATACCAAATGCTCCAGGATCTAATTTCAATGTTCCTCCTCAAATAAAGGATTCTCATGCCAGAGACGGCTTGATAGGTACTGTAAATACACATAACAATACTACATTTGATCCAGCTCCTACTTCCGAAATCAATGCTGTCTCATTTGATAAAGGCAAAAGTGATAAGCAACCAGGAAGTAAGAAAAAGGGGAAATCAAAGAAAAAGAAAACTTCTAACCCGCAGGAACAATCATCTGATCAACCATCAGGACCAAGGAAACCTCGTTATCCATGCATAATCTGTAATGAGGAGCACTTTGTTAGGGATTTTCTTCACCATGCTGAAGCCTCAAAAATCATCAAGACTTCAAATGCATCAGCTGTGTTAACAGACCCATTTCCAAATCCAGACGCAAATTTAGTTGCTATGGATCCAGCTCCTGGTTCCTAAGTGTTAATGTTATCTAATACAAAACCTTCACAAGATATTTTGGTGTCGACGCGGAATAAAGACTATGGTAATCCAACTAATCAACCTACTACCTTGACAACGAATCCATCTACTGAATCAGTACCACCTCCAGTTATTCCTGAATTGACGATTAAGCCATCGAAGGGAGTAATTCATAAATTGACATATAATCCTCGAGCAAGAGCTGCACAAAATTATAATATAGTTGAATATTTAGTTCAATCCCATTCAGCTATGTCTGCTCTTGAGGTATTACAAAATTGTCCCTCCCAGAAATAGGCTTTATTGTCGGCCATTGGTGGAATTTATCCGACTGATTCTAATCTTGTCGTCTTTAATCATACGGGCTATGTGCCACAACTACCAGCAGAATTGGCATTCTCCATCCAAGTAAATGTTCTTAATCACCTTGTTCATCGCACTATTATTGATGAGGGAGCATCTACATGCATTATGTCTCTAAACTGTTGGAAATCACTTGGCTCACCACGATTATCACAACCATCAACGACGTTGAAGGCTTTTGATGGAATAACATATAAACCTTGTGGTATTATCAATAACCTGCAAGTTGAATTAGGGGGAAAAACAGTAAGTATTCATATTGAGGTTGTTGACGGACCCCTTGACTATAATATTTTACTTGGAATACCATGGGTATATGCGATGACTGCAATTGTTTCTACATATTTTAGAATGGTTTCCTTTCCTCATAAAGGTACTATTACAGTCATTAATCAACTGTCCTTTTTTGCCTCTACTTTGCAGGCAACTGGAAGCGTTCCATATGTTCACTTACCCCAACTAGAAATCTAGAACATTGGTGTAGGACTCTTAAAGGATTCCACTCTTATGGGATCCTTTGCATTACCACCACTTGTGACGTCGGCAGAAATTGAAATCATAGAGACCTGCTACATGATCTCTTCCACTCCATCTGGCTTAAGGAAGAGTACGAGTGATTTTGATATTTCTACATTGGACAATGTTTTACCGCTCAGCCTTATTGAGCTACAATAGCCATCAATCTATTTGGCATGGGTGGCAAATCAGAAATCAATGTTGCCGAGTGTTTGGGTTGATCTTTCATTAGATTTTGGTACTCCATCTGATCCGTTTTCCTCAAAATTTTTGACAGATGAAAATATTTTGGAAGCTATGATGGCAGAAAGAGAACCATGGGAAGATTATCATCATTGTTCCCATCTTCCAGATTATGAAGAAAATAATCTTAGTGAACTATATCACCCATCCATTCAAAATTTCTTTTCGAATTCTTTTCCGATTAATGCAATTGAATCTGAGTGAAATTTATCAAACATTGAAGAAACGATTTCTATCGATATTTCGACTAAACCTGGCGTTGTAGAAAATATTCATGTCGGTGTATCTTGTTCTCCATTAGAACTTGATTCATATCACTCTCTTTTTCATGAATTTCGTGACGTATTCACTTGGTCTTACAAGGAAATGCCAGGCATAGATACTAGTATAGTTGAACACACTATTAATATGTATCCGGATGTCAAACCGATGCGTCAACGGCTTCATCCTGTTCATCCGAAGAAATTCGTGGCCATCAAAACCATTAGGGGAATTTTGAGGTCTAAAATAGGCCTCCTAAGGAAATTATAAAATAATAGTGGAAAAAATCAAATAATATTTGATGACATCATCAAATTTTAGAGGGAAAAATGAAAAAACTACTTTTTCAATTCATATTTTCAACTTATCTCCCAAAGTTTTTACTCAAATTTCGAGCGGGAGTACTCGTTGGATGCGGAATTTGATTCCCTCATCAAGGAGCACTCATGTGCTCAATGCTCCACTTTTAAAATGAGTCCACACACATAAAAACAGATATACATTAAAAAACTGTTTATCATTTTTGTATTTCTCATTTTTAGGCTCAAATTCATCATTATTACATGAGTAACCTCCTGGATGATAGATTCCCGCATGCGTACTCCCATAAATTGATAGGGACGGGAGATAAGTTGAAAATACGAGTTGAAAAAGTAGTTTTATTATTTTATTATTTTTAATATTTTTACTTTTTTACTCCAAAAATGGTGAATCATCCCCCATGGTTGACATCATCATCTTGAATCCTATTGGTTCTTATAAATTTTATTTTGGTTGTACATTTTTCTTAGGAGGCCCATTTTAGACCTCAAAATTCCCCTAATGAGAAGTTGAAAAACTTTTGCGTGCTGGTTTCATTTACCCTGTTTCGCTAACTGAGTGGGTTTCCAATATCATTCCTGTTATGAAAAAACAAGGAACCATTAGAGTGTGTGTTGATTATCGGGATGTTAATTAGGCTTGTCCAAAAGACAACTATCCTACACCCTTTATCGACTAGATTATTGACGATTGTGTTGGATGTGAAATATTTTCTTTCATGGATGGATTTTCTAGCTACAATCAAATCAATATCCGCCGAGATGACCAACATAAGACAACATTCATCTATCCCTGGGGCACATTCGCATATCGGAAACTTCCATTTGGTTTAAATAATGCTGGGGAAACTTTTTAGAGAGCAATGGATTATGCTTTCAATGACATCAAGCACATTGTTCAACCATATCTAGATGAGTTACCAGCGCATTTACGAAAACGGACTGATCACCCAATGCATTTGAGAGCCATTTTCTTACGCTTCCGACACTACAGGATATGCCTCAATCCACACAAATGTGTGTTTTGTGTTGGTTCTAGTCGATTGCTTGGATTCGTAGTCTCAAAAGAAGAAATTTGAATAGACCCACTGAAGGTACAGGCCATTCTTGATTTGCCTGCGCCCTCAAACTTACTTCAGATACAGAAACTTCAAGGAAAGGCTAACTTCCTAAGAAGGTTCATTCCAAACTACGCTGAAATGGCTAAAGAATTTACTCGATTATTGAAAAAGGGGGTTCCCTTACATTGGGACCAAGTTGCGCAAGCTTCTTTTGATGCTGTCAAGGACCATCTTGTCTGAGCGTCATTAATGTATGCTCCAAATTATCAGAATGATTATTTCCTATATATCACCGAGCCTGAAACAACCATCGCTATGATTTTGGTCCAAGTAGAAGATGGAATTGAACTTCTGATCTATTATTTGAGTCATAATCTCAATGATACAGAAGTTAAGTACTCTTATGTAGAAAAGCTTGCCTTGGCAGCTATTCAAGATGTCCAATGATTTCACAATTATATCCTTCTTCGAAAAACAACAATAGTTTTGGATTGCAACCCCATGAATTACATCTTATCACGTCAATTGCTGGGGGGGGAATATTCAAAATGGATCGTCATTTTGCAGGAATTTGATTTGGAATTTACCAAATCCAAGTCAAAGAAGTCTTTAGTTTTGGCTGAGCTTCTCTGTGACCTTCCCTGTGATAGTACTGCAACTACGTTAGAACCATCTATTCCAGACGAGTCTTTGTTTCTGATTGGATCATCTGATACTTGGTATGGGGATTTCATCATTTATCTCCAAACCCAAACTTTTGGACCTAATACCTCTCGCTCTGATCAACGACGTATTCGATACCAAGCAAAAGATTATTTGATCGTCGGCGATACACTTTATCGTCATGATGTTGATACCATTTTAAGGAGGTGCCTTACTCATGAGGAGGCCGAAAAAGTGTTAAATGATTGTCATGCTGGGGCTTGTGGTGGACATTTATCTGGTTATGCTACCGTGCAGAAGATACTTCGCGCCGGTTACTTTTGGCCTGCTATATTTCGAGATTGTATCCTCGCAGTCAGAAGTTGTCATGCATGTCAGATTTATGACCGTAAAATCCGCAAACCACCAGCGCCAATGCATCTTGTTGTCTCTGCTGGACCATTTACAAAATGGGGTATTGATTTCATGACCTATAACCCTCCTTCATCTGGGGGGCACAGTTATATTATTGTCACAATCGAATATTTTACCAAATGGGCCGAGGCGATGCCTACATTCAACAACACAAGACAAACAGCTGCATTGTTTTTCTTCAACCATGTTATTGCATGGTTTGGGGTCCCACAGGCTATAGTTACAGATCATGGGAAGCATTTTCGTAACCATATGATGTCTAAATTGACAGCCAAGTTAGGATTTTCGCATGATAATTCTACACCTTATTATCCACAATCGAATGGACAAGTTGAGGCTATTAACAAAATTCTTAAATGAATGCTTCAGGGAATGATAGGAGTCTGTAAAAGGAACTGGCACTTGATCCTGTACTCCGCCTTGTGGGCGTATCGAACCTCGGTGAGAAACGCTACCGGATTTACTCGTTTTCAATTTTTGTATGGTCTGGAAGCTATCTTACCAATCCAATGCGAAATATCATCGTTAAAACTCGCGATAAACTTGTTACCTAACACCTCTAAAGAAGAAGCGCATCTCCTTAACCTCATCCATCTAGATGAAATGCGTTGTGAAGCCCAATTGGCCAACGAAGTGCATAAGAGATGTAAAGGCGCAATACGACACAAATGTCCAGCCTCGCATCTATTCAGAGGGTGACTTGGTCCTTCTTCACGACCAAGAAGCTGATAAATTAGGTACAGGGAAATTTGAGCCGTTATGGCATGGCCTCTACATTTTCAAAAGAGTTCTTGCTAAAGTTTCGTACCAGTTAGTTGATTACGATTGGATTCCATTGGCACAACCTAGAAATGGGTTGTATCTTAAATGTTGCTATGCTTAATCATGAGCGTAGTAATTTTTTGTATTATATTGTTTATAAGTTGTTGATTTGCATTCACTATCTTAATTTTTTTTTAGAGTTTTCTTGACGTTAGTAATCTGCTTTACATTTTATGGTAGATGTCTGAATGTTCAGAACGATTTGTTGGATATGCTGATGGTGCTAGTCATAGTACGTAGAATCTATCCTCTACAACGTGGGCCATTTTCGCTCCGAACGGCTAGTTAGTGAGTTTTCAAGGGATTTGTATTGGTAGATCGACGAACAATATTGCTAATTATAGCATGTTGATCGAACTTCTCTCTGATGCTATTTAATTTGGTATTAACTGCATAATCACCAGGTTAGACTCAGAACTTATGATACTACAACTTACTAGTGTTTATACTGTTAAAAATCCAACACTTCTTAGATTGTTCCTAAGAGTTCAACTTTTGGAGAGACATTTTAATTTCATTCAATATCAACACATTTCCTGAAATCTGAACACTTTAACTAATTCATTAGCTAATCAAGTTTTAGATAGACATTTGCGACATAGGTAAAGAAAACATTCACATCATTGAATAGGATTGCATATTAAACATAGGAAAAACTTTAAAAACATATAGATAGATAGTTATAGGTTTTTTACAAAATTTATGCCCAAGACACGTTGGTCATCTGACCTCAAAATGTATGCAAAAAGTCATAAGTAAACTAGTGGTGCTCATGATAGCACGCTATAGATCTAGCAATCCTACGGAGCAACCGCATCCAACGGTTAGGAACCCCAACTGTGTGTCGCTCCAGTCGCATGGGAAGCTCTTCGATCCAACAATCTGGAATTTCTAAGGTCAACCCCTCTATGTGTTGCTAGAGCTCAGCAAGAGTCTCAGCCATATCAAGGTCCTGAAGGACTGCTCTCCCGACATCCTTCTCTGTTGGCACATCCACTTCATGCTCTGGTTCCTCTACTAGTTGAACGTGACCGAGATATGCATTACATTAAAAAATTTTGTTTAGTCTTGGAAATAAATCAAAACACAAAAAAATTTGTATAAACCTTATAAAAATCAAAAAACATGGTCAAATCAATCTTACCTATTACACCCCACTGAGCGCCTTCTAGTAAAACTAGATTTGGATCTCCTTGGAAGTCGACACCTGCATATGCATACCCATTGATGGTGACGATATGTCGCCTGAACCAGGCGAAGAATGCAATCAAGAACACAACGGTAGATTGGCCTGAACTCCGACCCATGAGTTCTACCCGTCTCTGCATTCGAGGATCTCTAGGACTAGATATATCCAATGTTACATGTTGTGGCTGTATCAGTGGAATCCGTTCCAAAGCGAAGGAGATAAGGATAGAACCATAACTGAAATTTTTCTTCCTTCCTCCCTATGCATTATTTAGTTGTTCCTTTATCTAAGATAGAACAGCTTCAGACCAATTGAAAACTGTTGGCTCTAAGCATTCCAACGCATACTGCATATATGATCTGTTTGCCACATGGAGTGTAATAGTGCCAACTAGTTTAGCAATCATGAATAGGATGGTTCTCAGAGGCAAATCCATGACATCACAGATGTTTATTTTTCCATATTTGCTAGGTTCTGACCTCGGATAGCAATACTGCATAACATAATCCCTCAATGTTTCTCCTCCAACGGTAGATCCTGTGAGTGTAATGGGAAAACCTCTCCTCAAAAAACCTGTGAGAAAATACACGTCCTCAACTGTTATGGACAGCATTTGATTTTTTATGTGAAATGCCTCTTTCACTGGATCCCATGCTGAAACAAGGAACTCCAAGAGTTCTATTTGTTGCCTCATTCTCGACAATTTAAACTACTTAAGCAGCCTGCAATCTCTTAAAGCTCTTACAGTACCCAGATAATTCAAGGCAATCATATCTTGTTCTTCATGTTCTCTTTCTCTCCATGTAATCATCATTATTATCTAATGGAAATCTGAAAATCAACCACAAGATCCATTAGATACCATTCATTACAAAAAACTAGGCAAATTTTGAGCACATCTTGAAAATAAAAAACATGAACTGTGCCCAACGCACTCCCTAGGTGAAGACAGTGCATTGCATATGCAGGTACCCTTCACTGTACCTGCTATGCAATGCAGGTTTCGATGTACAAGGGTGGATTGCCCTCATTTTGGGAAAAATTTACCCTAGGGGCCTCAAAACCCTAAAAGTTTGTAAAGAATGGAAAATGACTACTGAAAGAAAGAGGAGGTTTTTACTACTGACTTGGATCAGACGGCAATGAAATCCATCCACAGAAATGACTATAATCAACGACTGAATTTTGGGGGCAAAATCAGGTTCAGAGCTCCAAAATGCGAATGGTAACTATGGAATGGTAAAATGAATAGTGAAACTACTTTATATAGTCATTTAAGTACTTGCAAGTTAAATTTATTGCTATGACTATGGTTTTGTTATATTTTTATCATGAAACAGGTATTTTTAATTCAATTTCTGTTGTTCTGAACAGGAATTACAACTTATGAACAAATTAGTCATGCAGATTTATTTCAAAGAAGGACTTGACCACAAAGCATAATTTTTCTCCTTATTTTTCGAGCTTTGATAAAAACGAAAAAGGATTTGAAGCACACTTTTATCTCTTTTTGGAGCTTCGATAACAGTGAAAAAGCCACCCCAGAGTCTTCTTTCATCTCTTTCAGACTCCGATAATGTGAAAAGATTGCCGAGCACTTGTCATTTTGAGCTCATTAAAGTAAATGAATTGATATCTACTCAGTATAAGTTTAACCCTTTTTCAAACTGAGATAGATTATTTAGGAAAAATGAATACCTTGGTTAAACATGACCAAAGAGGTTCTTTTAGATATCATTTTACACTTTTTTGGATCTAAGAGACAAATTTACGAAAAAGTACTTTTAGAGTCCTCTTTCGTCCTCTTTTTCAAACTCTCTAAACATGAAAAAGGATTGGGCTGTCACTATCGTTAAGCTCATTAAAACATAAAATAGCAATGGGCTTGTCAATCATGGAAAGAATCGAGTTTCATTCATCACTAGACTCATTAAATTATTAAATAGCGATACTTCATTCTTTATTTTCCCAAAGGGTTGAATTATACATCAAGCAAATGTTATCCTCGTCAAGCTTGTTAAAAAATAAAGAGGTACTAGTCGACAAATGACCGGGGAAAATTCGGGAAAAGCAAGCAAAGTTTCTTTTTGGTAGCAAGTCGCTCTTGAACATGACACTTCTTTCACTCCATGTTCGTGACTGTTTGGGTTGGGTAATCATCTTGATGGTTCATTCACACCTATGGTTCATCATACCTTCACTTTGGTTTTGGGTCAGTGCTTCCAACTGATCACAGTGTCACCGATATGTTCAAGAGAAGTCATCCAGTGATTTAGAACTCATCCATCTACAATACTCATAAACCTTCATTTTCGTGACCGTCATCCCTGACAATTGTTATATCAAGTCATACCCTTGTCTCCGAAATCAGTAACTCTAGTTTTGCAATAAGGTGACTTCCTGTCTACTAAAAATAAATATCCAAGAAGTTCACTTAAAAACATCAGATTCTAGTACCATGAGGCTTGTTACAGCATCGAAAAGATCCTAGCTTCCGGACTTTTTACCGAAAGATTTTGTTTGGCATTCGACATCAAATCATCTATTCATGCCTTACGAAATGTACTGCAATACCTTGAGGGCCATTTTCATTAATGGTGGCTCTCTCGCATTTGTTAACGGCTTTCATTATTGACTGGTAATCAAACGATGTTTTTCCATGTTCGATGACAAATCATATATTCTCATGGCTAGACTTGTATCTGAATGATCGAGTGAATGAGATAAGAAGACCCTAGATCTAGTTTCAACCATCCAGGCTGTGATTTCAGGATTGTTGTACACATCATTTGTACGGTGACCTTACATACAGATTGTCATCCAAACATGGGCCTATATCTATAGGCAATGTCTGCATCTGGGCAACATTCCAATGTAGACGACTTTCTGAATTATGTACATGTTATTAGATTGTTTTATGTGCTGACTATGGGAATGCCTACCCTTAGCAATTATGATCAATAGAGGATTTATCATGATGTAATTTATTGTAAGATTGATGCAGGTGACCATTCCTCTTTGTTTCCAATCTCATCACAGTGTAAAGCATCTCAATCAAATGTTCTTATTATTTGGATCTCATGCTTTAGGGGGCAATTGTTATAGGTCAATTTGGGCACCATTCCCAATGACCTGGTTAACTGGGTAGCATCTCCAGGACCGATGATCAAAGGGTCTATCATTCCCTATCATCTCAATTGCTATATGCTCTAAGACAAGAAACATTCATGAATCAAACAATATGTTCATCAAAGAAAGGCTTTTCCATGGTTTGAAGCTTATTATTAAACATGTGGGAGCTCACCAACGCAGGATCTAAGGGGCCTAAGTGCGTTGCATATGTAGGTAGCTCCATTTTGGGCTGCTTTGCAAAGCACTTCCTGACATTCAAAGGTGTGTTGGTCACATTGGGAGTGAAATTCTCATTTTTCTAGAATCTCCACTTGGCCAGTGTCTTCTAGAAGGGTTCGCATGTGTCATGCTTCGTATCCAAGTGTCTATTTGACATCTACATGACTGGAAAACATGTATTTCCTATTTTTGGAATGAAATTTATTGCAAAACAACCTACAGTTCATCTATAAATTGAACACAAAGCTAAGTGTTCAAAGAGGAAGAATTTGAGTAGAGAAATGCTGGAGAATTTTCAATAGAGAGTTTGATTTGTGGAGATTCTGGTGGAGAGACTTATGTTGTGATGAGACTAAGGAACTCTACTGGAAGGTCATGATGAATTAGTCACTAGGTTGTAACCTCCCCTTCTATCATCAATAAACAATACTTCTTGTTTTTCCCTACATGCATCCATGTTTACTTTGATTTTCCATGTTGTAAAATCTTTGTTGATGAATGTAGTTTATGCTTAACTGATTTGGCTAATTAACTTGAATAGATATCTAGATTATTGTATCTTTTGTTGTTTCAGTGCTCTTTCTTGCAGGAAGCATTCAGCTATTTGAAACCGCTTGAAGTTGAGGCTGTAGTGGAAGCGACAGAAAGGAGCCATTTGGAAACGACTGAAACAAGTAAGCATCCAATCCTCTCTATATATCTATTCTGAGTTAGGAAAAACGGTAATGCAGTCTTTCACATGTTGTTATAGAATAGACACTGGTCTAGGGAAGCGTAGTTTATTCGTAGATTACAATTCTGGCCCAACAACAAGAACTGGAATTACACCAGTGCTCTTTTAATCAGGAGCTCAAAATTTTTTCTCAAAATTCAAAGTTACAGGATTGGGTTCAAATGAGAATGGTTGCGTATATCTCGTATTCCTAATTCCGGTGCCATGATTGGTTTGAAAAATCGATGTCGTATGAGGAAGATATCACGTCCTGATCAAAATGACAAATAGGTAAATTTGTGATAGTTTGACCAGGTTTAACTGGGATGCACAGTCAGTGAAGTGGAATGTACAGTTAGCAAAAGGGAATATTCCTTCTATTGGACCACTCGCTGGTTGACAAGTATCAAATTTTTATTCGTGGTATGGTTTGGAGAATCCAATCAGAGGTTTCCATGTGGCTAGCCCTAAGGCTACCACATGGCCCTATAATGGCATTGTAAAATTTTGTTGAGGGCCTACAGGAATCAACCCCCAGACCTCCCACTAGGCACGTGCACGTCTAACCATCCGAGCTACACAATGGTTCTTAACCTCTAAGGTTGCGAGTTGTATTTATGGTGTATAGAATTCATAGTTGGGGGTTGGGAACCACTAGCGGTCCCAACCCTCCGGCGGTCCCCGCAATGTTGTGTCACATGGAACGTTAAAAATTAATGTTAATAACCGCAGTCTATGCAAAAACCCACCAAAAGTTCTGCGTTGTATGATATCACATGCAAAAATTTAAAGTTAACCTCACACGATCAACTCTAACCAATAGCTTCAACCACGATTTCAACTCTTTCAAACCACATTTTATGCATCAGTTCCACCAACGGTTATGTAACCCGTGGTTTGGGGGTGTGCATGTGGCCACCCCCAACTGCAAACTTTTAATGTAGCGGTCAATTCGGCGGAAAGTTAGTGGGCGCACCAAAATTGGCAGCGTATGCCTTTTTTCACTCTAGTTAAGTGGAGTTCTCCACTTTTAGTGGAGTTCTCCACTTTTAGTGGAGCTTTCCTTGGTGAAACTGGGCAAAAGTGTAGGAGGCCCAATTTTCGACCATTCAGAGTGAATGAAGAGTCATTTTTGACTAATTGGAGCATTTTGGAGCCATTGGTATAGAGAAAACAGCCATTAGAGCACTGTAGCTACATGTAATAGAAATATTTTGAGCATAATGAAATATGGACAAGCCATTGGGAGCTGGACCAGTAGATGTAGCCCAGGAGGGGTGAACTGCTTCATCATGCCTGCTGTGTAAATTTCATGTGGTGACATATTTCTCTATTTTACATTACTATTCAATGTTATTTAAGCTTGTTTTATGCTTCTAATTCACTAAAACACATCTACAATTCATGGACAAAATCCTCAATCCTTATGCAAAGTAATGAAATGATTATGCACATGTTTTGAAACTAAACAGAAACTTAGCCCATAAAAACTAATACAATCATTTCATATCAGATTGGTATCAGAGCTGGTGTTTTTTCTCTGGTGTTGTTTAGTGCAAATAATTGTTTAACTTTTTGCAAGTTTTAAATGCTTACAAGGCTCAAGCTCAAAAGAGGAGAAGGCAAATTGGTGGAAGCAGAAGGGTCTCAAAAGGAGGCAAAGAAAACGAGAGAAAGATTGCCACAATATCCACCACTTAGTTCACCTCCTAAAGAAGCAGAAGTTCCATTAAGCATCCCTCATGAGGAAGGATAAATCCATGATGAAGTTGACCCTAAAGAGGAAGAAAGAGAGTTCAGGAAATAATTTCTTGACATGACTGATATGGTTAGAATCCTTTATCAAGAAAGGAATGAGAGACTGGAAGGAGAAGGATCTAAACTTCAAAAGGAAGGAAAATGATCTTGAGGAGGTCAACATGATGAAGACAAGTCAAAGAAGGGAAATGGAGGAAATGGAGGCAATGGAGAGCCATCATCCTCACCCTCATCATCGTCATCCTCTACTTCTTCTTCAGTACATCAGCCACACAAGTAAAAGAGCACTGGTAAAAATCCTTTTTTAAAACTTGATGTTAAGTTCGAATTGCCAATGTTTAATGGTGAAGTAAACAAAAAAAAGCTAGATAATTGGATTAGACAATTGGAGGTCTATTTGAGAATACAGACCCTTCAAGATGATGATAAAAAATTCAATTATCTTCTTTGAGAATGGAAGGTGCAACTCTTGTTTTGTGGGAAGCCAAGATAAAGGAATAAATTAAGAAGAATGGTAAGATTATTCTATCATGATCAGATTTTATTACTGCTATTAAACAACAGTTTTATCCATTAGATCATATGCAGAAAGCCATCATGAACTGGCAGAACTTTAGGCAATTAAAGGGACAAAATGTGTAAGAATACACCCAAGAATTTAGGATAAGAGCTCTCTTATTAGGGGTGGATTTGTAGAGCCAAGATATTTTGCTAAAGTACATAGGAGGCTTACATAGCTACCTAAAACATACTATTCTCATGTTTAACCCCACCAGTCTAGATGGAGTTTTTTTTCATGCCACACATCTAGAAGCTAGAGGAAAGAACATTTCTGAAGATGGTAGAAAGAAACATTTTAAGGGTAAAGCCAAGGAAAAGACCTCAAAAGGTAAAAAAAAAAGAATTCATATATTAAGAAAGAGGGAGAAAAAGTGACTTGTAAACATTGTACAAAATAAGGCCACGTTGAAACTCATTGTTGGAAATTACATCATGAATTGAGGCCAAAGAAACCCAATAACAAAGGGAAACAAAAAACTGCTGCTACAACTCAACATGATTTAGGATATGATTGTGGTGATGAATCTAAAATTATAGCCATGAGATTGAAGAACATGAAGGGAAAAGAAATTGAAACTAAACCCAGTACCAATACATCAAACTATCACATAAATACTCCAAATGAAGAAGAAGCAATAGAATTGTTTCATGTGAGGGTCATATCCAAGCATACCAAGATTGACACATTGTTTGACAGTGGGTCACAAGAAAACTTAATCTCTGAAGATTTGGTCAAGAAACTTAACCTTGAGACCATACCACATCCAAAACCATATCCATTGGGTTGGATTGGTAAGGATGCAAATCTACAGGCTTCAAAGAAATGTATATTGGGGTTTGCAATCACTACAAATTTTGTTGACATAGTTGAATTAGATGTGGTTTCGATTGACATAACTGGTATTGTATTAGGGAGTACTTACTTGTATGATAGGAAAGCAATCTTCCATCGCCATGAGAACAAGTATCATTTATTCAAATATGGCAAGGAGTTATTTGTTAGAGCACATTGCAAGAAGACAAACATTGCTATGGTAAATGCTGGACAGGTAAAGAGGCTGGTAAATTCAAGTAAGAATTATGTTCTTCTTATGATTAAGCCTAAAGCTGACATTAATCATGAATATTTTGAGGGATGTGATCCTAATTTGAAATTAGATTTATATGATGTCGTTAATAGACATCATGAGATGTTTCAGGAGCCAACAAGATTTCCTCCAAAAATGGAAATTCAACATGAGTTTCAGTTGCAACAAGCTTTTCCTCTTCCAAACATCGGTATGTATCACATGTCGATAATGGAAAATGCTGAAATAAAGAGGCAAATCAAAGAGATGTTGGATAAAGGAATCATAAGGCCAAGCATCTCACCATGCAGTTCACCCATAGTCTTGATACCAAAGAAAGATGGGACTTGGCACATGTGTGTAGATTTTCGAGCTTTGAACAAGATTACGGTAAAAAATCATTACCCACTCCCAAAAATAGATGATTTGTTTGATCAGATGAAAGAAGCAATTTTTTTTCACTAAGTTAGATTTACGAAGTAGATATCATCAAGTAAGAATTGTAGAAAGTGACATATGGAAAATTGCATTCAAAACCAAACAAGGGCTCTTTGAGTGGCTAGTTATACCTTTTGGTTTGTGTAATGCATCGATAAATTTCATGTGAGTTATGGATAATGTTTTTAGACCATTACTTGATGACTTTTTTATTGTGTACTTAGATGAAATTTTAATTTTCATCAAAAACAAGAGAAGATCATGTCTTGCATGTAAATAGAGTGCTTGATATTTTGAAGAAAGAGAAATTGTTTCTTAAGATGTCAAAGTGTGAGTTTGGAAAGAATTCTTTGGTCTATTTGGGACATATTGTAGGAGGAGGAGAATTGAGGATTTATCCTTCTAAAGTGGAGGCCATTGTGAATTGGCCCACACCCAAAACAATTACCGAGGTAAGAAGTTTCTTAGGTGCAGCTCAGTATTGGAGGAAGTTTATTGCTAACTTTTCTTCCATCGCAGCTCCTATGCATGCAGTGAAAAGTGTGAAGAAATGCTTCTAATGGGGAGGAAAACAATAACAAGATTTCAAAGCTTTAAAATACAAGATCAGTTCAGCTCCATTTCTTGCATTTCCAAATTTGAGACATCCATTCGAGATTCAAACCGATGCTAGTGCTTATGCCATGGACGCAATACTTTTGCAGCATGGTAAGCCTATCGCCTTTCATTCTGAAACTTTTAATGGTGCTATGACTAATTATCCTACATATGAAAAATAACTATATTTGTTGGTACAAAGTGTCAAGAAGTGGAAACACTACTTGATGGGTAAAGAGACTATTGTACATACCGATCACCAACCATTACAGTACTTGCAGTCACAAACAAAATTGCAGCAATCAAGACATTTCAGGTGGATGGGATTTCTTCAAAATTTTCACTTGGTGATAAGATACAAAAAATGTATTTTCAATAAAGTTGTAGATATGATTTCAAGACCAATCATTAGTGCTTATACTTTACTAAAAAATGATTCTGTTGTACATGAGAGTTACATAGAACAATATGCACATGACATTGATTTTCAAGATGTGTATGCTAGTTTGAGTGAAGGGAATCAAGTTGAAGAAAAACATTATCACATGCATAAAAATTTTCTATTTCATTTGGGCAAGCTATGTATTCCGCAAGGAGAGAGTCTAAGTGTCATGAGAGAAGCTCATCCTTCTCTTATTTCTGGAAAATTTGGGGTAAGAAAAATAGTGGCACATCTACAGAGGTATTGTTATTGGCCTCGCATGATAGATAGTGTGTCATGTTTTATAAGAGGTTGTCCTATGTGTGCAATAAGTAAGCCTAGTAATAGGAAGCTTGGATTTTAGATGCCACTACCGGTACCATCAAGGCCATGGGAGAGTGTCTCCATGGAATTTTTGGAGGTCTAACTATGTCAAGAAAGCAACATGATTATCTTTATGTAGTTGTGAATAGATTCAGTAAAATGTGTATACTTATGCCAGGTAAGAAAACCATTACTGCTGAAATTTATTTCAAAGTGTTTGGGTTCATTTTGGATTGCCCACTTCTATTGTTAGTGATAGGGATTCTAGGTTCATTGGGAATTTTTGGTCAAATATATGGAGAATCATGGACAAAAAGTTGAAAAATAGTACCGCTTTACATCCACAAACAGATGGAAAAATCGAGGTGGTGAACATAACAGTTGTGCATCTATTGAGAGGATATTGTAGCAAACATCCTAAGTTGTGGGATGAATAACTGCATTACATTCAACACACTTACAACCAGGAAAAACACTCTTAAACATAAACCTCACCTTTTGAAGTATGCTTTGGGTATTTTCCAAAATCTCCATTAGAATTCATCTTTGGTAAGGATGTTTCAATTGATGGTCATAGTGACATTGATAAGGCTCGAAAGTTCATTGAGAAAATTCGTATTATTCATCAACAAGTTCAAGAACAACTTGAGAAATTTCAATGCAAATACAAAGACAGGCATGAAAAACACCAGGTTGATCACAAGTTTCAAGAGGGAGATGAGGTATGGTTGCACATTAGCAAAGAAAGGATGTAAGGGGAATGTAAAAAGCTCAAACCCATTCACAATGGTCCATTAAAGATCATAAATAAGGTTGGTGATAATGCATTCCAACTTGACTTGCCTTCTTACATGCAAATGTATTCATTTGTTAATGTTGAAAAACTATGCTTGTATGAGCCAAATTTGACCGATGATCAAGGAAGTGATGTTCAACTACCTTCCATTGAAGATTTCTCGCCAGAATTTTTGGATGAGCTCAAAGAAGACACAATTCTTGACAGGAGGACAAGAGCATCAAAGAGGGGAAGTGTTGACTACCTTCGAGTTGGGCTCAAAGGCACTAAACCAAGCAAGGAAAAATAGATGGAGGTTGGAAAGGTGAGGGAGATATACCCTCATCTACTGAACAAGTAATCAAGTCTTTTGGGGTCCAAAAGCTTCCCAATGGGGAGGAATGATTAGGAGTTTGTAACTTTTTCTCAAAATTAAAAGTTATAGGATTGGGTTAAGACTAGGATGGTTGGGTAGATCTCATCTTTCTAATTCTGGCACCATGAATGGTTCAAAAAATTGATGCCATATGAGGAAGATATCTTATTCTGATCGAAATGCCAAACAGGTAAATTTGTGACAGTTTGACCAAGTTTGACTGGGATGCACAGTCAGCTAAGTGGAAGGTAAAGTCAGCAAAAGGGAATATTCCTCTGAATATTTCTTCTACTGGACCACTCATTGGTTGACAAGTGTCATAGTTTTATTCGTGGTATGGTTTGGAGGAGCCAATCAGAGGCTGCCATGTGGCCAGCCTTGAGGCTGCCATGTGGCCCTCAAATGGCATTGTAAAATTTTGTTGAGGGTCTGCACGAATTGACCCCCAGGCCTCCCACTAGGCATGTGTATGTCTTACCACCCAAGCTACACGATGTTTCTTAACCTCTAAGGTCGCGAGTTATATTTATGGTGTATAGCATTCACGGTTGGGAGCTAGGAACTATCGGTAGTCCCAACCCGCGAACGGTCCCTGCAATGTTGTGTCACATGGCACGTTAAACATTAATGTTAACAACCGCTATCTATGCCACAAACCACTAGCAATTCCATATTGTATGATATCACATGAAAACATTTAACGTTAACGTCGCGCGGTCAACACTAACCAATAGCTTCAACCATGGTTTCAACTCTTTCAAACCACAATTTATGCGTGAGTTCCGCCGATGATTATGTAACCCGCGGTTTGGGGGTATGCATGTGGCCACCCCTAATCACAAAATTTTAATGCAGTGGTAAATTCGGTGGACAGTTAGTGGGTGCACCAAAATTGGCAGCCTATGCCTTTTTTAACTCTAGTTAAGTGGAGTTCTCCACTTTTAGTGGAGCTTTCCTAGGTGAAACTGGGCAAAAGTGTAGGAGGCCCAATTTGCAACCATTCTGAGTGAATGAAGAGTCATTTTTGACTAACTGGAGCATTCTGGAGCCATTAGTGCAGAGAAAAAAAACCATCAGAGCACTATAAATACATGTAATAGCACAATTTTGAGCATAATGAAAGATGGACAAGCCATTGGGAGCCAGACCAACAGATGTAGCCCAGTAGGGGCAAACTTCTTTATCATACCTGCTATGTAAATTTCATGTGGTGAAATATTTCTCTATTTTACACTATTGTTCAGTGTTAGTTAAGCTTGATTTATGGTTCTAATTCAATAAAAATCATCTACAATTCATGGAAAAAATCTTCAATCCTTATGCAAGCTAATGAACTGATTATTCACGTATTTTTAAACTGAAAATAAACTTAGAAAAAAAAAACTAATACAGACATTTCAGATCATCTTTAGCCATAGCCGTAGAATAGTCCTTTGCCACAGAGCAAGCATTCTCATTTTTCGTGGGGTAGTGAAATTAGCAAGCACCGTGCAAGGTCCAAGATCATCTTCATAACAAACTAATTCATTCATAGGATCTTTAGGATCTTATACATGATACCTCTTCATTTTCTCTCTACACAAAGTCAAATATCTATTCTCATTAGCATGGATAGTAGCATAAGTCAAATCCATTTGAATGCTACCTCCTAGATTGGTTGCCCATTTTATTGAAAGAAGCATACCCCAGGCATCTGGGACATCAACAACAACATCCATTAGGAGGGAAATATATGAACAACCTCTGTGTATCACCACCAACACATCATCGTTTAACCTCAAGAAACCCTCATTGTGGAACCCTAATTGTGTATTTAGATTGAACATAAATAAACCCTCATCGTGGAACCCTAATTGTGTAGTTAGATTGAACGTAAAGCATAAAGAAAGCATCAAGGCATCAAGAAAGCATCCAACAAGCAGAAACCATACATACATTGTTCTATTTCATTGAATTCTCTTCATAACATAAAACATATTGAACCTCATGCTATTCATAACATCGAGAAAAAATAAAGCATACAACGTCCTAGGAATTTCACTTACTGCTTTTCATATCGGGTAGGTCACAGATCACTTACTTAGAGGAGAATTAGACTATTGCTTCTTCAGTTTCTAAAATAGAAAAGATGTTAGTGAAACTGGATATAAAAGTTGCTTGCAATCCTTTTCTCTTTGAAAATATGTATCTACATGACCAGAATGTGAATCCTCCCACGCAAGTGAATACAAAGCGAGAGGAAGATGCTCATTCCACTTTTTACTCAACTGCAAGTGCAAATTGAATCAAAGTTTCTAAGGTAAATTTTGGTATTTCTATGTCTAGAGTTGTTTTTAGATTTATATGCAATGAGAGAGTTGAGAAGCATAACATGTTTTTCACAAAATTAGAGGAAAAATTGAATGCAAAGGAAGCATAGAAAAACCAATTGCAAGCTAAAACAAAGGAGTTGCAATAAGTTGAGATAAAGATGATTAGGAAAAGTTTGACATTTAAAGCATCTCCCATGTCATCATTCTATCATGAAGAAGCTCCACTGAAGGTTAAGCTGAAGAAGGCACCTCTTACTCGCACAAAATCCCCCGAGTTAGGGTGGAGAAAGAGCTATTTTGGTGTAGAATTTGAAAGTGATCCAAATCAAGTCTGTAGAACATCTAGCTTTAGTTTGGAGCACAAAAAGAAAAATGGGTATGTGCATACATGAAGAAAACTACATATAAGGACATGGAAAGAAAGATAAATGCCGGGAGATCATTAAAAAAGGCATCTTCTGAAAAAAACCTTATCATCACAGACCTTTTAGCCTCAAACAATAAATTTCAAACAATCCAAGGTTGGTAATGAAATCACAAGCACTGGTTCAAAGATATCTTCTGGTAGAAGTGATATGAATGGATTAACTCTGTAGAAATTTGAAGTTGTTGAAGAATAAAAGGAAACCAAACCTTTAGATGGGAATATTGGAATTGGAAACACCGCCAATGATAGAGATAGTGAAACTTTGCTAACTTCTGAAGTTGTTGAAGAAGAACTAAAAGGGACTGAACCCGTAACTAGGAAGAATGAGATTACAAAGACTACTGAAGTGAGCCTAATTATGCAGAAGTATGAAGTTGTTGAAGAACCAATTAAAGCTAAAATCTTACAAGGGAGATGCCAGAAACTAAGGTTGTTATGAAACTAGCTCCAAAAATAGAAGAAAAGAGATTTCAATGCCTTATAAATCAGCCACTTCGAGTGGGAAACCTCCTTTACATTACATAAATGAAAAATTATTAGATGATACAAATGACAAAACCTTCTTTCTATATATAGGAGTCCATGGGGTCACAATATAATCCTAGCTGACCTAATAATAATAATTTAAGGACACGATAATAACAATATGGTGGCTACAGAGGTACAAAAATAACAATAATGGGGATACATTAACAACAATAAGGGGATAAACTAGTATTATAGGGATCTAACATGCTCCTCTCCTTCAAACAAGTGTTTCCCTCAACACTTCATTATTTTTGGATGCTTCTGTATAAAATTCTCATCCTCCCATTTGGAATATTCAACGGGTAAGTTCTTCCACTTGCTGAGATACTCTGAAATTCATTGATTTCGTAGTTGTGGAGTTCTTATTTTTGTGACTTCTTCAAAACTTCTTTCGTTGTGATGTTGATCTTCTTGTTATTTCATTCGATTCTACACCAAAGTTAGGTTATCCTTTGAGATTTTTAGAACTTGTTGTTGATGGCCGACGTGATCTTCCACTATTTTATCATCCATATTAGCTTTCGTTTGATCCTTCAAAACGTCAAAATTAGCCTCAATTTTTTCATTTAAATCATCTATGTCATCTTTCATTTCTCTTTGTAAGATCTAAATTTGTTGCACTTGGTACCGTAATTTTGATATCTCATACTGCAATTCTTCCTCTTAATGTGTCATATTAGAGCTTTATGAGGGCTTAATGGGTGTGGAATTATTTTTGAGAGGCATTATAGACCCCAATACTGATAAAAATGCTTCAATATTCCCATGGAATAAGTTCAAACTGATTTTTCAAACAAATGTTATGCAATTTTGAAAAACAAATACACACCTTTTTCTTGCTTTTTAGGAGGTCGCTATTAAACCTGAATTATCTCTGTGATTTCAGATCTTCAATATCTGAAATTTGGTCTTGTAGTATCCCTCTGAATCTTCTTTCCAATGCCATAGGTTTGACCTACTTTGGATTCTTCAAGACAAATTTATGCCCAATCTCCCACAATGACCTAATTATGGACTAGTTCAGTAGAGAAAACTTGTACGACATGCCATGTGTCATTGTTTCCTCCTTCGCTCTGAAATTGATACAAAAAAAACTATATTCCATTTCATTTTGGCTACTTTTTACAGAATTTCAATCCACTGCTTAGATAGACAGAGTTATGATGATTTTCCCACAGTCACCTCTTTTAGATGAAATTGGGGAGCCTGCAAAAACCCTAAAATCCACAGATCATATCTCTGACAATATTGTGAACCAAGATCTGAAATTTTTTCACGACGTTCCTCTGGATTTCATCGATTTCATTTTTTTGTTTTAGTTTCTTAACCCTCACAGAAAAAAAAAGTTATAGCACAAATTCCACGATGACCTGTTTGAAGCAGCGAAACCCTAGAATCCAAAGCACTAATCCCAATTGTTATGAAACCAACACAAAAAATATAAGAAAAGAGAGATCAATGCCTTAGAAATCAACCACTTCGAGGGGGAAACCTCCTTTACATTACATAAATGAACAATTCTTGGATGATACAAATGAAAAAACCTCCTTTCTATATATAGGAGTCCATGGAGTCACAATATAATCCTAGCTGACCTAACAGTAATAATGTAAGGGCACAATAATAACAATATGGGGGCTACAGGGGTACAACAATAATAATAAAGGGGACACACTAACAACAATAAGGGGATACACTAGTATTATAGGGACCTAACAAAGGTTTAGGGTGACATATTAGAGGATTCAGGTTCTCTGATTGAAACTTCTGAAGGTGCCAACAACACATCAGGCTTTGTTAGAGGGGTGTTAGATGAAAATTTGCAGGTTACAGGTGGCTTGAATCTAGAAAGTGAATCACACTCCCATGTTAATCCATGTAAGGTGCGGATCCAAGGTAACAAAACTGATATGAAACAAATGGACCCCAACTTTGTTCGATCATCTCAACATGGTTTAGCTGAAGAAACAAATGGGAAGAGAATTAAGAATCCTAAAAAATAACAACTTAAAGTTGTGATGCCCTACTTCAAGAATTCAAACAGAGGGGCAGAACTAGCCCTTAAAAAAAAATAAACAAAGGACACAATAATATGATTCAAACTATGTACAATCATGAGTTGAATTTTCTGTTTTGAGAAATATCTACCTCTATTTTGGAGTGAGTGTAGGTTGTACCATAAATGTTGTTTGTTGGGTGAAATAATTGTGCTTAAGAAAACTCCTCAACACTTAATTGTCAACATGGGGGTTCTTAAACTTAGAGATGAAGCACGGGAAATGCTAGAAGTGGTATGGACTTGTAATATTCCCAATTAGCCATGAGCTAGTTGGAATATCAATTTTTTTCTTTTTCTTCTTAATTTGTTGAATAAGAGGGTATGGAGACCCATAAATCTACTTAGTAGGAATAAAATCACTACTAATGTGAAAGGAGGTCACGTTAGTGGCTTGATAAAGCACCCTTATCTGTGAAAAGGGGCTGGAGCACATAGATTGGGTCAACTTTGACCAAATCAACATCGTTGTTTTAGAGGAGCAGACATTTATTGAGGGACAATGTAGTTTTGGAGGGAGATCTCATGCATGGAGATAATGGCTTTAATGAGTGGGGCCAAGGGTGAGGAAGCTCATCAATTATATAAGGAAGAGGATGGCAGCCATAAATGATCATGTTATGTTTTGATATTTGATATTTTATGGTCTGTTTATACTTGTCGCTCTCTTCAGCTATTTAACTGAGATTGCAGTGCTGTTTAGCACAGGGTGTTCCCGAGTGGGAATCCCACCTCTATCCTTGGAGGACTTCTAGTGCCCACTCAGGAAGATTATTTCCACTATATTTCCACACCAGGCATCAGGCCAAAGCTTTATTCTTATGGTACAACATAGTTCCTGTTGAGGTTGTGTTGTGTTGCACAGCAGAAGTGGTGGAGGGTTGATTTGGGTGATTTTTGAGCTAGATCTCATTGGAGGAAGGTTTCTTTCACTTGGGAGGCTATTAAAAAAGGACCTTGAGCATCATTGACATATTTGGCACCAGGGCACAATGTTCTTATCCCCTACAGTGCAGTATCAGCATGGATCTGTGCTATTCTAGGGAGGAGTTGTAGGGGTAGTTGCAGTGGGTGATTTGGGGAGTGATTTCTCCAGTGAAGGGGCCAAACTTTCATCCAAAGGATCCATTGGAGGAGAGAATACTTATTTTCATATCAGCTTCATCCATAACTCTTTAGTTACTTTGTTGTAGCACACTTCATCCCTAAGGCTGTAGCTCATATTGTATTATTGGGTGTATTTCCCAGAAACCCTCTGGGGCTGTCTTGGAAGGTTGTTATAGAGCCTTGATCTTCATTGTACATTATCCTTGAGGCATATATCAACCATTTTATCTTTTGTGTATCCATTTGATGTAGCAGTGCTCTTATGACTGTGTTGTACCAGTGTCTCCGACATTTTGATATAGTAGAAGCACCTCATTCTTGAGGGATTTCTTTATTGGAGGCTTATTCTTTCATGTTGTGATATTTGTGGCCCATTATTTTGTACTCTTTTGCTACTGTTATGATTAATGAAAAGGCTGCATATTGGTCTCATGATTTGATGTGATGTTTACACTACTATTACCACAATTTTTTTCTATATTCCTGCTTTTCCCATTTGGGAATATTACAGTGGTATCAGAGCATAATTTTGGCTCAGCCTGTGCATCTTAAGCCAATATGTCATCAGAAGAAGAAGATCCTCTCACAGATAGAGAGAAGAGGTAGCTCAGAAGAAGAACCCAGAAGTATGACTATACAGATGATAAAGAAGACAAGGGTAAAACCCCTTTATCAGGAGAAGAGGATGACAAGGAGTTTCCTAAGCTTCTTCTTCGAACTATGAAAAAAATTTCCAGAGAAATAAAGGAGATGAAGATGGATAGACACAAGGAATCTCCTAAAGTGTTTCTACATGGTGAAGGCTCCGACATTTCTCGTCACTGGAGTGATCAACCAGTGAAGCAACACATTTCCCAATGCTCTACAATGCCTACATTCTTAGTAGTGTGAAATTGAGGGTTTCAAGAACAAGAAACTCTTGAAGACTATTTCATGGAGTATGAGTCTGATTCTTAGAGATTCAAGGATCATTTGAGTTTTGAAGAATTTTTTCAGATCAAGGACAATAGGAGACTCCAACATCACAACAGAGGTGGAGGATTCATACAGAATCATGATCTACACCAAAATATGGGCCGATTTTTCTTACCCATCTTTTATGGGTCATCTAAATGCATTGCCAAATCATGGGTAGAGAAGCTAGACATCTACTTCCAGCTGAACCAAGTACCAGAGATGGAGGCCATCAAGATAGCAGTGTTGCACCTTGAGGGTGAAGCACATGATTGGTGGTTTCATGGCATTTCTACATTGGGTCATGCCAATGTGACTACATATTCTGAGTTCACAAGGAGGTTGGTGGAGAGGTTTGATCAAAGAGATCTGGAGGTATCTTTCATGGGGCTAGCAATGCTCAAACAATCAGGTAATCCAAAAATTTACATTTATGAATTTCTAAAACTTTCTGTTAGGGTTCTTGATTTATCTGCAGCAAGGAGGGTCTATATTTTTATTGATGGGCTAGAAGAACCTCTTCATGGGTTGGTTGAATCTACCAAACCCTTCAAGATGCCATTGAAAGGGCTAGAGATCTACAAGATTCCTTGCCAAAAGCAAAGGCCACATTTCAGCAAAAGCCCACTTTTCCATCAAAGGGAAAATATGAGAAGGTTCTTTCTTCAAAGGAGAGCCAAAACAAAGTACCTCTTAGTGATGATGTTTGAAGAGATTTGAGGAGAAGGAATATTTTCTTCACATGCCAAGAATCATGGGCACCCGGACATAGACGTGCAATAGGAAAGGAACACTATATAAAGGTCTTTTCAGATGATGAGAAGGATGAAGAAGAAGAACCAGAAGGAGGTCACAACACTGGAATAGTAGGAGATGATCCACCACCACTAGGAGGTGGGAATGGAGCATTTTCTCCCATTGGAGGGGCTCTTGCCTCATTGAGAGGAGTACCCAAGTACTTGACCTTGAGGGTTAAAGTTTCCATCTTATATCAGAGGGTTTTAGTTTTTATTGATAGTGGAGCTACCCACAACTTCATTGATGCCCAAATAGTGCATAGGAGGGAAATACCCACTGATGATTTTGAGGGATTTTCTGTTTTGGTCCCAAGAGCTAGAACTATGCAGTGCAAGCATTATGTTCCACATTTATTTGTCACCATGGGGGCATATAAATTTACTGATCATTTATTTGTGGTTGACATACCTGACACCAATGTGATATTAGGTGTGCAGTGGTTGATTACTTTGGGGAAGGTCACCACAGATTGGAAGACTTTGCAGATGGAATGGGTGGACAAAAAAAGTGGAAAAAATTAGATGATTAGGGGCATGCACACATATCCTTCACAAAAAACTTCCACATAGAAAATAGAGATGGATTTGTGCATTGGAAGCAAGGACCTAACAGTCCCATCTATTATGCACATGACTTTAGCCCATGAGACATTACTGTTTTGTGGCAAACCACCTGGGAGGCCACCTGATCAGGAGTTGGTGAGGTCTCACATCATGCTTCACCATTAATAGATCCAGGAGGAGTGGGAGCATTGTGAGGTCATGGTACAATGCTAAGAGTCTTCGGTAGACTCAAGGGGGAGGGAGAAATTCTCCCAACATCATCATTACCCACTCTCATCTCAGGTCTTGCACTGAGAAAGGAGAAGCAGAGAAAGGATAGCAGTCTTCCAGTATATGAATTTGGTATAGGAGATGTCAAATAAGGGAGAATCCACATGACAGATGCTTTCTATGATAGATGATCAACACTGTCACTTTGGAGGATAGATCCATATTGGAAATCCTAGTTGTTGGTGGATTATTCCAAGGATATTTTTACTTGTACGATACTTGATGAACAACTACTAGAGGAGGGATATTCAATCAGAGATGAGGTCATCTACTATCATGGTAGGATATTACTATCTAGAGCATCCAATCTCAAGGAGAATTTACTACTTGCAGCACATGAATATTTTATCTTCAGCCATACTTATTCCATGAGAGCATACCATACCATCATGGAGGGATATATTTGCGAAGGCTTTGAAGAGGAGATATATCAACATTTGAGGAGATGCATGGATCATGTGGAGATGGAGGAGATACATAACTCTTTGATGGAGTTATCACAGCCACCACTTTCCTCTTTTGGAATGAGCGGGGATCTATCTATGGACCACTCCATTAGTATGATTGAAAAATATGGTAAGGATCATGTCTTTATGCATAATGATTTATATAATGAACATGTGCATTCCTTAACCATACATGTGCAGGCCATTGCTCCAAGTGAGAGAATTGTACCTTATAAACTTCATGGTCAACTTGGGGCCATAAACATTGTTTAGCATGGACACTCCCTAGGAGGATATAAGGAGATGATTTATCATTTAGGGTGTGCTCCAAAGACACCCAACATTTCTCACCTTCTCATAGCATGTGAGAAGACTATGGAAGCAAGTAAGTAGTGGGGAAACCACTTACCATATCATTATCTAAGGTAGTCAGGAGATATACTGCGTTGGTTTCACATGTGGGACTATGATCCACCTCCTTTTTTGCATATGGATGTTTTTATATCACTGGTTTTGATCCCATATATTGATGATGTTCTTATTATTTTTATGGGAATGATTGTTCTTATTATTTTTATGGGAATGATTGGAGGGAGGATGGAAGGATTGGATGTGCCATTTGGGTGAGATTTTCTCCATGTTTATTATTTTACATGTTTAAGGGAAAACATTAGGCAAACCATGATTGTTTCATTGGGTCTTTTGCTTCCTTGTGAGATGTGTCATTTACATCTCATGAGAACTTGGCAGGAGCATTTCATGGAGGGATTGATTGGGAGAAAATTGGCTTATGAGGAGAGATTATCACATGGAGGTGTCACCAATGGAGGAGGAAAAGAGTTGCAACACTCACCTTTTTAGTTGCTTGAGGAAAAGCAAAATTTGGGAGGGGAGGACTGTAATATTCTGAATTAGCCATGAGCTAGTTGGAATATTAATTTTTTCTTTTGCTTCTTAATTTTCTGAATGAGAGGGTATGGAGACCCATAAATCTCCTTAGTAGGAATAAAATCACAACTAATGTGAAAGGAGATCACTTTAGTGTCTTGATAAAACACCCTTATGTGTGAGAAGGGGCTAGAGCACATAGACTAGGTCAACTTTGACCAAATCAACAATGTTATTATGGAGGAGTGGAAATTTATTGAGGGACAACACAGTTTTGGAGGGAGATCTCATGCATGGAGATAGTGGCTTTAATGAGTGGGGCCAAGGGTGAGGAAGCTCACCACTTATATTAGGAAGAGGATGGAAGCCATAGATGATATATTAGGAAGAGGATGGAAGCCATAGATGATCATGTTATGTTTTGATATTTGAGATTTTATGGTTTCTTTAGACTTGTTGCTCTCTTCAACTGTTTATCTAAGATTGCAGTGTTGTTTAACATAGGGTGTTCCCGAGCAGGAATCCCACATCTATCCTTGGGGGATTTCTAGTGCCCACTAAAGAAGAGTATTTGCACTATATTTCCACATCAGGCATTAGGCCAAATCTTCAGCCTTGTGGTACAACATAGTTCCTATTGAGGTTGTGTTATGTTGCAGGGCAGAAGTGGTGGAGGGTTGATTTGGGTGATTTTTGAGCTAGATCTCATTGGAGGAAGGTTTCTTTCACTTGAGAGGCTAGTAAGGAAGGACATTGAGAATCATTGACATATTTGGCACTAGGACACAGTGTTTTTATCCCCTACAGCATAGTATCAGTCTGGATCTGCATTATTCTATGGAGGAGTTGCAAGGGTAGTTGCAGTGGGTGGTTTGGGGAGTGATTTCTTCAGTGAAGGGGCCAACCTTTCATTCAGAGGATCCATTGTAGGATATCATACTTATTTTCATATCAGCTTCAGCCATAACTCTTCAGTTACTTTGTTGCAGCACACTTTCAGCCCTAGGGCTGCAACTCATATTGTATTATTGGGTGTATTTCCCAAAAACCCTCTTGGGTTGTCTTGGAAGGTTGTTATAGAGCCTTGATCTTCATTGTACATTATCCTTGAGGCATATATCAGTCATTTTATCTTTTGCATATCCATTTGATGTAGCATGGCTCTTATGATCGTGTTGTAGCATTGTCTTCGACATTTTTATATAGTAGCAGTACCTCATTCTTGAGGGATTTCTTATTGGAGGCTTGTTATTTCATGTTGTGTGATTTGTGGCCCATTATGATCTTATACTCTTTTGCTGATGTTATGATTAATGGAAAGGCTCCATATTGGTCTCATGCTTTGATGTGATGTTAACAGTGCTATTTCCAAGATTTTGTTCTATATTCTTGTTTTTCCCATTTGGGAATATTACAGAACTTTTCCTATTTTATATTCCTACTTATTAATCGAAATATTGCATAATCAAATAAAAAGTCTCAAAGGAAATTAACACCAAAGAAGTTCTAGTGTTGGAATATAAAAGAATGCATCCGCGGAGGAATTAAATAAAGGAACATTCACACCACTTTTGATCAATTTTAACTACTGAATGAAAGCCTATGTTTATCTCCAGTAGAGGTACTTGGAAGCTTCAAAAAATGGGCCCTTAAGACAACTTGCATTCTAATGATTTTCCTTCTCATATGGGTCGTTCCTCCAATACTGTAATCTGCTTGCACTAGTGTAGGCACAAAATTTTGTGTGAAAAGTATACTTTGTACTTTCACTGAAGACATATGTCTTCGTGTAGGGGCTCAAAGCCAAAAAGGCTTAGAGCACTCTGTTCATATAAAAAGACACTAGTTCTTGTACTGGAACAGAGCTTCCTACACCAAGTTATCGATTTTGAGAAAATAAAGAAGCGTGTTAACTATAAAATAAATTGCAAATGTAATAAAAATTTGGAAATCACTTGCACACAAAAGGAAATGATTTTAATTAACTGAACCTTGCAAAATGTAAATAAACAACTGAAATAAGAACAGGCTTTGAAAATTTAAAGCAAATCAATATTCTGTCAAAGGTGCTTTGCATGAAATCATATCCTACTTTAGAAAGTAAAGTCCACTATGATAACTTAAATAACTTTCAATCCTTTTCCTAGAAATTGTAAAGTGCAGAAATAAATCATGTCTATGCAATAATGTTTTCGTGCATTTTATGAAGTCATATTTAATCATTTTAGGAATTTAACTTTCAATATCGGAGACAATTACTTTTGATCTCAACACTGTTTGAAGAAATAAATTAAATTACATAAAGGAAAAGAATGAAATGCTTGCTATAAAATGAACTATGTAAAAACGTAGTACAAAAACCAACATGCACTGGTGCAGGATCAGACTTCCTGCTCGATCCAGGAAAAAGAAATCTTGAAAAGGAAATTACATTAAAAAAAGGAAATGAAATTAACTTTCACACAAATGGATCCATTCACACCTTAACAGAAGCTTAAATTCATGTGCAAGAAAAAGAACTTAACTCAAGCCACACTTCTGCAATTAAATAATTTAACACACCTTTTAAGCAATGAAATTGAAAGGGGTAAACAAGCTGGGTTGGTTGGACCCTAGACAACTAGCTCATTTACTTGTTAAGAAATGAGACTCTTCAACAACTAAATCAACGCATCACATATAAATTTAAACACAGGATGAATGAAACATGGTGCAACCTCCTTCTATTAATTCAATTCAGTATATAACATAATAAATCCGAGTCCAGCCCAAAACTTGGGTGATAACAAAATTACAAGCTTATCACCAGAGTTGCTATCAACTGCAATCGCTAACCTAGTCCTACCTATGGATTATGTTATATACAGTCCTTGACTCATGGCCATAACAAATCTACAGAGCCATTTTCCAAATCAGGCCTCTCGACCGAACTGCCTACCAAACGACTTTACAAAATTAAGCATTTCGGCTATATCAATATGTGAACAAAACCCTGGCCATGGACTGTATCTTAAACATAATATTTGACAATCCTCCACTTCAATTCGATCCCTGGATATTTGCAACTAATCTGAGTGACATGGAAAGGTGCCCTCATGGTGTGAACGAACTTCTACAGAGATCTCAGGATAGGTGTTTGTCAGCGGAGGTGTAGGAGGGTTCCTGCACTAGATAAAACTACATTATGATTAATACCTTAAACTTATAAAATACTTATAGGAAGTAAACATAAGTTACAAGACATTACTAAAGGCACGAAATCTATTTAAAATAATTAATTAAACACCTAATAAATCCTAAACATGAATAATGAATCATTTGTGGAAATAGGTAGCTTTCCTTGGACTAGTGAAAGATAGAGGTTGTTTAAGGAGATGAAACAGAGGTAGAAGGTTGGGGTTTTATGATGGGAAAAGGGTGAAAAATAGGACATTTTGGGACACCAACTTCCTCCCATCCCTAAACTATTGTGTGTCCTCACACAACCTTTACCTGTCTGCAAAAAATCTTCAAAATAGGGGCCATCCTCAATCCTGCACTTGAATGTTAATTCCTATTGTTACCACCTTGGCTTCCTTTTTTGGGCATCCTTTAGTTTCTTATTCATCTTCTTGAGGCACTTGTAGCATTTGGAATCCCGGTATCTCCATACTTTTACTTCACATTTCTTCTTCTTAACCTATGCAACCAACTCCAATGTACCCTGCTGCTGCCAGGTTTTCTCTTTCATCACCTGGTTGAGTGCCTCCAAATCATGGATTTGTTGTTCCAAATATGTTATCCGAGTGCTAAGGTAGAGGGTATAGGTTTGTGCATCTAACTCACTAGGTGGAGGCACCCTTTCTGCAACGGATTCGAGGCATGTACCATCATCGCCAAGATCAAAATGATCTTGGCTGTCCAGTGTCTGCATCAAGTCAACAAAAGCTTCTGTTCCAGGAATTTTTGTGGCATCGAGGGTTTCAGAATCCTCCACGTCTATTGTAGCAGGGCCTTTGGTACTCTGCGCTTTTAATTTCTCAAGGGCTTCCGTACCCTGTTTATCCAACTCATCAGGGTTTTAACACCCTACTCATCCAATTCACTAGGGTCTTTACCCTGTTCATCAAAATCATCAGCAGAGGCTTCAAGATCCTACTCATAAAAATTGTCAAGGGAATCTTCATACTGCGCCACATCATCTTTCGAACTCTCTGGCAGGTCCTTGTATTCGGGGTTGCTTTCCTTTGCCTCATTTTTTGAGTGAAGTCCAACAAAAGGATGTTTTCTTCTCTTTCTTCATGCTCTTCACTTAACACAGTGTGGGCTGATACGTCCGCAAGGACTGAGAGATTGTGATATTTGAGGGATGCTTGAGGTGACTTGTCTATAAGAATCGGGGAGCTCGACTGAGAAGAAACCTTCTTCTTTGTCGAGGCCCTGGTCACCTTCCTTTCTGCCAAGGACAAGGTTTCTTCGTGAACCTTCTCCTCCGCCTGTACTCATTGAATTTTGTTCTTTGTCTTGGCAGGGGCAGGGGTTTATGCCTTCCGCTTCTTTCTTCTACTCGTCCCAGCAGACTTTCCTGCACTCTTCCCAGCAGATTTTCTCGTGCGAAATTCCTTTAAAAATGTTTCCCAAGCTATATCCTTAGTGTTAGTATGAATCTTTGGTCGAAGTGTACGAAAAAAGACCACTTTAGCTATGCATAACTTATAGCCCTAACATCAAATAAGGCTGCCAATATCTTCAGATCTGCGGTTAGTTAGTAAAGATAAATGTTGCAAACATCCAGATCTATGCATAAAGAGACATTAAGTAGTAAAAAGAAGGTTTTTCTCCATACATCCAATAGACAAGACAAGAACGATATTTTTGAAAGAATTTTTTGTATTAAGGGCACCTGGGAGGAAAACAAGAAGGTGTATCCAATTCTCCTCAATGGGATGGGTTCCTGGAAGTCCTCAGCACTTCAGATCTAGTATTTCTCTCTCTTGTTGGTGTAGAAAACCCAGACAAAGATAGAACTCAAAGGGAGCTCACACAGCAAATGATGGAGAGTTTGACAATGATAATGGCTCAAAGTCAGACCAAGAGTTTTAGATCCAGAGTGATCCAATAGGCAACAAAAGGTGAAGAATGATAGGAAAAACCCTCCTATTTATAACAAAATATTGGGTCATTCTAGATCTTGGTGCATGATTAAAATAATGTTAACCAAATCTAGATCCACCTTTTATGGAATATTTTATTATATTTGTTGGAGGGAAAAGGTATTTGACTTGAGTCAAATCCCTTGATTTGTCAAAAATAAATAAATAAATGATTTATTTATCTTTTTAAGGAAGTGGTTGAAAGATAATCAAATAAATAATGATTTATTTAATTATTTGTGGGTGATTTGGTCATATTTAACAAGGAATATTATCTAAATAAGATTTAAATAATTATTTCTAGAAAATAATAAGATAAATAAAGGTTTATCTAATTAATTTCTTTGTTTTGGGTTAAACATGATTAGGAATAATAATTAAATTATGGTTTAATTAATTATTCCATGAGGAAAATCAAACAAATATAGGTTTGTCTAATATTTCCTTTTGGGGTTTCCTGTTTAAACCATAAACAACCTAATAAATGTGGTTTATTAAGTTATTTTACATAGTGAAAGCAATTTTACTTAGGGTAAAAATTGGTCTTACATCAATGTCCAAAACCCAGGTCCATCCCAATGATAATGAGTTAGATGACAAAATGGGTATATGATTATACCCCCAGTATGCAGTGTTAGGAGCAAATCGTATGACTGAAGTACGTTGTAAGAACTCAATCACTAGACATCAAGAGGGAAGTCAGAGAGAGAAATGTAAGGTAGACTAGTGTGTTGAAGAACTAGACCCTGAGGAGATGAGACTCGCAGGTGCAACAAGTCTCTTTTTATGAGAGGGTACCTGTGCTAAAGGCGGCGGGGGAGGCATACCTATGCCCGCCGAGAAAAAGTACAAAAGAATAGTGTGTTCAGTAAACAAGGGACCGAACCATAAAGTACAGCTGGCATAAACATGAGCCAGATAAAAATACAATGATGGATCCCACATACATCCTGTGCCTGGGATAACAGCCAGGACTTATACAATAATATCTGAGTACATGAGATACAAATACAACCCAAATGCCCCCTATACGCGGGGAAGGGCTCACAAAATCTGACTGATGCTTGCAAATCAAAGAGGCACTGCAAGCGGCGAAGGCCGACATCATCAAATATATGGAGCTGCATCGAAGGCTGCACTGAAGAGGTCATCCGGGCATGTGGGGGGCTACCTGCAGGGCCACCCCCTCATGATGGTTGAGACATCTCACACACACCCGAGAATCACCAAAGGCTACTGCTGCATCACTGAACCATCAAGCATACGGATCTCGATCGTGCTGAAAGGAGCTGAAGTGGAGAAACAATCAAGTCAAAGGGTAATGAGAAGTCCCTTTGTCTGATCCAAAGTATCGAACAAGAGTGTGAACTGGAGCCAAGGTACACTGCCCTCTAGACTTGTCTTCTGGAAAGAAGGAGTTGATGTCGACAGAAGGAGGTCCGCCATAGGTGAGGCAATGAGAGATCCTCAACTAAGGCATGAGAGAAAATAGTAGAGTGACGGACAGACTAATACCAATGATGATGATGGGATGGAGGGGACTGAGTAGCGAATGGACGACTTCCCTTGCTAGAGCATAAAGGGCATGAATGACATGGCAATGAATGACACAATATCATAAGGGATAGGGGACAGTGGGACTGAAGGCCATAAAGTGCGACACAAGTGAGAGACCAAGCAATGAAGGATGGAGGACTATAGCGGGGTACAAAGGGACTCGGGATAGACTCCATAGATACGCATCTAAACAACGGATCTCTAAAAAACTTAGGCCTTTACGATAGATGCTTGCCACACGGTATGAGTCGATAGGACAGAAAGCATGAGTACAAGATGGTATCTCATGAAAATTCAGAAGCACGAACATGGATGAAATATGGAGGCAAAGTGGTACCCCAGTACAAGTATTGCTCAGTTGTAAGTAGAAATTCGATTTTAGGAGGAAGTGACCCTTCTTGGACCAAGTGTGTCTTGGCAAAAGATCAAAGTATGAAAACAAAAATATGCTGGCTATCTAAATGCTAAGGGTAATATTTCTTAAGATAGAGTGCATTGCGAGATTAGGAAGGTGGGTTATAACTGAAGTCCTCTACAGAGTATGCCCCTTACCAGTCCTTCTTTGATATAAAGAACCTAGCCATAATAGTCGAACTTCCCATAGCTTAGAGGGGACTATCATGGGCACAGTCATATACTAGAACAAAGATGGCAACCCATTAAGAAAATCTGGCTGGACTTTGCGGTCATACTGAGCTTTGGTGTGTTTCTTGGTCGCTTCCATGGTTTGCAATGCAACACGACGGTCTTCAAAGGCGTGCTCAAGCATGATAAGTCGTTATTCTAGAGGTTGGGTATCAGGGAGAAGTTCAACGGCCAGATGAAGGGAAGGGATTTCACACTCGATCGGTAAGACTGCCTCCTCTCCAAAAACGAGGTGGAAAGGAGTAAACCCGGTGGCGGTTTTAACAGAAGTTCGATAAGCCCGCAAAGCAGGGAAGAGCATAAGATGCTAGTTGGTTTTGTGCTTATTCACCGTTCATTGAAGCATGGTATTGAGAGTTTTGTTGACTGCTTCAACTTGGCCATTACCTTGGGGGTAATAGGAGGAGGAATATTGGTGTTCAAAACCTAACGGTGAGGATAGCTCATGCCATATCTCATCTTCAAAATGTCGGCCATGATCAGAGACCAGTTGTTTCGGAACTCCGAATCGAGCGATAACATGGTTAAAGAAAAAGAGGGTTGCGGTAGTGGCCGTATTGTTAAAAGTGGGCATAGCTTCGGCCCATTTGGTAAAATATTCAACCACCACAATGATATACTTATGGTTACCAGCAGAGGGAGGTTGACACTCCATGAAGTCGATGGTCCATTTACAAAATGGACCAGTTGTGACGACAGGATGGAGGGGAGCCGGGGGAGCTCGCGCCTTAGGAGCAAAATGTTGGCAATTGGGATAGTGTTTGACTTCCTCAATGCAATCACTGAAGAGAGAGGGCCAATAATACCCAGCGCGCATGATTTTCTGGGCAGTAGCAAGACCGAAGAGGTGGCCACCGCAAGCGCCGCTATGGCAAGCATTAAGGACTTGTTCAGCTTCAGCGTGTGTGAGACAACGACGTAGGACAGTATCAATACCACGACGATAGAGGTCTTCACCGATAAGAAGGTAGCGGGGAGCCTGGTGTCGGATACGTCGTCAAGCCTCACAGTTAAGGTGAAGGGCGAACTTTTGGGTTCGCAAGTAAGTAAGAATATCGCCGTACCACGGATCGTCCGTAGTAATGGCGAATAAGTGTTCATCAGGAAAGTCATCATTAACTGGAGGGTCCTGCATTCTGGTAGGTAATTCAGAAATGAGTTCAGCGAGGGCTAAACCTTTCTTACTTTTTGGTGTGACAAATTCGAGGTCGAATTCCTGGAGGATGACGACCCAACGGGCATACTTCCCAGTGAGGATGCGGCGACTTAAGAGGAAAGCGATGGGGTTGGAATTAGTCACAACCTTGGTGGAACGCGTGAGGATGTAATGACGAAGTTTTTGGACTGAGAACACGACAGATAGCGCTAATTTTTCTTCATGTGAGTAGGAAACAGGGGGTTCTATGAGGTTCTTACTGAAATAATAGATCACATGCTCGATACCGTTGTCATCTTCCTGGATTAGAACTCCAGCGACCGAATGGGTGGAAGCGGAGATGTACAGGATGAAGTCCCTATCAAAGTCAGGAGGGCGGATCAAGGGAGCAGAGGTGAGAGCCTACTTGAGGGCATCAAAATACTCATGAGCATAGGTATCCCATACAAATGGGATTTTAGATCTAAGGAGTCTAAGGAACCCATGTGCGGTGGTGGCATAGTCAGGAATGAACTGGCGAAGAAAATTAGCTTTGCCTTGGAGACTCTGTAGCTGGTGTAAAGTACGAGGAATGGGAAGTTCAAGAATGGCTTGAACTTTCAAAGGGTCAAGAGTGATACCGTCCTTAGACACTATGAAGCCGAGGAGGCGGCCGGTGGGAACGCAGAAGACGCATTTCAATGGGTTAAGGCGGATATTATACTTGCAACATCGGAGAAAGACGGTACGCAGATCGTGGAGGTGCTGCGCCCGATGCTTAGAACGTGCAGTGAGGTCGTTTAAATAAGCAAGGATAATATGAGCTAAGTCATGGAAACAATAAGACATGGCCCGTTGAAAAGTGGCGCCGACGTTTTTAAGGCCGAATGGCATGACCCGGTAAGCAAAAGTTCCCCACGGACTGATGAACGCAGTTTTAAGTTGGTCAGCAGGACGGATAACGATTTGGTTGTATCCGGAGAAACCATCCATAAAGGATAGAAGCTCATGCCTCGCACACTCATCAATGATTTGGTCAATAAATGGTGTGGGGAAGTTGTCTTTGGGACAAGCTTTGTTCAAGTCGCGAAAGTCCGTGCAGACACGGATGGTGCCTTGTTTCTTGAGGACGGGAACTGGGTTGGACACCCAAGTGGTGTATTCAATGGGATAAATGAAACCAACCTGCTTGAGCTTGTCGATTTCGGCTTTGATAGCATCACGTCTGGAAGGATTAATGGGTCTCAATTTTTGACGAACTGGGTTGGCATCGAGCCATGTGTCAATATGATATTCGACGATGGTGGGATCGAGTCCGGGCATTTCGGAGTAGGACCAGGAAAAAATATCACGGAATTCTTTGAAAAGCTTAGTGTAAGCCTCAATTTCTTCCGGGGTGCATTGGGCGCCCAAGGTGATATATTCTTTGATTCTCGGTTTGACCGAAATGCCAATTTTAATGGTAGGAGAGATATTGTTCATGTTTCCTTCTTCGAAAGCATCAGGTGCAGGGATGGGATTTTTGAACCAATCGACTGCATTGGGAATGAAGTCTTTAGTTTCCACAGCAAATTGGTCATGGGATTGCTGTGGGAGGAAGTATGCATGATGGTGCATATCATCCCACGGAAAGTCAGGGTTGGTCATGGCTTCCATGATGTCTTCATCAGATTGGAAGATGGAAAGACTGGAGGAAGGAGGATCACCCGATGATGTAGTAATGCCTGACTAGTCATCTTGTGGAGAAGGGCTCATATGAGCAACGTCAGCAGATCTAAGGTCTACTGAGGTGGAGCCGAGAGTGTCCGCAGGTAGGAGGTTAGGCGAATCATCTCTCAAGGATGACGATAGGTAAAAAATGGTGGTCGAAGGCTCTATCGTTTGGAAAACGGGAGGAGGAATGTGAATGGGAGTAGGAAGATCCTCTGGTCCTACCTAAGTAGAACTCGCAAACAAGTGAGAATGTATCTTGTCATGCGTAGCCTTGAATTGGCGGTACGTGTCTAAGGAGGAATGATACTCGTCAAGGCAGGGACAGAGGTGGGTGTAATGTCATGAAGCCACAGCCTGAGGTGATTTGTGTGCAAGGTTTTGAGTTTTGGGATAGAATCAGGGATAGTGACGTAGACTTCAGGGATATCAGATTCCGGAAATGTCTCGTTGACGATGGTCTTGAGATGAGGCAATTCAGGACATGTATGGGTGGCGTGACCGACAATATCACACAAGGCACACTAGATAGCGCGCTTTGGCGAGCGAGGAGGGGTAGGATTCGTCGGGGCAGCTTGGTCCTTATTGGCCTTGGTGTGAGCTTTGCCCCCTTTTCCTGATACCGTCGCACCAGGAGATGGTGCTGGTTGGGGTGTGTGAGGCACCGTGGTATCGGGGGAGGGGAAGGCGATGATGGGGGCCGGTTGAATCGAAATTAACAAGGTAGGGCCTGAGGGTGACCCAGGGGAGTAGCGGCCCCAGAGGTGGGAGCTGGTGTGGTGCTTACCAAGGTCGAGTTGGGGAGAAAGGAATTGTATAACGTGGTACCGATTACACGCCCGGGGGTTGGAATGAAGAATGTTATACCTCATCACAGAGGTAATAGCCGAGGCAGGAACAGCCTCTAGAGGTGGTTAAGGCACGGAGGGACCGATCCCGAAGGGTAGGGGGGCTCTGAGGTCGAGCATTTGTATACATATCCGGTAATTACGGAGGAGGTCGGGCATTGGAGGTCTCCAGTCCCGGCTAGGAGCGGGTTGCGGTGGGCGAGGTTGAGTCTGAGGTTGCTGACTAGCCGAAGCGGGTCGCTTAAGGGCACCCCGAGACGATTGCATCATGCAAACATTCGATAAGCTGGGATCAGAGATATGAGGAGGAGGAAGACCAGGAAAAGTTCCAAGCAGGGAGGAATCTTTGTAAACGCTGAGGGAGACATTGGTCAAAGAATCAATGGTTTGCTTATTGGCTACAGAAGAGATGGTCGTCTCCGGGGAGGTTTAAGATGGTGGCTCATGGTAAGTCAACTGGTCAATGGTGACTATCTTTCCATTGTGAGGAAAATACATCTTGTGAAAAACCGTGGATGGGACAACAGACATAGCATAGGTGCCAACTTCGCCCCAAAGAGAATGTTGTAATCAAGGGCGTCAATAACAATCAAAATGTCGACGTACTTGATCTTTTTAGTAGTGATAGGACAATTACGGAAGAGGCCAATGGGCTGGGAGGCGTGGTCATCCCACGCTTGAAGGGTGATCGTGGAAGGGGCCAACTCAGGAGATCCGAGTTGTTTCCAAACCGAAGCGGAAATCACACAGGTGGATGCCCCCTCATCAATAATACACCGAGAAATGTTAGCGTTCCGGATTTTGATTGAGATTTGGAAAGCGACGGAAGCAGGAAGAGGAGGATGCTGTGATTGATGGGTGTCGAAAACAATCATAAGGTCGTCAGCAGGATCTATAGCGCCCATGGCAGATAGTAGAGCCTTCTTTTGGGAAGGGCACGACTGGAGTAGTTCCAATGTGGAAATGGCAGCAGGAGATTGCGCCAAATCATCTACTATGCTATACGACTGAGCAGCTCGACCGGAAGCAACGTTTCGACGTAATGGTCCCTTAGGAATCTTGGCATGAACCTCAACTTTGGGTTGGGGGATATGTAAGGGTCCATTGGGTGTCGAAAGAGGCTCTGTAGAACCTGAAGAGGGAGACTCGAGGGCAGACTGAGCGGAGGGCTTGGGGTACTGGCGAGACCGAGTTTGAAGGTTAAGGTCGACAGATGGGAAAGGGTCAGAGTTCATCATAAGGATCTGGTAATCGGAGGTACCAGAAGGAGGAGGTTGAGTGGATGCTTGTCCATCAGGTGGTTGGGCAGCTACAAATCCTTGCTGGGGAAAAGGATCAGTAAACATAGCCGGCTGAGTAGAGGCCACATTAGGGGGAGCGTGAGTAGAGGCATGTTGTCCTCGTAATGTGGCTTGAGATTCCCACATCTGCCGCATATGTGGTAAAAGGGGACAATCGTGAGTGTAATGACCGTACACACCGTAACACGAACAAGGCTTATTTGTGCGAATAGGCCTGTCCGGCTTGGGTTGAGTGCCCTGTTGCTGGTTAGCAGCGTTAGAGTCAAAACTTGGAGGATTGGATCCAAGAGTACCGGGGGCGGATTGATTTTGATTGCCTTGCCGCCTTCGTTGTGAGGAAGGGGGATTAGTCGTGCCCTGCTGTGCAAATACTTGCCCTGGAGGGGGTTGTAGTTGTTGTTGTGGGGGTTGAGGAGGCAAAGGAGGTGGGAGCGAAAAAGTTGGAGGAGCTGGGGCACTGGGCTGCGGGTAAGGGTAATGGTAAGGTTGGGCAGCATTGAGGTAAGCAGGAGGTTGGGCGAAAGGAGGAGGCATGTCGTATCCTGGATACATGCTACCTGTAGGGGGAAAAGTGCTAGAGGTGCTAGCCCCTCCCGGAGGGAGACCGTAGCTGAGAGGAGGTTGAGCATACAGATGAGAAAGGGCTCCAATGATACCGTCGACCGAATGAGATGCCCCCGGGGCATTAGCACCACCGGCCCTGGGGAGGTCAGGGAGGACGGTATAAACATAACTAGACTGAGCGTAGATCAAGTCATATTTCAAGGCTATTTGGAGGGCGGCTTCTTCGGTTTGAGGGAAATGAGAGGGGACATCTTTTCCAATGGGAGGTAAGAGAGTGCGAAGGAACCAGTCCATATAGACCCGATCTTGAAATGGGGGAGCTCGACATAAGCTTCGTCTTCTCCGCCAGTCCTGGACATGAGTGGAGAGGCGGGTCGAAGAGGATTGACAGCAGGATGTCAAGAGCTCCGTACCAGTGTCGTATCGGAGAGGGAGTTGGAAGTAAGATAAAAAGGCCTGGGAAATGGTCGTAAAGGTGGTATGGGAAGAGGAGGTCTGGTCAACATACCATTTAGAAGCTTCGCCAGTAAGCGTGCGTTGGAACAACCGAAGGCGGATGGAGTCATCGGTAATAGAGTTGGAAGAACACCACATGTGGAAGGAGCGGATGTGGTTGGTTGGATCTTCGCCAGCTAGACCTTCGAACTTAGGGATGTCGGAAGGGAGCTTTGTTGGCATAGCAGGCCAACGAGCATCATGGCGGATAGGGTCATTGATCAACTGATTGAAATCGGGGAGGCTGAGACCGGCCATGTAAGGGAGCAAGGGTGCAGCCGTGGTAGTTCCCGTGGCGGTTCCGCTAGTAGTAGTCCCGGCGTTAGGGCCGGGATTACCGCTAGTGTTAGGCCCTGGACCAGACATAGTGAAGGTGAGAGGGGGAGAACCAGGAGGGGAAGGGGAACCCAATGAATCAGAAGAGGAGTTGGAGTGCGGATTCGGAGGGGGACGGGCTCGACGACGGCGGGACGGAGCAGGTCGACCGACCGGAAACTGAGGGTGAAGGCCAAGAAGTCTCTGGGATGTGTGCTTTGGGGGCACAATGATGACAACACAAACATGGCAGAAGGGGAAGAAGAACGACCAACAAGGGCAGGGAGGAGCAGAATCAAGTGATTACAATGTCGAAACAAGGGCATAAAAGGTGCAGTGTCAATTGATTTTACAATGTTTTAAAGTCTTTTCCTGGCAGTGGTAACCAGGCTCTTCTTCGCTTAGGGTGAGTATGTGATGTGCGTTAATTTTAATTTTTAAACCCAGCCGTTTTGAGAGAAAAAGGAAAAAGTGTGCTGTGTAACTGAAAATAAATCTACAATGAACAGTATATAATGCTGAAATAATAGAAAATTAACAGCTAACAATGCATCGATCTAAACCTAAAAGACGGGTCTCTCAAAACTAGATGAAAAGAGGGAAAAAATCTAGTCAAAACACACTAAAAAGAGGCCAATAGATCCAAGTTCGGGAGGGACAGTGATCTAAAGGGAAAACTGCTGAAAAGAGGTGCAGATCACAGCCAAGAGTCAGAGGCAAGGTTGCTGGAAAAAAGGGAGGGAATCAGCAACAAATAGAAGGGACAAGGAGGAGGCCCTAAAGGAAGGTCCAAACAAAACTACTTGAGGTGATTTGAAAAGAGCTGATGAAAGGGGGTTGACAGGAGGTATCAGATCTGGAAAAAGGGGAGGCTGAAACTCTGAAAAACAGACACCTGAAACAGCAAAAACTCTTCCACCAAAAGTGGAGGGTACTGAAGCCCTAGGGGGCTATGTTCCCACTTAGATGAGCAAAACAGGGCAAAAACAGGTCTAAACGGGCTAAGACAGAGGCTGGGAAACCCTGACAGAAGCTTCAGCAAAACCCATAAAAGTTGCAGAAAAATAGCTGAAAAAGTTGCAGGTCGCAGGTTCTGACCTGTTTTCAGTGCAGGTCGTAGATAATGGGCGGAAAAGTGCGACCTGTAGTCCAGGTCGCAGTTTTTGGGCTGAAAAGTGCAACCTCCAGCTTTGGTTGTCTCAGCAGAAGATTTTTGCAAAAGTTGCCATCTCAGTTGCGACTGATGTCTGTCACCTGTGCAATAGGGCCAGAAACATGCGGAAGTTAGAAATTTTAATGTTTTAGGGTTGTATGAGTGAAAAACAACCTAAAAATAGAAAAAAAAAAAAAAAGCTGAAGAGAAACCCTAAGGTCTGAAGCAGCTGGATATGCAGGATTATGAAAAACGACAGCGGTCGTAATTGAAAACCCGTGTGGAGTCGCCAGTTGTTAGTATGAATCTTTTGTCGAAGTGTACGAAAAAAGACCACTTTAGCTATGCATAACTTATAGCCCTAACATCAAATAAGGCTGCCAATATCTTCAAATCTGTGGTTAGTTAGTCAGGATAAATGCTGCAAACATCCAGATCTATGCATAAAGAGACATTAAGCAGTAAAAAGAAGGTTTTGCTCCATACATCCAATAGACAAGACAAGAACGATATTTTTGAAAGAATTTTTTGTATTAAGGGCACCTGGGAGGAAAACAAGAAGGTGTATCCAATTCTCCTCAATGGGATGGGTTCTTGGAAGTCCTCAGCACTTCAGATCTAGTATTCCTCTCTCTTGTTGGTGTAGAAAACCCAGACAAAGATAGAACTCAAAGGGAGCTCACACAACAAATGATGAAGAATGTGACCAAGTGTATAGATCCAGAGTGATCTAATAGGCAACAAAAGGTGAAGAATGGTAGGAAAAACCCTCCTATTTATAACAAAATATTGGGTCATTCTAGATCTTGGTGCATGATTAAAATAATGTTAACCAAATCTAGATCCACTTTTTATGGAATATTTTATTATATTTGTTGGAGAGAAAAAGTATTTGACTTGGGTCAAATCCCTTTATTTGTTAATAATAAATAAATAAATGATTTATTTATCTTTTTAAGGAAGTGGTTGAAGGATAATTAAATAAATAATGATTTATTTAATTATTTGTGGGTGATTTGGTCATATTTAACAAGGAATATTATCTAAATAAGATTTAAATAATTATTCCTAGAAAATAATAAGATAAATGAAGGTTTATCTAATTAATTTCTTTGTTTTTGGGTTAAGCATGACTAGGAATAATAATTAAATTATGGTTTAATTAATTATTCCATGAGGAAAATCAAACAAATATAGGTTTGTTTAATATTTCCTTTTGGGGTTTCCTATTTAGACCATAAACAACCTAATAAATGTGGTTTATTAAGTTATTTAACATAGTGATATCAATTTTACTTAGGGTAAAATTGGTCCTACATGGTGTACTTGGGTCCATCTAATGATAATAGGTTAGATGACCAAAAAATGGTGTAACACTTAGCCTCAAATTCCTTCTTGACCAAAATCACAATAAGCCCATGGTGGTAAAGTCTATACTCGGCCTGGCTTGCATTCCCGTTCTGCACTCCTTTTTCCATCTTCTCCAGACTATGGAGCAGATAATATGGGAAATTAATGTGCTTCCCGGACTCAAAATGTAGCAAAAATCGAAAGTGATACACAAATTTAAGGGAATACCATCCCTCATAGGTTAAGAGATTTTGTAAAATTTAGAGAAGGTCTCGCCACTTACCAAGTAGGGCATTGCATGGAATTCCCTTCTTCCAATCGACCTTCATTTTTCTTTCAACCACGAACTGACGCTGCCGCTTCTTTTTAAACCTTTCCTTCTTAAACAATTGTTCCCCGGTGTTGGACAGTCCCGTGGCTTGTGCTATGGGCTCCTCCGTAACTTCGAACTCCAGGGAGCCGACCTTAACTCGGCCATCCTCGAACATTTTCACAGACTGCAGGGCCATGACGATATCATCTCCATCGAAATTTTGCAAGAATGGGAGGAATCACGATCCTTGAAATAGTGCAAGACTATTCGTGTACTCTGTGGCTCTTCAATTTCCTTCAAGGATGCTGGTTCACTTCTCATGGGTTCCATCCTACTCAAATTCTCAATTCCCTATCACAGTCTTAGAATGATTTCACATGGTAGAGAGACAAATATATATTGATAATTTTATGGTGGAGACCTGGTTGTCCATAGACCAATTTATTCCGTCTGTCCAATCACCGTTAATCATTACAAATGCCCCTTTGAAATGGACACTAACACGTACCATTATCCCATAGGCGAGCGAGAATAATTGGAGGAAGAAGAGGCTTTTATGGTGGCGACATAACAGTCAGATGATCGGGTTATGAGGTAATGGTTCTAATGAATAAGTAATGAAAAGCCTTTTCGGAAGGGGTAATCACAGGGTTGCGGATAGACTGTACTATTCCACATTATCTCCATGATCCAGTTAAATGTACTTTGTCATTCATTAAAAATATTAGATTTCCGAACACAAATATCTTACACTTTAATAATTTATTCCTAACTAATAAATGATAATGCAAAGTAATAATCAAAATGGAAATAATATATGCTATGATCTATCATCGTAATCCTTTAGCTGCAGGAAAAATAATTTTCAATAATCATTTCACATTAAGCACTCTTGTACTGTGTTAAGAAGTTTCTTACACTATGTATTTACAGTCAGGCGCGTTCTTGCACCGATCCTACTTGCACTGCAACGTGCCTGCACTGATTTTCTTACACCGATTATGCGCATACTTGTACTAAGGATGTTGAAGAAAGGAGGAACAAATTTTTTTTTTGATAGAACTCAGTTCTTTGGGTAGGCTGAATTTTTTTTTCTTGAATGTACAAGAGGTTTTTATTCACCATTTATTTGGTGTTTCATGAGCATGCCTTTCCGATCTAACTGCATCAGATCATGCAATATATCCATGAGGGAGAAAATAAGTGGGAAAGGTAATTTTTTTTTTTAGAATGGCAAGGAACATTATGACAGGGATTCCAAGAATAATACCACTGAGAGGGATAAACGAAAATGGGATTGGGAAAAAAATTTCGGGGAGAAAGAGAGATTTCACGAAATTAGATGAGATAGATCTTAGAAGAAAAAGGGAAGGTAATAATTATGGGATTGAGAAATGAAAACAGTGGAAAATTACAAAATGGGAAATATAAGAAAGGCAGAATTTACCTGTAAAATCTACCCGCAATGGTGCCAGAAAAGTAAATGCAGCGGGAATTAAGTGTTACTTGAGTAAAAATTTCCATGCTTGTTATCCCAAAATTGAGTAAGGGCTTGGTTCATCGAACTTGCTTATTCTTGGTGATGGCCAACATATCTAAAGATCAAGAAACATTCCCTTTTTATTGAAATTTTGATCTCCCTGCCAGCAAGCTGGTTTTCAGGTTGATCCTTCTGCAATCATGTCAGTCAACTGATTTTCATAATTACAGGAAAAATATTGTTTTTTCTTTTATTATTTTTTTCATTTCATTTTTATTTATTATTTTTTAGGAAAAGAAAAGATCATGTCTTCAATAGGTTGGTGTTACCACCTACCATTTCCTTCCCAAATTTCTGTTGGACTTGTTGTGTAAAATATTTCTTGGCAAGGGGTTGAAAATATACCGTTAATATATTTCCATTTACCAAGAATACTGAATTCTATCCATCAATAGTTTTTATCTCTACCACTCCATTCTCGAATACTCTGACCACCTCGTAAGGCCCCATCCAGCCTGTATGTGATTTCCCTTTGAAATATTTGAATATAGAATCATAAAGGAGCACCCAATCACTTGGTAGGAACTTCTTATTCTGAATGGACTTGTCATGCCACCTCTTGTGATGCTGTTGGATTAATATTTTCTGTTTAAAAACATCCCTTCGGAATTCATCTAACTTGTTCAACTATAGGAGATGTTTCTGTTGTGCTCTAGACAGATCAATTCCCAATTGGACTACAGTCCTGAAGGTTTTAATCTGGAATTCTATCGGCAACAGAACTTGTTTTCTGTGTATCAACTCATATGGTGTGTGTCCTGTGTTGTTCCTCCAAGTGGTTCGATATGCCCACAAGACTTTCAAAAATCTGTTAGCCCAATCCTTTTGACGCATATTGACTATCTTTGTGAGGATGGACTTGATCACCTTATTTGTGGACTCCACCTGACCATTTGCTTGCTGGTGATATGGTGTAGATTTCCTGTGCTAGATCTTGTACTGCTCCATCACACCCTGTACCAGATTAGAAATAAAATGCAGACCATTTTAAGAAACAATTTCTCTAGGCACACCAAATTTAGTAAATATTTCAGTAAAAATAAAATCAACAACTTTTTCTATGGAAAAAGAAACAGATTTAGCTTCTACCCATTTTGTAACAAAATATGTACAAACCAAAATTTTGCTTTTTATTTAATGATGTTGGATTTATTGGTCCTACGAAATCAACAGCCCATTTTTCAAAAATCTCAATCATAAATTGAGGACATAAAGGCATTTCATTGGGTTGATTAGGTTGGCCTACTCGCTGAGAGCTATCACACCGCTTGACATATTATTTGGCATCCTTGAGTAACGATGGCCAAAAATAGCCAGGGTGTAGTATTTTATATGCAGTCCACTTATCAAGGAAGTGACTTCCACAAGGTTCATCATGGGAAGATTTTAGAATATCAAACACTTCTTCCTCTCTTACACATCTACAGATAATGAGATCTGGCCCAGTGTAAAAGAGGTCTCCTTGAACCTAGGAATATGCAACACTTTTCTGAATAATATTCCGCTTTTCTCGGGCGGATAAGTGAGGTGGTGTTTTTCCAATGAATAAATAGTTAGCTATGTCAGTGAAACATGGGGAATCTATTGACACAACAAAAATATGTTTGTCAGGAAAATTATCATCAACATGAATTACTTCACCAGGATTATTTAATCTCGAAAGATAGTTTGCTACTACATTGGATTTCCCTAGTCTATCAACAATAGTAATATTGAATTCCTGTAATAATAATAGCCACCTAGTCACTCTACTTCTAATTAATGGTTTATTCATCAAATATCTTATTTTAGAATTATCAGTATGCACAAATACTTCATATCCTGTAATGTAGTGCCTGAATTTATTAATTGCAAAAATACAGCTAAAAACCCTTTCTTAGTAACTGTGTAATTCAATTTGGCAGGTGACAAGTCTTTGCTAATAAAATAGATGGCATAGGATTATTTGTTTTCCTCTTGTCCTAAAGCTGTGCCAATAGTAGTATCTGAGGCATTAGAGGAAATATGAAATGGCAGGGACCGGTTTGGTCCTCTCAAAACTGGTGCGTGTACTAATTTTCCTTCAATGTCTCAAAGGACTGTTGGCAAGATGTGGACCAGAAAAACTCACTACCCATGGCTAAAAGTCAGAAAAGGGGGGTAGATATCCCAAAAAAGTTCTCAATGAATCTCCTATAGTAGCCCACATGTCATAGAAAGCCTCTCACTTCCCTTTGACTTTTGGGTGCAGGAAGACTCCAAAAAATCTCTATCTTAGTGGGGTCAACCTGGATACCTTTGTTAGAAACAAGATGGCCAAGCACCACCCCTGACTTGCACATTAATATGCATTTCTTATCACTCAAGGCAAGATGGGCTTCTTGGAAATGAAGAAGCACTCTTTCTATATTTTTGAGGGCCTCATGAAATGAATCACCAAATACAGAAAATTCATCCATATAAATTTCTACACATTCAATGTCAGCAAAAATAGCCAAGACTGCCCTTTGAAAGGTAGATGGGGCATTACATATCCCAAAGGGAAGCACTCGGTAAGCGAATGTACCCCATGGAGATGTAAAAGTGGTTTTGTACTGATCCTCAGGTGCAATCTGTATCTGGTTATAACCACTAAAGCCATCTAGAAAAGAGAAGTACTTCTTAGCTACAAGGGTATCGAGCACCTGATCGATGAAAGGAAGAGGGAAGTAATATTTGAGAGTGGATTTGTTTAATTATATTAAGTCAATGCAAATGCACCATCTCCCATCTTTCTTCGGGGCTAACACCAATGGAGAGACCCACTGGCTATCAGATATGGGATAGATAAAATCAACATCCAAGAGTTTATGCAATTCTTCCTTTACAACATATCTTAGAGCTGGATTCATACACCTTTGGGGTTGTTGGAGAGGTCAGGCTCCATCCTGAATATAGATATGATTTGTGTAGGTTTCAAGAGGGATGCCATTCATATCTTTATAACCCCATGCAAAGGCATCAAGATGGTTTTGTAACAAGTTCACAAGTTGCTCTTGATGTGATGAGTCCAGATCCGAACTGATATGTAAGGATTTTCCTAGAATAATCTCAACAAGAGTGGTATCAGGCTCCAGAGAACTCAGAGGTGTGGTCAAAGACAATGGTGAGGAAAGTTGAGTGTTGTGACTCTCCTGAAAATCTAAACTGAAAATTTGGCTCAATGGCTCAAAATTAGGCATAGTGTCTAGATTGTACAGGAAGTCTTGAATCTCACCTTCCTGCGAGGACTCAGAATAATGATGAATAAGGGAAACAAATAAAGTCTCCTCATCACTCCTGTAATCTAACCACAAAGTGTCTCGGTGGTTCTGAATGGATCTAGTGGGTGGATACAAGGTGACCCTTTTCCTAGAATATCCATGGGAAATATACATGTCACCATAATGACATCCAATATAGGCATCAATTGTAGCAAGCCATGGTCGTTCCAAGATCAAAGGATGCCCTCCCACCGGATTCTTTGGTTGAAGCACAATGAAATCCGCGGGATATTCCCAATAATCTAATGAAACGATCACATCATCCAACACTCCTTCTGGCTTGATTTTAGATATTTCTACCAATTCAAGCACAGTGGGAGTAGGAATAAGATGAGACAATCCAATTTTATTGATGGTTTGCTTGGTCATGACATTAATGGCTTCCCCCAGGTCTATAAGTAAATTAGAGACAAGGACATCACCTATCTGAACAAAGACAACGGGGTTTCTGGGATCAGTATATTTCTCCATGGACACACATCCCTTCAACAACTCTACTGCTCTACCAACAAATTGAATAGTTTTAAGCTCCAATCTTCTCCTTCCTGGTTTCTTGACGTAGAGTTCCCTAATGATCTTGGTACAGTTGGGGATTTCTTTGATAGCTTAGAGCAAAGTGTTGAACTCCAAAGATGTTCTTTTCTCCCACCACATTTCACCTCATTTCCTTTGTCCCTCATTGATTTCAAGCTTAAATTATCAATAAGATTGATTAAGGTTGCTTTAGGAATTTGTACAATGACTAACTTGCTATGTTTTCATGATCTTGTTGATTGTAGTAATTTTTTATCAGACTAGCTACAGAATACAGGCATTCTATAGCCAGTCGTCCATTTTGCAACTATCTTCATTTTTATATAGGTTCCAGGTGTCACTACAAAGGAAAGCGCATATGGGAAAATTCTACAGCACTCCCTCATCATTTTTTTCTCTCCACAAAGTCTGAGCTTGAGTCTCCAAACGGTTATGCACGTGGAGGAGATTAAAACTGAGCAACAGTTTCCTATTAGGACAGGGACTCTACATAAATAACGAGACCTTCAATAAGAGTTTTAATTTGATTAGAAGTTGGAAAGACAATTATCCCTTTATTTTATCCAGATTAGTTATGTAATCTTGTTATAAATATGACTCGGGAGACCGAGAAACAGGAGCTAGATTCTGCTTTGGTTGCTAGATTTCAGAGAGAACCATAAATACTCTGTTTTTAAGTGTTTTTCTCCTTTACTGAAAGAAGCATCATTTTAGTGCAAGAGCCGAGTCAAAGTTAAGTGGATTTGCATGCTAATCCGGTGGTAGAGGGCCCCTACTACCTGAGAAGCTCCGTTCAGATGATTTAGATAAGTAGCCTTAGCTTGGTTTCATTTTCAATTTCAATAGTTTTATTAACTTCATGCTTTTATGCTCATTTACATTACATATTACAACCAGTCCTGTTCTATGAATTCTTCCAAAATACCTCTAATTCCGGATGGGATTTAGCTGTAGTATTTTAGGAGTTTAATTGTGTTTTCATTCGAACTATGTGTTTTATTTCCATTTACATTAGATAGTACAACCGGACTTGTTTTCATAAGCTATTCCAAAACATCACTATATTAAACAAGATATGGTTGTAACATGCAATAGATTAGTTGCACTGTGGTTTAATACTCCGGAGATCAAAAAGCACTTTAGTTCATTGTACTTTAGTTTAATTCTGTTCATCAACTTTCAAGTTTGAGTAATTGCATTCCAGCTCAGTTGTGGTCACGGTGTTTTAAGTTTGATTAATTGCACTTTAGCTTAACTCTGTCATTGTATTTCAAGATGGATTAATTGCATTCTTGTTCATGTTTTGCTTAATTTATAGTTAAGTCTCATTAGTTAGTTGTATGATAGTTCTGTTCTACTAGACTAAGGCCTTCATTATTTACAAAAACTACTCCTGTTATTAAACTCTTCCAACATATCACCATGCAGACAGGAATTGGTAATATCATCTCATGGCCATGACTATTCTGTAGATTCTTATAATTGTGCAACTAGCCTTTTCCTCAAAATTATTCCAAAAGACTTTAACTTCTGAATAAGGCTTAGTAATGACAATTTAGGTTGCAGAGTAGATTAGTTTTGGTATCCTTGATTAATTTAGAGTAGGATTCTTCACTGTGTTGCAGAACTATCTTCTCCAAATATGTTCAAACCAATCTCTAGTCATGGATAAGATCTGCTTTGTGATATGGTAAATTGTTGTTTAGGAAAACCTCACTACATTAAACCTATCCTTTTCTTGAAGTATTACAACATATCTCTAACAAATGAATTGGACTAAATTTGTGTTGTGAGTTACTGTCTAGTTTTGCATACCACATGTTGTGGATCAGTATCTACATATCCTTTTTATATTTCATTTTTGAAATTTTGAAAAGAAAATTTAAAAAAATATATAAGAATCCGAAAAAAATGCTATAGTATAAGGTTTTATACTTTAGCATAAAACAAAAAAAGGGGAAATGCAATATCTTTCCGTTTATACTTTGATACATGGAGCGGGCGGTTGATATGTTTGTATTAAAGATAAATCTCGAGCAACTTCCGGAGCGGAAGTCACAATCACGCGAAGAAGCATTTGAATATGCAATTGCGGGGGGTCAATTAGCCCGTCGGTTATCGAAACCCGACCCCCCGCAGTTGACTGGTCAGATCTCTAAAAACTGACGATCGACGGTCCTGATTGATTGCGGGGGGTATGGGTAGGAATTCTCCGCCGTACTCACAGACCCCCCGCATTACGTCATCTGTCGAGGTGGCAAGCACGCTGTCATTCACTGTTCGCTGTTTCTCCATGTCACCCATGCATTTATTATGATTCTCGCAATCTATAAAAAGAGTTTTTCCGTCCTATTATGATTTGTTTGTGTCTGTTCGCCCTGTTTAAACCCACGTCCCGCCATCTTTTCTCTTCTCAGTGTTTTGAATTGCTTTCAAATTCTTGTCAATCATGGCCAAGCGAACTTCATTGTCTGGTTTGTCCAGTCTCAGTCCCCTCCTAGATAGCGAGAAAGAAGTTCATGATACCGTGTCATCCGTAAACCATCCTCTCTTGCATTATCAAGCAACCCTGAACACTGACAAGTCACCTGTGTTTTCTGCTATGCAAAGTTCGGGAGTGTTAGCCGCTTGCATCCCAAAAACTCATTTCTTCCCCGAGTTTATTTCTTGGTTAGTGTCGTCTATGTACCCCGGCAAGTGTTTTGTTATGAATTCCCAAGGGGAAAATATTTTGCAGGTTTCAACTCAATTAATGCGTCAGGCATTATGTTTTCCAGAAAATGATTCTCCTTTACAGTTCTTTGAAGATTCGTTGATTCAATATTTCGAGGAGCTTTCAAATGAGGAGTTTAATCGCTGCATGTCGTTTTTGGTATCAAGTCCAGAGAAGACTCAATTTGAATCGGGAAAGTTCAGTTTGGAGGCATTTAATGTTCAATACAGACCAGTTCTTAGCTGTATTATGGAGATTTTGGGGAGAGATGATGATCGTGAAATTGACAAGGCAGCCCTAGGGATGTTCGCTCTCATGATGAAACCAGGGGTGGTGCTGGATATCCCATCCTTTTGGCAAGAAGTGGTGAATTCTCAATTGATTGCCTTCCCTTTAAAAGGTTATTTCAGATTTCCCTCATTGGTAGTCTACTTGTTTTTATATCAGAATGTTGAAGAATTCCTGAGTGTTGGTTTGAATATAATGGATAGTAATAAAAATAAACAGTCATTTTTGCTTTGGACCGATATGGTCAGAAGAGAAGAGAACGAAGCTAGTTTATTTGAATTTGTGGACCATTTCATGAGCACTACTTATAAAATTCTTAATGGAACTCTACCTCCGTGCTTCCTGCCAAAGGCCCAGGAGTTCTTGCAATTAGGACCTAATTGTAAATATGGAGACTGGTTTGCTTTTGAAGATTATTCTGAAATAAGGCTATATGGGGTCAGTATTGAGCCTTATAGGCTTCCAACATTTTTTCCCATGAGACTGTTTGCCTTGGAATTTATAAGGAAAAGTCTTAATGTGGATCAAGTTCATTTTCTTCCTACGAAGAAAGGATTAATGTACAAGTTGCCTATGAGTGTAGGTCCTTTTGTTGTTAACACAAGGCAAGCTTCTGAGGAGGTATCAAAGATATTGGAAGGGACACAGTTGCTATTAGGAGAGAAATGGGCCTATGACCCATATGGGATTATTTCACAAAGAAGGGTCAAGAATGGGTATGCTGCTTTTACTCATGTGAGTAAACCGGATTTAGAGAAGTTGGCTAATCCAGGAGGGCCAAGTTCATCACGGATCAGTATTCAAACACCTGCAATATTGGAAAATATGGGCAAGAGAGGAAGAGATGATGTTATTGAGATCGATGAGGAGGAACCCCGAGAGGAAAAAAGGACTAAATTAGCAGAAGACCACTCCTCCAATTCACCTGGTTTTACTCTCCAGGTCAGTGAAGAACAGGGTGGCCCTTCATCTCCTAGCAGACCAGAACTTCATTTGGAAAAGGCTCCTTCCATGAAGCAAGTGTTCTCACAAATTGAAGAAAAGAACCAAAGAATAAAGGCCAATATAGAGACACAAGAAGAGAACCATATACCTGCTGACCAAACAAGACTATTGACTGTAATGGATCTGGAGAAAGATCAGTTTAAAATGGCGCTGTCGCATCCGATAGGAATGTCTCTGGGACCTTCAGGCAGCTTCAAGGAGTTGAATATAGTCATGGATGTGAAAAATATCCCCTTGTGGGACAAAATGAATCTCCACATGCAAACAGGTCAGTTGATTGTCAATGATTTGAGCAAGACCACTGCGACAGCAGTCAAGACAGAAAATATGCTTGCTAAGGTGGTCAAACAATGCAAGATGGAGAAAGCCAATGCAAGAGCATTAACTACTCAGAATGAAGAGCTGAAGAAAATCATAATGAAAATCGGGGTTGATCCAAATGATAAAAGCGCAATTCAAAAACTTATGAAGAGTGCAGAATCAGAAATATCTTCATTAAGGAAAAAGCTGAAATTGCCAGCTGCAGAGCATTCGTTGGCAGCCGAAGTAGCAGAGGTTGAAAAGGAAAAGGAGGAACTACGACAACAGTTGATAAAGAAGGACGAGGAACTTGATAAGGTAAAGCAGACTGCTATAACCTTACAAAATAAAATCCAGAACCATACTTGTACTTTTGATTTTTCTGTAGGTGGAGCCGACCCACAAGCCCAGGTTGTTCAGCTGAACACAGAATTAAAAATGGCGGAGAGAGATTGCAAACAGGCCCAGTCTGAATTGGCCACAGTTCTTAGGTTGATGCAAGGATGGGAAGGAAAGGCAAATGAAAACGAACAGAAGCTACAAAAAGCTGAGGAAGAAATCAAAGAACTCAAGGAGAAATTGAAGGGAAATATTTCCCTTATTAAAGCTAAGGATCTCATCTGGAATGAGATCATTTCTGAAATGCAGGAAAAATGGGACTCCATAAAAGTAATTGCCAGAGAGAAGAACATTGTTGCAGATCACGAAAAAGAGCTGTTATCGGATAAGCAAGCCGCTATCAAAAGATCAAATTGGGCCAAGAAATTCATGAATTTTATTAATACCAAGACAGATGAAGAGTTGCAAGATATGGGAATACAGGATAGGTATTTCTATGCTGAAGAAGTAAACAAAATGATCATTAAAAATGACCTTCTGAAGGCATCAGAGAAGCGGCTACAAGTAATTAAAGAGATGGTTAAGAAATTTGATATTTCGTTTGATAAGTTGATAAGAACCGGTTTGCCCTCATGCTGGAAGGAGGGAGGTAAGTTTATGTCCTGGAAGTTTTATGAGGATCAATTGGTATTTGAAAAAAGCAGAGCAGATGGCCGACATGAGAAGACGCAGATACTGAAGGGAGAAACAATATTCAATTTCTTACAAAGACATTTCCTTCTGCTGTGGATGGTGAAAACATTGTTCACAAGTAACCTCACTCACAGTCATATTGTTGCCTTCACAGTAGAATATCATCGTTATAAGAATGCTCCAATAACTCAAGATAAACTCTGGAAGGAATGTAAGAAATTTTCTATTGACACAGAAAAAGGATTTCCCGCCAAGCAGCCACAAGTAGCCGTTCAGCCGCAAGTAATCATTGAGTCAGCTGCTATTCCAGGAACATCAGTTCCTTTAGATTAGGAGTTATCATCTTTTATTTTGTTTTAAGTGAATTTATGCAAATGTAATGAAATGTTTCCGAGGCATGTACCTCCGCTACAAAGGGTAGTTAAGTAGTTACAGTTAGTTAGAGTCAGTTTTATAACTGAAACCATTTTGGTTCAGATTGTATTTAAAGACATCTCAAGGAAGGAAGAAGGTTCCGAGTTTTGAACCTTTGAACGCTAATTTTGTACTGAACAATATTGAATGAATGAAAAAGTTTTGCAAGTTTCCAATATTCCATCTGTGTTGAAGAGTTTTCTTGGTTTCTATTTCATTTCCATATCTGTGAATAAAGTAGAGTGATTAGAGCTGCAGGTCTCTTGATATTTATGTATCTAAGAGTTAAATATCCTTAATGGGCGCTCCTCTCCTTTAGCTTATTTGTTTTTCACTTCTTCAAGATTTATGACGGCAATTTCTGTTTCAAGCAGCATGACAAACTAAATCCTTTTCTTTCTTCGTCTTCCATCCGCTCACTTCAATATAAATGAATATGGAATTGCAGAGCTAATAAAGATTTGATATTTGAGAAGTATATTATTAATATTTGAAGGGTTAAGAAGTAGGGACACATATATACATTTTGTGACATAATCTTTAATGTCTTGAGCACGGATTCTTGCACACAGCCAAGAATTATTTCTCAAGGAACAACATTAATTGGCACCGTTGTCGGGGAACGAAGAGTCGAAGTTATTCCCTGGGTTTTGTTTTACATTTCCTCTGGTTGTTCAGAGAGGAGGAAATAGTACGCTATGATTTTTGAAAATAGCTCTGGCTCCCAAGAAACCTCACACGAGGTCGGACACCTCTCAGCAAACAGTTCCCGTTTTGTCAAATCCTGAGAAGCTTGTTTCAAAGAAGGGCCAGAAACAAAAAATATTAGTTACACCTGAAACCACACTACTCGCACCTGGCAGCAGTTCACACGTTTTCTCATCCAAGAAAGCTTCCAAGAAACTCATTTTCTCGGAAGAAGAATCATCACCATCACCCATTCATTTTCAAGAACCCACATTAGAAGAGCAATCTTTGGAGTTTGTGTCTTTTCCTTTTACAGAAACTCAGCCACATACAGTTTCCAGCTCTTCTGCGATTGTTCAAAGTCCACTTCCCATATCAGTTGTTTCACCTCATTCATCTTTTCCCACAACTGGTATTTATTTTACCCCCGCTCAAGGAGCAGTTAACTCGGGCGTAAACATGGCAGTTCCTGCAGCCCCTGCTTTCTTGATGAACAGATATGCACCTCTAAATCTACCACAACCATTGCATGATTTACCTCAGGAGTATCTCAAATTACTCCCCAGATTTACTGGTGAAGATGAAATAACTGCAGAACAGCACCTGCCCCTGTTTTGCACTTTTGCAGAAAATTTAAATGTTGAACATTTGGATGTTGTCATGAGACTTTTCATTCAGTCTCTAAGTGGAGAGGCAAGGAAATGGTTCAAAGGATTACAGAATGGTTCCATTAATGATTGGGATGCCCTGGAAAGACGTTTTATTGAGAGATGGGGCGAAAAAAGGGACCACAGTTATTCTTTGACAGAGTTTAATGCAATCAAGAAAAAATTTGATGAAAATATGAACGATTTTGTTAAAAGATTTAACAAATTGTATAATAGTTTTCCTGTTGAAATGAAACCCCCTCCGATTGGAGCAAGGGTTGTTTTTTCTGGTGCTTTTGAACCAGATTTCAGTTTTAGGCTGAGGGAAAGAAGGTCTCCTACGTTGGAACAGATTCAAACTGATGCTTTGGAGATTGAAGCAAATATGTCTGCTGCTGGTAAAGTTTCAGATAAAGGAAAGGCTAAAGAAGAAGCCTCAGCTCAGGATCAAAGAATCGAAGACATGACTAAGGTCATAAAAAATCTTTCAAATAAGTTAGTAAAATTGGAAATAGATAGCAAGCCTGCAAGACAGAATAGAGGGGTTTTTAATCCCCAATTCAAAAAACAGCCCTTGCAAATTCTACAAAGAGAAAAAAAGGATCAAGATCAGGTGCAAGCACCTTTGTACATAGAAGCAGCCCCGTCCCATTCAGCAGATGAAGATGACGAGAGAGAAGATGATGCTCGAATTTCTGTTGTGTATATGGAAGACGACGAAACAGAAGAAGAGATCGATGAAGAAGGGGAGGACGAAGAGGAAGAAGTTGAACCCTCATTTGATCAAGAAGAGATGGACGATTACTGTAAAAAATTCACAGATTTTATGCAATCCGAGTTGCATAAAAAATATGACTTGAGGTCAAAAAAGAGGTTGAGGACGCAAGAAAATGAAGAAAAAGAACCGGAAGCAGCACCTACTCCAAAGGCGACTCCATTGCAGAAAGGTAAGCAACAAGCTGAAACATCCCAGACGAAAGGTAAAGATTCTAACATTTTGGAGAAGGTGGTTATGGTTTCTAATCAGAATCTAAATTTCAAAAAAGATCAAGAAGACCCTGAAAAGTTGACAAGATCAAATCAAACTTTCAGCTTGTCGAAAGAGTTAGAAAAAGTAAAGATACAAGTACCTCTTCTTGAACTCATAAAAACACCGGGTTACAAAAAGGAAATCGTTGAATTTATCAATCTATCCCAGCCTGACGAAGTGAGTGATACAATGAATCTGCAAGAAGAAAAGCCAGTGGTGACGTTCGGACCTCATGTGGAAGAGGTAGATTCGTCTGTTCCTCCTTTTTATATATCTCTTCTCTTGCATGATTTCGTTTTGCACAACTGTATGCTGGATTCTGGCGCATCACACAATCTCATGCCATTGAGTGTGATGAAGGAGTTAAATTTACAAATCACCAAGCCATACAGAGATCTATACTCTTTTGACTCAAAGAGGGTTAAGTGTGTAGGTCTCATTAAAGATATGGTTGTTTCATTGGCCCAAATCCCAGCCAAAATCATTATGATGGACGTTGTAGTGGCAGATATTCCAGCCAGGTTTGGAATGTTGTTATCTAGATCATGGGGAGCAAAGCTGGGAGGAGTTTTGAAACTGGACTTTACGTATGCTATTATTCCCGTTTTCAATGGTGAAGAGAGAAGGTTGTATAGAGAGACCAGATTTCAAAAAACTGCTACCAAGAAAGATGCAAGTAATTCACCAATTTATGGCCAAGAGAAGGACGACCTGTCATGTTTCATGCTGCAGGAGGTTGCAGAATTTGCTGAGGAATCTCAGGGGAAGCTTGATTCGGAAATTGTACATAAGGAATTACATTCAGAAAAGCCGTGGAAGTGTTATTTTGATGGAGCATTTTCCAAAGAAGGTACTGGAGCGGGTTTCATCTTTGTTTCTCCGGAAGGTAATTTGATGCCTTTTTCTTTCAAATTGGAGTTCGAATCTACTAATAATGTCGCAGAATATGAGGCATTAATTATTAGTTTGCAGACAGCTAAGCAGATGGGAATTAAAGCTATGACTGTGTTTGGAGATTCAGAGTTGATTATAAGGCAGATCAAGAATTTGTGCCAAACCAAGCATCCCAGGTTACGAGCATACCAGAATGAAGTATGGGATCTGATTGAAAATTATTTTGAAGCATTCAATTTACAGTTTGTGCCAAGAGAAGAAAATAGATTAGCAGATTCATTGGCGGTTGCAGCGAGTACGTTCAAGCCTCCTATCAGCGTGAAACTAAGGTATGAAATAGAGATGATACATAGGCCTTCGATTCCTGACAATATTAAACATTGGCAGGTCTTCGAAGATGATGAGCAGATTAAGCAGTTTCTGTTGATGACTGAGGATTTTGAAGATCATCAGATTGATCTGGAAAGTGATGAAAACGAGTTGGCTGGTAAGACTTTTAAAAAGGAGATCGGTGGTCAAGAAATTATTCAGTTAAAAGACAATGTCTTACCCAGAGGCTTAGTACCGCTTGAAAGATTGTTTGGAGCTAATGATTTTGCTGTGGATCAAAAGAAGAGGAACCAAGATGAGCCAGTGGAGGATTGCAATTTGGGTACTCCACAAGAGCCTAAAATGGTCAAACTGTTCAAAGGGCTTCCGAAGGAATATAAAGAAAGGTATGTAAAGTTGTTTAAACAATTTAAAGATGTTTTTGCTTGGTCGTATGATGATCTGAAAACATATGATAAGGACATCATACAGCACAAGATTCCACTCAAGGATGGAGTCAAGTCACATAAACAAAAGCTTAGGCAGATTAATCCCTTGCTGTTGGCTCCAATCGAGAAGGAAATTAAGAAATTGTTGCAAGCCAAGATAATCGTCCCACTCAGGTATTCGGATTGGGTTTCTAACCTTGTACCTGTCCGAAAGAAGAACGGAGAGATAAGGCTATGCGTGGATTTCAGGAATTTGAACAGGGCTTCATTAAAAGACAATTATCCTTTGCCGAAAATGGACTTTGTCTTACAGAAAGTGACCGGTGCTTATAGACTGTCTATGGTGGACGAGTTCTCAGGTTATAATCAGGTAGCAGTGGAGAAGGAGGATCAGAAGAAAACCGCTTTCACTACGCCTTGGGGAACGTTCATGTACGCCAGGATGCCATTCGGCCTGATGAATGCAGGGGCCACATTCCAAAGGGCGATGGATATCGCATTTGTGGGAGATATGTTTGTAGTGGTTTATCTGGATGATGTCACAATTTTTTCAAAATCTGATGAGGAACATTTACAGCATTTACAGAAAGCCTTCATGAAGTGCAGAAAATTTGGATTATCACTGAATCCAAAGAAGTCTTTATTTTCCTTGGAGGAGGGTAAATTACTAGGCCACATCGTTTCAAAAGAAGGAGTGAAGATTGATCCAGCCAGAGTCGAAGCTATTCAGACAATCCCTCTGCCACGAAGTAAAAAATATATTCAGCGTTTCCTCGGAAAAATTAATTTCCTAAGGCGGTTTGTCCCTAATTATGTTGAAATCGTCAAAAATATTACTGACATGTTAAAAAATAATGCTGAGGTAAGGTGGGACAAGGAGGCAAGGGAATCTTTTCAGAGAATCAAAGAGGCTTTAAAGGAAGCACCTGTTTTAGTCAGTCCAGACTATTTGAAACCGTTTCAAATTTTTTCATTTGCTTCTCCCTCAACTATTGCAGTCGTTTTATTGCAGAGAAATGAAGAAAAGCAGGAACAACCAGTTGCATATTTTAGTAAAGTTCTTCGAGATGCAGAATTGAATTACAACATATTGGAGAAACAGGTGTACGCTCTGGTAAAGGCACTGAAAGATTTCATAACTTATGTACTTCATTCTCAGATTTTAGCGTACGTTCCCAATTCGGCTGTGAAAGACGTGCTAGTACAAAGCGATGTGGAAGGCAAGAGAGGAAAATGGATCGCTAAAATTCAAGAGTATGATTTGGATGTGAAACCAACCAAGCTGGTTAAAGGATTGGGATTGGCCAAATTACTGACATAATCCAATTTCCAAGCGTTGGGAATCAATTTGCTGGCCCCTGTAGAGGAAGCCAATGAAGAAATGCGTGATAATCAGTCAAAGACAGCAGTTAAGTATAAATTTCTCTGTTCAGAATGGTATAAGGATATTGTACATTATCTGTGCTTTCTTTCATGTCCCCCTTCCATTAATAGAGCAAAATACAGGGCCCTGAAACTTAAGGCTCAGCCTTATGTTATAATCGAAGCAAAGTTATATTGGAAGGATCTAGCTGGTATGTTGTTGTTGTGTCTTACAGAGGAGGAAATTTCAGAAGTGATAAAAGAATATCATGAATGCTTGTGTGGAGGGCATTACAGCTGGAAGGTAACTTCTCACAAAATATTCAAATCGGGTTTCTATTGGCCGACTGTATTTTCTGATGTTTACAAAACAGTCAAAAGCTGTCAAAAATGCCAATTATTTGCAGAGAAGAAAAAGCTGGCTCCGCTTCCTCTTCTCCCTGTTTTCGTTGAAGAACCCTTTAGACAATGGGGATTGGATTTCATCAGAGAAATCAATCCACCATCCAGTGGGCAGTTTAAATGGATTATTACTGCTACGGATTATTTTACAAAGTGGGTGGAGGCAATTCCCACCAGGAAAGCAAATGATTTGGTAGTAATGAAATTTTTGGAAGAGAATATTTTTAGCAGGTTTGGATGCCCAGTGAAGATTGTGACAGATAATGCTCAGGTTTTCAGTTCACTCAGGTTTATTAATTTTTGCCAAACTTATAGTGTGACATTGTCTCACTCTACAGCTTACCATCCACAGGGAAATGTATTAGCAGAATCCTCCAACAAAACATTGGTTAGAATTTTGAAGAAAACAATCAGTGAGAATCAAAAGAATTGGGACACGAAGCTAGTTTTTGCCTTGTGGGCAACAAGAATGACTACAAGAAGGTCTACCAGCAAGTCACCTTATGAGCTCGTGTATGGCACTCAAGCTTTATTCCCCACACAATTGGTAAAACCTGTGATTTCTTTTCTCCAGGATGCCCAAGCAGAACCAAATGCCATGATACGCATAATGAACAATGTGATGGAACTAAGTGAAAACAGAAATCAGGTTCGGGACCGCTTGCTCACTTATCAGCAAAATATGAAATCAGTATTTGATAGAAAAGCAAAGGAAGTTTTGTTTCAGGAAGGAGATTTAGTTTTGAGATGGGATACACGAAGGGAAGATAAAGGCAAACACGGTAAATTTGACCCCTTGTGGTATGGCCCATTCAAAATTAATCAAGTCAGAGGAAATAATACGTTTGTATTGGAAACTCTGGAAGGAGAAGTGCTGGATATGCCTGTGAATGGGAAATATCTCAAACATTATTTCCGACATTAAGCAGTTGCTGGTTCATCATTGTATATATCTGGTGTGTTCATTGTACATTTTCATCAAGCAATTTATGACTCCATGCCCGAGGTGAAGGCACTAATCTGCATGTTCTTAGTGTTTCGTGGTAAAAACACTATCCCCAGGTAGAGCCAGATGTTGTGGATCAGTATCTACATATCCTTTTTATATTTCATTTTTGAAATTTTGAAAAGAAAATTTAAAAAAATATATAAGAATCCGAAAAAAATGCTATAGTATAAGGTTTTATACTTTAGCGTAAAACAAAAAAAGGGGAAATGCAATATCTTTCCGTTTATACTTTGATACATGGAGCGGGCGGTTGATATGTTTGTATTAAAGATAAAGCTCGAGCAACTTCCAGAGCGGAAGTCACAATCACGCGAAGAAGCATTTGGATATGCAATTGCGGGGGGTCAATTAGCCCGTCGGTTATCGAAACCCGACCCCCCGCAGTTGACTGGTCAGATCTCTAAAAACTGACGATCAACGGTCCTGATTGATTGCGGGGGGTATGGGTAGGAATTCTCCGCCGTACTCACAGACCCCCCGCATTACGTCATCCGTCAAGGTGGCAAGCACGCTGTCATTCACTGTTTGCTGTTTCTCCACGTCACCCATGCATTTATTATGATTCTCGCAATCTATAAAAAGAGTTTTTCCGTCCTATTATGATTTTTTTGTGTCTGTTCGCCCTGTTTAAACCCGCGTCCCGCCATCTTTTCTCTTCTCAGTGTTTTGAATTGCTTTCAAATTCTTGTCAATCATGGCCAAGCGAACTTCATTGTCTGGTTTGTCCAGTCTCAGTCCCCTCCTAGATAGCGAGAAAGACGTTCATGACACCGTGTCATCCGTAAACCATCCTCTCTTGCATTATCAAGCAACCCTGAACACTGACAAGTCACCTGTGTTTTCTGCTATGCAAAGTTCGGGAGTGTTAGCCGCTTGCATCCCAAAAACTCATTTCTTCCCCGAGTTTATTTCTTGGTTAGTGTCGTCTATGTACCCCGGCAAGTGTTTTGTTATGAATTCCCAAGGGGAAAATATTTTGCATGTTTCAACTCAATTAATGCGTCAGGCATTCTGTTTTCCAGAAAATGATTCTCCTTTATAGTTTTCTGAAGATTCGTTGATTCAATATTTCGAGGAGCTCTCAAATGAGGAGTTTATTTGCTGCATGTCGTTTTTGGTATCAAGTCCAGAGAAGACTCAATTTGAATCAGGAAAGTTCAGTCTGGAGGCATTTAATGTTCAATACAGGTCAGTTCTTAGCTGTATTATGGAGATTTTGGGGAGAGATGATGATCGTGAAATTGACAAGGCAACCCTGGGGATGTTCGCTCTCATGATGAAACCAGGGGTGGTGCTGGATATCCCATCCTTTTAGCAAGAAGTGGTAAATTCTCAATTGATTTCCTTCCCTTTAACAGGTTATTTCAGATTTCCCTCATTGGTAGTCTACTTGTTTTTATATCAGAATGTTGAAGAATTCATGAGTGTTGGTTTGAATATAATGGATAGTAATAAAAATAAACAGTCAGTTTTGCTTTGGACCGATATGTTTAGAAGAGAAGAGAACGAAGCCGGTTTATTTGAATTTGTGGACCATTTCATGACCACTGCTTATAAAATTCTTAATGGAACTCTGCCTCCATGCTTCCTGCCAAAGGCCCAGGAGTTCTTGCAATTAGGACCTAATTGTAAATTTGGAGACTGGTTTGTTTTTGAAGATTATTCTGAAATAAGGCTATATGGAGTCAGTATTGAGCCTTATAGGCTTCCAACATTTGTTCCCATGAGACTGTTTGCCTTGGAATTTATAAGGCAAAGTCTTAATGTAGATCAAGTTCATTTTCTTCCTATGAAGAAAGGATTAATGTACAAGTTGCCTATGAGTGTAGGCCCTTTTGTTGTTAACACAAGGCAAGCTTTTGAGGAGGTATCAAAGATGTTGGAAGGAACACAGTTTCTATTGGGAGAGAAATGGGCCTATGACCCACATGGGATTATTTCACAAAGAAGGGTCGAGAATGGGTATGCTGCTTTTACTCATGTGAGTAAACCGGATTTAGAGAAGTGGGCTAATCCAGGAGGGCCAAGTTCATCACGGATCAGTATTCAAACACCTGCAATATTGGAGAAGATGGGAAAGAGAGGAAGAGATGACTTTATTGAGATTGATGAGGAGGAACCCCGAGAGGAGAAAAGGACGAAATTAGCAGAAGACCACTCCTCCAATTCACCTGGTTTTACTCTTCAGGTCAGTGAAGAACAGGGTGGCCCGTCATCTCCGAGCAGACCAGAACTTCATTTGGAAAAGGCTCCTTCCATGAAGCAAGTATTCTCATAGATTGAAGAAAAGAACCAAAGAATAAAGGCCAATATAGAGACACAAGCAGAGCACCATATACCTGCTGACCAAACAAGACTATTGACTGTAATGGATCTGGAGAAAGATCAGTTTAAAATGGCGTTGTCGCGTCCGACAGGAATGTCTCTGGGACCTTCAGGCAGCTTCAAGGAGTTGAATATAGTCATGGATGTGAAAAACATCCCCTTGTGGGACAAGATGAATCTCCACATGCAAACAGGGCATTTGATTGTCAATGACTTGAGTAAGACCACTGCTACAGCAGCCAAGACAGAAAATATGCTTGCTAAGGTGATCAAACAATGCAAGATGGAAAAAGCCAATGCGAGAGCATTAACTACTCAGAATGAAGAGCTGAAGAAAATTATAATGAAAATTGGGGTTGATCCAAATGATAAAAGCGCAGTTCAAAAACTGATGAAGAGTGCAGAATCAAAAATATCGTCATTAAGGAAAAAGCTGAAATTGCCAGCTGCAGAGCATATGTTGGCAGCCAAAGTAGCAGAGGTAGAAAAGGAAAAAGAGGAACTACGACAACAGTTGATAAAGAAGGACGAGGAACTTGATAAGGTAAAGCAGACTGCTATAACCTTACAAAATCAAATCCAGAACCATACTTGTACCTTTGATTTTTCCGCAGGTGGAACCGACCCACAAGCCCAGGTTGTTCAGTTGAACACAGAATTAAAAATGGCAGAGAGAGATTGCAAACAGGCCCAGTCTAAATTGGCCACAGCTCTTAGATTGATGCAGGGATGGGAAGGAAAGGCAAATGAAAACGAGAAGAAGCTACAAAAAGTTGAGGAAGAAATCAAAGAACTCAAGGAGAAGTTGAAGGGAAATATTTCCCTTATTAAAGCTAAGGATCTCATCTGGAATGAGATCATTTCTGAAATGCAGGCAAAATGGGACTCCATAAAAGTAATTGCCAGAGAGAAGAACATTGTTGCAGATCACGAAAAAGAGCTGTTATCGGATAATCAAGCCGCTATCAAAAGATCAAATTGGGCCAAGAAATTCATGAATTTTATTAATACCAAGACAGATGAAGAGTTGCAAGATATGGGAATACAGGATAGGTATTTCTATGCTGAAGAAGTAAACAAAATGATCATTAAAAATGACCTTCTGAAGGCATCAGAGAAGCGGCTACAGGTAATTAAAGAGATGGTTAAGAAATTTGATATTTCGTTTGATAAGTTGATAAGAACTGGTTTGCCCTCATGCTGGAAGGAGGGAGGTGAGTTTATGTCCTGGAAGTTTTATGAGGATCAATTGGTATTTGCAAAAAGCAGGGCAGATGGCCGACATGAGAAGACGCAGATACTGAAGGGAGAAACAGTATTCAATTTCTTACAAAGACATTTCCTTCTGTTGTGGATGGTGAAAACATTGTTCACAAGTAACCTCACTCACAGTCATATTGTTGCCTTCACAGTAGAATATCATCGTTATAAGAATGCTCCAATAACTCAAGATAAGCTCTGGAAGGAATGTAAGAAATTTTCTATTGACACAGAAAAAGGATTTCCAGCTAAGCAGCCACAAGTAGTCGTTCAGCCGCAAGTAATCATTGAGTCGGCCGCTATTCCAGGAACATCAGTTCCTTTAGATTAGGAGTTATCATCTTTTATTTTGTTTTAAGTGAAGTTATGCAAATGTAATGAAATGTTTCCGAGGCATGTACCTCCGCTACAAAGGGTAGTTAAGTAGTTACAGTTAGTTAGAGTCAGTTTTATAACTGAAACCATTTTGGTTCAGATTGTATTTAAAGACATCTCAAGGAAGGAAGGAGGTTCCGAGTTTTGAACCTTTGAACGCTAATTTTGTACTGAACAATATTGAATGAATGAAAAAGTTTTGCAAGTTTCCAATATTCCATCTGTGTTGAAGAATTTTCTTGGTTTCTATTTCATTTCCATATCTGTGAATAAAGTAGAGTGATTAGAGCTGCAGGTCTCTTGATATTTATGTATCTAAGAGTTAAATATCCTTAATGGGCGCTCCTCTCCTTTAGCTTATTTGTTTTTCACTTCTTCAGGATTTATGATGGCAGTTTCTGTTTCAAGAAGCATGACAAACTAAATCCTTTTCTTTCTTCGTCTTCCATCCGCTCACTTCAATATAAATGAATATGGCATTGCAGAGCTAATAAAGATTTGATATTTGAGAAGTATATTATTAATATTTGAAGGGTTAAGAAGCAGGGACACATATATACATTTTGTGGCATAATCTTTAATGTCTTGAGCACGGATTCTTGCACACAGCCAAGAATTGTTTCTCAAGGAACAACACCACACATGATTTAGAACTGTTTGTAGTGTGACCAACAACTGCTTTTCACCAACATTTAGTTCTTTCTCTTGTTAACACAAAGTCACAAAACCAAAAACAGCATAAAAACACTAAATACAACGTAGTGAGAAACAAATGCCTAGGCACATATAGTGCGCCTCACTTCAGCAGTTTACCAACCATGGTTGACAATTAATGAACTCAATTTAGGGACACTAAGTTGAGCACAACACAAAGGTACCTTTATGAAAAGGTTCCTAAGCTCAGAATCCAAGCTAAACTCAGGAATAGCTTCATTCCTCTCCACAACTAGCCTCTCAGGAAAGGGAGGCCGGTCGGAAGAGGATGGAAAAGACTCAAAAAGTATGGGGATACGATGAATGGTGACACATATCATAGATGGTTAGGAGTTTTCTCCTCCCCTTTATCCTTGATAATCACCATGGGCTCCTTCTACTTTTCTAAGGTTACGTTCTTCCCCGATCTAAATTGGATATCATTGACTCCAACTGGCATAGAGTGGTATCCAAATGATGAAAATAGGTTCATGGAATGGATCATTTGTACTTATTTGTTATTAGGATTGGGTAAAGGTTGAGAAGGCAGCTGAGGAGGTCGAAATTATGGAGGTAAAGGCAATGGTGGTGTAGGCTAACTCAGTTGAGGTAATGACGGTTGAGGCATTGGGTAAGGTACATATGTGACGGATAGGAATGGTGTGAATGGTTTGGCCCTCTCCATCCTTGCTGCCAAGATTGAGAGGGTTGTCCATATTGATATTGGTTCACATGCTGCCAATGCTAAGAGTGACTAGTGTTAGGGTAGGAATATGAATGTACATTATAACCACAAAAATGTGGTGGAATTTTAGGAACCATACCTGCACTTACTTGAGGCCAGTTTCATCGTGCTCCCATAGCATGCAATAGTTCAACTTTAGGTTTCGCTCCTTAAATTACAACTTTCAGCCCAGGTATGGAGGGACATTTCTCTGTGGCATGGTTCTCTACACAAATCATGCATTTATTAGTTTCTTTTATATCAAGAGGACACTCTCTCAAAGGATGATTTTTTCCACATTTAGGACAAAAAATGGACAATGACTCTTGTTCTTCTACACGTTTTTGCTGAAATTTTAAAGAGTCTATCTGCTTGCTAACAGCATTCATTAGCTCAATTTTCATATTATCCATTTTATTTTCTAGTCCAATAATCATAGCATTAGTAGATTTGGTTTTCTTATTTCTATTCAGAATTCCTTTACCGAATCTATATTGATTCCTCGAGAATTTCCTACACAAGTCGCAGATTTGATCAAAATGTTTTTGACCAATATCCCCTTGTCCTAAAAAATTCAAATTATTCCTAGCATCATCAGTAAGTCCACGTAAGAACAAGGTTCTAATGGTACTTAAATCAAATTTGTGCTTTGACCTTTGTAAGATATACATGAATATTTCTAAGTAGTCCTCTAGAGTTTCATCATCATTTTGCACAATAGTAAAGATTTCATCTTGAATGTCTCTGGTTTTACAATATTCCTAATATTTTGATAAGAACACTCTCTTCATATGCTCCCAAGAAGCTATAGTGTTTCCTCCTAATCCCATGAACCAACGTAATGCTGCATCCTTGAGAGTGGCTGCAAACAACTTTAAGTTCTGGGATTCGGTTGAATAATCGTAACTCCTACACAAAATATCAAACTCAAAGAGAAAAGAGTCTGATTCTTCATGCACTTTACCATAAAAATGAGGAAGATCTGATGGTGGAATATTCTTCATTTGTACAATGGTATCAGGATCCACAATCAAAAATCCAAAAGTGGATTGTTCCTCATTTACCTGGTTTTCTCCAGTCCCTTCTGCATGGTCTTCATGATCTGCCATTGTTTTTTGTTCACATGAACCACTCTCAACAGGCCGAGAAGGCTGACTATGGGTTCTAATAGCCTCCTTCTTTCCCTTTATGGGTTGAGTCGCACCTGGACTGCTGCTGCCAGAGTCCAAGTAGACTGTTCTTGTGTGATGAGTCTGGGTTTGTTTGGACTTCTTGCTTGTAAGAGAAGGCCCAATGTGAGAATTAATTTCAGATTTACCAGTATTTCCTTAGCCTGTAGTGGGATTCGAACCCTTACCTCTTTTAGGCATTCATTTCAAAAAAATGACAAAACAAAAACTTCAATAAAATGTTGCAAAATCAAAAGAAAAACTCAGCACCTATAAATTCTTTCAATCTATAAAACACACTGAACAATAGAAGCACACTACAAAAAATATAATAGCAGACTTACCCTATTGCATAAAAAAACTGAAAATTATTACCAATTCAAATCGTCTTGCTGGCAACAGCGCCAAAACGTTTGGTGCAGGAATTGCGCTTAAGCAAACTCCTCAACACTTAATTGTCAACCTGGGGGTTCGTAAACTTAGAGACGAAGCACAAGAAATTCCAGAAGTGGCATGAAATTTTCGTATTTTATATTCCTACTTCTTAATCGAAATCTTGCATAATGAAATAAAAAGTCTCAAATGCAGTTAACACCAAAGAAGTTCTAGTGCTGGAATGTAAAAGAATGCATCTGCAGAATAATTAAATAAAGGAACATTCACAGTGATTTTGATCAAAATTAAATGCTGAATGAAAGCCTATGTTTATCTCCAGTAGAGGTACTTGGAAGTTTCAACAAATGGGCCCTTAAGACAACTTGCCTTCTAATGATTTTCCTTCTCACACGGGTCGTTCCTGCAATACTGCAATCTGCTTGCACTAGTGCAGGCACAGAACTCTGTGTGAAAAATATACTTTGTACTTTTACTTAAGACTTATGTCTTCGTGTAGGGGTTCAAAGCCAAAAGGCTTAGAGTGCTTTGTTTGTGTAAAAAGACACTGGTTCTTGTACCAAAACAGAGCTTCCTACACAAAGTTATCGATTTTGAGAAAATAAAGAAGCATGTTAACTATAAAATAAATTGCAAATGTAAGAAAAAATTGGAAATCACTTACACACAAAAGGAAATGATTTTAATTAAATGAACCTTGCAAAATGTAAATAAACAACTGAAATAAGAAAATGCTTTGAAAACTTAAAGCAAATCAATCTTCTGTCAAAGGTACTTTGCATGAAATCGGATCCTACTTTAGAAAGTAAAGTTCACTCTGATAACTTAAATAACTTTCAATCCTATTCCTAGAAACTACAAAGTACAGAAATAAATCACGACTTTGCAACAACGTTTTTGTGCATTTTATGAAGTCATCTTTAATCATTTTAGGAATTTAAATTTCAATATCGGAGACACTTCATTTTGATGTCACCGCTGTTTGCAGAAATAAATTAAATTACGCAAAGGAAAAGAATGAAATGCTTGCTATAAAATGAACTATGTAAAAATGTAATACATAAACCAATATGCACTGGTGTAGGATCAGATTTCCTGCTCGATCTAGGCGAAAGAAATATTGAAAATGAAATTGCAGAAATAAATGAATTGAAATTAACTTTCACACAAACGGATTCGCTCAAACCTTAACAGAAGATGAAATTCATGTGCAATAAAAAGAACTTAACTCAAGGCACACTTCTACAATTAAATAATTTAACACACTTTTCAAGAAATGAAAATGAAAGGGGTAAGTGAGCTGGGTTGGCTTGGCCCTAGCCAACCAGCTCATTTCCCTGTTAAGAAATGAGACTCTTTAATAGCTAAATCAATGCATCAAATAAAAATTTAAACCCAGGATGAATGATACATGGGACAACCTCCTTCTATTAATTCAATTCAGTAATTAAAATAATAAATCCAAGTCCAACCCAGAACTTAGGCAACAACAAAATTATGAGCTTATCACCAGAATTTCTATCAACTATTATCACTAACCTAGTCCTACCTACAGATTACATTGTATACAGTCCTTGGCTCATGGCCATAACAAATCTACATAGCCATTTTCCAAATCAGGCCTCTCGGCTGAATTGCCTACTAAACGAATTTACAAAATTAAGCCTTTTGGTTATATCAACATGCGAACAAAATGCTGGCAATGGACCGTATCTTCAACATAATATTTGACAATCCTCCACTTCAATTCGATCTCTGAACATCTACAACTAATCTGAGTGACATGGCAAGGTGCCATCGTGGCATGAATGAAAGACTACGAAGATCTCGGGACAGGTGTTTGCCCGCGGAGGTGCAAGAAGGTTCCTGCACTAGATCAAGCTACGTTATGATTAATAATTTAACCTTATCAAATAATTATAGGAAGTAAACATAAGTTATGAGACGTTACTAAAGGCACAAAATATATTAAAAATAATTCATTAAACACCTAATAAAACCTAAACATGAATAATGAAGAATTTGTGGAAATAGGTAGCTTTCCTTGGACTAGTGCAAGATAGAGGTGCTTTAAGGAGATGAAACAGAGGTAGAAGGTTGGGGTTTTATGATGGGAAAAGGGTGAAGAATAGGACATTTTGGGACACCAACATAGTTCTTTCAATCCTTGACAAGGACATCTTCCAATGGTTTCAGTGTTGATAATAAGAGACTATTTATTTCATTGTTTTCTATTACAATATTTTCCTTTTGTATTGATAAGGTTTGTAGATGTGCAGGTTGAAAGTGTTTACCTCCTATCTCAAATTCCTTATGGGGAGTACCATAGTCAGAGAAAAAAAAAAACTTTGAAGCACTGAGTTTGTTGTGGGCTAGCTCTCTTTCTCTCTCCCTCTCTCTCTCTCTCTAAATATATATATATATATATAGATATCTATATATGTATGTATGTATATATACGTATATATACATTTATATATATGTTAATATATGCTAATATAAGTTAGGTCCCTATATTACTAGTATAGTCCCTTATTTTTGTTAGTGTAACCCCCTTATTTTTATTATTGTACCCTTGTAACCCCCATATTGTTATATTTGTGCCCTTAAATTATTATTGTTAGATCAGCTAGGATTACATTGTGGCCCACTAGGATTACATTGTGCCCCTTGGACTCCTATATATAGAAAGTAGGTTTTGTAATTTGAATCATCCAAGAATTTTTCATTCATGTAATGTATTGGTAGTTGACCCCTCAAAGTGGCTTATTTATAAGGCATTGATATCTCTTTTCTTCTCTTTTTGGAGCTGGTTTCCCAATATTTGGTATCGGAGCTTTGAGATTTTAGGGTTTCGTTGCTCCAAACAGGTCATCGTGGCATTTTCGCTATAATGTTTTTCTATGAATGTTCAGAATCTGAAATGTTTAGAGTGTGAAGCCAAAATCTTGAGGAACATCATTGCAAAATTTCAGAGCTTGGCTTGCAATTTTTTCAGAGATATGATCTGTGCAAGTTAGGTCATTTTGCAGGCTCCTAAATTTAACCTAAACAGGTCATCATGGTATTTTCGTAATAATTTTTTTTCTACGAAGGTTCAGAAGCTGAAATTGTTAGAGTGCGAAGCCACAATCTTGAGGAACATCATCACAAAATTTCAGATATTGGTTCGCAATATTTTTGGAGATATTATCTATGGAAGCTAGGGTGTTTTGAGGCTTCTGAATTTCATCTCAAAGACGTGATTGTGGGAAAATATTCATAGCTCTCTCTCTGAGCATCGGATTGGAATTATATAAAAAGTGGCCACAAGCACACGGACCATAATTTTTAGTTTATCAATTTCAGAGCCAAAGGAGATAACAATGACACGTGGCAAGTTGTACAAGTTTTCTCTACTGAACTAGTCCAAAATTGGGTCATTGTGGGAGATTGGACATAACTTTTCCTTGAAGAATCCAAATCAGATCAGACCTATGGCATTTGAAAGAATCTTTAGAGGGCTACTTAAGGGCCGAATTTCAATTATCGAGGATCCACAATTATATAGATAATTCAATTTCAATATCGAGCTCCTCAAAAGCAAGTAAAAGGTGTGTATTTTTTTTTTTTCTGAATTGCATAAGTCTTGTTTGAAGAATCAAGTTAAATTGATTCCAAGGGCATATTGTAGAATAGATATCAGTATTGGATTCCAAAATGGCCCATAAAAAGAACTCAACAGCCATTAAGCCTTTAGAAAGCTCTACTATGACTCATGAAGACGAAGAATGGCAACATGACATATCAAAATTACAAGAGCAAGTGCAACAAAATTCACTCTCGCAAAGAGCAACAAAAAATGACATGGAAGTTTTGAAGAAAGGCATGGAAACTAAGATGGATGGTTTGAAGAAAGGCATGGATGGTTTGAAGAATGGCATGGAATCTAAGATAGATGGCATGGAAGCTGGCATGGAATCTAAGATGGATAACATGGAATCTAAGATAGATGAGAAAATGGAAAACATGAGGAATGATCTAAAAGCAGACATGGAAGGTTTGACAAGGTTGATACAAGAAATGTTTCCTAATGGTGAAAAGATAGTAGAGGAAGCTCATGATGAGAAAAAAAAAATGTTAGTCATGATTTCATAAAATCTAATGTTGGCGGGAAGAACCACCATATTCCAAAAATGGATATGAGGAAGTTTGATCGAAAGGGTCATGTAACATGGATACTACAGATGGAGCAATATTTTGATCTCCATAATGTGCAAAACACACAAAAGGTACGTATTGCAACTTTACATTTAGAACAAAATACATTTGTATGGTATCGATGGCTTTGCTCCCGTAAAAAAATTGTCACTTGGTCAATTTTTATGGAGGAAATGATAGCACATTATGAGGATATGAAGAGCAACACCTTCTTTAGCCAATTGATAAATCTCAAAAAAAAGGGTTTAATGGGGGAGCACATTGAGGACTTTCAAAAATTGAATATAAGGGTAACTGATATTCCATAGGAACACGAGATTGATCTCTTCATAGGTACTTTAAAGGATAACATCCAACATGAAGTTCGCGTTTCGGAACCTGATTCATTGGAGAAGGCATTCAGGTAGGCAAGAGAAATTGAATGTAAAATTATGGCGACAAGGAAGCCTACCACTCACTTCTATAAAGAGGGAAGTGTTGCTACTCCTAGATTTCCACAACCTACAAGGTTGACACCACAACAATTGGAAGAAAAAAGAGAAAAAGGGCTTTGCTACAGTTGTGATAGAAAATACACTAAGGTCATAAGTGTGATGAGAAGAAATTATTTTACATAGATTGTGAAGAGGAAGAAGAAAATGAACAAGAAGAGGATATACACCAGGAACCAACCCAAGAACAGGAAGAAATGAGTCTGACCATATTGTGTAATGCATTGGCAGGAATTACCACTCCTTAAACTTTCAAGATAGAAGGACATATCAAGAAGAAAAAGGTAATAATGTTGATTGATTCAGGTAGTACCCATAATTTTATTCATTGTAAGGTAGCCAAGGAAATTGAATTGTTTCCTATACCCAGCACTAGAATAAGTGATGGTTGCAAATAGAGGAACTATAAATTTCTCTAGAAAATGCCATAATATCAAGCTAACCATGGGGGAATATGTATTGAATAGTCCAATGCTTTCCATTCCTATGGGAGGTTTTGATTTTGTACTAGGAGTACAATGGTTACAATCTTTGGGGACAGTGGCTTTTAATTTTCAAGAACTTTTCTTGAAATTTTTTTCAGAAGGAAAGGAAGTTGAATTACGGGGTATTACAGGGAAGTTGGGAAAGATAATAAGCTCTAATGTCATGACAAAGCTTCCAAATAAATAACAATGAGACATAATTGCACAATTATGCTCACTAGAAGTTCCAACATCAAAATCATCTATTTCCCCAGATCTCCAAAAAGTCTTGGACAATCATTCCAAGGTTTTTGAAACTCCAAAAGGACTCCCACCTATTCGTGATCATGATTATGCTATTCATTTGATTCCAGGAAGTGTTCCTCCAAACATCAGGCCTTATAGATATCCTTATGTCCAAAAGAGTGAAATTGAATGTATGATTGCAGAAATGTTAGAGGTGGGTATAATTCAACCTAGTCAAAGTTCTTTCTCTACTCCTGTAGTATTGGTACACAAGAAGGATGGATAATGGCTCATGTGTACAGATTATAGGGAGCTCAATAAGCTCACCATTGAAGATAAATTTCCCATTCCTGTGATTTATGAATTATCGGATGAATTACATGGAGCAATTTATTTCACCAAGTTGGATCTTCGTTCACGGTATCATCAAATTAGAATGAAGACTGAATATATTCCGAAAATAGCATTTCGAACTCATGAGGGTTATTATGAATTTTTGGTCATGCCTTTTGGCCTTACCAATGCACCTTCTATATTTCAAGGGTTGATGAATTCCATTTTCAATCCCTTAGAAAATTTCTGCTAGTATTTTTTGATGATATACTAATCTACAGCAGGTCTTGGAAGGATCATGTTCAACATGTTGATAGGGTGCTCAAACTATTGCAGGAGAAACAATTACATGCAAAAACATCAAAATGTTTCTTTGGAGTACAAGAGGTGGAATATCTGGGTCATAGTGTATCTCATGAGGGTGTTAAGATAGACCCTAACAAAATTAAAGCCATTAAGGAATGGAAAGTCCCCACAACCATAAACCAGTTGTGAGGATTTCTTGGGTTAACAGGGTATTATCGAAAGTTTGTTAAGAATTATGGGAGAATAGAAGCACCTCTAACAACATTATTGAAGAAAGATACCTTTTCATGGACTCCTGAAGCAACTAAGGCCTTTAAACATCTTAAAGAGGCAATGTGCCTAGCACCAGTCTTAGCTACACCAGACTTCACAAAAACCTACATTGTGGAATGTGATGCCTCAGGAAATGGATTTGGTGTTGTTTTAATGCAAGAAGGAAGAACCATTGCTTTTGAAAGTCGTCCAATCAAAGGAAAGTATTTACAGAAACCTATTTATGAGAAGGAAATGTTAGCAATACTGCATGCACTAAAGGAATGGAGAACTTACCTAATGGGAAGACACTTTGAGGTAAAAACTGATCATGATAGTCTTAAACACTTTTTGGAACAAAGAATATCTTCAGAAGAGCAGCAAAAATGGGTTACAAAGATGTTGGGTTATGACTTTGAAGTAATATACAAAAAAAGGAAGCTAAATGTTGTTGCAGATGCACTTTCAAGAAAGAATGAAGAGGTGGAAGCATTTCTTTGTGCCATTTCTATTATCCAAGCAGATTGGATAACCGAAGCAAGAGATGAATGGAAGAAGGATGAAGAAGTGTGGACACTCATTCAAAATTTGCAGCAATATCCTAGTACATCTGATACATTTAGTTGGAAAAATGATCCCTTATGGTACAAAGATCGCTTATATCTTTGTAAGAGTTCCCAACTAAAACAAAAGATTATTTTGGAATTTCACACTTCTACTTTAGGAGGACACTCGGGATTTTTAAAAACTTATCACAGGGTGAAGAAAGAATTTTTTTGGGATGGCCTTAAATCTGATATTCAAAAGTTTGTGACAGAATGTTTTGTTTTCCAGTAGAATAAAGTTGAGACAATTAAGAACCCAGGTCTTCTACAACCTTTATCCATTCCAAGTCAACATTGCGAGGAGATTTCAATGGATTTTATCACAGTTTTACCTAAGTCCGAAGGAAAGAGTGTCATCATGGTGGTAGTTGATAGACTTACCAAGTATGCACAATTTTGTGCATTATCTCATCTATTTAAAGAAAGTATAGTTGCTACTACATTTATGGACACAATTCAAAAGCTACATGGAAACCCAAGGGTTATTGTGAGCGACAAAGATCCCATTTTTACTGGAAATTTTTGGAGGGAGTTATTTTATTGTTTGGGTACTCAATTAGCTCATAGCTCATCTTATCATCCTCAATCCAATGGTCAAATTGAGATAGTAAATAAATGTTTGGAAGGATATCTTCGTTGTTTTGTATCTGATAAAAAAACACAATGGGTCAAGTGGTTACCTCTAGCTGAATGGTGGTATAACACTTCCTTCCATACTGCAACAAAAATGACCCCATTTATGGCACTTTATGGATATCATCCACCATCCATCACATCATATTTAAGAGAAAATTCAAAGGTTCAAGCAGTGGAAAATCACATTGAGCATCAACAAGAAGTTCTCCAACTCTTAAAGGACAACCTGAACTTGGCACAAAATCGAATGAAACAATAGGCAGATCAACATAGCAGCGAGAGAAGTTTTGATGTAGGAGATTGGGTATTTTTACGGCTACAACCATATAAACAAATGTCCCTCAAGCAAGCTAATAAGGATAATAAATTATTGCCAAAGTACTATGGTCCTTACAAAGTGTTGCAAAAGATTGGTACTATGGCATATAAATTGGAGCTTCCTGCTTCTTCACGAGTGCATCCAATTTTCCATGTTTCATGCTTAAAGAAGGTTATAGGTGAAAATATTCCAGTTCAAACACTATTTCCAGAACTTGATGAGGAAGGAAAAATAATATTGGAACCTGAAGCGGTCATGGAAACAAGAACTCGACAGCTATGGAATCGATCAATTTCGGAAGTGTCTCATCAAGTGGAAGAACACCACTGAAGATTCTACATGGGAGGATGAGAATTTTATACGGAAGCACCCAGAGCTACTGAAGTGTTGAGGACAACACTTTTTTGAAGGAGAGGGGGATGTTAGGTCCCTATATTACTAGTATAGTCCCTTATTGTTGTTAGTGTAACCCCATTATTGTTATTATTGTACCCTTGTAACCCCCATATTGTTATTATTGTGCCCTTAAATTATTATTGTTAGGTCTGCTAGGATCACATTATGACCCCACTAGGATTACATTATGGCCCCATGGACTCCTATATATAGAAAGGAGGTTTTGTATTTTGTATCATCGAAGAATTGTTCATTAATGTAATGTATTAGAGGTTTCCCCCTAAAAGTGGCTTATTTCTAAGGAGTTGATATCTCTTTTCTTCTATTTTTGGAGCTGGTTTCAAAACAATATATATATATATATATATATATATATATATATATATATATATATATATCATACTTGTAATAACACAATTTTTTTTCATAGGTTCGATTACTAGGTAATTTTGATCTACTATACTTGTTATACTGTATTAAACATTGATTATACTTCCATTACTATTAAAAAAATATGTTTTGGTTCCTTACGTGGTACACGATGGCTAGCAAAGTCCTATCAGGGAGAATTTGTTAATTCTAGTGACATAGAACATTCTCCAAACTGGCTCTGAGCAGAAATGACTTGGAAAGTGGTTCTTGTTGGAAGGATGCCCATAATGAAATAAGCATGCTAAGCAAGTGCAAATACTGGGGTCAATTTTCAACATGGTGTAAGAGCAAGGTCTAGAAATTGATTGGTAGTGGCTAGGATATCTAGGCCAAAGTGAGGCTTGAAGAGAGGTTGTATCATTGCAACATTAGCCCCTAAATGAAATTCATAGGTCCCTAAATGTCTCAAAATCCCCATGGTTTTGAAAGAAAATTCACATACCAACTTTTTCCAGTTTTCAACTTCATTAAACCTTAAAAACCCTAAACAAACAAAAAAACAACCAACTATAAAAATAACTAAAGGCTTTCATGTCAATTACCAATTGTGTATTCTTCCTTCATTCTTTGGAAATCTCGACCTCTCCTTCATCAATCTTGGCCTTGAAATCCTTAGGATCCTTTCCATCCACCATGCAGCTGATGAAGAGGCATGTGCCATGAATCTCCCTTGTCGTCACAAACAATTCCTTTATCATGGACCTTGGCCTCATAACCATAGCGATTTCAATGACCTTCACCATGGAAAGTTTGTCTTGCCACCTTGATCCTCTCTTGATGAGGGGTGTAACGTAGATCATAAGAATGAATGTTCCTTGTCTATGCTTCTAATGCCTTTGACTGATGGACCCTACTCTCTACTATATGCTATTATGTGCTATATTTATCTATTCCACCTCATGATTTATTACCAATGAAATCCATGTTGTAGGCACCAAGAAAAGAAAATAAAAGCAGCACCAAGACATCAAAAGGACAAGAGAAGATCATCAACTAGATAGCTACTAGCTGGGTTAGTAATATTGAAAGGAATGGAGACCAAAGAGGCTTGTTATCATTATGCTTCCACTACCACCTAGCCAATGAATTCACTAGTTAAACCAAAGGAAACCCCCCTTATGATTCATAGGGAGGGGGAATGTTATCTTCATAGGGAAATTGCACTATTTTCATAGGGAAACCAGAGCATAGAACCTAGGCTATTGACCAAGGTAGGCGCACTCAGCACCACATCAAACTTGGCCTTCGAGTTCTAAACATTGAGCTTTACCCTGACCCTCAAACACTTCCAATTATTTGTTGTTTTATTTGCAATATATTCTTTGCTATTCTTGGGCGACAAACCGAAAGGACTGATCTTACGATCAAAGACGAAGCAACTCCCACTTCTCCACTTCACCCCCTATAACCCTTACCTACACCTCCACCACTTGGGAAAGATTGAGCTTGGGATGCATGGCTGTTAAGTTTTTAGAGGGATTTATTCTCCTACTACTACCCCTTATCTTCATTACAAAATGATTGAATAGTTCAAGGTATTGCTAATAGCCTAAATATAATAGGTAAGACTCAGAATTATTTTTTTGTATCCAACAAATGACAATAAAAGTAGGTCAACTTCACTTAAGAATACATCCAGTGTAAATAAATGAGAGTGCTAGTGTGAAAGCATCTATAATTACTACTCTATCAAAAGCTGGAAAGCAGAAAGAGTAATAGAGAGCCGATTATTCGAACTGAATTAAGATAGAAGGACTATTCTACCATATTCCATTGCTACTAAGAGATGCAAAATGGAAAAAGGAATTATACTTCCTTTTTTATTATTACCACATAAAAAATTCCATTCAAGAAATTACAAACTCGGACATATGCTATATCATCATGGGCACAAACAGTGTTGCAAAAGCCATTTTGTCTAAAATTTGATATATCCTTGAGCAACTAGACTACTAAATGTTTGATTGTAACGCAAATAATTTACCATCTGGAAGGATAGACTCAAAGAAATTATTTATCTAAAAATGATATGAGACCATACATATAAGAGAAGATAATAAATATTCTTAAGTAGTATCAATGTGCACAATTTCATTCTATAAGAAACCATCAACATATAAATTTTGGAATGATCGATATAAGTTTTTATATACCCCATTTTTATTTTAGATAAACAATTTAAGATATTCATAAATCAGATAAAAGTACCTGACCTCGACATAAAGAACCCGTCCAGAAACTAGAACCCTCTGTCTCCTTAACTCCGATGTTAGCATGATCAAAACTAGGTTAAGTACACTATGCAGGCCAAAACAAAACAAGGCTACTATCACTTGATATAAAATTATAGAAGTGTTCTAACCTCTTTGACTATAAAAATGTCTCAAACAAAAGTTATTTAATCTTGGGGTCAACAAACAAACCCCTGTACGTAAAATATATATCTTGCATCTAAAAGCCAAAAGATATCCACATGTGAATTCTAGAGTATCAGATAGCTTCCAAATAACATAAAAAAGATGCATTATAAACTGAAGACTATACATAGAAAATATCAAGGCCAAACAAAGTGATGCTAGTATAGGAGTCCAAGTAAAGAAGGAAACTTTGAACTAGGAGGTAGTCAAATGGACAAGAGGCACTAAGCTCTAGATCCATCTAGAGCTAATTTCAAATTCTCTAAGAACATATGGTCTGATGTATGGTTTAGAACCTCCCAGATGGTCTCGATAATATCAATTGGTCTCCTAGAGGAGGAAAGTGAGGAGAAACTCAAGGTCTCACCATTTAGTGGTCGACTAACCTCTATAAATCTGCATATTCATCCCAAGGTAAGGCATGGCATGCAAGAGCAGAGGTATGTGACTGAAGATCCCCCTGATGAAAAGGGTTAAGAATCTATGTTCATAGTAGCAAAATATAGTAGAGAGGGATTCCCTAGAATCCAAATAGAAGCAATGATAGTGTCCTTTTATCTCATAGTATGGGAGACACCTGAAAATGGGTTGCATCTTTGTCTTCTGCTCCTGAAGGTGGCACACTTGGCCGATCATATCAAATCATGGTATATGATAATATGGAATTGATGATAGCCAACCAAGAGTTGTCCCAAAGGGATCCTGAATGAGTGCATCTAATGCCTCTGCTCCCATTTTTGTGCTCCCACCATTAGGGGAATTTTGAGGTCTAAAATGGGCCTCCTAAGAAAAATGTACAACAAAAATAAACTTTATAAGAACCAATAGGATTAAAGATGATGATGTCAACCATGGGGGATGATTCACCATTTTTTAAGTAAAAGGGTAAAAATATTAAAAAATAATAAAATAATAAAACTACTTTTTCAACTCATATTTTCAACTTATCTCCCAAATTTTTTACTCAAATTTCGAGTGGGAGTACTCGTTGGATGCAAAATTTAATTCCTCATCCAAGGAGTACCCATGTTGCATACTTTTGATGGACCTTTCTACACGAAAAATGAGAAATACATAAAAAAAACGTGATTACAATCACGTTTTTCATGTATTTCTAATTTTTTGTGTAGTAGTACCCATCGAAAGTATGCAACATGGGTACTTCTTGGATGAGGAATTAAATTTTGCATCCAACAAGTACTCCTCTCAAAATTTGAGTAAAAAATTTGGGAGATAAGTTGAAAATATGAGTTGAAAAAGTAGTTTTTTCATTTTTCCCTCTAAAATTTGATGATGTCATCAAATCTTATTTGATTTTTTCCACTATTATTTTATAATTTCCTTAGGAGGCCCATTTTAGACCTCAAAATTCCCCTAATGTTTCTACCAACATCAATGTACCTAACACATTCCCATTGACGTACTTTTATGGTCATTTTTTGGACATTAATACATTGATATTTTCTTATCGTTTCTACATATATGGGAGGAAAATAATAATTCAATTCCACAAAATAATTGCACACTATCCTACCTAGATAGTAGGAGAAAAATACTTGTGATGACCATTAGAAACATGGAGTCTCCCATCAAAGAGAAATTATCCCGACTAAAAAAAATATACAGAAAAACGTAAAGTTGGAAAAGAAACAAAATGGAGGGATGTGATTAAATATGTATAGAGATGAAAAAAAGACGAGAAAATTTTAGACCCAAAAGCATCAATTAAAAGAGGGAAATGTAAGTTTGAAAATAACTAAGCAAAAGAGAGTAGTTGCAAGCCCAAAAGTCTATTGTGAAGGGCATGAAAATTTTCCTAGAGACATTCCTTCTTTTCTAGAATTTGTTTTTTATATATGGATAACCCATAAAAGTCAACCAATGTAAGGCAAAAATAAGAGCATTGTTCGGAAATGAAAATAATAAAAAGAACAATGTTTGAAAATGGAAATTCTAACAAGCGAATTTTTTGAAAGAAGTTTTTGAAAATGAAACTATATGTTTAATTACATGTATTAGACATTATATACTTTGTTAAAATATTTTCTAGAAGGCAACAACATGTTCACCCCAATGAACCATAGTAAAAAGAGGTATATCATTGATTGGTTTCCTATTATATAAGTCTTTCGGCAAGGAGGTTCTCAACTATGGGAAATTGTCTTGGTGACTTCTACCTTCACCTTCAATATGAGAGTGATGGAAACCTAATGGATGACCAATATCAGGTTCTGGAGAAGTGGTAAATATTGTTGAAGACGGGGTCATATACTCAAGTGGCTCTTCTAAAAAACCAACAAGCACCACCAACCCCTTTCCTAAATTTCCCATTGGGTGGGATCTCACTTGTATGTGATGTTCACATCGAAATTTTTAGCAGAATTTTCAAATGTAGAGCTTCAAAATTGTGTATTGAGGTGGAGGTAAAATCTAGGTAAAAATAAAATGTGTTATTTAAATTTAAAATAGACTATTGGAGTGACAACATTCAACTACTTTATCATTGAGAATCATTAATGTTTATGCCACGATGTTTTAGTGATTTAACATCATCTATTGTGATTCATTGTGCATGAAAAATATATTGTTGCAATATTAATACTAAAATAATTATTTTATTTCTCTCTCCACCTTTTGTGTATCTTATTTTCCTACAGATTGAAGGGCATGCCAACTAGAATCAAATTATGGTTCATCTGTGAAGTCATAATTGCGATTCAGGAAAGGAAAGTGGAGAAAAGAAAGTAATAATAAGCTTTAGAGGATATCCTGCAGGATGAGGATGTCTAAAGAATTTATTGAAATTATGAAGTAAAACATGTTTCCTTAGGCTATATTTGCAATTTGCACGTCAACGATATCAAGAAGACTAATCATGTGGTAAAGCTTGTTCTTATAAATCCATAAGTTGATCTTCTAAAATTTATAGGAATAAGTGGATTTTTATTAAATTTCCCCTTTGATTAAAGTATTATTTGGATCTTTTGTGTATGTGGTTGATGCCTTCCATATTTAAACATGGTGAAACACTTCATTTTCAATGAATAATTGTCTTCCATGACAATCAAAGGAGAATTCTTTGTGTATATAAAGATTGTCAAGGTTACTTGCTACTTTCTTTTGCTATCCAACCATAGGTGTTTGGCCTTATGAGATTGATCATCTCAAATCTATGACATTGATCACCTCCTTTTTCCAAATTATCTTAGCAACTAGGGTGTCAAGTGCCAAATAAATATTATAGGAAAAAAAACACATACAATGGTAGATCTATGATGCAATGTTTGCTCAAATAGGTGAACATACAGATGCCTCCACTTACTTACAAAGATATATTCCTTCCTCCACTACAATTTTTTTTGTATAATCTGGAGAAAATGAAAAATTTATTTAAATATTGAAAAGTAAAATTCCTCTACACCAAGGAAATTAACTGGAGCAATTTATTTGGCTATTGTTGATGTCACCTATGCAAATTGCTGATAAATTCTAGATTGAAAAGGTGGGGAATCATGCCAGATTCTAAGATACCTTGGTTATAAAGTTTGAGAAGGATAAGAGATAGATAATTATCCCAATTCAAGTTTAAAGGGGAGAACACTAGTTAACCTTGACTTTGTAAATGAATCATTATGTTAATGTCAACATTAGTGGATTTCATGCCATGGTTTTGTGCCCATGGGTTTTGATGTAGTGAAGCCTTTAAAGAAGGGAATGTTAGGTTAAACTTAAATTGGTAAATAAGTCATTGTGTTAAGGTCAACAATGGTTATCCGATATCACTGTTAAGGTGAGATTATCTGATGTCACTGTTAAGGTGGTACTTCAAGTCTACTTCATATACAAATATAACAACAGCTGTGTCATGAGAAATAAAAATTTCATTGTTAGATGTGGGAATTTAATTTTTGAGGAGTGAGAAGGGGAATCCCTCCATAATTACAAAAATTCTAGATCCTGAGGGTAAACAGTAATTAATCAAACTTTGTAATTTCTCATTATGCTTTAATGACAACAACACATGGTTTTACCCGCATTCACGGTCTAAGAGGAAAACCAACAAGGCGCCCCCAGAATACATCATACTGTCTCAACTTTTATTTCCTTGAAGTGTATATCTTCCAATGGTCAGGACAAATATCCCACAGTCTGGCATTTGCCGAGTTCTTAGGTAGAGAATGGAACCTTGCCAAAAGTGTAACAAATACTTGTAAATCTTAGAAAATTATATGGGCTGCATATCTTGGTTGTTGCATTAGATCGAATTGACACCAACCTTACACAAGCTCTACATGAGAATCCTCAAAATTTTGCAAACTGTGTAATTATGTGTGCAACCTAGGCTATTCTGGCAACATTTTTTCCATTTTTGTTATGGTTTATTGACAATACACTCTAAGAATACCCCAACACATATAACGTACCTTTGCATGATCAACCATTAAAGAAGGCATGCACTTATAAAGTAAATACTAAATGTATAAATTATACAACATGCATGTATATCTTGGATTCACCCGATCTAACAATGTACTAAAGTTAAATACTAAATCGCTTCTACAAATCTTTTACGGAATTAAAAACACAATCGCTAATCACATGAAGTAAAGAATAATAAAATCACACACAACACAAATAATTTCTCAGGGAAAGCTTACAAGTAAAAACCCCACTATCTTATATCATAGATTCAGCATGGATCATGGAAAAATTACACACAAAAATCTTCTCACAAGAGCCCTCCAGTACTCAGCTAATTGTCTCACACTGTCATGAACAAAACTAACCAACACATAGCCAATTCTCAGCCTCTAGACAGCTTGCCTTGCTTACGCAATCCCTCATGAATTAAATCCTTAAAAGATAGGAATTTGGGCCTTCCTTAATTGCGCAAGTATCATGGGCACTGCAATAGGTGTTTGGTTGCATGTGTGTAACCCAATAATCCTACAACTGATAGTCAACTTCCCTTTCACCTAAAACTCAACCAGGTCTCCACTGCATCTGAAATGCATGCAGCTAATAATAATAAATCCTTAGTTACATGTGAGATCACTAATTGTGAATTAATTAATATTTAATTCGCTTGATCTCTTACTAGTGTATCTTCAGTTACAACTAGCACAACTAAGTTTAAATCACTTAATTGAGTTAAACTAATTACAACATGCATTAAATAATTCACTACTGCACTTCGAACTCTGTTACAACTAGAATTACTCTGCATGCCTCACCAACTACCTCTAACTCGAAATCCACTAGCTAACTGAGTTTATCACTCTCAGTTAACTATTTCAGGTAATCATTGAGAATAGATTACAGTTTATTTTCCATCTTAATTAAGGGATAACCAAAATAGACATGCACCCAAAAATAGCGCTGTGGGCCCCACCCTAGTGTAGGTGCTTAATGCACTAGGTGTGGGTGCTGAAATTTTCTTGTTGAATAACACTCCCTCTCAACAAGAAAGGGATTATCCTTCACCCCAATCTTGTCTCTATGGTATTCGAATTTTCTCTTGGTGAGCGTCTTCGTCAGAATATCTCCATCATGATCTTCTGTGGGAATGTACTGAAGCAACATTATCCTTCTCTACACACAATCTCTGAGATGATGGTACCATATATGTATATAATTGGGCCTATCATGAAACACAAGATTGATTGAGAGTTTAATGCAACTCATATAATCACAATGAATCATTGTTGGATCCATCTGAGAACCAAAAAAATCAACCAAGATCTTTCTCATCTATATAGCCTCACATGTAGCTTGACTTGCTGCCATGTATTATGCTTCTATTGAACTGAGTGCTGCAGATCATTGTTTCTTGCTATACGAGGAAACTGCTGTAGATCCTATGCTAAATATCCCTCTTGATGTGCTCTTTCTATCTAATGGAATCCCCACTCAATCTACATACGTGAAGACTTGACGCTTCACTACCTCTGTCCATCTATACCATATACCATACTCTGATGTGCCCCTCAGGTATCTCAAGACATGATTCACCACCTTCCAAAAGAGCTTGGTAGGCTTAACCATAGCCTGACTCAGCTGGTTAACTACGTAGCAAATTTTTGGTCTAGTTTTCACCAGATACATCAGTGAACCAACTAACTTCCTGTAGAAAGTAACATCCACTACCTCTCCAGAAGTAGCATCCTCTTTCCTCCAATTTCCTGGAAGAGGAGCATCCATGGGTTTGAAACTTTCCATGTTAAACTTACCCAGTATCTCCTTTGCATTCTTGCCTTGAGACACAGAAATTTCACCATCCTGCTGCCATATTTCCAATCCAAGGAAATAATGAAGGAGTCCCATGTCCTTCATTTCGAACTCCCTTGCAAGATCCTCCTTGCATAAGTGTATCAGCTACTCATCACCAGTCAAAATTAGAACATCAACATAAATAAAAATGATCAATAGCTTACCCTCAACCACAATTTAGTACATGTTTGCATCTACTTCACTTTTGGTGAAGCCCAGTCTGGTGAAATAGCTGTCTATCTGAGTGTACCAAGCATGGGGCGCTTGCTTTAGCCCATACAATGCTCTTTTGAGTGAGCACACATGTGACTCACTGTTGAAGATTTAGAAACCTTCTGGTTGCTCTATGTACACCTATTCCTAAATGATCCCATTGAGAAATGCAGTTTTCACATCCATCTGATGAATGCACCATCCCATCTGTGCTGAGTGTGCAAGGATGGATATTATGGAAGAGTACCTTGAAACAGGTGCAAAAGTTTCATCATAATCGATCCCCTCGATTTGTGAGAATCCACAAGCCACAAATTTGGCCTTGTATTTCTTCACACTCCCATCAATAGCTTGATTTACCTTGTAGATCCATCTTGATCCAACCAATGATTTATCAACTTGTCTTGGGACTATCTCCCATGCACTGTTCTTGAAAATGGAGTCATACTCCACCATTGCATCAACCCAAGTTGGTTTCTGCACTCCTTCCTGAAAGGAAGATGATTCAATCACAATACATTTTCTCATAAGAGCCATGTATCCAATAAATCGGTCAAGATACTGTCTTTGTTTATGTTGTGAAGTAGGGGCTCCTACATTCTCTACATCATCAAGTCTCAATCTATCAACTTCCGTGGTGTGCCTTCTGCCATTTCTGATGGATGGTACTGTATGAGTGTTTTCCTCCATTGCATGAAACTCCTAATGTGGATGATTCACATCTTGAGACTCATCCTTGGGAACCAACAATTCCCCCTCTGCATGCAAGTCCAACTCTCTCTCAAGGGATAACCACATGGATTTCTCCTCATCAAATTTTACATCCTGTCGCACAACAGTCATTCTGCTATTTGGAAAATACACACGATAATTATGGGGTGTTTTAGTGTACCCCACAAAAATCCCAACCTCAGCTGTTGGTTCCTGCTTCTTCCTGGCGTCCTTGGTCACATGCACACAAACAGATGAGCCAGAAATATGAAAGTGTGAAACATCAGGTTTCTTACCAGTGAAAGCCTCTTCAGGTGTACTCATGCCAAGTATCCTATTAGGACAACGGTTTTGAACATGTACCTCTCTGTTGCATGCTTCTGCCCACAAATGCATCAGTAAGCCTTGATCATGCAACATCGCTCATGCTACACCCACAATAGTTATGTTCTTTCTCTCCACGACCCCATTTTGTTATGGGTTATGAGGCGCTATGAGTTCTCTTCAAATTTATTCTTTGCTGTAGAATTTCTTGAATTCGTTAGAGATATATTCTCCACCATTATAACTCCTAGGAGCCTTCATTTGCTTCCCTGAATATTTCTCCACTAGTACCTTAAACTCCAAGAACTTAGAGAATGTCTGATCTTTCTTCTGCATGAAGAAGATCCAGCACTTACGAGAAAATTCATCAACAAATATTACATATTACTTATGTTTTGCTGTCAAAGAAATAGAGAAATGACAACACACGTGAGTGTGAACTCTCTCAAGGATCCTGAAAGCTCGATTTTCCTTCCCATGAAAGGTGGCCTTTACATATTTTCCCATAGTAAATACCTTGCATGTGTCTAACTATGCAAGTGTACCCCTACGAAGACCAGTAGAAATACGCTGCATGGCTTTCAAGTCTCCATGTTGAATATGACCCAATCTCCTGTGCCATAATTTGCCATCATCCCAGCTCACAACTTGATCTACCTTGCCCATCATTGCTGCATAGCCATCTACCTATAGCTTGTAGAGATTTTTAACTTGAATCCCTATCATCTTGGCTTGTCCTGTTGTTTTATGTCACAGGAAAGCTTTTCCTTCACTAACAACAACATCATAGCCTCTATCCTCCAACATTGCGACTCAGACTACATTTTTCTTCAAGCTCGGTACATGCATTACATATTTTAATTGAAAGGGCTTACCTGATTGCCTCTAAAAGGAAATGGTACCAATCCCGGTAGCACTGTACCACTCGTCATCACCCATTCCAATATGCATTTGGAGATCCTTCTCCTCCAAGTCACTGAAAAGTTCCTTGTCTCTCATCATGTGAAAGGAAGCACCACTATCCAAATACCACAGATATCCCAATGTAATGGACACCATGCATACGATCAATGAGAATTCAAGCTCAAATTGCAAGGTAAGGGCCTCACCAGCTGCAGATCCTCCAACCTTCTTTTTCTTCTTCTTTTGTGGACAGTTAGTAGAAAAATGTGCATGCTCGTGACAATGAAAACACTTCACCTTGGACATGTCCTACTCCTTTCCATTCTTGGACTCAAATTTAGAATGGAATTTCTTCTCCTTCCCCTTCCTTGCCTTGGCAGCCAAAGCACAATCCTCTTAACCTTCATTCTTAGATGAATATCCATTTCTGGTGTTCCGTCTGAACTCCTCCAGCACCAAATCCGATGATAGTCGTTCCCAATCTGGGAATTTTTCCCTTCCATTGACAGAGTCTTGATAACTATGCCAACTCTTGGGAAGTCCTAGAAGAGCCAAGCTCACCAAATCATCATCAACGATTGTTATTCCAATGCTCCCCATTTCTTCCCAACATTGGAAAACTTTGTTAGATATTTGGGAATGGTGTCACCCTTTTCCATCTTGATCTTCCTGAGTTTATCTTTGAGCACCAATTTCCTATGGTCATTGCTGCTCTGGAATAGATCCTTCAAAGCCTTCCACATTGCATATGGTGTGGCTTTCCCATGGAGGCTTAACAAAATGTGGTATCATACTCCCTCCAAAAGGATCCTCCTCACCTTTTCCAGTTTCATTTGCCGTGCATCAAGATTTTCAGCATTTGTCACAACAGGTTTAGGAACATCATTGTCAATGAATTCCTTCAAGCCATTATCTTCAAGTACTACCTCCATCCTGTCCTTCCAAGAAATATAGTTTGAGTTGACCTCGAGTGCATACTCCAACCTCAAGCCATTGAAAGTCAATTTGATCTTGAATCAATTGTAGAATCAAGAAAGTCTTTCTGTAAATTCGAATTATATCCAGTCACAAACTTAGCTCTTGCTTCACTTCTGCAATTTCCTGTGCTCTGATACCATGTAGAAATTATACAACATGCATGTATATCTTGGATTCACCTAATATAACAATGTACTAAAGTTAAATTATGAATCACTTCTACAAATATTTTGTGGAATTTAAAACACAAATGCTAATCACATTAAGTAAAGAAGAATCAAATAGCACACAACACAGATAATTTTTCGGGGAAAGCTTACAGCTAAAAACCCCACTATCTTCTATTGTATATTCAACATGGATCATGAAACAATTACATAAAAAACTCTTCTCACAAGATCCCTCCATTACTCAGCTAATTGTCTCACACTGGCATGAACAAAACTAACCAACACAACCAATTCTCAGCCTCTAGACAACCTGCCTTGCTTGCGCAACCCCTGATGAATGCAATCCCTAAAAGTTAGGACTTTTGGCCTTCCTTGGCTGCGCAAGTATGATGGGCACTCCAATAGGTGTTTGGTTTGATGTGTGAAACCCAATAGTCCTACAACTGATAGTCATCTTCCCTTTCACCTAGAACTCAACTAGGTCTCCACTGGATCTGACATCCATGCAACTAATAATAGTAAATCCTCAGTTGCATGTGAGATCACTGATTTTTAATTAATATTTATTCACTTGATCTCCCACTACTGTATCTTCAGTTACAAATAACACAACTGAGTTTAACTCACTTAACTAAGTTAAACTGATTACAGCCTGCATTAACTAATGCACCACTGCACTTCGAACTCTGTTACAACTAGAATTACTCTGCATGCCTCACCAACTACCTCTAACTCAAAATCCACTAGCTAATAGAGTTTATCACTCTCATTTAACTATTTCAAGTCATCATTGAGAATATATTACTGTTTATTTTCCATCTTAATTAAGGGATAACTAAAATAGATATGCACCCAAAAATAGCATTGTGGGCTCCACCCTAGTGTAGGTGCTTAATGCACTAGGAATGGGTGCTGAAATTTTCTTGTTGAATCTCAACACTAAACACTATAATTGATAGTATAGTCTATCCAAGAAAATGTCAGGGATAAGGTCAGTATAAGCTGTTGTCAAATTTTATATGCCAACAGATTGAAGTATATGCAAGGCTGGAACAAAATTTTAATAAGCCGCTAAACAATATCATTCCATATGTACTGGGTTTTCTTCTTATGAAAATCATGAACTGCATGTGGGACATCAAGTAATATTCTGATAATATGAACTCTTTCAAGTGTCAGGTACCATCATCTGAAGTCTGTTGACATAGTCTTAAGGGAACCTAATGCCTTCATGTTTGTTGGCTCCTCTGTAGGTCGTTCAACCTATGGAGGCACCTAAGTGTATGGGGTGGCCATGGAAACTAGGTGTACAACAGAGTTTAAGACCACAACTCCTTGCCTAAACATACATTATTTTTCATGGCTTAAATTTCAACCATAGTGGTTAGATATACAACATAATCCATGACTTTGGACAGTAAGGGACTCTATAGATTTACAGTTCCACCCTTTGATTAGCAAGGGACTCCAGAGATATACATCTCCACCCTTACATTCCTCAGGGGATCCAGAGGTTTTTATCCACCTAAATCCACCCAATGCTGGGCATACTGAGCATTCTAGGTTAATACAAATAGAAATATTCCTCCCTCTTTTCTGGTTCCAATCGAGAGCCACTATAAATGGAGGACTTCTGCCCTTCAATATCATCATTTATAGTTGCAGAGTATTGGGACAAGTGTAGACTAACACTACATAGGTAAATTTTATGTTGGTATGTTACGGACTATAGGGCCTTTTCCATTTGAAATGCAAGGTTAATTTTAGTAATATTATCAACCAAATGTGGCTTTGGGCATTGATATCACGTAAGGAAATGAGACACATTGAGGATGATCTCAGTTTTTTAAGTATCCCTTAGTTCATCTAGTGTCATTCAAATAATCACTCGTCTGACCCTAGCACCTCAATACAAAATTATTTCACAAGTTTGAGTTCATAAATGAACACTGTGAATCTTATGCATCGAACTAAGCTCTCAAGGTTTCAAATTTCGTGCTCAATGCTTCAATATATGCATGTGAACCATAAATGCATTATGTTGCATACCCAGAAAAATTATACGTCCTGGTATTTGGATATATCACCCATAACATAATTCCTACCCTTATAAAGCTTGAATATATAAGAACAGAGAGGCAGGATGACACCTAGTATTAAATAAAACCTCTAATGTATTCCTAAAAATGCATAAGAGAAATTCCCAACATACTTGTTATATGGATCTATCACGAGAGATGAAGTTCCAGCAAAGTGTATACCCTTTGGTGTTGCATGTCTTTTCCCCCGCTACCGTTGTGACACCATTCCCCCTTTTTTCATGTTCGTTCTCCCTCTATATTTGGTTAGGGTACAACCTGGCCCAACTCCTCTGGACCAACCCATTTTGTGCCATTTGGCCCTCTTCCTACGGCTTCTTTCCAAATTTACAATGTGTGAGAGAATAAAATATCTGTCGCTGCTCCACCATGTGATTTAACCTATGAAAATATCTGTCCCTGCTCCACCATATGCTAATACCTGTGAAAATATCTCTGCCCCCACTCACCTATGAAAATATCCACCCTCGCACACCTGTGAAAATATCCACCCTCGCCAGTGAAAATATATGCTTTCGCTCACCTGTGAAAACATCCGCCCCTACCTGGGAAAATATATGCCCCAATTCACCTGTGAAAATATACGCCTTCGCTCCAGAGATGCATTTCAATTGGCGCATGTTTTACATTATTGGAGGCATGGTTACATGGATCAATTCGGGCATGTTTTACATAATTGGAGGCATGGTTACAATGGATTACACTCTTTTGTCACGTCATTCATGGATATTTTCATGTCATTTGTGGATATCCTTGTTCCTAAGTTAAAACTAGGGCCTAAGACCATGTGGATGAAGGATCTAAGAAAAAAGGGAGCTTTACAAGATGAACACTCAAATTGACATCATGCCATGTGGCACTAAATTACACATGGGTTTGGTTAAAGGAGTCTTGAGGTTGAACACATTCTTCAAGGAGGTGGTTGGGGATGTTGCAAGTAATAAGGGGTGAAAAATAACCCTAAAGAAAGATTTTTATGTATTTAAAGTTGTGCTTCCTTTCAAGTAGAAATTTTTGTCAGTAAGGACACATTTTCACATATTTGGAGGTATATTTCACTTTTTGAAGTATTTGAGGTTAAATATATTACAAAAAATCAATCCTAGGTGATTATTATTCATATGATCCTAGTTAAATAGATAATTGCTAAATTTAATATAATGTATTTTGTACTAATTATGCCACATTAGTGAATGCCTTAATTATGTCTTTTTTTTCATATTAAAATCTTTTTCTCTTTGATTTTTACTCTATCACCCAATTGGATAGGCATTGATCTTTGTAAATTTCATCATTCTTTTTATTTTAAATAAATACTATAAAACTAAATTTTGGTAGGGTTTCCTCCCTTGTGCTAGAAAAGAATTGGCCTAAAGTGAGGAAGCATTGTTGTTTTGATGGGCAACCTTTCCAAGTTCCCATAGGGTTGCACTTGGTTAAGGGACTTTGTAATATTTGAAGTCTAGGTTTGGTAGGTAACAAATTGACATTGTTGTTGAGGATAGTATCCAATTCCCAATATTTAGTAGATTAGTTGCAATGGTTTGATGAGGTCATTTCTTTGAAGATTTAGTGGCTCTAAGAGGAAGCAAAGCATCGTACCAAAATATTTTTATGTAACATGTTGTATGTAGTCGTGAATACATACAACATAATTGAAGGCATTTGAAGAATCACCAAGTGACGCCATTGATGTCGAAAGGAGGTAGGTTTGTAATATGTTTTTCAAAACTCATCAACTTTTTAGTTCGAAGATAGATGGATTTTGTGGTTTTATTGCACCTCACTTTTAATATTTTTAGTATAATGGATTTTCCTTATGCGTGCCCTCGCTCAAACAGGGGAGTCCTAATTCAACTCTCTACTCCTGTAACTCCTATTCATTTCCATATTCCCTACCATTATTTCCTCCCATATTTGTCCCTCTACTCTCTATGGAAAGGGCCTTCGAAAGGGGAATTTATAATCCAACAACTCTAATTATGTTTCCTAACAAGTGACTGAATTCACAAATGAGGGTTTTTTATATGGCCGATGAGCTAGACACTCATCAGTTTGGGCTCAATATTCATCCCATACACCATGTTCATATAGTGGCATGATGGTACTCAAGGAAATTGTGGAATGGGAAATGCCCCAACCGCACACCCATTTATGGCATGCAAATATGTCATAGAACAAAGTATTATAACCCTAAACCTCTTCTGAACTGATATAAAAGGAAAAAATAGTTAACCCAGTCATTATCATTTCCTCTTAACCTTAGTCCATGGATCCTCCTTGGATGCACATATGACTCAACTCATATCCACTCCTTCAACCAGGATGAAAATATTCAATTTCAATAGGAATAATCGGCAAGATGAAGAACCTCAAGCAAGTTGTAGTCCCTGCATCCTCCTTGACTATGCCTGCGACTCAACCCCCTCAGCTCCTTCAACTGGGATAAAAATGCTTCAATTTCAATAGGAAGAACAAGCACGACTAGTAACTTCGAGCAAGTTGTAGTCATTGCATCCTCCTTGGCTTCGTCTGCAACTCAACCCCCTTAGCTCCTTCAACCGGGATGAAAATACTTCAATAGGAAGAAATGGTGGGATTAGGAACCTCCTGAAAACTGGAATAGGAAGAAATGGTGGGATTAGGATGAAAAATGCAATATTTCACTCAAAAAAACTCTGCCATTTCATCACTAAGAAAAGTTTTTTATAGTCAGAGAAAAGAAAAAATAAAATAAAATATTAATTAAATAGTTTCAATGATTACATATAGATGTGAATCATGTCTTCAAACTATCATGTAACAACACCAAAATGTGTTTATTTTTAAATTTCATATCTCACACCACACTATGACATCCATGACCATAACCATTATTTGTTGGACAAGTAATAACAAAGCATATTATTCAAGACCATTGACCACAATCCCCACGAGGAAGGTGCCTTGTGGAGAAAGAGAATTAAATACACACATGTTTAGATGTGATAATTAAAATATAGTGAAATTAAACAAGCATGAAATAAATAAAAAATCTTAAAGACCAAATACCCATATCTATATTTAAGCGTCCAAATCATCCACCTCATCCTTAGCCTCAACGTCCATCATATCAACATCTGAAGAAAGTCTATTGAGGCTGAAAAAACATCTTCGTACATCGCCTCTAATACAATCTTGCTCACCATATCCTATTCCTTAGGATCAACGAAGATAATGAAGCTTGAAAGAATAGGAAAATAATTAAACCATAGGGGTTTAAGTAGCGAGGTTTCTTTTTTTTAACAATTTCCATTAAACATTTCCATCTAATCCACCCAATTGAAAACCCCAGTAGATAGGCCCATGATATATATAAACCCTTACTAGACATCCATGGCTAGAATAAAAATTTCAATTCAATGCTTGGAGCCCAAATGAATGTTTCTGCACAAAATCCCATCATTGACCTCATAGCATTTCTCCATTTACTCCTGCAAAACCAAATTTTGGACATCCTTCTTAGCTTCACATTTTCATCTGCTCCAAGGTATTGGAAATCATTTTCGTAGATGTACTCAGGGTGAAAACCCTTTTCCTCATTGTAAAACATCATATGGTTGTGAAATTTCCATACATGGTTGCCAAATTCCATCTTATTTGTAGTGGCAACATAGGTGTGATGTCCCCCAACCTGAACCACATTGCAGGGAATTAGGCTTCAATTCATCTCATGTGCAACTTAAAATCATGGAAACAATATTTTTTTCGAGCTTTGTGGTCTCCTTGGCGATCTTCGACAACTTGCACTCATTTCGACGACTTTATCGCAGATATCAACCATGAGAGCATCAATGTTGAAATATGGAGGTTGAATCCCCAATCTCTTCAACATGCTACTCAACCTAGATACATCGAGGGCGTATCCCCAATAATTCCATCACAGTACTTAGCTTAAATACATCATGAGGAGTTTTAGGGCTCAATTTTGACATATCTCCTCCTCCAAATGCAAAAGTCACACAAAAATCCAAACCGCACAGTGCATAGAGATTTAGTGACGCGTGCAAGACCATTTTATTTTAAAATAATTAAAAATATGAAAATAAAACAATTGAATAGGAATAAATAGCTAAGAAAAAATGATAATTTTAAGACAAAATGATTATTTTGTCTTAAACAAATGTCTTAAATACTCTCTTTGTGTAGTAGTGACATGTTTTCCTGCGGGAAAAATTGACACCTACATTAGATGATGTAGACTAGATCATAAGTATCCCTATAGATGGTGTCATGATAGAGGTTGAGGTGTTTGACCGAGAAGAATAGATTTCATGCGAGTTGGAGGTAATCTATTGGCTCTCTCCACCCACAAGAAATGATAGTTCTTCTCATTTATTAGCTTGTCTTAAAACCCTATGGTGACTAGGTCAAGACTTGAGCAAGCCTCCAGTGGAACACCATCTCTATGGAATTTGTGAAGTTCAAACTTATCTAAGATAAAGTCCAAGTATGCTATGTGATGAATACCGAGCCCATTCTAAGGGTGAAGTTAAAGCCTTGTTTGTGATAATATCTTATCCCATTCAGAGTTGAAATCATAGTCTATTATGTGGTGAAGACCAAGCTTTTTGGGACAGTAAAGAAGGCCTAAATTTGGCCATAGTACAAATCTAAGTCAGGACTTTGATCAAGTTCATTATGAATAGTTGAAAGATAATTTGTGGATAGATTTTAAAGGGCTGACTTGGTACTTATTGGACACTTTTCAATCTCAGATTAAGAGAGAGAAGAGAGTTATGTGTGTATTGCATGTTATATATTTTCATGAAATATCCTAGTAAATGTTTCAACATTTTGTTTTGACACCCATAAAATGTATATTTCTTATCATTCGCTTAAGATCAATCTATGGAATCTCCTTCCAAAGCACTCTCTCCCCCACATGAATCTCAAGACATTGATCAAGGTAACACTTTGAGTGATGTGATTGAAAAAATTGGGATGCTAAATCTTGATTCAACCCCATATCAATCAATTGAGAAGCCTGGGCCATCTCAGAAAGGTCTTCCTAAATGGCTGACAAAGACACCTGCAAGTTCTCGTCCTGATGAGGTTGGAAAGACGAGAACAAGAATACTAGCCAGATAGAATGAAGGTGATGTAGATTATCCTAATTCACTTGCTGATATGGATGCTTCTTATGATTGTGAACTAAATTTATCTACATATTTTTAACCAACTTCCTTTAAAGAAGTCGCTTCTCATGATCAATGGAAATAATTGATACATAAATAATATGATGCTTTGATAAAGAATGGCACCTAGAAGCTAGTTGATCCTCCATTGGGAACCAAACCAATAGGATGGCACAAGTGGGTATTCAAGAACAAGTATAAAGCAAATGACTCACTTGACAAGCATAAAGCTAGGATTGTGGAAAAAGGTTTTGCATAGAAAGAAGGGGTTGATTATGAGGAGACTTCCCCCCATAGAAAAATGGGCTACCATTTAGACACTCTTTGCCTTGGCAACTTAGAATGGTTTGAAATTCCATCAAATGGATGTAAAAATTGATTTCTTGAATGGAAATTTAAAGAATCCCCGAGTATTTTTATCATGTTGTAATTTTAGATGGGAAACAAGTGGATTATGTGCACCCATTTTTGTTTCAAAGTTTAAAAAAATGAAGCTTGGAGGACTAGACAAATTGAAAAGGACAACAATTTGTCTTCAAAAAAACATAGAAATTTTGAAAACATGATGCCTATTGGAATTTGGGAGCATGTGGAATAAATATTTCTTCAAGGATGAAGTTGTAGGTTATGTACTTCCTATTACATGTATCAAGGATTTTATACCTGATTTTCCAACATTTTTTGTTTCAGAAGTACATGGAACTATTATGTACAAGAATGCAACAATGAAAATAATGAAACATTTATCCTTCCATGCACCGTAGATTATGTAATTCCTATTACATGTATCAAGGATTCCACACCTGCTTTTTCAACAGTTTATATCTCAGAAGTATGTGGATTATAATGTACAACAATGTAGTAGTGTAAATAATGAAACATTTCTCCTTTCATGCACTTGATATCTTGTTCGTGATAATATTTAACTAGTCTTATATTAACATAAATGTAAAATACTATAGATCCACCAAAATAAATACCAAAGACCTTCAATAGGAATTAATTGCACCAGTAAATGCTACATTTAATCCATCTAACTCCACACTTACAACAAGATTTATTGCCCTTGTGAATTTTGTGACTAATGCTTCCACAATCCTATCTTTTATCCTCGGCGTCTACTTCTCGCAAAAGTTGTCATAGATATTTTTAAGTAGGCATATTGTCTACCAATGGATATTTTGTGATTTGTCTCCACCATCCTTTAAGTGAATCTAATCCATGTTGTCAATGACCGTCAGAAGTTTTAGCACAACAATGTAATGATAGTTGCAACCAACAGATAGAAGAGCGTTCAAATTAAATGAAACAATCAAAAAATACAAATTAAAACACTATCGATGGAGATCCCAAAAAGTACTCTAACTATGTTATTTCCTATACATGTTCAACGAAAGTGCCTCTGTCGCTCCTCTCACAAAGCACCTCTGTTGTCGGCCTCCATTGCCCTAAAACCTATAAGTTTTTTTTTTTCCTCCATCGCTCTACTTCTTGAAAGAACCCATCAACAACATAAATATAGACCCCTTTTTTTCCTTTTTTACTAGCGCCTCATATTAAAAATTTTAAGACAAAATATTTCTTTGCCTTAAAATTCCCCTCCGTGTAGTACTGTCAGATGTAACAACATACAAATTGTCTCTAATCATATAAATAGAGATCGACGAGACATAAGAGGGATTGATGTCTAAGAAATCTTGCCAGGAAATTTTTTTGCGTTCTTTAGAGTCAGCTACCCCACCAAAACGAAGATCCCAACAAATTTTCATCTTTATATAAGATAACGTGAATGATAAGTGAAATAGAAACCTCAGTATAAGCGCAAGAAAGTAGTAGCCTGCACGCTAGCAGACTTAGGGTGCACTATTAGAGTCAATTTTGCAAGTCATGTTAGATAATAATATCTTCAAATGATATGGTTTTGTCTTAGTTGTTAATTGTATTAAATGAATTTTGTCTTAATAACCATGTATAAATTTGAATAACTGATATATTATTCACAGACTATTTTAACTTCATGCACAATACAGAATCTCTTCTACCATTGATCATTACATGTGGAAATAAAATCAATTGCATGCACAGATTAAAACCACAAACAATCACACATACGAGCATAGTATTTAATGGGAAAGCTTAAAGTTGAAAACCCCAACTATCTATATATTATACATGGCATGGAGATCATGTAACAGTCATAGTACAAAGCTCCTCACAAGCTCTCAGCACTACCTCCACTTGCTACACACTATCAAGCTAGATCTAGCAAAACTCATGCTCCAACCTTTTGCCACTTGATAGCCAGCCTCTATTGCCTTTTCAATGCTATGGGATGGCTTCATTAAATAGATAAACCACCTGGCTTGTACTACACAATATTCATGGGCTTCTCCACCTATTTGTGTGTTGCAAATAGCAACAGTATAATCACAACTGATAGTTAACCTGCTCTTTCACCTATTTCTGCACTGGTCTCCACTGAAACTGTCCATGCACTGAAGTTAACTGATGCATTCTTTAGTTGATTAATGAGTTTATAATTATTGAATTAATTAATAATTAATTCACACCATTCTCACTAATTGTATCAATTAGTTAAACTGAATACAAATAGCTCAACTATGTTTAGATTAGTTAAACTGAATACAACTCCACTAACTTCCTCAATCAACTCCACCAAACTCTGTCACATGAGTTCTAATTGAATTCTTCATGCAATAGCTCCACATAATCCTCAGGAATAGCGTAATTCCTTCTGTCATCTCCTGTGCCACATCTGTGCACTTAACTGAAGTGCTCCAAGAGAATAAGATAATGTTTAGAGTCCAAATATTATTAAGAGCTAATAATATTTGACATATCTATTTTTAGACTGGCAATCTAAAAATAGATTATGCCCAATATGTCTAAAAATAGAAGTCCATCTATTTTTCCAACTTGACCAACCATCCACAAATAGCATCCTGCAACTCATAGAATATGATCGACATGTCTAAAAATAGACATAGTCTAAAAATAAACTTACTTAAAAATAACTGCATTGTAAATGAAAGTGATTCTTTCCACTAAGCTCATCATCTTGTTGCAATCTCAACACTCCCTCTCAACAAGATAAGGATTATCTGCAACCCCTATCCTGCCCCTGTGGTATTCGAATTTTCTCCTGGTGAGCGCCTTCATCAAGATATCAGCATCCTGATCCTCCGTAGGAATGTATGAAAGTAACATGATCTTCCATTGCACACAATCTCTGATATGATGATACCAGATGTCAATGTGTTTAGATCTATCATGAAATACTGGATTAACTGAGAGTTTGATGCAACTCTGATTATCACAATAAATCACAGTAGGATCTAAGTGTGAACCGAACAACCCGACCGGGATCTTCCTCATCCATATAGCCTCGCATGCGGCAAGAGTGCTGCTTATATACTGACTCTGTGAGGCGAGTGCACCCACGGATCTACTTGCTTCCCTCTTGTGCCAAAAAGCTGTATCTGACCCAATGTGAAAATCCCTCCAGATGTGCTCTTTCTGTCCATTGGGCTCCCTGCCCAATCTGCATCCGTGAAGCCACACAGCTTCACCTCAGCTGACTGTTTGTACCATAATCCATATCCCGATGTGCCTCTGAGATATGTGCCATTGAGATATCTCAATACATGCTTGCCTGCCTTCCAGAAGAGCTTGGTAGGCTTAACCATAGCTTGTGAAAGTTGGTTCATAGCATAGCATATGTCGGGTCATGTATTGACCAGATACATAAGCAACCCCACCAACTGTCGATAAACAGTGGCATCCACTACCTCCACCGAAGTAGCATCCTCCTTCCTCCAACCTCTAGGAAGAGGAGTATCAGCAGGCTTGCAGCCATGCATGTTGAACTTCTCTAGTATCTCCCGGGCATACTTGCCTTGAGAAACAAACAGTCCATCACTGCATTGCCAAATTTCCAATCCTAGGAAATAATGAAGGAGGCCCAAGTCCTTCATCTCAAACTCTTTTGCAAGATCATCCTTGCATGAGAGTATCAACAGCTCATCACTTGTCAGAATCAAATCATCTACATAAAGTACAATGATCAACAACTTACCCTCCACTACAATCTGGTATAGGTTCAGATCCGCCTCACTCTTGGAGAATCCAAGTCCGATGAAATAACTGTCTATCTAAGTGTACCAAGCACGAGGTGCTTGTTTCAACCTATACAACACTCTCTTGAGCCTGCACACATGAGACTTGCTACTGAAGATTTTGAAACCTTTGGGCTACTCTATGTACACCTCCTCCTCAATGAATCCATTGAGGAACGCAGTCTTCACATCCATCTGATGAATGTGCCACCCCATATGTGCTGAGAGAGCAAGAATCGTCTGTATGGAATAATACCTTGTGACAGGTGCAAAGGTCTCCTCATAATCGATCCCCTAAATCTGTGAAAAGCCTCAGGCAACAAATCTTGCCTTATACTTCTCCACACTCCCGTCAGCTGTTTGCTTCACTTTGTAGATCCATCTCAAACCCACCACTGATTTCCCCTCTGGTCTCGGGACAATCTCCCATGCACTGTTTCTGACAATCGAATCATACTCTTCCACCATGGCATCTACCCATGCGGGGTCCTTTACAGCTTCCTCAAAAGAGGATGGCTCTGTCACGATACACTTGCTCACAAGATCCATGTATCCAGTATACCGATCAGGTGACTGTCTCTATCTACGCTGTGATGTAGGTGCTCCTACAACCTTCTCTAGATCTTGAGCCAGTCACTCAGCTTCTGTAGTGCACTTTCGCCCTTTGATGGTTGGCGCTGCATGAGTGGTCTCTTCCACTCCATGAACCTCCTCTTGTGGCTGATCCACATCCTGAGGCTCATCCTTAGGAACTAATAGCTCCTCCTTTGCATGCAAGTGTGGCTCCCTCTCAAGCAAACACTTCATGGCTTTCTCCTCATGAAATTTTATATCTCGTCGCACAACAGTCTTGTGACTGTCTGGAAAATACACACGATAGTTGTGGGGCATATCAGTGTACCCCACAAATATCCCAACCTCCGTAGTCGGCTCCAGCTTCTTCCTGGAATCCTTCATCACATGAATGTAAACAGGTGAACCAAAAATCCTCAAATGGGAAATTCTGGCCTCTTACCAGAAAACGCCTCCTCGGGTGTACTCATGCCAAGTCTGTGAGGACAATGGTTCTACACATATACTGCAGTATTGCATGCCTCAGCCCACAAGTGTATGGGAAGGCCCTGATCATGCAACATTGCCTGTGCAGCACCCATGATCATTCTGTTCTTCCGCTCAGCAACCCCGTTCTGCTGTGGGTTATGAGGTGCTATGAGCTTTCTTCAAATTCCTTCCGCGCTGCAAAAGTCCTTGAATTCGCCAGAGATGAATTCACCACCATTGTCGCTCCTAAAAGCCTTCACCTGCTTCCCCAATTCCTTCTCAACCAGTGCCTTGAACTCACAAAACTTTGAGTATGCCTCGCTCTTCTTCTGCATGAAGAAGATCTAGAACTTCTGAGAAAAATCATCAACAAATATCACATAATACCTGTGCTTTGTTGTCGAAGCTACTAAGAAAGGTCCACACACGTCAGTGTGAATTCTCTCAAGGATCGTCGTGGCGCGACTATCCTTCTCGTGAAAGGTGGCTTTCACATACTTCCCTAAAGTACACCCCTTGCACTGATCTGACTGCGCAAGAGTGCCTTTAGGAAGCCCAGTAGAAATCTGCTGCAGTATCTTCAAAGCTCCATGGTGAAGGTGGCCCAATCTCCGGTGCCACAACTCGTCATCATCCCGGCTCACCACTCCTTCTGCCTTGCCTGCCATTGCTGCGCAGCCATCTACCTGCAATTGATAAAGGTTCTTAACTCGAACCCCTATCCTCCGGGTCTCACCAGTTGCCTTACTGCGCAGGAAAGCCTTTCCCTCACTAAAGAAAACATCATATCCCTTGTCTTCTAACATCGCCACAGAGATAAGATTCTTCTTCAATCCTGGAACATGCATCACTTCCTTCAATACGAAGGGTTTACCAGACTCCCTCTCAAAGGAAATGGTGCCGATACCGGTCGCACTGTATCTACCATCATCGCCCATCTCGATGTGCACTCCAAGATCTTTCTCATCCGGATCGATGCAACAAATCTCGATCTCCTGTCATGTGAAAAGATGCACCACTGAGAAACCACACGGTCCACATCACTTGGGCCAAGCATGCGTGAGTGAAAAATCCAGCTCAAACTGTGAGGCTAAGGCCTCTCCAGCTACAGTCCCAGCAGCCTGCTTATTTTTCTTCTTCTGTGGACAATTTGTGGCGTAATGTCCATGTTGGTGACAGTGAAAGCACTTCACCTTGGACATGTCCTGCTTCTTGCCTTTCGCACCAGATTGAGAAGCTTTCTTGCTCTTTCCCTTCTTTGCTTTGGCAGCCAAAGCGCAATTCTCTTCATCAGATGCCTTTGATGAAGATCCGTCCCTGGTACTTCGCCTTATCTCCTCTTTCACAAGATCCAACCAAAGTCGCTCCCATCCTGGCAATTTCTCCCGACCATTGACAGAGTCCTGATAGGAGTGCCAACTCTTTGGAAGCCCAAGGAGAGGCAAGCTCACCAAGTCCTCATCATCAACAGTCACCCCCACACTTCCCAGCTCATCCCTGCATTGGAAAAACTTCGTGAGGTACTTGGGCATATTGTCGCCTTTCTCCATCTTTATGTTTCTGATTCTATCCTTGAGTGCCAACTTCCTCTGGTCACTCTTGCTTTGGAATAAATATGTCAAAGCTTTCCACATCAAGAATGGAGAAGCCTTACCATGAAGGCTGGATACTATGTGATCCTTCACACCTTCCAACAGAATCCGTCAACACTTTGTTGTCTTATTTTGCCATGCGTCAAGTGCGGCAGCATCACTAGAAGCAGGTTTTTGGAATTTCTGCATCTATGAACTCCTTCAACCTAGTATCATCTAGCACCGCCTCCATCTTGTCCTTCCATGCAATATAATTTGAGCTGCCCTCAAGGGCATACTCCAATCGGAATCCGTTGAAAGACATCTCAGCTTCGACACAAAGAAAACACTCCTACAAATTCGAATTCCACCAGCACAAAACTCAACCGCTTCAATGTACTGCAATTGAAACGATGATCAATATCGCTCTGATACAATGTAGAAATTTGAATAACTGATATATTATTCACTGATGTTCTTCTGATCACGCACTATTTTAACTTCCTGCACAATACAGAATCTCTTCTACCATTGATCATCACATGTGGAAATAAAATCAATTGCATGCACACATTAAAACCACAAACAATCACACATATGAACACAATATTTAATGGGAAAGCTTAAAGCTGAAAACCCCAACTATCTGTATATTATACATGTCATGGATATCATGTAACAATCATAGTACAAAGCTCCTCACAATCTCTCAGCACTACCTCCACTTGCTACACACTATCAAGCTATATTAAGCAAAACTCATGCTCCAACCTTTTGCACTTGATAGCCAGCCTCTATTGCCTTTTCAATTCTATGGGATGGCTTCATTAAATAGATAAAACACCTGGCTTGTACTACGCAATCTTCATGGGCTTCTCCACCTATCTGTGTGTTGAAAATAGCAACAGTATAGTCACAACTGATAGTTAACCTGCTCTTTCACCTGTTTCTGCACTGGTCTCCACTGAAACTGTCCATGCACTGAAGTTAACTGATGCATTCTTTAGTTGATTAATGAGTTTATAATTAGTGAATTAATTAATAATTAATTCACACCACTCTCACTAATTGTATCAATTAGTCAAACTGAATACAAATAGCTCAACTATGTTTGGAGCCAAGTTATTGAAACACCAGCTCATCGCTTAACAAATGGGCTCCATGGTGCCAGCAGTTTACAGAAACCTGATCTTCAGTACGGCCAGCTCCAACCCACTTGGGAATGGTGGTGAATTTCTTCTGTCATTGCATGCCAATCCAGGTATCAAACTGAGGTGCTCCGTGACAGATAATGTTTGTTAAGTCTAAATATTGTTAATAATAATATTAAACATGTCTATTTTAATTTAGCAATCTAAAATCGTTCTATCGATATGTCTAAAAATATAAGTCCATCTATTTTTTCAGACTTGACCAACCATCCACAAATAGCATCCTGCAACTCATAGAACATGATCCATATGTCTAAAAATAGACATAGTCTAAAAATAGACTTTGCGCCAAAAATAGCCTGCGGGCCCACTTAGTGAAGGTGACTCCTTTCCACTAAGCTCATCATCTTGTTGCAATCTCAACAAACCATTGTCCTAAGTGGTCATTGTATTAATATAAAGTTTCAACTTAAAATATTTTTGTTTCAAATTGTTTTTTCCTTAAATATAAAGTTTTGTCTTACAATATTTTTGTCTTAAATTGTTTTTGTCTTAAAATATTTTTGTCTCAAACGATTTTTGTCCTAAATATAAAGTTTTGTCTTAAAATATGCTGTCTTAAACTATTTTTGTCTTAAAATATTTTTTTCTCAAAGTGTTTTTTTCTTAAATATAAAGTTTTGTCTTAAGCTGTTTTTGTCTTAAATATAAAGATTTGTCTCAAACTATTTTTGTCTTAAATATAAAGTTTTGTCTTAAAACATTTTGTCTCAAACTCTTTTTGTCTTAAATTTTATATTTAAGACAATTAAATTGATATCAAATTTTAATTTAAAATGACTAAAATAGAAAGTGATTTTTAAGACAAAATATTTCTATTGTCTTAAAAAAATATCTTAAACATGCCCTTCATGTAATAGTGTGGGAAGTTGGAACTGTCGCCAATGGACTAGCCTACTGTCATTGGGTTTAGGTTCAAGACGGGGGCAACATAATGTGCACTATAAATCCGTGCTACCGCAATATCCACCCTTTCAATAAAAACACAAAAAAGAACTTATAAAATTTCTCTTCAATTTTATGTTGACCCAGAATGTCAATGGCGTTGTGGTTGATGATGTTAACTTTGTGGGAAATATTGGAGAAATTTACAGTGTAATTGTGGTTTGTGTTACAGACTACACATTAACTGTACACAATACAATCCAACGATGTCGTTGTTGATCTAAATTATTTTATTACCCAAAACAAGGAACCACTAGATCATAAATTCAGACTTTGATGATGAAATTATATGAATGAATGCGAGCATTTATAACCATAAACATTAATATATTATGCAGAGTGTAGAGGTTTAGAGGAGCTCCAAGACTGGGGACCCCTCTGCACCTCAACATTCCCACATATGTATCAACGTTATGGAGGCCCCCCAACTAGGTAAGGGATGTGGAACTTCATTAGTTATGACATCATTGGGTAGAGGGGTATTAGTGTCAGAGTACTCATCGATAGAATAGGCACTTAGAAAATTAGTTTTTTTTAAATGATTTATCAAGCATTGACAATTATAAAAAATAAATCGCCTTTGACCAAGGGAATTATGCCCCATCATGGATTGCTTAGCCAATGGAAAATTAGAAATAAGAGTTTTTAGAAATTAGAAAATTATTTTTGAATTTATAGGAAAATAGGAATATTCAACATTTTACCAAAACTTTAGTTAAAATTGTAAAAAATTGACAAAATAATACAATGCCAATGCATTTTGACTGTGAAGCAAATGCTATAACCCATGGCAAGACAAGGACTAATAGAAACTTTTTTTTCAATTATTTTACATATATGTATTTTTTATTTCTTAAAATCTTATAAATATTCAACTGTAATGTTCCCAATTTTTAGCCTCAAGCTAAAGTGGAACATTATAGTTGCACATTTTATTTTTGTTTAATAAAATGGGCAAGGATACACCTTAGCCCCTTTTAGATGAAGAAATAACACTCCTAATGTGAAAGGGGAGTGAATAAAGCAGCTGAAATAAACACCAAGGGTGTGAATGGAACCCAGCTCACTTGATTAGTCACCTTTGACTAAAGTCAACAGCGCTGCCCAAGAAGGAAGAGGCTTCCTAGAGAAGCTGCACAATTTTGGAGGGAAGAGATTCACATGAGGGTGGAAACCCTAATTGGTGGGACCTTGGTGGAGAAGAGTTCCTTTTGTATATAAGGAGGAGATGGCAGCCCATTTGGATGTGTGTTATGTTTTAGAATTTCAGACAAGGGTCTGCAAAAGCTTGCATCCCCGGGCTGTTTAATAGGGTGATGATGCCCTCAGGCACTAGGGTGTTCTCGGTCAGGAATCCCTACCTCTTCCTCAAGGAAGGATGGGGATTGAGCTGATTTTCCTCAATTCGGAATTGGTCAGAGCTACATTCATCTTCTTCAGCGTTAGCTCTGCAGCAAAGAGGACGTTGTGTAGCTGGGTGCAGCTAGAGAGGAACTCATGGAGTCTCTCTTGTCTTGTTTTCTTTAGTGGATGAGTGATCCACTCATTGGTGGAGCTGCAAGGAGGATTCCTGGGGTTCATATCAGATCTGTTGGCATGGGCCAACACTCCAACATCTCCCACTGCGCAGTCCATGGAGGAAACTGCATTATTTTATGGAGGCAGTGAGAGAGGGTTTCATTGTGCTCATCCGGAGTGTGTTTCTGAGACAAAGTGATCAGCACTTTGTATTAGAGACATGATCAGAGGAGGAAATCTAAATTTCAGATCAGCCACAACCTCATTCTCATTTTGTATCAGTTGCAGTGACTACTCAGTTGTCACATTTTTGTATGATCCGACATTTCTAGCAATCTCTCCTAGATTGGCTATAAATCATGTATTTCAGCCCATTTATTTGTTATTGGGCTATTTATTGTATTCATTTAGTCACATATGTATTTTATTCATATTCATCAGCTTATACCTCATGTACATTTCATAGTTGCAGCTACTCCAGCATTTTATGGAGTTGCAGCAATTCATGTATTTCATGGCTTATTCATTGAGGGTTGGTTCTTAAAGTTTGAGTGGCTTGTCCCTCAACTATTCCTTGTATATTTATGCTGATATATCATAATATAATGATGGCTATAGAATTTCCGTCTCATGATATATTCAAATTTGCAGAGTTTCATATTCATGTTCATGTATTGTTGTAGCTCTCTAATTGAGCATTGTTTTAGAGACCTAGATTGGGGAGATCTAAATAACCCATCTAGAGTTATTTCTTTGAGCTCATATTCTGCATAGGAGTTTTATGATGAATTTTCTAAGGCATCCCAGTAGTGGTTTGTCTTATTTATGCAGCAGCTTCCTTATACAGCGTCCTCAAGGACCCTGTGGCAGAAATTCCCAAGGTGGAATATTGCATATCCATAGACAGAGTCTGTGAAGGGCCAGCTAGCCTCAGGATTTCTCCCTTATTTGGAAGGTGTCATATCCTGTAAATGCCCCAGCATTCAATCTCTGAAATGGACTTGTGATAGCTCATTGAAGAAGGAATTGGAATATCTTAAGATATTCCCGACGAAGCAAAATTTTCCAGATTTGGAATATTACAGTGGTATCAGAGCATGATCTTGGCTCAGCCTGTGCCCAAGATCTAAGTCCATCAACAAGAGGAGCTTCTCTCCAAGGAGAGGAGATTGACAAAGGAAACAAGGAAAAAGAATGATGGAAGAGGAGGTCTCCCTTCTTCTTTTCCAGACCATTGAGGAGATTATTGAAGATCTTGATGAAAGGGAAATTTGGAGAAATTTTCTGAGAAGGGTTTGTTGCTGGAACAAATCCTAGCTACTTCATGAAGGGTGTGAGCAATCAGCCACACATGCAGATCCATAGCATAGTCCTTGTTCACTTTCATTGCAAGGGAGTAGAGGAATAAAATGAGGCCATGGGAGGAGCAGCGCTGCAACTCAAGGTATGGCTCATGATTGTTGGTTTTGGGGTTTCATTTTTTCATTATCATGCAAATGAAAAAAACATGTGATGCATTCATTAAGGGTTTGATGGACAAAACTTGGTGAAAATCATTGTGTCATAAACACAAACATTTCGCATACATTGGAAAGAACCAACAACGATGTCACATTAGGAGGAGATCCATCACGACATGGAGGTGAAAGGGGAGCCATTGCTTCTACTAGAGGAGCCCTTGTGTCTTTGCAAGGAGTTCCAAATATTTTTGCATGTGGATACCAAGACACAATTCTAGAGCCACATGTAGTATTTTTCGGGGATTGTAAGATGGAGGAAGAATAGCAGAAGGATCAGCATGAAGGGAAGATGAGTATTCTCCCTTATCTATTTCAAAAAAAATTTTCACATGGGAAAGAGACTTCACTACGCAGAGGAGGGAGGGACAAATCAGCCCACTCATACATACAGTCTATTTCAGATCTTGATGTCTCACTTTTGGGGGTTTTCTAGCTGGGAGGCCACTTGATCTAGAGATGATGAGAGGCATCATGCTATTTGGTTCACCACTCTTGGATTCCGGAGGGGTGGAGACATTAGAGGAGTCCACTACAGTGCAGAGAGTTTGGGGATGAGCACAAGGAGGAGGGATACACTCTCATTTTTAGTACCACCCATTCTCATCAGTTTTACTACACAGATAGAGTTGTTGTATGGATGGAGGATAACATCTTCATGATGCCAGATGACTGCTCCATGGATTTGGTGAGAGAGAGGATACTTCCTTTGGGCGAGAACTCTTTCATGCATTGGAGTAGATGGAGGCCACTCATGCTTATATTTCCCAGGATCGGGAGATTCTTTGGAGGTGATAGTCTCTCATAGGAGGCTTATTTTCAGAGATTTTCATTTCTCTTGAGCATGAGTAGCTGCATGATGGTATGGCAACAACCTTGGAGGATGAATTTGTCATGAGGGGATGTCAAGGTAGCAGGAAGTTGCGTGATGGAGCACCATATTGTAGAACACAACGTTGTCTATGTGGGGGATTGATCCGGGATGGAGGATTCATCTTGGGTTGAGTATTCCCCAGGATCTTGGTGCATGCATGATTCTTAGATGTCCTTGATGGAGATGGCAGATACTTAGTGGATGATATGGTCATCTATCATCATGGCAAACTCTTCTTGGCTAGAATTTCTATGTCTCAAGGAGAAACTTTTGTATGCAGCACATGAGGACTTCCTAGCTATGCATTTAGATGCATAATTTGATTTGCTAGAGGAGTTCACTTGGGAGGGCATTCAGCATGGTATATATCAGCATATGGATAGATGCATAGCCCGATTGATTTTGGAGAGGTTGGAAAAACCATTCCCTTACTCATTGGAGGAGAGGGAGAGCATTCAGATGAGCCATTTCATCTCAAGAGCTCCAGTGCATGATGGAGGAGGTATAATTTCCTATTCAGTATTGTACTTCATTTCATCAATTGAGGAGCATGATGTATCAAAGAGGCTTTTTCCTTCTTGCATTTTTCATGAGGATGCACTTGCAGCCAATTGCAGTAGTGGGATTGGCCATTATTATAGTGGTTGTGGGGGATGCCACATATTCCTTGGTGTGCACCATTGGCACCAAATGGTATTTTCATGTTTTCATCTTATGAGGAGATTTTGTGGCAGAAAACAAGTGGCTAGTACAACACTTGTTAATTTGATTTTTGAGGCAGGCCAAGGAGGCACTACACAGTTCCATGAGTGGAACTTTGAACCACTCTTCGGTTGTCATTTGAAAACTTGCTTTTATTGCATAATTGCTCCATTGTATTTTAGATATTTGTATACTTATGAGGAGCACTATTTGGAGATTATTGTATGTATAGCCCATTGGGAGCATGATTCTCCCCGTTGTATATGTTTTATCTTGCAGGAGACACTGTGGGCAAACCATGATTGCCACATTGCTACTTGTACCTTCTTGTGGGAAGGACCACTTGGAGAATTTGCAGAGGCATTTCATGGCTGATTTTTCTTGATGGGGTAGCTTGGGCCATTCTTGGAGGCCATACTTTCCAGCCAAAAGACAAAGGCAGCCCCATATGAGTAGCATATGGAGAGAGGGCCATCATGAGAAACCAAAACAACTCTCCATTCAGCCCCAACTCATTGCAGAAATCAGGGGTGAGATTCTCATTTGGATGATTGCATGGATGAGATGATCATCATTGGGAGCGAATTTTCCCATGCATATCATCACTCCTACCTTAAGGAGGCCTTAGCACAGCAGGAAGGATTCCACTACACCTTCTATCTTTCCATGAGGAGCATTGTTGTCAGCTTGCATACTTGGGAGAGAGCATTGAAGGACAGTTTCATTGCAACATATTTGAGCAGTGGTGGGACCATTGATGAGGAGGCCACAAGAGAAGAAGGGGGGAGAAAATTTTTCTATCTCTATGCAGTTTCTTGAGGGCAAGCAACATGTGGGAGGGGAGGACTGTAATGTTCCCAATTTTTAGCCTCAAGCTAAAGTGGAACATTATAGTTGCACATTTTATTTTTGTTTAATAAAATGGGAAAGGAGACACCTTAGCCCCTTTTAGATGAAGAAATAACACTCCTAATGTGAAAGGGGAGTGAATAAAGCAGCTGAAATAAACACCAAGGGTTTGAATGGAACCCATCTCACTTGATTAGTCACCTTTGACTAAAGTCAACAACATTGTCCAAGAAGGAAGAGGCTTCCTAGAGAAGCTGCACAATTTTGGAGGGAAAAGATTCACATGAGGGTGGAAACCCTAATTGGTGGGACCTTGGTGGAGAAGAGTTCCTTTTGTATATAAGAAGGAGATGGCAGCCCATTTGGATATGTGTTATGTTTTAGAATTTCAGACAAGGGTTTGCAAAAGCTTGCATCCCCGGGCTGTTTAGCAGGGTGATGGTGCCCTCGGGCACTAGGGTGTTCCCGGTTGGGAATCCCTACCTCTTCCTATAGGAAGGATGGGGATTGAGCTGATATTACCCAATCTAGCATTGTTTAGAGCTACATTCATCTTCTAGAGCATTATCTCTACAACGGAGAGGACGTTGTGTAGCTGGGTGCAGCTAGAGAGGAACTCATGGAGTCTTGTCTTGTTTTCTTCAGTGGAGGAGTGATCCACTCATTGGAGGAGATGCAAGGAGGATTAATGGGCTTAATATCAGATCTTTTGGCATGGGCCAATACTCTAGCATCTCCCACTGCACAGTCCATGGAGGAAATTGCGTTATTTTATGGAGGCAGTGAGAGAGGGTTTCATTGTGCTCATCAGGAGTGTGTTTTTGAGACAAAGTGATTAACACTTTGTATTAGAGACATGATCAGAGGAGGGCATCTACATTTCAGATCAGCCACAGCCTCATTCTCATTTTTTATCACTTGCAGTGACAACTCAGTTGTCACATTTTTGTATGTTCCGGCATTTCTAGCAATCTCTCTTAGATTGGCTAGAAATCATGTATTTTAGCCCATTTCTCTGTTATTGGGATATTTCTTGTATTACTTCAGCCACATATGTATTTTATTCATATTCAGTAGCTTATACATCATGTACACTGTGCAGTTGCAGCTACTCCGACATTTTATGGAGTTGTAGCAATTCATGTATTTCATGGCTTATTCATTGAGGGTTGGTTCTTAAAGTTTGAGTGGCTTGTCCCTCAATTATTCCTTGTATATTTCTACTGATATATCATAATATAATGATGGCTGTAGCATTTCCCTCTCATGATGTACTCATATTTGCAGAGTTTCATATTCATGTTCATGTATTGCTGTAGCTCTCTCATTGAGCATTGTTTTAGAGACCTAGATTGGGGAGATCTGAATAACCCATCTAGAGTTATTTCTTTGAGCTCATATTTTGCATAGGAGTTGTATGATGATTTTTCTAAGGCATCCCAACAGTGGTTTGTCTTATTTATGCAGCATCTTCCTTATATAGCATCCTCAAGGACGCTGTGGTAGAAATTCCCGAGGTGGAATATTGCATATCCATAGACAGAGTCTGTGAAGGGCCAGCTAGCCTAAGGATTTATCCCTTCTTTGGACGGATTCATATCCTATAAATGCCCCAGTAGTCAATCTCTAAAATGGACTTGTGATAGCTCACTGAAGAAGGAATTGGAATATCTTAAGATATTCCCGACGGAGAAAAATTTTCTAGATTTGGATTATTACATCAACATTATTATAAATTTTTTCACCATACTTTTAATTTTAATTTTAATAATATAGTATTTTATAATATTAAAAAAATTCAATAAAATATTTCATACGGGTAACCATTATATAATGATATTTCATACTAAGTAAACAATAAATAAACATTAAATAAATGAAATTTTATTCTTCTAAGTTAATATCAATACCGTTATGGGAAGGAAAGATGTATTTATGACATTGAGCAATTTTATCAGTATGGAATAAAGGCCTAAAGGAGTTGCGAGAAAAATGAAAAACGCTGCGAGACCACCGCCTTTTTAAGGCCTTTTCATATCCATTTCCGTATAAAACTATGCATAAAGATAATTATAAGGAGATATCAAAACAAAGCAATAAAATATTTATGTGGAATTGATGCATCAATTGATTAAGGAAGACTAGGGCATTGAGGAATTTAGTAAGAGATAATAGACTAGTGATTTGAGTGTTGGAATATGTAATTCCTACTTGTCTTTGGTTGTAACTTTCTATGTACAGAGTTTGTTCATGTTCCATAGGTGTTAGCTAAATCTAGGTTCTTTATTTGGTGTGTGGTTGAGATATTCTCTCAACCAACTTATTGTGCGTCCAAGATAGCTTCCCTATCTTGAGACAATACCTCATGTATATATGTAACTCTATTTGAGTAATAGAATGCAATGTGCATGTTTAGTTTTTAATTCGGTATCAGATCTCATGTGGGCATGGACCTCGACCTCCCCTGGGCTGAGGGAAATAAGAGTATATCGATATTGTTTTTTTTTAGTTTCTTGTTTCTCCATCGAACTGGGTTATGAGGCTATGGAAATTTTGTGACGTTGCGTGCTTCATTTGGTTTGGAGGTTGTGTGCTTTGTCTTTTATGAGATTAAGGGAGTTGTAGCTTCGTAGGAGGGAGTTCAAGAGAAGTTTGTCTATACCTCCTACAAGCAACAACAATGGTGAAACATATGAGAAAGAAGCGAAATTTTGTAGCGGATGGTGTTTTTTTGGCTAAGTTGAACGAAGTCCTTACTCATGAGCTTGCGGAGCATGAATACTCTGGCGTGGAGGTCCGTGTGACTCCTATGCAAATGGAGATCATCATTCAGGTGACTCGTGCCCAGAATTTTCTTGGCGAGAAAGGGAGGAGAATCAAGGAGTTGACATTCATTGTTCAGAAAATATTCAATTTTCCCGAGGGCACTATCGAGCTTTACGCCGAGAAGGTGAAAAACAAAAGGCTTTGTGCACTTGTTGCTGCTAGACTGCTACGCGGTGCAGTGCCACTGATGCAGGCATTCATGGAATCGACACGCTGGTTGACATTCCATTATAGCCGGTTGCATTTTGGTGTTCTTCAATGACACAACATATATGCAGGCAGACAATGAGAGGTTATTCAACGTTTTTTGCTATTCGACATTGCAGAGCCGAGTTTTGATGCTTAGCACCAAGGATTTGTGTAGTCCGTGCCAGAAGTTTCTTGGCATTATGGGAATGATGTGATCGCAGAATTCACATGTCTGCCATAATGTGGATGATTTCTAGAGACAACATCTATGTGCAGGTTCTGCGAAAGATGGAGCTGCAAAGAGCATGGAAAAGTTGTAATATTGAGTCGTTGGGAATGGGGAGAAATGGAGAGCCGCGATGTGACTATGAATTTTTTTTTGTGACTTGGAGCCACGTGTGATTTGGCCTGGCTGGAAGAAGATCCATGAAACCAATTTGGTAGATCTATTTGCAGATATGAGCCTAGAGTATTGTAGGGATACATGAGAAGGTAATAAGTTTGATTCAAGTCGAGTTTCGACTTGTCAGATGCGATGGATCCAGTCGAAGATGCATTCGACATCAACACAAATAGAAACTCTAGTGTGCGTAGTGCAAGAGGTTGTGTGTGGTGTTGGGATTCTGCAACGCATATGAATGTGGGCTCACAGATTGGAGCATGTCATCAACTTATGAAATTGGCCCTCTTCATCTTCAGAGCATGGGCAGGGAAAGATCTTCGGAACATGGAATCATCCTTTTCAAATTGATTTACATTGTTGTTTCATCAAAACTTAACCTCGATTCAAAATCCACATGGATTTGGATGTACCTCATTTTTCGCTGTATCGAATTCTTTGGAGCTAGATGTGTTGCAAGATAGATTCATCGCTTCTAATTCCATAAAGCTTGGTGAATTGAATTGTTTTCTTGAATTATTTTTTGTTCTTTTAAGCATGTTGAGCTTAATAAACTTACCATGTAAATTCTATTTGTTAGAACCGATCACTATAACAACAACGAATTGAAGATGGAAAGATTTAAGATGAAGATGCCAAGCTTGGATATGTTTTTTTTAAGAAGAAATTGATTGAAGCAGTGGAAGACAATTTTAAAATATGATGTAAAGGAGTAGCGACAACATTTAAAGGATGATGGACAACGAAAGTGAAAGTTTGTTATGTGTGAGTTTCTTAGAATAGACTCAATAGCATGTTGTATTATGAGTCACACATTTTAATTCTAAGCAAGTCTAGGATGTTTTGTGTAGTGGTATTTGTAAAGTATGTACCTGATAACTCCAAGAGTTGGAGTTGTGTTGTAAGCCTTGTAAGGCATACGTATCCCCATAAAAGCTCATGGTATTCTCAAAACCACTTTGTAATTACAAGTCCGTGGTTAGCCAAAAACCATTTTGCAGTTTCGGTTTGTGGTCAGCCAGAAACCACGTGTAACAGTGAAGTGGACTAGAAACAGGTTCGTGCCAGTGTTCGCCCACTGATGAAGAGATCCGGTGAAAGGTCGTCGATGAAGAAATCCGGTGTAAGGTTGTTGATGAAGAAATCTAGTGAAATGTCACCAATGAAGAGATCCGATGAAAGGTCACTGATGAAGGGATCCAATAAATGTTTGCCGAAGAGATCTAAGTCAGATATATTGCCGGTGAGAGTTTACCGATGAAGGAAGAGCATGGTTACGGGTCATCCGATAAAACCCACGTTGGAGGGGTATCTGTAGATATAGGTACATGTATGAAGTGATAATGGTTGACAGAACCATGTATGCAAATGACATCCTATGAGACTAGCGGTTGCAGCGATTGGTACCCATGCATTCCGGTGGATGGTTGCTCCTTTATATGGACATCGACATATCCTTCTTTTTATGTTTGATCACAGCTAGATTTTTCAAAGTGATATTGAGACAAGTAGTCATTAAAAGGGTGTGCTGGAATATGTAATTCCTACTTTTCTTCGGTTGTGACTTTCTATGTATAGAGTCTGTTCCTATTCCATAGGTGCTAGCTAAATCTAGGTTCCTTTTTTGGTGTGTGGTTGAGATATTCTCTCAACCAACTTATTATGCATCCAAGATAGCTTCCCTATCTTGAGACAATACCTCATGTAGATATGTAACTCTATTTGAGTAATAGAATGTAATGTGCATGTTCAATTTTTAAGTTTGAGATATAATTTGCAGTGGGTTTGAGTATTTATATATTGAATAAGAATTAGTTCAGATGATTAAAATCGAAATGAATCATATGGTGCAAGTATTTAGATACCGAAGAAGAACTAGTCTAAGATGATTAAAATCGAAATGAATCACTAAACCAAACTCCACTCTAATTTAATTTCATCATGGTAAAAGGTATGTGGATTGTATTGAATTTTCAAATTGGAGCCTCTCGAGCTACCTGTGATTCACTTGTACTTTTGTTTAAGATAAATGATTGTCAAAATATATGGGAAAATATGCCTTTTCATTTATTAATTTAGATGTGTACTTTTGTTTAAGATAAATGATTAGTAAATTTAAATTGGCAAATATGTTATTAGTCCCTGCGCAAGGACTACAGTAATAGATTTCGATGATTAGTATTAGTCCATGCACACGCATTAAGACAACAAAGTCAAAGTTTTAAGGGAAATGCTGTAATATGTTTTTTCTTCATCATATGAAATCTTGACACACAGTATTAAGATTCGAAAAAATTATATGAAAATGAGAGGCCACTGTATATGAAAAATTTACACTAAAAAACATATTTCTACAGAAATCATTTTTATGATCATATAATTCTAGCATTACTTGGCTAACATTAATTTTTTTCTTTAAGTAATGCTAGGTATAAAAAATTATTGTTGTTAAAGAGTCTCGCCATATCGCCATGATCCTGCTACACACAACTGCCCAGATTGGCCACTTTTTATTCTTGGTAAATCAGGAGGATGACACCCTGACATCAGGAGTTCTAGGAGTCCCAAGACTTGCCCTGTAGATTTTGTTGGTGGATCTATTATTTTCTCCTCAACTATTGGTGCTCCGTGAATGTTTAACATTCGAACACGCAGGTTGGTGAATGTTCGACAATGAATGCTACATACAGGTAAGTACCAATTCTATTTATCAATATCAATTTTAAAGTCACGGTGAATGCTTTCTCAAACTATAGTTTTCCTTAGTGTGTCACCTGAGTTGTTACACCTATCATTTTATAATCACGGATGATCATGTCTTCCACGTGCGTGATACTTTTACAGTTCAGAGACTTGAAATTTCTAGGCGGCATGGCATGGAAGGATCCCCGCAAGATGTTGTCCACCCCCACTTGGCACTCTGTCCAGTTTCCCAACTGCACAATGCCTAGTAATTCATATACTATGTTTCACATCCTACTGCATGCTTAGTGTTGTACCTTGAGAGAAAACCTCTGGATGATAAGAGGTAAGTACCAAAGACATTTATTAAGAATCATATTAAAATAAATATGTTGTCCCATTGTTTTTAAAACCCTATATATTTTAATTCTTATGAGTCTTCAATGTGAGAACAACATTTTAGAGTAGTCTTCTGATGTTAAATACAAATGAAAAGATAAAACAGAAAGAAGTGATGGTGGAAAGTCTTTTACAATAGGCAGTTGTTGGAACGGGGTCCCCTAGGGTACACTGTTTAATATCTTTTTGTATAAGTTTTGTATATGCACGCTACATGGATAGGTAAAAAGGAGCTTAGGGGCGGTTCAAAGTCCCTCTTTTATGTAATTGGGTTTTAAGGGAAAACTGTGGGACTCAAACCATGGTTTGAGACCATAGTATCTGTGTGCTACAATAATATAAATAGATATATCGAGTCTAAGTAAAGTAGTCTTAAGTGGAAGTGACATTTTTATGCTTGTGTTCAGGAACAGTCTGTAATAGTCTTGTCTAAGTCTGGTTTGGGTAGAAAGGTTCCTGCTGGCTGTGTGCACGGAGACCTAGTCCTAGATGTGTGCAAACTCCACTAGCTGTGTGCACGTAATTGTAAAGTGTAAGAGACAACATGATACTAAATTGCGCTAAATATAATACAAAGACTAGTTTTGGCAAGTACTTGTGTTATGAATCTGCATTATCTATTTGTTGACTAAGATTGCTTACTTCTATTATGATTTACTATTTATGTGCGAATAGCTCTGTTATTTATGCATGAAGTGTATTAATGGTTGATGAATCTGCTTAAGTAAGTGCGCAATACATAGATCTGGTTTTGTTACTATATATCTACGGCGAGGTCATATGCGATTTGGTTGTTAAGTGCATATCTTTATAGATATGATAAGCATTGTTCTGTAATAGCACACATCTGTAATAAGTTCTATGAATAACATGCTTAGGGCCACTGCATCATTTTCTTCCTCAAGGTGCGGAAACCTGGTTCCAACACCCCCCCATACTGCTTTGGGTGAGACTTTGATCCGCGCAAGCAGGTTATTGCCGAAAGGTCCAGTAGTTGGAGTGTTTGTTGGTTGTGTGATAAAATATGAACCTGGGTCAGGACCCATCAAGCCAACAACAACTTTTGTAGAATGTCTTGTGTCCAAGTTTAGAAGAAATTTGTAGTTATCATGAAGTGAAATATAGAAAAGATAAGCGCATCATTCGGGATTTTAACTTTAATTTACATGAATCAAACTTTGTAGAACTGTAAAATTAAAGACCAGTAGCTTCATTACTCTTTTCTAAAGAAGAATAAAATAAAATTATATGTAACGGGGAAGACATATCATAATCAACAAATTCTGGAATCACTTGAAAGCTTTATTCATATCCACATGAAGATTGAAAATACAAAATATTTTATGCTTCTAAGGTCCAAAAACTCGAAACCTTCCTTCTCATTCTGGATTGACTCATATAGAAAATTTCAAAAAGGGGACAGTTACAAAACTATCAACTATCAAAGTTGCTAACCTCCTAAACTAATTCGAAATAAATTATTCCTTTGATCATCACATATTGAAAAGAAAACATAAATACGACATTTGATATTGATTTAAGGGTTGGTGGATGTCGTGGAAGATGAGGTGGTAGAATGGCTACAGGAACTTGCGCTTGCTTGGTGATGTAATATGGGGGTAGACTCTTTTACAGAGGAAATTTAATGGAGTCCCCCCGTAACCATTTTCAGCCATTGATTTGAGATCAAATAAGATCGTGAAAAGTATATGTGGAGGCACTCAAAGAGCTAACCGTCGGGCACGTTGTGTCGGGTTTGCCCCATCTGATGGGTCCTTTGGGAAAGTTGTTATATTACTATAAATATAATAAACGATATTTAACACTCATAATTTTTTGTTTCCGAATTTGATATAGGGACCCACCTGCTTAATAACATAAGTTTTCCACCATCGATCTCCGTCAGAGATCGGGCGGCCCAGATTAAATGCATGCCCGCCAATTAACCCTGTACCACCACGTCAACCTTTCCACGTAGTTTTGTCATATTTCGCCCATCCCGTTATATATATGCATTCAAAGGTCAAAGTTTCAATGTTTGCATTTAAATTTTTGTTTCCGAATTTGATATAGGGACCCACCTGCTTAATAACATAAGTTTTCCACCATCGATCTCCGTCAGAGATCAGGCGGCCCAGATTAAATGCATGCCCGCCAATTAACCCTGTACCACCACGTCAACCTTTCCACGTAGTTTTTTCATATTTCGCCCATCCCGTTATATATATGCATTCAAAGGTCAAAGTTTCAATGTAAGCATTTAAATTTTTGATGTGCTCTGCCCACGTCTACCAGACCATGTTCCACTATTATGCTACATTTCCCACCATGATCCTACACTATTCTGCCATCTCACCAGTCTACACAATCATTCTCATCGTCCCCGTTGCATCCGCCACCCCCACACATAGTTTTCTTAACAGGTTTTCGTGTTTTGCAGGGTATCAGCTGGTGAAAGCCGCCATGATTTAAACACACTATTACAGTGGCAAAAAACATAGAAAATACTATTTGTAGAGTTTGAATCATGATGAAAGATTAGAAAGATGTTACGACATGACTTGCATTAAAAGAACAGGGTTTAAACTCTGTAAAACCTCCCCAGAGCCATTAAAGCGCAGGTCTCACTAATAGAAACAGAAATGGATCAGTAGAGAGTTAAGGCATGAAATTGAAGATATTTGAGCCTTAATCCATGTACTTAAAGGCATAGTACCTGATCGTAGACCCCGAGGATCAATCAAAAGGCCCAATGCATAGAAAACCGTATCATCCAGTTTTTGTAACAGCAGAATGTTTTCTCCATGAAAGGACGAAGTGCCCATATAGTTTTCATTCTATGCCATGTTCCAGAGAATTTTACTGCCCTGACAATAGTCCTATGCGATCAGAAGCATTTGTTTCACAGGGATGCAGGCCCTAGCATCATTATTTTATCTTTTGTTCAATTCACCAGAGTACCACAAGTACTGCAGCCAAGGTACATCAGAGACATACCAGAGTAAATGGAAGCCTGATGGAGGCCACCTTTTCATCCAAAGAGTGCCAGAGATCAATGCACATAATTTAAACAGAATGGGCTTTAGCCCTCGTTATTTTCTGAGTTTTAATACTACATTTAGTTGTTCACCTACCTCCTCTGCTTCCCTTCAGCTATAAAAGCTCATGAAAAAACATTGTAAAGGTTGTTGATTGGATATCAGTGAAATGCAAGCTATTTCTCTTGAGACAAGTTCTCTGTGTAAATTTGTAAGATAGGCTGAGGAGGATGTTCTCAGGCTGAGCATAAAGCTATTGGTAATGTTGTACTTGACTGGTGTTGCTCTTTAATATGACAAGCACATTTCTTTGGATCCTGATCTAAAGCTGCAGTGATGTTTTTCTGTTTTTGTGGTTTATTTCATTCCATTTCATTTCTTTTGGCATGCGTCAGAAATTTGGCATAGGATTTACCCTTGTTAGGTACCCTATGTTTATGCTCTGCCTGCCTTCAATTTTTTATGCTAAATGTGTTATCTGAGGATTGATTTCAGTTAATTTAACCAGTGTAGTGGTCTGATATATTACTAGCTGATGTATGAATTGATGAAATCTAGCTTTAGATGTTCTTGTTAGGATTTAATTGAATGAATTGGGAACACTGGGAGTTTAGAACTGTGTCTATATCTCACTAGGATCCTTTTCAACTCATTAAACCTTTCCAAGTTCCCTTAAGCTGGATGCCAAAGAATTGAGAGTTCACAGTCTCTCTCTGATCTTCAGGTTTCCAACTTCGTGTTCTGCATCTTTAATGTTCCCTTGTTTGAAAAGTTAGCCTTTAGGATTAGATCACAGGCTATTTAATGGCATGTCCTGTCCCTGGATCTGATTCCTGAAGGTCACCTTGGAGGTTTCCTTGCATTTCACCTTCTTTCTTGCCCTTTCATGCCACATAATCATCTTTAAGATCCAATGTTTTAGATGACTAGCCCAACTGAAAGCCTACATATTGAATAGAAAGTAAACCCTTTCCTGACTCCATTGCCCAATGGCCTTGATGTTCTCTGATTTATCTCTCCTTTGCCTAAAATCCTCTCTGCCCAGCCTGGTCTTGTACTGAAACCTTCATTCCTGATTCCCAACAACCAAACAAAACAAACCAATCGAACAAACAAACCTGAGCCCATAACTAGCCTTACATCTTAACCTTTGAACTTCAAAGGCATACACCTTTGACCATCATAGAGAGATCCCTCTCTAGACCCAGGAGGGCTAGATCCTGAGGTCCGAAAGTGGCTCTGATGTTGTCTCATCTTTTGGTCTTGCCAATCTGGCCAATACATGGGAATCCAAACATAATGGTGACTCCACTTGGGAACTTCTGAGTATTTTCCATCTTACTTCGTCACTAAAGCCTCATAAAACCTTCAATCTCTGGTTAGGTTGGCTGTTGAACACTCCTATTCACAAAAAAACCTCTATACCATTTGTTATGTTCTCCCACACTCTTAGACAGAGTCTGGAAAGGGCCAGATGGCCTCCGGATCTCATCCTCTTTCAGAGGTGACATATCTGGTAAATGCCCTACCAGTCAATCTCTGGTTAAATTTTTCTGTGTTTTGAGGTTATTCCTGAAAGGAGACGTCACCTAGGCACTGTGGTGGAAAATGTATCTTTCTAGAAACACCCTAAACCTTCAACCTGGCAACTCCATAGCTCCTGAAAGATCAAAGATTCCACTGGTGATCAGTAGGCCTGCTGATTATCCTGGTTTCACATAAGACTCCACTGGGAGACCAACCTCCGTCACAACATCAGCCATTTCAATAGTAATAAGTAGGGTTAACCTGCCTTGGTGGAAAGCAGCATCCTAGCTTCAAGAAACGTTCATACAAGAGCTTATCCCAACCCAAACCCACCTAAAATAGTTGATAACCCTGAGAGCATCCTCAAGAAATCACCTACACCTAGAAGATCAACTATTTCCAGTCAGATCCATAGAGCTAACTCTACACTGAAAGACTTTACAGCTCTATACAACCTTCTTTTTGACCTAGACACACAAAGCAACTTACCAAGAACTAGGTCATTCACTAACCTCGACTAGTCAGACCTTGATTTTCCCGGTTCACCATCCCACAGTGGTAAACACATTAAGAACAGAGATACCCCTCCATCTACACCTCCAGACATTCATTTCATTCAAAACTTGGGGCTCTCTCATCCTAAATATACTCAACAAACTTCTGCTGGTCCTAATATCCCTGTCATTCACATACCTACTTCTCAAGCCAATCCCTTACCTCCGCAAAATACCACCATGGCAGCTTGGTATGCACCTCTGGTGTTACCTCAGCCCCTACTACCCTTACCGAATGATTATCAATTAAAGATCCCACACTTCACTGCAACGGAATCCACAACAACTCAACATCATGTGGACAGAATGGAAGACTATTTTGACTATATGGAAATAGACGATGAAACTGTCAAAATGAGAATCTTTGCTCAGAGTTTAGGAGGTGATGTAAAGAAATGGTTTAAGGGCCTCCCTCCGGGTAGCATAAATGATCTTCCCTCTTTATATCAAACCTTCATAAACAAATGGGAGGTTAAGACCAACCCTCTCCAAATCCTAGCAGAATACAAAAACCTTAAAAGAAACGTAGGAGAGAGTGTCCACGACTACACTACAAGGTTTAACAGCGTTTATAACGCTCTTCCTCCACACATGAAACCCCCCCAAGGTATGGCTTTATTAAAATATCCTAAAGGCTTTGATGTTGACATAGCCTACCGGCTTAGGGAGAGAGATTACAACACTTTGGAGGACATGAAAAAAGGAGCAGTGAGTGTAGAGGCCAACCTGATTGAGAAAAAAACAAGATTGAGAGCTGAGAAAAGGGTAACATATAGAGATGACAATGTAGCTTCCACATCTGATCAAAATTATGACCGTCTATCTAAAAACGTGGAAAGGCTACAGCAAATGATGGAAAAAATGGTTGTAAAAATTAGCAATCAGAACAAAAACTAGAATCATAATCAGAACCAGAACTTTAGAAGAAACAACACCACTCCCAACAGACAGAGAGAATCAGATCAACAAGCTATTCCCCCATTTCAAGAAAAATTCCTTGATGAAGATGAGGGGATTATAGAAGAGTCTGAAGGGAACACAATAAACATGTTTGAAACAGAAAACTCAATCCACAACTGTTATTCAGAAGAAGATCAACACTCACCCTCATACCGGGATGGAGGAAGATCGGACTCTGAGGATTTCAGACTTGGATTTGAAAATGCCATTATGCAGGTTAGAGAACAATATGAACTTAGAAGAAAAAAGAGTCTAGATACTTCCAAACCAAAAGCTTCTGAGATCACCATTCAAAAGAGGCCTGAGAAAACTTCTAAGGTAACTGCTAAAAGTAACAAATCAGCAGCTGAGAGTTATGGAAAGAACAAAGAAAAAGACAACCAAAAATTGATAAACAAAGCCAACCAACTAGTAGCACTTGCAATGCAATTAGTGCTCCTGATAGAACGGTCCCTAACCCTGTACATAGTGAGAATCCACAAACTTATTCAGCCACTAAGGCAGTGGCTAACAAAACAGAGTTGAACATCCCAAAGAGTCAGTCCACTTTCAATTTGGAGAGTGAGATTGCAAAAATTAAAATCTCTGTCCCACTCTCTGAGCCGGCCACTTAGGATGTATATAAAGGCCAAATTTTGAAAGCTCTGAACTTAGGTGAGAATAGTGACACTGTCAACCTAAGTGATGATCAACCAACCCTCCTGTTTGGTCCAAAGATTGAAGGAAACTTTCAGGAAGGGGTAGTACCCCCTTTTTATATCAGTATTAATATCCATGATAAGATCCTTCACAATGCATTGCATGATTCTGGAGCATCTCACAACTTAATGCCTAAGGTGGTTATGGAAAAGCTAGGCCTAGAGATAACCCACCCCTATAAAGATTTATATTCATTTGACTCTAGCAGAGTAAAATGCCTTGGCCTGATCAAAGACTTATGTGTGAGCTTGACCCAAATTCCAGCAAAATGTATGGTCATGGATGTTGTGGTGGTAGATGTGCCACCTAAGTATGGCATGCTATTATCAAGGTCATGGGGAGCCAAGCTGCAGGGTACAATGCAGATGGATGGGGCATATGCCACAATCCCTGTTTTTAGCCAGCTTAGAAGATTGTATAGGGAGGTACAAATGAAGTTCTTAGTAAATAGCCCTGAAAAGCCTGAAAATTCTCCCCTGTACAATGTGCACATAGATCTGGACTCCTTTATCTTCTGTAACGATGAATCCTTGGGAGAGCCAAAATCAGAAAACAGAGATACAAACACTGAAACAGAGCCCATAGATTTTAACATAATGGCCACTCTGGACGTAGTGGAAAATGAAGAAGAAAACCGTGGACAGTGCACTAAAGATGAAACGCTGTGTAGATCAGGAACAGAACCAAAAACAGAATGCCATGAGCCAACTAGTCACCTCTCTGGTTTCCACACCCATTTCGAAAAACAAAACAACCCACAGCCTAGCGCAAGCCCTATGATACAACGTAATGGCGAACCCAGCCGTAGAGAAGGAAATGAGGATAAAACGAAAAATGAACCCCTGTGGAAGATGAAATTTGATGGGTCATGCACCAAAAGAACTGCTGGAGCAGGGGTGTGGCTACATAACACAGAGAGTGATTACACAGAGAGCCGCGCCTGTAACCTGCATTTCAAATGTACCAATAATATTGCAGAGTACGAGGCTCTTATCCTAGGTTTAAAACTATTGAAGAAATTAGGAGCCCGAAGGATAGCCGTGCATGGAGATTCAGATCTGTTAATAAAATAGGTAAACGGTGAATACACAGCCAAACACCCTCGGTTGAGAGCATATAGGAATGATGCTATGGATATATTGAAAACATTCATAGAATATAAGCTAGTGTTTGTCCTTAGGAGTCAGAACGTAATTGCAAATGGATTAGCCTGCATGGCTAGTGCATACCACAAACCTCCCTGTGACCAACAAATCGTCATTCAGACCAAATTCAAACCTGCAGTGCCAGATAATGAAAAATATTGGCAGGTTTTTGAAGGAGATAAACAGATTGAAGATTTCTTGGTAGGCAGAAACGGGTTCGAATTTTCTGATTCAGACTCAAAATATGATGATAGTTGTCTAAGTGAGGAACCCTCAGATGAGGAAGAACCACCCTGTAACATAGAAATAAACACTTAAAATCAACAGATTGGAAATCCAAATGGAGAATGTGAAAACACAGATAATGAGGATGTAGAGGTGCTACAGACCAAAGATAAGAACATACCTCAAGGCCTGGCACCTGTAGAGGACCTATTTGACTTTGATGATGTATAAAAAAATCCCACTATAGAACATGTAGACTCTGACGTTGAAGAATGCAACATAGACACAGAAGATAGGCCCAAAATGATTAAATTGGCTAAGTCCCTACCTGCAAACATGAAGAAGAAATACATTGACCTGTTCAAGGATTTCATTGATGTGTTTTCCTGGAGCCATAAGGACTTAAAGGCCTATGACACAAACATTATACAGCATAAAATACCTCTGAAAGAAAATCAGAGGCCCTTTAGACAAAAACTTCGTAGAATAAACCAAAAACTATTGCTTGCAGTGGAAAGGGAGATTAAAAAGATGTATGAGGCTGGCATAATAGTTCTTGTGAGGTTTTTTGATTGGGTCTCAAACCTTGTAGCTTTAAGAAAGAAAACAGGTGAGATCAGATTATGCATATACTTCAGAAACCTTAACAGAGCGTCCCTTAAGGACAACTACCCTTTGCAAAAAATGGAACACATTCTTCAGAAGGTAGTAGGCTCCAAGAGAATCTCCCTGCTAGATGGTTTTTCAGGATACAACGAAGTCCTAGTACTCCCAGAAGACCAACTCAAAACGGCTTTCACCACTCCATGGGGCACTTTTATATATGTAAAAATGCCTTTTGGACTGATGAACGCAGGTGCAACCTTCCAAATAGCAATGGATATAGCTTTTTCCCATGAGATAAGACACTTCATTGTTATTTACTTGGATGACATAACAATCTACTCCAAGACTGATGAAGAACACCTCAAACATCTAAGAAGAGTTTTTGAAAAATGTAGAAGGTTTGGTTTATCATTAAATCCCAAGAAGACAGTGTTTGGGCTGCAAGAAGGAAAGCTTCTTGGCCACATTATATCTGAGAAGGGGATTAGGATAGACCTACAAAGAGTTGAGGGAATACTACAGATCACACACCCGAGGAACATCAAAGAGTTACAGTCCTTCATTGGGAAAATCAACTTCCTCAGGAGGTTTATTCCCAACTTAGTTGAACACCTTAGGAATATGACTAACATGTTGAAGAAAGGTGTAGGATTTAAATGGACTGTTGAGGCTAAGAAATCTTTTGAATCAGTAAAACTTGCACTCACCCAGGCTCCTATCCTAATTAGCCCTGATTTCTCAAAAGATTTCCTGATATTTTCATTTGCTTCCGAGCACACAGTGACTATAGTTCTATTGCAGAAAAATCCAGAAGGAATGGAGCAGCCCATTTCTTTCTTCAGCAAGGCCTTGAGAGATGTACCCTTGAAATACAATATAATGGAGAAACAGACATATGCCTTGGTTAAGGCCTTGAAAGACTTTAGGGTGTACATATTGCATTCCCATACCATAGCTTATGTGCCTAACATAGTGGTCAAAGATATCTTGTCCCAAGACCCAGATGGGAAGAGGGGCAAATGGATTGATGTGATCTTAGAATATCATCTTGAGATAAAACCCACAAAACTGATCAAGGGTTAGGGCTTAGCTCAACTAATGGCTAAATCAAATTTACAAGCCCTTGACATTAACATGGTAAATGCCTTGGATGAGCAGGAAGGACTGCCTGATCTCACAATTGAAGAACAATTTCAAAACTCTCCTTGGTACTCTGATATCCTTTATGTGCTCACAAATCTCAATGCCCCTCCAGAACTATCAAAAACTAAGGCCAGATTCCTAAAGCTGAAAGCCAAAAACTATTGCTTACTGAATGAGTGTTTATACTGGAAAAATACAAATGGCCTATTGCTTAAATGTTTGACTGAAACTGAGGTAGAGAGAATTAAACAAGAATTCCATGCTGGGGAGTGTGTAGGCCACTTCAACTGGAAAGCCACCGCCAACAAAATACTCAGGGCTGGGTATTATTGGCCTACACTCTTTAAGGACATCCATAAAATGGTAATTGCCTGCCATAAATGTCAGATTTTCGAGGGTAAAAGAAAACTCCTCCCTCTACCTCTACAACCCATCACTGTTGAAGGTCCCTTTTTACAATGGGGCCTAGATTTCATAGGGGAAATACACCCTACTTCTTCTGCACAACACAAATGGATCCTAACAGCCACAGACTACTTCACTAAATGGATAGAGGCCATACCATCTAGGAATGCCACAGATTCTGTCATCATTAGGTTCCTGGAAGACCATATCCTCTCTCGGTTTGGCTATCTAAGAAAAATAATCACTGATAATGCTGCCTCTTTTGGATCCAAGAAAATGGTGGATTTTTGTCACATGTATCAAATAGCACTCGGTCATTCAACTACTTATTACCCACAGGGTAATGGGTTAGCTGAATCATCAAACAAAAGCTTGGTGACCATTATCAAAAAACTACTTGAAGAGAATAAGAAGTCTTGGCATAACAAGTTGGTGCATGCTTTATGGGCTGACAGGCTTACAACAAAGAAATCCATTGGCATGTCACCATATCAGCTTGTCTATGGGACAGACGCAGTTTTTCCGACCAGCCTTGGTGTACCAGTGATGAAACTTGTCCAAGAGATTTAGACAGAAGAAGATAGTATGGTGAGGAGAATAAATCAAACAATTCATCTCCAGTAAACAAGAGAAGAAGTCTATAACAGAGCTATTAAAGTTCAAGAAAATATAAAGAAGTTATTTGACAAAAGAACAAAGGCTTGTGATTTCAAAATTGGAGATAAAGTTCTGAAGTGGGACTCGAGAAGAGAAGACAAAGGAAAACACGACAAGTTTGACAGTTTGTGGCAGGGTCCATACATCATCCAGGCCACTGTGGGCCCTAATGCCTTTTTCCTGTAGGAATTAGATGGTACAGAGCTGTTTGGGGGTCCTGTCAATGGCAGGATGCTCAAGCACTACTTCTGTTGATTTCCAATTTCCAGTTTTCTTTTCCATTGTAAATACCATTGCTGTGTTAAGATTTCTTTGAAAAAACAAAAGGTTTCAAAAAAGAGAAAGAAGAGGTTCAGACATGCTCAAAACATGAACCTCTGATGTGCAAAGGATTGGCTCTAATATGATCAAAACATGAGCCAAAGGAAGCAAAGTAGCTAGTCCTAACATGCTCAAAATCTAGACCAGAAAAGAAGAAAGAAGAATCAGGTCTAACATGCCCAAAACCAAAGCTGAAAAATGAAGAAAAGAAAGTGACTCTAACAAGCTCAAAAATTGAGTCACAAAGAAAGGAAGGATATTTCAAATTTCAGATTTCAAGCCTTCAAGATTTTGTTCTGTGCAAGTTTCTGTCCATGTGCAACTGTCTTTATGCCTTGGATCCACAGCAAACTAGACTGTCTAATCCTAGTTTGACTGTTTTCAAATTTCTGTTGTATAATATAGAGAAGAAATCTGCTGGACAGTTTAATCCCAGCAGATATTAGATTAGGTAGAGAAACATGTGAGACCAACAGTCTAATCTGGTTTCATGGAGAAATAAGGGTAGAATTAGACTAGGCTTATTTTCTTGTTTGTTGAAATAAATGATGTGAAGGGTCTGCTAGTCCAAATGCAACGTAGAAGAAAGAATGCTAGGATTGTCGGAATGGTTAGGTAAATTGGTTGGGAAGAATACCCTGCTGATTTGATGTCTTCATAGTATGTGGCAGTTGAGCCAAGAGAGAACAAAATGGGTCAAGAAACAAGGCACCTAACCTACTCCAAAGATCACTTTTGAATTCTTGACTCCTTCAGGAAGAAGCCATCCCCATGTGGAGCCACTGTTAGCCCTCTATAAATTTTTTAACAAGCAAGCAGGGGGCTAAATTGTTTGTTGAGCCTTCAAGGAATGCATTTCCTCTGAAAACACATCATCCTTGAAGCCTCCTTATGCCTTTTTTCCTTTAATGAAATTCCCTCTGCTATCTCCTGTTATAAGGTCTCACTGATTGTGAAGAATTGTGCGCCAAAGGCCTTCATTTTCCCCTTGTACCCCTGCGGATTTCTCCATTTCATCCTTTTTCCCCTTTTTCAAAGCCTCCTTTTCACCCCAAAATCCCTCCCCTAATCCCCTTTAAACCATACCCACACCCTTGTTTGGTTTGAAAAACCCCTTATTCCCTTTACTGTTACCTTTTTTGGCCCCAAATCGCATTGAAAAGGGTTGAAAAACCCACATTATGACATATATGGGTCTTAGACCCCTTCAGGCCAACCCCCTTAACCTGTTCCTCCACGTGACCCAGCACCAAGACCAAGAGCCAAGACATAAAGTGCTTATCGCGATCCATATCGGAAGTGTTGTCCACTGTCGTTCCAACCCGCAAATCAATGGCCAGAACTTCTTTTCCGCTCGGTGGTCCCCGCGCTAGAATACTATTCCAAAACCTGCCGGTTTCCATCGCACCATTTTTGGAGGGTGGGTGGTTTTTTTCATTTCAGAGTGATCCCATTCATCAAACGACACGTGTCTCGTGCAATATTTGAAAACCGCTCCTCCATCGTACATTAAAGTTCATCCACAGACTCGGCGCGATATGCGCGATCGCCCTCTGATCCAGAGCTTCCCATCCAATAGTCATCGCTCCACGAAGTTGCGCGAGAGTTAGTCAGAGGCAGTTGTATCCCTGGCCCACTGTCCATCGCCCTCCGACATGTTTTCCATTCTCGATCTCCGTCGGAGATCGGGCGGCCTAGATTAAATGCATGCCTACCAATTAACCCCGTACCACCACGTCACCCTTTCCACGTAGTTTTGTCATATTTCACCCGTCCCATTATATATATGCATTCAAAGGTCAAAGTTTCAATGTTTGCATTTAAATTTTTACTACACTCTGCCCACGTCCACCAGACCATGTTCCACTATTATGCTACATTTTCCACCATGATCCTGCACTATTCCGCCATCTCACCAGTCTACATGGTCATTCTAGTCATCCCCGTTGCATCTGCCACCCCCACGCATAGTTTTCTTAACAGGTTTTCGTGTTTTGCACGGTATCATGTGGTGAAAGCTGCCATGATTTACACACGCTGTTACGGTGGCAAAAAATGCAGAAAAGACCGTGTGCAAAGTTCGAATCATGAAGAAAGATTGGAAAGATGTTACGACATGAATTGCATTAAAAGAATAAGGTTTAAACTCTGTAAAACCTCCCCAGAGCCATTAAAGCACAGGTCTCATAGACAGAAATAGAAATGGAGCAGCAGAGAGTTAAGGCACGAAATTAAAGATCTTTGAGCCTTAATCCATGTACTTAAAGGTAGAGTACCAGATCGTAGACCTCGAGGATCAATCAGAAGGCCCAATGCATAGAAAACCGTATCATCTAGTTTTTGCAATAGCGGAATGTTTTTTCCACGAAAGGATGAAGTGCCCATACAGTTTTCATTCTATGCCATGTTCTAGAGAAGTTTACTGCCCTGAAAATAGTCCTATGCGATCAGAAGCATTTTTTTCACAGGGATGTAGGCCCCAAAATCATTATTTTATCTTTTGTTCAATTCACCAGAGTACCACAAGTATTGCAACCAAGGTACATCAGAGACATACCAGAGTAAATGGAATCCTAACAGAGGCCACTCTTTCATCCAAAGAGTGCCAGAGATCAATGCAGAGAATTTAAATAGAATGGGCTTCAGCCCTCATTCTTTTCTGAGTTTTAATACTACATTTAGTTTTTCACCTACCTCCTCTGCTTCCCTTCAGCTATAAAAGCTCATGAAAAAGCATTGTAAAGGTTGTTGATTGGATATCAGTGAAATGCAAGTTGTTTCTCTTGAGATAAGTTCTCTGTGTAAATTTGTAAGATAGGCTGAGGAGGATGTTCTCAGGCTGAGCATCAAGCTGTTGGTAATGTTGTACTTGATTGGTGTTGCTCTTTAATATGACAAGCACATTTCTTTGGATCCTGATCTAAAGCTGCGGTGATGTTTTTCTGTCTCTGTGTTTTATTTCATTCCATTTCATTTCTTCTAGCACGCATCAGAAATCTGGCATAGGATTTACCCTTGTTAGGTACCCTATGTTTCTGCTCTCCCTTCCTTCAATGTTTTCTTCTAAATGTGTTATCTAAGGTTTGATTTCAGTTAATTTAACCAGTGTAGTGGTCTGATATATTACTAGCTGATGTATGAATTGATGAAATCTGGCTTTAGATGTTCTTGTTAGGATTTAATTGAATGAATTGGGAACACTAGGAGTTTAGAACTGTGTCTATATCTCACTAGGATCATTTTCAACTCATTAAACCTTTCCAAGTTCCCTTAAGCTGGATGCCAAAGCATTGAGAGTTCAAAGTCTCTCTCTAATCTTCAGGTTTCCAACTTCGTGTTCTGCATATTTAATGTTCCCTTGTCTGAAGAGTTAGCTTTTAGGATTAGATCACAGGCTGTTCAATGGCATGTCTTGTCCCTGGAACTGATTCCTGAAGGTCACCTCAGATGTTTCCTTTCCTTTCACCTTCTTTCTTTCCCTTTCATGCCACATAATCATCTTTAAGATCCAATGTTTTAGATAACTAGCCCAACTGAAAGCCTTCATATTGAATAGCAAGTAAACCCTTTCCTGACTCCATTGCCCAATGGTCTTGATGTTATCTGATTTATCTCTCATTTGGCTAAAATCCTCTCTACCCAGCCTGGTCTTATACTGAAACCTTCATTCCTGATTCCCAACAACCAAACAAAACAAACCAATCGAACAAACAAACCCGAGCCCATAACTAGCCTTACATCTTAACCTTTGAACTTTAAAGACATATACCTTTGACCATCATAGAGAGATCCCTCTCTGGACCCAATAGGGCTAGATCCTGAGGTCTGAAAGTGGTTCTGATGTTGTCTCATCTGTTGGTCTTGCCAATCTGGCCAAAACATGGGAACCCCAACATGCCTATTTTCCAAAAAACTACCAAAAATTGTAAATTGTGATACAATTAAGGACACTGCAAAACTAAAAGAAACAGTGGTGGGAGTCCAAGTGGAATAGGCGAGTGGCCACCAATATCCACCTGGATCAATACTCCCTCCTTAGGAAGAAATGGTCTCCATTGTGTAGAGTGCCTCCATCAGATGGGGGAAATTCTACTGAACTTGGTCCCTGGTGAGCCACTTGCCTTGGTGCAGGAGTTGGTCAGATTTGACAACCCGATACAGTTGGATCTTTTGCTAGCGAGTGTTATTGATCTTCTTGTCCATGATTTGATTAGTTGTGGCATGTTCCATGCAGTGTAGGTTTAACTATGCCAGTGTGATTTGTTCTGAAATGTCTGATGTGTCTAGTAATGGTGGATATTGTGGTCAAAGGTGGTCCACATTAAACACTGGTGCAAGCAAAGGAATGGGGGAATGTTGATCTAAAAATACTCCCACAACCTTGACGATGGTGTAAGGCCCATATCAGACTGGTTTGAGCTTCCGATGGACTCCATTTAGGCATTCTTTCTACAAGTGCAACCAAGTTTTTTTTCCCACCTAAAACTTGTATGGCACCCAATGTTTATCATGTCATTGCTTGTACTTGGCATTGGAATTCTCCAATATGTCATGAGCCTGCTGAAAAATGTGTTGGATGCATTCAATAAATTTGATTTCTTTATTAGCCTCAGACTGGACATGTGTGGATTATGTCTGTGTAGTTGCTTGAGGTTTGGCAACATCAATCAAACACAATGGTTGAAATCCTAAACCCACTTGAGAGGGACTGCAACTAGTCGAGCTATGGAGATATCTATTATAATTTTGCTTCACATGGGGAAGGCTCTCATCCCAAGTTCATGTATGCTTGGAATTGTACATTCAAAGTATGTGCACTATCATCCTGTTGAGGACCTATGTGTGGCTATCAGTCTGGGAATGGAATGCAGTGAACTTGGTGAGCTTGGTGTCTAATAGTGTCTAGAGGCTTGAATAGAGTGTGCTTAGGAATGTGCTATCTCGATTCGATATAATGGTCTACAAGATCCCAAAATGTACCCACACTCATTCAAAGAAGAGTTTTTTAGTGTCCCCTGATGTGATACTCTTCTTGCAGGCCGCCAATATAACCATCTTAGAAACATTGTCCATGACCACAAATACATAGTCATTACCATGCTTGGTAGGAGGGAGGCCAGACATAGTCCATGGAGATGGATTCCAAAGGCTAGTTGGTAGTAGGAAGAGGAGTGTACATGCCTTTCCTATTGATGGATAGCTTAGCAATATCATAGGCAGTGCATGATCTGATATATTTCCCAAAATATTGTTGAAGTTTTGGTCAATAGAAGTAATTTTGTAGTACGATCACAATTTTCTCCACACCAAAGTGTCTTACAACCCAACTATAGTGTTCCTCTCAAATCATCTTGGCACACTCGCATGAAGGAACACAAAGGTGGCCTAGGTAGCATAATAATGCATACATGAGGTGGAAATCATAAAATTTCTTACCATCTACTAGCATCTAGTATGTGGAGGCGAATTGTGGATCGTTTTTGTATATTTGCAACCATCCAGAGGTTTCGTGGCCATAAGAGTTGAGAGCAGTAGTTAGTGTTGCAACTAGGGGATGGCTGAGGTAGTATACAACATGATTGGTGCTGCCTTTTTGTACTTAATGTTCAAGCGTAATTGTTACATATATTTTGACCACTTCTGGTGGTGATCATTCTGTAACTTCTCTTGTGTCTGTATAAATTGGAGAGGTCGGTGATTAGTGTGGATGATCATCTCCTTCCCGAAAATGTAATGTTCCATTGTCGGAAAGCCTGAATGATGAAATGCATATCTTTATCATCGGTGGGGTACTTTAGGATTGTATTAGAAAGTATCTCACTATCATAGGCCATTGGATGCTCATGCTGGGTGAGGATTGTACCAATAGCATAGTCAGAGGTGTCTGTGTCAATTTAAAATGGTTGTTGCATGTTTGGTAATGTGAGTACTGATGCAGAGCAGAGGTGATGCTTCAACTCAACGAATTCCTTTTTTTGGGATTCGGACCAATAAAAATTTTCTTTTGCTTCACCCTTGGTAATCTGACTCAAAGACCAAGTGATATGGGATAATTCCAATATGAACCTCTGATAAAAGGTTTCTAGTACCAAAAAGCTGCAAAGCTTTGTTAGAGTGGTCGAGACTAGCCAATACTAGATGACTTGGATATTAGTCAGATCCACATGCTTGCCTCACTCATCTATGATGTAACCCAAGTATTGGACCTGACTCATGAAAAAGGTGCATTTCTCCATGTTGGCAGATATTTTTTGTTGTCGAAGGGTTTGAAGGACATGTCGAATGTGGTGCAATTGTTCCTCCCAACTCTTGTTGAAGATGAGGATGTCATCCAGATAAACAACCACGAATGAGTTCATGAAGTGCCGCAATATGTCATACATTAGCCTCATAAAAGTAGCAGGGGCATTTTTCAACCTGAAGGGCATAACCAACCATTCAAAAAGGCCTTCCTTGGATTTGAAGGTGGTCTTCCATACATTTGTGGGCTCTACTAGAACCTTGTGATGGCTAGACTTCAAATTGATATTGCTGAAATACTTGGCCCCCTTGAGTTGGTCCAAAAGGTCATCAATCCATGTGATTTGATACCTGTTTCTAATAGTGATTTTGTTTAGGGCCCTATAATCAATTTCGAGCCTCCAAGTCCCATAGTTCTTTTGTACAAGTAGAGTCGAGCTCCAAAAAGGTGAGGAACTTGCCCATATCTGTATTTTTTGTAGCAAATCTAAGATTTTCCACTTAATCTCTTCATTTTCTAAAATGGAGTGACGATATATCAACTGGTTAGGTAGAGGTGCTCCAAGAGTCATATCGATATAATGCTTGACTTGAAAGTGCGAGGGTACCCCTGTGGTTGAAGAGAATATGTCTCTGTATTCTTCCATGACCACTTGCTTATGTTGCATGGAGAGACCCTTTCTAGGGGCCATTGATGTGGCCACAATATTCCTCTTGCTTTGAGAGTGAATTAGAAAGAAAAAAATTTCTTGTTATGGGAGATGATCTTACTACAATTCTTAGCAGAGATCAAAGAGATGATGGTAGGTGGGGCTACCTTTGGTGTCATGTGTAACTTATTACCCAAAGAAATAATAATACTGAAAGGCCTAGACTCATACATGACATGAATCTTCCACAAGTATGGTTGGCCTAATAATATATCAGAAAATTCAAGAGGAGCTACATCCCACAATACCTTATCTGTGAATGGATTTATGCTCTAGGGAAGGTGACATTGTTGGATGACACAAAGATCCCATCCTTGGTGAAGCCACCTGATGGTGTACGGTTGTAGGTGTGGTGTGGTTGATAGGACCAAATGCTTCATGACCTCTACTGAAATTAGCTTCTTTTGGCTCCTGACATCAACAATGAATTGTAGCGGTGAACCCTTCACCCACATCTGTGAGTGAAATAGGCACTTCCCCTCCTTTGTATCTTCGGGTTCTGCCTTTTGGAGCTTGGTGGTGGCTATTGTCATAGTGAGTTCCATGCCAATGACCTTCCTATCCTTGTTAGTTCCCTTGTCGGGTTCTAGCTCAAAATTAGAACATACATCCATCTCTGAGTCTCTCAGCTCGGCCACCAAATCCTTCTTTGCACGACATTCATTTGTGTTGTGAGTGGGGATTTTATGGAACTCACACCACTTGTTAGTCATGTTCTTATTTTCCTTCCCATCACCCTTGGCTTTCATATTCGAGGAGTTTCCCTGGGGGATCATGGTAAGGCTCTATCCTTTTCTCTATGGCTTAGGGGTACCTTTGTTCTTCTTTGGTTCTGTACATTCAAATTCTCACTTCTTCTGCTTGAATTTCTGCACAATTTTGGCATTATATCAGTATGTTGCACCAAGCGAGGAGATGTCTAGGAACTCCATATCCTATTGAATGTCTTTGTGTAAACAACCGTGGTACTTGAGCACCATATTTTTCTCAAAATATTTGATACCTTGATTTATGCATAGGGTATGGAGATTATTTGCCAGCTCATGCACATCTTGATCCCTCTACTTCCATAGTGTAGTCCATTGTATGCACTTTTCATCATAGCTCTTGATGGGGTAGTATTTTTCCTTCATGGCATATCAGAAATAATTTCAAGTGGGTGTGGTCAAGAATAGTGAGGGTTCCCCATTGTCCTTTCACTCACAATAGGTTTCCCACCAGTCCTTTACGTGGCAGGTAGATTTCAAGAGTGTAAACGTAATATTTTCCCTATTAGAAAAATCATGAACATAAAAATATCCTTCCAACAAATTTAACCATTTATATATGACATTTTCATCTATCTGGCCTTCAAATGTGGGAATTTCAAAGTTTACTTGTACCTTAAATGGAGTGGTGCCTCTAGAGTAGCTATCAGATGAACATGAGTTGCCTGTGGGCATCCACCGAAGGACCTAGGAAAATTTATCCATCATCTCATTCCTTTGTTTCTCAAGAGCCTCATCGAGCAATATTTTGAAAGGATCTCCTACTCCCTCGTCTTTCTTTTCTTCCGCCCTGGGAGGCCATCGGGGTTTTCGAGATTGACCTTGTATGGGTTCAGCTAGATCAGGCCCAAACTTCTTATACCATGACCTCGTTGGGGACATGTATATAAAAACAAAGAAACATAATACTTCTTTGATACCACTGATCCAAACTTATATAGGAACATAATATAATAAAAATATAAACATAGACACAAAGATGCAACATAAATATAACTTCATTTCATTAATAAGAAAGAACTGAAATATTCTTACATACAAAATGAAAATAAACTAGCTCGGTCGATGGTACCTTATCTTTGAGAAGAGACGTGGTGGATACATGCCTCTATAATATGTTACAATGAGGCTCAAAGGAATATGTATCATTTATAAACAATGGAAAACCATAACCATCCAAAAACCTAATCCTAGGAGATGAATCTCCAAAATTGTGGGCCCCATTGGCGTAAATTGGTACATCAACTTCCCGAGTTCGTAAATTTGGCATATGATCTTCGTTGGACGTGAAAAATACTTTGTTAGAAATATCTATCTGAGGAATACAACTTTCTACTACAAATTCCAATCAAAGTATTTCGTTTTTCCATTTTCCAAAAAAACGTCAGTTAGGGCCTCAAAACATCTCTAGAAGTTCATGACTCGAAACTGCCGAAAATAGTAAATTGAGCTACAATTAAGGAAACTGAAAAATTTAAAGAAAAATGGTGGGGTTCCAACTGGAATAGATGGATGGCTACTAATATCTACCTGGATTAGTCATTGACCCAAAAATAATTGTCTACAAGAGAATCTAGAGGGAAAGAACCCCACGAAAATTAGATCCTATTGTTTTTTCTTTAAAGGCCTCAACTTATAGCTCTTAGAAAGATAAGATAAAATATATTGAAACCTCATCTAGAGTTATATATTTTTCAGAAGAATGTTTTCCTCCACCTGACTTTTACTTCTTGGGACCTAATTCTAAATAGACCTCTATTAGTTTTGGTCCTTTTTCATATCATACCTTCCCAAAAGTTGATGAAGTCAAAGATATTATTATTACCATTCCATCTCAAACCCCCACTATTATCTTGTACTAAATATTTTCTGGAATGGTTTACCCAACCTCTTGCCTAGGCCCTGCCACAAATATTTTTCAACCTCCTTTGAAAAATATTGTTTTCCCTAGTTTTTTACTTAACAAATATGCCCCACTTAATATGAAACAACCTTTGAATGGAATGCCCCAAGAATGTCTTAAGATCCTACCTATGTTTACTGGGGAAGACGATGTCACAACCCAAAAACACATTGAGCTCCTCTCTGCATTTACTGAAAACTTGAATGTAGAGCACTTAGATGTAGTCCTAAGACTATTTGTGTAGTCCTTAGATGGAGAGGATAGAAAATGGTTTAACAACCTACCAAATAACTCACTCAACACTTGGGAGGCATTGGCGAACATTTTAATGCAAAAGTGGGGAGACAAGAAATACCATGAGTATTTCTTGATTGATTTCAATGCAATAAAGAAAATACAAAATGGAAATGTCATAGAGTTCATAAAAAGATTTAATAATTTGTATGAAAACTTTCCTGCTAAGATTAAACCTCCAGAGACAACAACTAAGGTGGTGTTTGTTAGATCCTTTGAGTCATATTTCAGGTTTACCCTCAGAGAAAGGAAGTCTCATACACTGGACCAAATTCAGACTGATGCTCTAGAAGTTGAAGCAAACTTTTTATCTACAGGGAAGTGGAAAGGAAAGGAAGAAAATGGTTATAGGAGAAGAGGAAAATAAGAAACCACTCCTCTGGCCAAGCAAGGGATGCCAAAGAGTAGAAGCTAGACAAAATGAATAAGATGATTAGGAACCTCTCAAACATAGTGGTTAAGCTAGAGTTGGAAAACAAAAATCCTCCTTGATAGATCCAACAAGGTCCCAACAGAAACTTCAATCCCCAATATAGGATACATCCTTTGCATCTATTGCAAAGAGAAAGAAAGGATCAACAAGAAAAAATAAAACCTACCGTGTATTTAGAATATGATCCTGAATAAAATATTGAAGATGCTATTAAGAACCAATAATCTACTCTCTCAAAAGAAGAAAATGAAATAGAAGGACAGGGAGGAGAGGAAGATAATCACAATATCGATTTGGATGAAGAAGAGATGCATGCTTATTGTAAGTAGTTTTTTTATTCCATGCAAGCACATTACATAGGAAATATGATTTGAGGTCTAGGTAAATATCATGGACATAAGATCAAAATGAACAAACTTTCCAACATGCTCCCCCAAAACCAACTGATAAATGGAAAAACCTATCAACCCTAATCCACCAACCAGGGGAGAAACCTCCCACCCCACCAATTCCAAGTTTAAATTTGCATATGAAAAGGAAACAACAGTGTAAAAAAATCCAATGCATCAAGAAAAAAAAATATCCGATCGATTTGATGAAGGTAGATGACAATTCATTTGTTTTCAATTTGCAAAAAGAGTTAGAGAAGGTTAAGATATCTATTCTTTTAATTGAATTATTGACATATCCTAGTTATAAAAAATAATTTTATGAGTTCATGGACATGTCTCGTATTGCCTCATCAAAAGACAGTCTAAATCTACAAGAAGAAAGTACCGTAGTCATGTTTGGCTCCCATGTGGAGAAGCAAGGCCCTTCCACTCTTCCATTCTTTGTTAACTTAGTGATCCATGATTTATTGCTCCATAATTGTATGCTTGATTTAGGATCCTCCCATAATCTTAATCCTTTTACTGTTATGTAAAAATTAGGCCTTCAAATAACAAAACCATATAAGGACTTATATTCCTTTGAATCCAAGCCTACAATGATCAAATATCTAGTAGACAATTTGGCCTAGATTCTTGTGAAGAGTGTGGTGATGGATATTGTGGTTGTAGAAATTCCTGCAAGATTTGGTATGCTCCTCTGCAGATATTGGGGATTGAATCCTGGAGGGTATATATAACTATACCTTACATATGCCACTATCCTAAATTTGGTGGATAAGAGCGCAGACTATATAGAGAATCTAGGTTTGTGAAAACTGTCACTAGAGAATATAATTCCAACAACTCCCCAATGTATGGACTAGAAAAAGACATTTCATCCTTTCTTATATAAATGGATGAACAAGTCATGGAGGATACCCAAGCGTAGAATCCATTACATTCGAATCAACAGTAAGTAAAATATGCTACGGGTGGAAGTTGTACTTTGATGGAACTTACTCCAAGGAAATAAATTGAGGAGGAGTGTTGTTGAAATCCCATGAAGGTAACTAGTGAGCCCTTGTATTGCACCAAGAGTGCTACAACTCCCAGAGGCTACTCAAATTTACTTTATCAACCCAGGGTTCGTACAAACTTCGGGGTGGCAGTTTTATATGCACATCAGATGAGCTCTATTCATGCCATCCTCATATTAGTTCTACAATGAGGTGATAGTAACTAGGGTTACTCTAGGAAAGGAAGTTTTTCGCACTTCTAAATGCAACCTGTTAACCATATCAGCCCCCAGTTAAGCTTTTGGCAAGCAATCCTGCGCTCACCTTCCAAATTCCCTCCTCTCGCTTTGAAAAGCCTTTTCATGCCTATGGTTACCATTTTTCATTCCAAAATCACATTCAAAATGGCCAAAACCCGCAATTGAGAATATAAAAATTTTGGCACCTTTCGGCTCTAGCTCCCCTGCCATCTCCCCATGCAACCCAGGTGCTAGACCACGTACTAGACTGAAGAGCGCTAACCATGTATGGCTGTCGGGCGTATTCTCAGTCGTCCGATCAAATATAGATCAATGGTCCGCAGTCAGCCTGTCTTGGTGGTCTCGGCATCCGCACTCATTGCCAAAACCAGCCTGTTTTCATCACACCGTTTATCCAGGGCAGGTGGTATTCCTCAAAACGGAGCGATTCCACTCAGCACTTGCCACGCGTCCCGGTGTACGTCTTCAATACCGCCCTCCATCGCGCGTTAATGTTCGATCCAGGACGCGCAGCAAAACCGACGTGAACCGTCGGATATGGAGGTCGCCATCCAATGGTGGTCACTTTTCGAAGCCGCACAGACATTAGCCTAAGTATACAGTGCCCCGGGCCTGCCATTCCATTGCCCTCCAGTGAAGTTTTAGCTGTTGAATTTCATTTGTGGATCCTATGGTCCAGAATCATTTACCCGTTCCTCTGATTGACCAAGTCCGCCTCCACATCATCACCGCATGTGTCTATCATATTCCTCCTTCACCATTCATATTTTCGTTCATTTGTCATTTTTATTGTTCCGTGTTGAAAAATATCACCAGTTCATCCTCCATCATTGCACTGCACTTTCTACCACCCCACGTCGTTTCACCATTTCGCCATGTTTGCACAACCATCTACATTCAATCCCGCCATGACCATCATACCTGTGTTTGGTTTTCTCTAATAGGTTTGTGGGTCTTGCAGGTTTACGGCGAGGGGAAAATATCATAACTTACGGCATCCATTGCTGAAGCCGAGGCCGCTTTAAAGGACCATTGTTCAGTGGCCGAATTTATGAGGAAAGATCTGGAAAGCTGCTACGACACAACTCTCATTAAACAACAGGGTTCAAAATCTACCAAACCCTTCAGAATCATTCATGGAGCAAATTTTTGCAGATGAAAACATTAATGATGCGGAAAAGAGTATCAGTCGAAGATCAATGAATTTAGTGTCTGGCATGAAAGATTTTAAATTCAAATTCAAAATTAGAAAATAGAGAGTACAATGCACAAGAGAACTATGCCCTCCAGGTTTAATTTCAACAGGATTTCCTTTCAGAAAATGACATATTATTTAAATGATTTCATCCTTATGCTATGTCCCTGAGAAGAGTTTCTACCCGGTGCATTTACTTCATAGAGTAGCCACAGAGTACGCTCAGCATTCCAGAGCCGTCAAACAGTATGGGCGCGAATATTTCCGCCATTTTTCTCAAATTAAGCAAATTAAATGTTCTCAGCTACTTATTTTATTAGGGTTTTCTTCTTCTCCTTCTATAAAAACCCAGAAGAAAGACATTGTAAGGGTTCCAGACTTTTATCAGAAAATTGTGTAGTGAAAGGCTTGTCGCATACATTCTGTAAATGCTCTTGTATGAAGGCTCAGTGCCCATAGGGTCTCAGTGAGGAGGAGTTCTATCTGTTTTAGAGGATTCTGGTCTTTGGTATTTCACAGTATGTAACTTTCTCTTATGTGTTTAATACAACATTTCATTTCATCCATCTTCTTGTATCATGTTACTGGAATGCGAGTGGCTCACTGATTTTAGGTAAGGATTTATCGTAGTTGATACCCATACTTGGATCAGTCAAGCGCTTTAAATATAACTTAGGCATGATATACTGTTCCATGTTCATTTCATCCGTATTTATGCTATATTAGTTTCCTTGTGAGGGTGATTTTAAAACGCCATTGTCATGTATGGATTATTAGATTGATAAGCCCATATGTGGTTCTGTTGTGTATCTGGGTATCAACCCAATGTTGGCTAATATCTTCTTAATAATTCTTTCACCATATACACCTTCTGATATTTTATTTCTGTGGCATATTACTTGAATCGACCCTCTTTACAGTAAATTGTCTCTTAACTATTTGATGCTTTTATATTGGAGCTTTGCATCTTGTCTCTGCAACATTACCTACCCTGTGACAGTTTTTGTAAATTCTGGTCCCATTTAAATCAATTTCCTTGTTCTACAAGAGATAGCAGGAGAGCCTTTGGATTGAAACCCAAATTATATTATATGCTCCTTGCTATGATAAGATGTCCTAGGCACTAGTCTATGGCAACTCTAGGCTGTCTCTAGGAGCGAAAACATCTTTCTGGCGCCGTTGCCGGGGATCAAAGTTAAGAAAATCAACATCCCTGGGCCTCGACAAATCGTATTCACTCTCTAATCAGGTGAGCACAGAGAGTTGAAGAGTTGTATATCTCTTACCTTGGCGAATCCACATTTGTTTATTAGATAAATCTACTTGTAGTCCTGGCTCCTCGTAAGCCACACATGAGGTCAGACACATCACAGCCAAAGACACCTTCAGTGTCTGACCCAGAGACGATCATTCATAGAAGAATTTGGAAAGAAAAAAGATCAGTCCGTGCTGAGATCCCTGAGTTTTCTGTAGAATATTATCCATCCTCTTCTCCTCAAGAAATTCCAGTAGAAAATCCCCACTCCACTGAGGAAAATCCTGAATATTACTCAGATAGCCCACCCCGGGGAAGTGCTAGAGCTAAAGAGAACTTTCATTCTACCCCTGAGGCCGAGCAAGTTAAAGAAATTATAGAAGTAGCCACTGTTAACCGTGAACTATTCCCATCAAATCCTCAGGTGGCTGTATAGTATATCCCTATTGTTATTCATACCCCACTTCCACCTCCTCCTCTTCCTCCATTTGTACATCAAGCTGTTGCGCAACCACCACCTCCTCCAATGGAAAATGTTCCAGATTTCTTATTAAACAAATATGCTCCCCTGGCTTTACCCCAAGTGTTAAATGATATGTCCCAAGATTATTTGAAGATCTTTCCCAGATTCAATGGAGAAAATGAGATTGATGCTCAAAAACATCTTGAGACTTTCTGCTCTTTTGCAGAAAACTTTAATGTAGAACATTTGGATGTGGTCTTAAGGCTATTCATTCAATCCCTAGACGGTGAAGCCAGAAAATGGTTCAAGACATTGGGAAATCGTTCCATAACCACTTGGGACGAAATGGAAAATAATTTTCTCAGAAAATGGGGAGAGAAGAGAGATCATGGGCAGTGCCTTACTGAATTCAATGCTCTTAAGAAGAAACATAATGAAGGAGTGTCAGAGTTTATCAAAAGATTTAATAAATTGTATCTGAGCTTTCCTCTTGAGATGAAACCACATCAAACTGCTGGTAAAGTTGTTTTCATAGCATCCTTTGACTCAGATTTTGGTTTCTCTCTGAGGGAAAGAAAACCTACTACTCTAGATGATGCTCAGTCAGATGCTCTTGAGTTGGAAGAAAATTTTTCCTCCACTGGAAAATTAAAGGGAAAAGCTGAGCAGGACACTAGGAGGAGAGGCAAAGAGGAGGTCTCTACCTCTAATCAAGACAAGGATTCAGACAGGATTGAAGAAATGAGAAAAATGATCAAGAATATTTCTAGTAAATTGGGCAAGCTTGAATTAGAGGCCAAGAATTCAGCTGCCAAGAATTTTTACAATGCTCCAAATAGAGGATACAATCCTCAGTATAAGAGACTGCCCCTGCAGATATTGCCAAGGGATCCAAAGGAGCAACAAGATCAGGTACCACACCCATTGTATCTGGAAGGTCCAGTAGATGATTATACTGAAGACACCGCCTATGGACTGGAGGATGCAAATCTTTCCTTTTCAAATAGTGATGGAGAAGAATGTCCTCTACAAGGAAATGATGCAGCTAAGTGCTCCTGGCAAGAAGAAGAAGAAGCAGAAATTGATCATTATTGTAGGAAATTTTTTGATTTCATGCAAGCACAGTTCAACAGAAAATACGATCTCAGATCTTCAAGGAAGAGGACTCAGACTCAAGATCAAGAAGAAGAACCACTTCAGAAAGAAGCACCTGCTCAAAAGGAGTTAACAACACAGAAAGTCATGAACAAAGGTAAGAGTCCTCTAAACAAACCCTTACAGTCTGATGATCAAATCCCTTCTTCATCAAAAGTAGTTACTCCTCCTAATGATGAGTCTGTGTCCAAAGAAATCAAAACCCCAGCTGAAAATAAAGAGTCAAAAGAAGTTGTAATAGAAAAGCCCCCTCCTACTTTCAATCTACAAAAATAACTTGAGAAAGTTAAAATCCCAGTCCCCTTGACTGAACTATTGAAACAACCTGCATATCAATCTCAAATTACTTTTTTTATGCTCCCTCCTGAAGCACCAATCATTCCGGATAGTCTCAACTTACAAGAAGAAAGACTCATGGTAGTATTTGGCCCACATGTTGAGGAGGTAGATCCTTCTACTCCTCCATTCTATGTGTCTTTAGTGATTCATGATTTACTACTACATAATTGTATGTTAGACTCTAGAGCTTCCCATAATCTTATGCCTTTGTCAGTCATGGAACAACTAGGATTACAAATCACACGTCCATATAAAGACCTCTGCTCATTTGATTCCAAAAGAGTTAAATGTTTGGGGATGATTAAAGATTTAGTGGTCAATTTGGCCCAAATTCCAGCAAAGAGTGTGGTCATGGACATTGTGGTGGCTGACATTCCAGCTCACTTTGGCATGTTGTTGTCAAGGTCTTGGGGAACAAAAATTGGTGGGTCACTCAAATTATATTTAACATATGCCACTATCCCAGTTTTTGGTGGCCAGGAGAGGAGGTTATACAGAGAATCTAGATTTGTTAAGATGGTGACTAAGGCTGACAACTCTGCAAATTCACCAATATATAGTCAAGAAGGAGAGTTTTCATGCTTGATGCTGGAAGAAGATCAAGGTTTTGCTCATGAACCATCCTTTTGTCAAATCAAGATTGAGCAGCCTTCACAGAACCATGAAGCAGGAATCTGGACTTTGCATTTTGATGGAGCAAATTCAAGAGAAGGTAGTGGGGCTGGAGTATTATTGATTTCTCTGACAGGCAAATGGATCCCATTGTCTTTTAAGTTGGAATATGAGGCTATTAATAATGTAGCTGAATATGAAGCACTCCTGTTGGGATTACAAACAGCCAGGAGCATGGGTATGCAAAGCTTAAAAGTGTTGGGAGACCCTGAGATGGTGGTCAAACAAATCAGAAATCAATGCCAAACCAAACACCCTCGGCTGTGAGCTTATAGGAATGAAGTTTGGGACATGGTGGAGAATTTTTTCTCAGCATTCAATATCCAGTTCATACCCCGGGAACAGAATAGAATGGCAGATTCTCTTGCTGTGGCTGCTAGTACATTTCGTCCTCCTCAGAATCCTCTCTTGAGGTATGAAATTGAGGTACGTTACTGACCATCAATCCGAGATAATATTAAGCACTGGTAGGTATTCGAAGATGATGAACAGATGAAGAGATTTCTGGAAACAGTAGGAGAATTCACCAATATGGAGATTGATGATTGTGAAGAAGAGGAGATTGAAAACGTTCCTGAAAACAAATGGGAAGAGAAATTGGCAGGTAGTAAAGTGCTGCAGCTGAAGGGAAACACTATACCTAGAGGGCTGGTGCCTCTAGAGAGATTATTTGATAAGAATGATGTCCCATTGCAGCCTAGTAAGGTAGTAGAAGAGGATCAGGTAAAAGATCTGAATCTGGGTACTGATACTGACCCAAAAATGATCAAGTTGTCCAAAAAGGTCCAAGATGAATATTGTGGAGCTATAAAAAGGGTCTCTTTCACCTCTAATTACCTCACATTAATATGTCAATCCGGGAGCGTTTTGTCATTATAAAGAGTGACTCAATCTGAGGCTATCATTTGTCAGAGTAATGCTAGTAGTACAGTGCTTAAGAAATACAAGAGTAAACAGATGCTGTCTGTAACTAAATTACTTCAAAGAATAAATTACACACTCAGGAAACTCAACAGCTTTATCAGTCAAGGGTTCGGCAGTGATAACCCATCCCTTCGGAAACTGATGAAAAGGAAACCAGAGCATAGACCATGAGCCTGGGAGCAAGACAGTGAATGCTAATGCTCACTACAGCCTTAGATCATCTCTCACACTAAATCAACAAAAGCTGGTAAATGGAACAGCAAAGCGAATAAAGGATTGAACAGCAATTCTGAATAGAACAACAAATGAATAACTAAGTCCCGCGGGTTGCAATCAAGTTTAATCTATTAAATCAAAACCGCTCTTTGCAATTAAATAACATTCTTCCACTCTAAAGGCAATTCACACAAAAACACGCTAATGTAACAGCAATAGCTATTGACGAATCATGGAACAGTACTGATACATCAGAAACGCACACAACACATTGGGATAACAATCCAATCGCCCTGAATCAACAGGAATACGACTGTGTTTCCAAATAGAACACGATTATTACCTCGAACAAATGTAAGACACGAATATTCAGTCTAACAGCTCTGCAACAAAACAGTAAGAACATGCAATTAACTCTGAAAGGATTAATAACTTGATGCAGAGTCAACACATGATTCTATCTGTAGAATAATGATTCAATCTTTAACAGAGCATGTAAGATTAACTCATAAAGCATATCAAATTACCAAATAACAATAATAAATAAACCACACAGAAACCAAGTCGTAATGGTACAAAAGCAAGTGTCCTCCGGGGCCGGGCCCTTAGCCTCCAAGGATACACCGCTTAAAGTTAATCCAGATGCAGAAGTGAACTAATCACAAAGCTTTCATTAACGCATCGGTCAAAAATACAATGAACCAACTCAACGAGTCTTAATAATCAGAACTGATGTTTAACAGAGAATTACATAAAAGCATATCGTTCTCTCCTGATCTATCTATATCTCCCCTCGAAGCTATCAGTGCTGTCCCTTTATATAAAGGTGACGGCGGAGATATCCAAGTGATAAGATAAATAAAGCAGCGATCCCTCAGGATCGAAGATCCTGAGGGATTCGCCAAACTGTTAATTCTTCATCCTTTCCTTCCTTTGGCGCCGAGCTGGTGTCTTCTCCTTCTTTTCCGAGCTGACTTGCTTTAATCTGTTTAACCTTGTCTGCATTCGGTTTTCATTCAGAGGGACAACAGTTATCTCGACTTTGTCCTTTCCTGTAAAGAAAATAACCATTATTAGTGGCTAAGTCTTGCATATCAATTCTCACATGTTTTGTTATAGTTCCTTATTACTTTCCAAATTCAAGATACAAAAAGGTTCACAAATTCTATTAAAAAGCCACTGAAATGATCATCAAAAACATACCTTTTTAGGACTCCACACACCCCCCTGCTTACCTTGTTTCATGTCCTCATGAAAACATTGTAGTTGACATGCAATGCAGTGAGAGAATATGTTGGAGAAGGAGTCTCATGCGGAGGCCTACAACCATGATGAGTGATTAGATAGTCAAAGAACTGACCTGTTTTCCCCTCAGGCATCTCATACAGGGCCTGGTATCCGGGTGCAGGGTGCCAAATAATTGGAGTGCGAAATCTATATCCTAACCAGGATGACCCTGCTTTCAGAATGCTCTCGCCATAGAGGTTCAAACGGTTGACAGCTAACTCAAAGTTCTCATACTTAAATGGTTCCCTGAGCTGGATGTTTGGATCAGAGATTCGGTACCGAAATTTGGCTGCATTAATGGCCAAGTCTTGGATGGAAAGAAAATACTTTAAACCTTCCCGAATAAGTGCCTCATGCATGGGTCCTAAAGTTTCACAGACACCCGGAGCCTTTATGAGGTTTCTATGAGCTTTCCACAACTGTACTGGGTTCCTAGGCTCAGCCCTTACCCGTAAATCTAGACCATTTTCTTGACTCTGGAAAGTATCATAGGCTTTGAGCCACTTAATCTGATTAACCCCGAAGGAAATGAATGCTTGTAATTGGATGTCTCCAATGAAAGGGCCAGGGTTTAACTCAGTCTCCTGATTTAGCACAAGGTCATGCAAATAAAGTTCACACAACAATCTCTGGACTTTCACTCCATAATGTTTACAGCAGTCTATAAAGTCATTGACAGTGTTGATTTGTATAGGGGCGCCTGCTTTAACAACTTTTATTTTTAATTGTAAATATCGTTCTAATAAAAACAGAGCATAGTTTTTAGCAGGGGCCCTACATGCTAAAACATCATTGTATAAAGAACACAAGTCATTCATCTGTTTGATAACAGTATCTAGTCTACGGGTTACCTGTGCAACTTCCTCTTGTTCCTTTTTCCACCCTTCAAAGGCCTGGCTTTTGGATTGACTGACGTCCCTTAGTTGCTGCTGCAACTCTTCATATTTTTCTCGGGGAACCGTTTGCTCTCTAAGTTGCTCGACTTCTTGCTGGGCTTGCTTCACCATCTTATGCAAGGTTTTTGTCTTCGGATCTTTTTTCCATAGGTCCGTGGAGGCCAAAAGTTTTACCTGAACTTTATTATTATGCTGTTTGGAGTTCAGAACCCTGATTACCCCTGAGGGTGGTGCCTCCGTCTGAATTTTCTTGTCACTGGTCCTCATATCATCCTTTTCTATTTTAATGTGAACATCAGTCTGTTCCTGTTCCTCCGCATCATTTGGAACGTCAGCTGGATTCTCAGTAGGGTTTTGAGTAGCGGGCCGATTGTTGGCTCTCTTTTTCTTCCTTCCAGTCCTTTTTACCTTCTGGTTCTTTTTCAGAATCCTAATTTGTTGTCTGAGCTGGGTTATCGTATTCAACAATTTCAGCCGTTCCTTCCGCAACTTCTTAACTTCCAGCGTTTCATTAGAAGGAACAGCAGACTGTCTGTTGCGGTCTGGACCATGACTAGTTCCTAAATCTTTCTCTTGAGGTTCTTCCTCACTATTCTGCTCTGGTTGTTCTGGGGTAGGAACCTCGACTGGTTCTGTTTCTTCCTGAGCGACTACTGTTTCTGCTTCTACCTCCTCTAGAATTTCCTCTTGTGACCTGGGAACAGAGTGTTCCCGTTCAGTATTTACCTCCTCTTCCTCATGAACAGGCATGTTTTCTTCTTGGGGTTTGTCGTGGGGGTTCTCTGAATTAGAAGGTTGGCCATACTTGCCCATATTGGCTAAGATTGCGGCCAAGTCATCTTCTCCCAGTAGGTCTTGTAATGGACTATCTTCCTGCTGTACCATTTCCTCCTCCTGTTCAATTTCTGCTTCTATTTCCGTTTCCGAATGCTCGGCTGCTTCTTCTTCGGATTGCTCGTCCTCAATTATCACTGGTTGGCTGGTGTTTTCCTGGAGCTTTTCCAGCCTTCCTCGTATCCGAGCTAACCGGGTTGATCTTCTGGGCTTCTCTATCCTTCCTCGCATCCTAGGTGACTGGGCTGATTCTCTGGGTTCTTCTGGTTGCTCGGGTGTATTACTGGTATGCTCGTGTTCTGCTGATCCTTGGTGTATCCCTCGTTGTTCTGATGTACTAGCGACATGTTCTCTGCGTTTTTCCGGTCGTTCTAGTGTGCTTGTAGGGTGTTTGCGTTTTGGGGATGGTGCTGTCGATCCCCCCTCAATCATTGCAATCAGCTCTTCTCAGCTGCTCTGCTCTTGGGTGAGACTATGGCTAACAACTAGTCGTATTAGCCCATGGTGACTAACGACTGACTCTACATGCTGTGCCGTTTTCATGCTTTGTGCAACATCATGCAGTAATGAGTTCAGGAGTGCAGGTAAATTTACAGAGCATTTCTGCTTTAAAACAGCTAAAAGTTTAAGATGTCGTGGTCTTACCACGTCTTTCCTTCCTTCGCAGGTGATGTAGCCCTGCACTATTCTTGCTAACTCCATCCAGGGTTCTCCTAGGGTTGCTGGCAGAACTCCCCTTCCTTTAATTTTCAAACTCTGGCCTTCGTCCTGGAAAATTTCCATGACCTTCTGTAATCGTTCCTTTTTCGATGTCCATACTGGTCCGGTGGCTGGTAGTCCTGAGACTTTTGCAATTATGTCATCAGTGACTGTTATCCACTTCCCCCTTACTGTGGAATAATCATCCTGTAGGTTCTGCAGAAATTCCATTGCTACTGTTTCATTAGACTCCTGTAGGCGATTGAAATAATTCAACCACCCTGTTCTTTCCAGGATCTCCCGGGCAGCAGCAGAGATTGTCAACTGCTGAGGCTCGCTTCGAATTGCCCTTCCTCCCATGGTTTCACTGTGGATTCTAAATGGAACGGCAACTACGTTTTCTGTTTGAAACACAGAGAGGGTGATAATCGCAAAGGTTTCAAAAACACAGAGTATGCAACAGTGCAATAGAAAGCGATTTTGTGTAAAAATAGAAATGCCATGCCGTTAAACCATGCAAAACCGTCGTACACTATTTTCCCGAATGGTGAGTTGACACGTAATACAGGGAATGATGAGGTTAACCTCCCCCCCCGCAATGTGATAGGCTGTCCCAGCCGGCAAATAAAGGGGCGGCACCCGATCTGCAACCAAGTCAGAAAGGAACAACATGTGGAATTATGCTATGTTAAAAAGGACAACGAATTACCGAAATCGAGGCGGAGAATTGATCGCATATTATATAAGAGGCTGTTGTGTTATGATATGAGGCTAGTGGATAAGACATGTATCGTACTTGCCAAATCTTAAGTGGTCATGGTCACTTCCGTTGCCATGATTGGTAATGATAAATGTTCATGCGATGTAGAAATCGGGAAATAACATATGATTAGTTCCTAGGATATAAGAAAAAAAAGAATATTAGTATCTTACCCATTGGTGTAACCAAAGTGACTTCAATACCATTAACAGTACTCTGCTGCCAACAAGTGTCCATAACCTTGGCAGAGTTGTTTTTTTCACCCTCGGAACCATGATCCTTTGTGTATTTTTAGGAGTGTTATTATGTCAAAATGTAGACCATTATGCTGGCTTGGTGACCAGTTAACCATAATGCCATTCATGAGGAAGGAGTGAAACGTGGGCAGGCCGGCTCGTAATGAGACCTCCTGTTCCAAGGTTCGTTATTTGATATACCTTTTGGACCATATCCCTGGTGTGGTGGCCATAATGGGAATGCCACTTCACTTCCATCCTCATGATCATGGTAGGCTGGCTCTTAATGAGACCCCCTATCCTGCATTTGACACTTCTCATATCATGTTCACACATATTTTTTCTTTTTTTATAGAATACTTATCCTTATTTATACACAAATGGTGGTTCAACACTCCTTAAGAGTAGGAATGGTGGACGAAGTCTTATCATCTCAATAGGAAGATATAAGCTCTTTGCTCTTATTCCCAAGTAATAATCAAAAAAGTTTAAGGGAATCAGCATGATAAAGATAACCAATCAGGGAAAAATTAGTAAAACCATGTCAACAAAAGGTAAGAAATAAGTATGTCCTTCCGTTTGTCCTCTTACTAATGCAGAGCCTTATAGATATAGCGATTTATGGTTTGCAGATTTCGGTATGTTGTGATTTTATATTTCATTGCACAAATACATAGCTGTATCTTAAAGACTAGAAAGAAGACGGGCAAGAAGCATCCTCAATTTAGATCAGCAAAAGGGATAAGTTGTTTCTCAAGGAGAGCAAAAGTATGCGAGTGGTGTTCCTTTGGAAAAGAAACAATGACGGATGATAAAAAAAACAGCAAAAATGCAAATGCCGTTCCTTTGGGAAAAAGGAACAGCAAAAAAATAAAAATACAAACACCCAAAATGCCATTCCTTTGAAAAAGGAACGACAGCAATAAAAGAACGCTGTTTCTTTGAAAAAAAAGGAACAGTGGTAACCAAAAGGAACATCAGAAAACGTAATAATGCCGTTCCTTTGAAAAAGGAACAGCAGAAACCCCGAATGCTGTTCCTTTAGAAAAGGAACAGCAAAACAAGCAAAATCATCATAAAAAAACACGCAGATGCTATTTTTAGAAGGGAAAAAAAAATCGAACTTTGTGAAAGAAAAGGAACAACAAAGAATGACAAGAAAATATTTAAATGCAAACTTATGTACAGAAATCACTCAAAAAAAACAAGAACTTATATACAAGTTACAAAAAGAAATGAACCCTTAATGAATAACAGGTGAGGAAGATTTCTCTTCCTCTCCTAAGATCTCCATATCAGTGTCTCGGCGTAGCTGCTGGCAAAAGGATTCCCGAGTGAGTGGTTTGTGATAGAGACAGACTCGGTGGCCATTTACTTTGAATGCATATCCAGAACCGTCAATGGTAATTAGAGTAAGGGTTCCGTTGTCATGCACCTTCTGGATTTCGTATGGTCCCAACCATCGAGTCTGAAGTTTTCCAGGGAAGTCCTGAAACCGAGAGTCGTATAACAGAGCCCAGTCTCCCTCGTGGAAGACTTTGTTTTTGATGAGCGCGTCATGCCATTTAGCTCGCTGCTGTTGAATCAATGTTGTATTTTGTAGTGCAGAGAGCCTAATTTCGTCTAATTCATTGATCTGTTGTAGTCGATTGATTTGTACCTCGCTTAGATCTAGGCCAACTTCCTGTGCTATCTGTAATGTTTGGATTTCGAATTCTATGGGAAAAATGGGTTGTTTTCCAAACACTAATTGATATGGTGAGTAACCGGTGGTGCTCCTCCAAGTGGTTCTATAGGCCCAGAGTGCTTCAGGTAGACGGGTAGCCCAATCACGCCTATGTGACGCAATGGTTTTCATTAGGATTGATTCTATTATCTTATTGCTATTTTCTACCTGCCCATTCGCCTGTGGGTGATATGGAGTAGTGATTTTATGCTGGACGTGATGATTGTTGAGTGTTGCAGCTAATTTATGTCCAACAAATTGTGGTCCTCCATCTGTAATTATTTCCCTAGGAAGGCCATAACGAACAAATAGATGGAACAGGAACTGTATAACAGAGTCCTCTGTAGCTCTTGGCAATGCTTCTGCCTCAACCCATTTGGTGACATATTCTGTTGCCACCAAGATATATGTTTTCTGATTTGATGAGGGGTTGATGGGTTCAACGAAATCAAGAGCCCATCGCTCGAATGGTTCGATGACTAACTGCGGTTTCAGAGGCATCTCATCAGCTTGACCAGGTCGTCCTGCTCACTGGCAGCTGTCACAGGCTTGGACAAACTTCTTCGCATCTTTGAAGATCGTGGGCTAGTAATATCCTGTCTGCAATACTTTATGCCCAGTTCTGCGCTCAGCGAAGTGCCCCCCACACGGTCCATCGTGACAGGCTTTTAGGATGTCAAAGATTTCATCCTCTCTAACACATCGCCTGATATGCATGTCTGCTCCTGTGTGAAACAAATAGCCTCCAATCCACGAAAATCGAGAAATTTTCTGAATAATCTGCTTGCGCTCATTAGGAGTTAAATGTTTTGGTAATTTACCTACTGCGAGGTAGTTGGCAACATCAGCATACCAGGGTGTTTGAACGGCAACAGCAAACAGGTGCTCATCCGGAAATTGATCTTCAACTGCTGCTGCATCGCTTGATTTTGGTATTCTTGAAAGAAAATCGGCTACAGGGTTTTCTTTACCAGGCCGGTCCTTGATTGTGATGTCGAATTCCTGCAATAATATTAACCATCGAGTTACTCTGGCATTTGTGACAGGCTTGTTTGCTAAATATTTTATAGCAGAATGGTCTGTATATAAGATAACAGGATAGCCTGTAATATAATGTCTAAATTTATTGACAGCATGTATTACAGCTAGGAATTCTTTTTCAGTAACAGTGTAATTTAATTCAGCAGGGGATAAATTCTTGCTGATGTAATAGATAGAATATGGTTTTTTATCCTCTTCCTGCCCAAGGACTGCGCCAATGGCTGTATCCGAGGCATCAGATGATATCTGGAATGGTAGGTCCCAGTTTGGTCCTCGAAGGACTGGGGCTGTGGATACAAGCTGCTTTAGATCCTCAAAATCACGGTCACATTTGTCTGTCCAAAGAAAATCAACGTTACCAGTTAGTGCATATAAAGGAGCAGCAATGTGCGAATAATGTTCTATAAATCGTCTATAATAACCAGAAAATCCAAGAAAGCTGCGTACCTCTGTTTGAGTAGTAGGGGTGGGAATGAGCAGAAGTATTTGGATTTTGGCCGGGTCTACCTGAATGCCGGCTGCTGAGACATAATGTCCCAGGATAAGTCCTTCAGTCATCATCAAGAAACATTTTTCGTGGCTTAAGCAAAGCCTGGTAACAATGCAACGTTGTAGGACTTTTTCTAGGGTGTCTAGAGCCGGATCAAAATCGTCTCCATATGGTGTAAAGTCATCCATGTAAACTTCAAGTCCATCATTTATTAAATCTGCAAAAATGCTGAGGATAGCCCTCTGAAATGTGGCAGGAGCATTACATAGGCCAAAAGGTAGAACTCGATAGGAAAATGTTCCCCAGGGACAAGTAAAAGTAGTTTTATCCTGGTCTTCAGGGGCAATCTGAATCTGATTGTATCCACTGAAGCCATCCAGGAAAGAAAAGAATTTATTTCCTGCTAAAGTATCTAATACTTGGTCTATGAATGGGAGAGGGAAGTGATCTTTCTGTGTTGCCTTATTTAGTTCCCTATAATCCACACAAATTCTCCATTTCCCGTTCTTTTTTGGTACCACCACAAGTGGAGAGACCCATTTACTATCAGAAATAGGGTAGATAAAATTAACATCTAAAAGTTTCTGAAGTTCAGTTTTTACGACATCCTTTAGATGAGGGTTAAGTCTCCTTTGCAGCTGATGCACAGGTCTGGCATCTTTTTCTATATAAATGTGGTGTGTACATAATTGTGGATCGATTCCTTTCATATCAGGGTAGTCCCATGCAAATGCTTCTTGATATTTTGTTAAGAGATGGATGAGCTTTGTTTCTTGTTCAGGTGTGAGATTGGCATTGATGTTTAAAGTTTTTCCTGGTGCAATTTCCATAGTTTTACTATTTGTAACAGAAGTAACAGGTATTTTTTGGTCATGCGTGTCTTTCAGAGGATCTTCCTCCAAATCATTATCAAATGCTGCTTCTATCATGTGACACTGTGTGCGAGGTTCAGTTTGAGTAATGAAATTATTAATGGCATCGTCTTTTGTTTGGTCTTTAAAATCAAGTGCCTCTTGTATAGTTAATGGAGATCTGATGTTATCAGTAAGGTATGATACAGGGTGCTTATTAGTTTTGATCATTGTGACACTTGGCTGCGCTGGAGGATATAGAACTAAATTTTTGCTATTCGGTCCTCTGGTTATGGTCATATTTCCCTGCCGGCAGCCAATGTAGGCATCGGCAGTGGCAAGCCAAGGTCTACCTAAAATTAGCGGATGTCCATCAAGTCGGGTTTTTGGATTGATTATCAGGAAATCGGTTGGATACTCCCAGGATTCTACAGAGACCATGACATCATGTAGAGTACCCTCTGGTCTAACCACAGATCGGTCAGTCAATTCTAACAGAGTAGAGGTGGGTTCTACAGATGTAATGCCGAGCTTTTGGCAAGTTGTGGTTGTTAAAATATTAATTGCAGCTCCTAGATCAACTAAGGCATTAGATAGGGTCTGACCATAAATTTGAACAGTTATAATTGGATTCCCGGGGTCTTCATATTTAAGGGGTGTTTCTCTCCCAGATAATAGGTCCGATAAAGTACCGACTACTTGGACTCTTGGATTATTTTTTATATTCCTCCTTGGTTTCTTTATGCACAATTCTTTGATAGTTTTTGCGTATATGGGAATGTCTTGAATGGCTTGGAGGAATGGAATTTTTATGTACAGATTTTGTAATTCTCCCAGAATGTCAAAGTCAGGATATTGTATGGGTCGAGGTATGGTTAATCGTTCTGGGAATGGAGGAGAGGATGTGGTTGCTTGATTATGAGTTTGTTGCTTATTTACATCCTCTTGTTGTAACTGATGTTCTTTTGGTAACTGATTTTCAATATGAACTGTTTTATCTCCCTCAGTTTCAATTATACGTCCAGATCTTAACTGAAGGTCATTGCACTCCCTCAGGTCGGGTCCTATTTCTGATGTTTCTATGATTTGAATAGATTGGACCTGTCTGTTATTTGGATTGGGATCGGGTTGGGCTGGGAGTTGCGGTCTCAGGTTAGACTGGGGATTTTGTTGTAAAGCTGGAAAAGTAGGTTGAGGGAGCGGAATAGTTCTAGCTAGGTGGTACATCGGTCTTTGCCAGCTTGTCTGCGAGGGTGAACTTTGTGAAGTAGAGGGGGTCCATTGTGAAGGATATGGGCTATTTTGCCAATATGGTGGAGTGTAAGGGAAATTCGGCCAACCAGATTGGCTTGTTTGATTCAGCCATGGATTTGAAGAAGGAAACGATTGTGGTGACCAGTTTGTAAATGGCGGTTGAGATTGATTTTGCCACATACCATATTGTTGAGCATTATACTGTGGGTTTTGAAAGAAAGAGGTTGGGTCTGGAAACATACCAGGTTGTCTCGGCTGCCACTGGCGGCGCTGATTGATCGAATTCACCGATTCTGGTTCTTCTTCTGCTTCCTTATATACCGCTTTCAATCCAGGAAGTGAGGGGCAGCTCTCCGTAAGGTGATCTTTTGTACAGATGGTGCAAGTTTGGACTTTATCCAGTGGACACTCCTTGTGGCTATGTTTTTTTCTGCATCGGGGGCAGAAGATTGCCGAGTTCTGTTCTGCCTCCAGCTGCTTCTGTTTAGCCTGCACAATATCAAGTTGTGTAGTTAGTGTCCCCATAATATCAGTTTTAAAATTTTCTAATAAATTTCCAATTTCTGCACGTGTTACTCCTTCTGCTGATACTTTGTTATCTCTTGCAAACCGATCATATTCTGTCGGTTGTATTCTTGTGCTGCCTCTCGAACTCCTGATACACAAATCAATAATGTCAGCAAAACTTTCTTGATAGATATCCCCTTTTCCCATAATGTTTAATGTTTCAATCCATTGTTCCTTCATACCCCTTATTAATGCAATTTTTAACACATTATCAGGTAAAGGTAGTGATGCATAAGGAGATCTTTGTAGATTGTACTGAAAACGTTCCACATACTCCTCTAATGTTTCATTCGGTCTAGCTGTCATTTGAAATATTTCGTCTTTTAATTCTCTAGACCTACAGTAATCCTGATATTTTTTTAAGAAGGATTCCTTCATTTGATCCCAATTGTTGATAACCCCACCACCTAGCCCCATAAACCATCTTAAAGTAGCCCCTTTTAATGTAGAGGGAAATAATTTCAATTTTTGGGGATCGGTGGTGTAATCGTACCCCCTACATAACACATCGAATTCGAATAAGAATGCATCCGAATCTTCTGATGTGAGTCCGTGAAATGTAGGGATATGCTGAAGAGGGATAGCTTTCATGGGTGCATTTGCTGCAGAATCCACTATAGGATATTGTAATGTAGAGGTTTGAGTATTTGGCTGGTTTTGAGCATTTGGCTGATTTTGAGCCATGGAATCGAATATATGCCAATAACCTTCTGGGATATCTAGGAGGGTATTCCTAGGTTGAGTGGGAACGGTTTTGACAGGGATATTTTTAATAGCACTTCCTTTATCTAGAATAATGAGAATACCAGGTGTATGGGGAGATTGAATTCCTTCAACAATGACTTTCGCAGCACTCCCCTTATCTGGGCTATCTAATGGCTGATTTGTTTCAATAGGAGATTTTGGTTCCTTGGTTTCCCCTGTTTCTCCTTCTCCTTCACAAAAATTGCTGGAATTCCCTTCCTGCAATAATTCTGGAGTAGAATTTTCAACTTCTTGAAAGTCCTGCTCTTCAGTTTGACTATGCACCTCAGCACAGGCTACAGATGGTGATCCTGTGGCCCGAAGGGAACTAGTAGGCGGTTTAGAAATGTTTTTCCTGAGGCCTACTGATGGCTGAGACTCTGTTTTCTTATAGATTTCGTCTATGAAGGTCGTTCGGCCAAGGGTCACCGACCCCTTAGCTTTTTCAGGTTTGGATGGGGGTTTGATCTTCTTTTCTGGCTTTTTCTGCTTAGTCATGCACTCAAAAATAAACTACCAACTTTTATTCAAACAAAACAAAGACAAATCTGTTAGAAAGGCAGACAGTGGAGCAGGGATTTTACATGCTCCGCACATAGGTTCTTACCTTCCGTTTTTAATATCCAACTCCTTCCTAGCAGGTTCGTACACTACTCTGAAAAAAGACAAATGGCTACACTCTTTCCCCGGCAACGGCGCCAAAATGTGGAGCTATAAAAAGGGTCTCTTTCACCTCTAATTACCTCACATTAATATGTCAATCCGGGAGCGTTTTGTCATTATAAAGAGTGACTCAATCTGAGGCTATGATTTGTCAGAGTAATGCTAGTAGTACAGTGCTTAAGAAATACAAGAGTAAACGGATGCTGTCTGTAACTAAATTACTTCAAAGAATAAATTACACACTCAGGAAACTCAACAACTTTATCAGTCAAGGGTTCGGCAGTGATAACCCATCCCTTCGGAAACTGATGAAAAGGAAACCAGAGCATAGACCATGAGCCTGGGAGCAAGACAATGAATGCTAATGCTCACTACAGCCTTAGATCATCTCTCACACTAAATCAACAAATGCTGGTAAATGGAACAGCAAAGCGAATAAAGGATTGAACAACAATTCTGAATAGAACAACAAATGAATAACTAAGTCCCGCGGGTTGCAATCAAGTTTAATCTATTAACTCAAAACCACTCTTTGCAATTAAATAACATTCTTCCACTCTAAAGGAAATTCACACAAAAACACGCTAATGTAACAGCAATAGCTATTAACGAATCATGGAACAGTACTGATACATCAGAAACGCACACAACACATTGGGATAACAATCCAATCGCCCTGAATCAACAGGAATACGACTGTGTTTCCAAATAGAACACGATTATTACCTCGAACAAATGTAAGACACGAATATTCAGTCTAACAGCTCTGCAACAAAACAGTAAGAACATGCAATTAACTCTGAAAGGATTAATAACTTGATGCGGAGTCAACACACGATTCTATCTGTAGAATAATGATTCAATCTTTAACAGAGCATGTAAGATTAACTCATAAAGCATATCAAATTACCAAATTTCAATAATAAACAAACCACACAGAAACCAAGTCGTAATGGTACAAAAGCAAGTGTCCTCCAGGGCCGGGCCCTTAGCCTCCAAGGATACACCGCTTAAAGTTAATCCAGATGCAGAAGTGAACTAATCACAAAGCTTTCATTAACGCATCGGTCAAAAATACAATGAACCAACTCAACGAGTCTTAATAATCAGAACTGATGTTTAACAGAGAATTACATAAAAGCATATCGTTCTCTCCTGATCTATCTATATCTCCCCTCGAAGCTATCAGTGCTGTCCCTTTATATAAAGGTGATGGCGGAGATATCCAAGTGATAAGATAAATAAAGCAGCGATCCCTCAGGATCGAAGATCCTGAGGGATTTGCCAAACTGTTAATTCTTCATCCTTTCCTTCCTTTGGCGCCGAGCTGGTGTCTTCTCCTTCTTTTCCGAGCTGACTTGCTTTAATCTGTTTAACCTTGTCTGCATTCAGTTTTCATTCAGAGGGACAACAGTTATCTCGACTTTGTCCTTTCCTGTAAATAAAATAACCATTATTAGTGGCTAAGTCTTGCATATCAATTCTCACATGTTTTGTTATAGTTCCTTATTACTTTCCAAATTCAAGATACAAAAAGGTTCACAAATTCTATTAAAAAGCCACTGAAATGATCATCAAAAACATACCTTTTTAGGACTCCACAAATATAAAGAGAAATACCTGAAATTATTTAAGTCTTACAGAGATGTGTTTGCATGGTCCTATCAGGACCTAAAAACTTTTGATGTCAATATAATGCAGCACAAAATTCCTTTGAGGGAAGGTGCAAAGCCTTATAAGCAGAAGCTTAGACAGATAAATCCTCTGCTGCTTCCCTCCATTGAGAAAGAAATCAAGAAGCTGTTAAAGGATAAAATAATTGTGCCATTAAGGTACTCTGAATGGGTGGAAAATCTTGTCCCTTTCCGAAAGAAGAATGGAGAAATAAGGCTATGTGTGGACTTCAGAAATTTAAATAGAGCATCTTTGAAGGATAACTATCCATTTCCTAAGATGGACCACATTCTGCAGAAAGTGGTCGGAGCCTCTAGAATGTCAATGATGGATGGTTTTTCTGGTTATAATCAGGTAGCTGTATTTCCAAAAGATCAGAAGAAAACTGCATTCACCACACCTTGGGGTACATTCATGTATGCTAGGATGCCCTTTGGCCTGATCAATGCAGGAGCCACTTTTCAAAGGGCCATGGACATTGCTTTTGTTGGAGAGCTGGATAAATTTTTGGTGGTATACCTGGATGATATTACGATGTTTTCAAAGGATGATACAGAGCACATTGAGCATTTACGCAGAACCTTTGAAAAATGCAGAAGGTATGGTCTTTCCCTTAATCCTCAAAAGTCTTTATTTGCATTAGAAGAGGGTAAACTTTTGGGGCATGTTATGGCCAAAGATGGAGTAAGAATAGATCCAAAAAGAGTTGAGGCTATAAATGGTATCCCTCTCCCCAGAAATAAGAAAGAAGTGCAAGTGTTTTTAGGACGCATAAATTTTCTGAGGAGATTCATTCCTAACTATGCTGAGATAGTTAGGCACATAACAGACATGCTAAAGAAGAAAAATGAGGTGAAATGGTCCCAAGAATCCAGGGAAGAATTCACTAGGATAAAACATGCATTTGATGAAGCCCCTGTATTAGCTGGGCCTGATTATACTAAGCCATTCATAATTTTTTCATTTGCTTCACCTCATACAGTAGCAGGAGTCTTATTGCAGAAAAATGAAGAAGGGTATGAGCAGCCTATTGCTTTCTTGAGTCAGGTGCTTCATGATGCAGAATTGAAATATAAAATATTGGAGAAGCAGGCATATTCCCTGGTAAAATCCCTCAAAGATTTAGAATGTATATCTTGCAATCCCACATCACTGCATTCATGCCTACAACTGCTGTAAAAGATATTCTTATTCAAGGAGACAGTGAGGGAAAAAGAGGAAGGTGGATAGCAAAAATACAAGAATATGATTTGGATATTTGTCCTACCAAGTTGGTCAAAGGACAGGGGCTAGCTAAAATTTTATCTGAATCTAATTATCAGGCTCTGGGCATAAATCTGTCTATGATGGCAAATGGAGAGCCTAAGAAAGAAAGTGAGCAGCAAGGACTGGAGATAGCCACTCAAAAATCACATATAAAATATCTTAGCAGTCCATGGTACAAAGAGATAGTGGAATATCTTCTAACACTCAGCTTCCCACTCAGCTGTGATAAAGAAAAATACAGAGCATTAATATTGAAATCAAAAAAATAAATAGTTGCTAATAGCCAGCTATATTGGAGGGATCCTTCAGGCATCCTTCTCCTGTGCCTCACAGAAGAGGAAGTAGAAAGTATAATGATGGAATTTCATGAAGGGATCTGTGGAGGACATTACAGCTGGAGGGCCACAACTCATAAAATCTTGAAGGTTGGTTTCTACTGGCCTAAACTATTTCAAGATGTTTTTGCTTGGGTTAGAGCGTGTGAAAAGTGCCAAAAATTTGTTGAGAGACAAAGGTTGGCAGCTCTGCCCCTGATTCCTGTTCATATAAATGAACCATTTCAACAGTGGGGAATAGACTTTATAGGTGAGATACATCCTCCATCAAGTGGACAGCATAAATGGATATTGACTGCCACAGGCTACTTTACAAAATGGGTGGAAGCCATACCTGCAAGAAATGCTACAGATACTATGATAATCAAATTCATGGAAGAAAACATCATATCTAGGTTTGGCTGTCCTGCTAGAATAGTGACTGATAATGCACAGGCCTTCAAGTCTGAAAAATTTGTAAATTTCTACCAGCAGTATAATATCACACTAAATCACTCTACATCTTACTATCCACAGGGAAATGGCTTGGCGGAATCTTCAAACAAAACTCTGGTGAGGGCCTTGAAAAAGACTATAAATGAAAACCAGAAGAATTGGGATTCCCAATTGAAATTTTCTCTATGGGCTAATAGAATCACTAGCAAGAGAGCAACTGGGAAATCTCCATATGAATTGGTATATGGATGAGCAGTAGTGTTTCCTGTGCAGTTGGCTTTACCAGTGGCACGTTTCATGCAAGAAAGTCAGGAGGAACCTGATGATATGATCAGGAGAATCAATCAATTGGTGGAATTAGAGGAAACACGGGACCAAGTGAATCAGAGATTAAAACAATATCAAGAGAAAATGAAACATATATTTGATCAGCATGCAAAGGATAGAAAATTGCAGATTGGTGACCTAGTGCTCAGATGGGATGTCCGGAGAGCTAAAAAAGGAAAGCATGGGAAATTTGATCCCCTCTGGTTTGGTCCTTTCAAAATAGTGGAACAGGGAGGCAATAATACTTTCGTGTTGGAGAATTTACAGGGTGATTTTCTTGACGCCCCTGTAAATGGTTAACTTCTTAAGCCCTATTTCCATTTCTGATTCAGGCAGAGAGCCTGATGTACCATATTGTACATTAGTCTTTGTTTTAATTTTGTCAGAATAATGTGGGTGCCATGATGAATGGTAAAGTGAAATGCAGAGGGGATGAAGAGAAAAGTCCTCTTATCAGATGATCAAGTGGTCTGCGAAGTTCTCAACATGTCCAGGGACGAACGTGCCGTCCCCAGATGGAGCCGATGTTAACCATATCAGCCCCCAGTTAAGCTTTTGGCAAGAGATCTTGCGCTCACCTTCCAAATTCCCTCCTCTCACTTTGAAAAGCCTTTTCATGCCTATGGTTACCATTTTTCATTCCAAAATCACATTCAAAATGGCCAAAACCCGCAATTGAGAATATAAAAAGTTTGGCACCTTTCGGCCCTAGCTCCCCTGCCATCTCCCCACGTAACCCAGGTGCTAGACCACATACCAGACCGAAGAGCGCTAACCATATATGGCTGTCGGGCGTATTCTGAACTATCCGATCAAATATAGATCAGCAGTCCGCATTTAGCCTGTCTTGGTGGTCCCCGCGTCCGCACTCATTGCCAAAACTGGCTTGTTTTCATCGCACCATTTATCCAGGGCAGGTGGTATTCCTCAAAACAGAGCGATTCCACTCAGCACTCGCCATGCATCCCGGTGTACGTCTCCAATACCACCCTCCATCGCGCGTTAATGTTTGATCCAGGACGCGCAGTGAAATTGACATGAACCGTCGGATCTAGAGGTCGCCATCCAACGGTGGTCACTTTTCAAAGCCGCATGGACGTTAGCCTAAGTATACAGTGCCCCGGGCCCACCATTCCATCGCCCTCCGGTGAAGTTTCAGCCGTTGAATTTCATTTGTGGATCCTATGGTCCAGGATCATTTACCCGTTCCTATGATTGACCAAGTCCGCCTCCACGTCATCACCCCATGTGTCTATCGTATTCCTCCTTCACCATTCATATTTTCGTTCATTTGTCATTTTTATTGTTCCACGTTGAAAACTATCACCAGTTCATCCTCCATCATTGCACTACATTTTCTACCACCCCACGCCATTTCACCATTTTTCCATGTTTGCACAACCATCTCCATTCAATCCCGCCATGACCATCATCCCTGTGTTTGGTTTTCTCTAACAGGTTTGTGGGTCTTGTAGGTTTACGGCGAGGGGAAAATATCATAACTTACGGCATCCATTGCTGAAGCCAAGGCCACTTTAAAGGACCATTGTTCAGTGGCCGAATTTATGAGGAAAGATCTAGAAAGCTGCTACGACACAACTCTCATTAAACAACAGGGTTCAAAATCTACCAAACCCTTCAGAATCATTCAAGGAGCAGATTTTTGCAGATGAAAACATTAATGACGTGGCAAAGAGTATCAATCGAAGATCAATGAATTTAGTGTCTGGCATGAAATATTTTAAATTCAAATTCAAAATTAGAAAACAGAGAGTACAATGCACAAGAGAACTATGCCCTCTAGGTTTAATTTCAACAGGATTTCCTTTCAGAAAAGGACAGATTATTTAAATGATTTCATCCTTATGCTATGTCCCTGAGAAGAGTTTCTACCCGGTGCATTTACTTCATAGAGCAGCCACAGAGTACGCTCAACATTCCAGAGCCATCAAACAGTATGGGCACGAATATTTCTGCCATTTTGCTCAAATTAAGCAAATTAAATGTTCTCAACTACTTCTTTTATTAGGGTTTTCTTCTTCTCCTTCTATAAAAACCTAGAAGAAATACATTGTAAGGGTTCCAGAGTTTTATCAGAAAATTGTGTAGTGAAAGGCTTGTCACATACATTCTGTAAATGCTCTTGTGTGAAGGCTCAGTGCCCATAGGGTCTCAGTGAGGAGGAGTTCTATCTGTTTTAGAGGATTCTGGTCTTTGGTATTTCACAGTATGTAACTTTATCTTATGTGTTTAATACAACATTTCATTTCATCCATCTTCTTGTATCATGTTACTGGAATGCAAGTGGCTCACTGATTTTAGGTGAGGATTTATCCTAGTTGATACCCATACTTGGATCAGTCAAGCGCTTTAAATATGGCTCAGGCATGATATATTGTTCCATGTTCATTTCATCCGTATTTCTGCTATATTAGTTTCCTTGGGAGGGTGCTTTTAAAACACCATTGTCACGTATGGATTCTTAGATTGATAAGCCCATATGTGGTTCTGTTGTGTATCTGGGTATCAACCCAATGTTGACTAATATCTTCTCAATACTTCTTTCACCATATACACCTTCTGATATTTGATTTCTGTGGCATATTACTTGAATCGGCCCTCTTTACAGTAAATTGTCTCTTAACTGTTTGATGCTTTTATATTGGATCTTTGCATCTTGTCTCTACAACAGTACCTACCCTGTGACAGTTTCTGTAGATTCTGGTCCCATTTAAATCAATTTTCTTGTTCTACAAGAGATAGCAGGAAAGCCTTTGGATTGACACCCAAATTATATTATATGCTCCTTGCTATGATAAGATGTCCTAGGCACTGGTCTATGGCAACTCTAGGCTATCTCTAGGAGCGACAACACAACCTAAGACTGAAAAAAGATCACAACCATTATTATATTGACAAGGAAAGGAACTACTCTAGATCGCACTAATTCATCTAACTATTGTTTAATTTTGCAAGAAGGAAAGATTCACAATTATGCCAATGCAAGAAAAGGAAATTAAACTAAGTGGAATTCATAGTCTAGATTACTAAATTGAATTACATAAATGAAACTAATATAAAGAACACATGCTAAATCAATGACTAACAAAGTCTTATCTCAATCATTCCTAACTATTCTACTTAATGATGCATCTTGTAATGGACTAATCACACTTTAAAATGGCTCTGTTTTGCAGCAAAAGGAGGCGCTCAGGTGGTCTAAGAGGGTCCATGGACCCAAGATTACTGTATGAAGTCTATTGGTGGGTTGGCTTGGCTTAGGTGAGGTGGAGGAATGATTTTGAGCTGAAGGTGAGGGTTTTTGGCACTTCTATAGGGAGCTGCTATAGGATTTCATGTAGTGCTACAAGATGTCCTAAAAAGCTATAGGAAATAGACTGAGAGGGGTTGGAGGATAGAAATGATGAGTAGAAGGTTAGGAGAGGTGAGGGAAATGTGGATCCAAGTATATGAAGGATATTCAACACCTTGGCCAAGATCATATCTCTTTAAAAAACATGTCTTTCCCCCACAAAATTTCTCTCGGTGATGTAATGGTGACCTCAAACACATTGTTGTACATGACTTAGATGGAAGGTATTTGATTAATTGTGAAGACTCAATATGATGGTGTTGAAGGGGTACTTCTCTGCTGCTATATCTAAACCTACAATCAAGACATATATTCATGCAATTGAAACAAAACTCTACCTTTGAACCTACAACATGTTAATGTAAGAAAAATAAAAACTATCTAACTTTTCCAAGAAATAATAGATTGAAAATACATTTGGCTTGTTGTGGAAGACCTTCCTCCTCAAACTCCAATAGAAGAGGTGAGAGAGGGAGGCTTAGCACACATATTTAATGTTTTATATGGTACCAAACATGTAATGAAATAAATCAACCATTGAAAAATAAAAGAAAGGTAGACATACACAAGAGAGACTGAGGCTAATGGATTGGGCCATAACCCACAAGCTAAACTCCATAAAATCAACTCTGTGGAAAAAAAAAACCAAATGCTCATCTAATTTCATAACCAGTCCTTTACATGGACAATGAAAGTCATAAATGTCTAATACAAAAGCCAAGAGTGCTATAGATACATCTAAAATTTGAATCCTAGTGACATCTTTCTCTGGCCTATTTATGCTAGAGGATAGCTACCAACAACTCCCTAAAAATTAGGTCTCTGTTCCCTTGGAACTTGAGAAAAGTGGAGCTTGGATCCCTTTTATTATTCACTTTCTTGACTGCGTTTGATTCTAGGTTGTTGGAGGAGAATATTGAAGAGATATTGGCTTCCTTTAGGAGCTAAGAAGGTGGTAAACCTCCCTATAATTTCTACTTCATGTCTACTCTTAGCCCTAATTATGAAATATTTCTCAAAAATGGCATTATTCCCTTCATTTTCCTGCATTTAAACCATATTAGGCCTCAAATCATGTCAACCCTTAATAAAACATTATCACTAAGCAAAATATGACAAAATGCAATTAAATGTGTGTGTGTGAGAGAGAGAGAGAGAGAGACAGTAATTAAGCTAAAAAAGTGACATTTAACTCCTTAGAATATACCTAATTATGGTGCTAATCATCACCCCTCTACCAAATGGTTTCTCATCCTCTGAGAAACTCTTTCCTCTTTCTTAATTTCTTTCAGATCCCTTGTTGCTTCTCTGACATCCGAAGGTATCATGGAAGGAGTCCCTCTAGGTGGGTAAAACTCTGCATTCTTTTATGCTTCTTCCCATTCCTTGTCTTCCTCAGTTTGATCTTTTCTTTCACTCAGCCCTAACAACAAAGGTTGACTGAGCTTTAATCCAAGCCACTTTATCTTCATTATTTGCATGGCTCTTTTGTACAATGATGCTCTTTCTAGGGTGGCTCTCAATCTATCTAGAGTATGATACTATAGGTTTCTTAGGCTATGTGGGAGGCCATTCCATATTTACTAGCATGCCATCACACACTCCTCTCTCAGTAGTCTATAGATGTCATCATAATGTGCAATTTCCTATTCTTGGGTGTTGAGATATCTGTTTGCAAGGCTGGTATCATTGGCTATCATTTGGTAATTTTTTTATGTTGGGTGCGTGTTATATTATTTCCACAATTATCCACACACGCGAGGGCCTTCATAAGGGGGAAATATCCCCTCCCTGTTCGTTGCACTGGGCAGGTAGCCCCGTGCACGAGGTCTTAGGCAGTGCCTTGGGAAAAAACAAATTGGACCCTATTTTAGGTGGGCAGAACAACCTATGCTTTTATGCATGGGTTTGGACATGGTTTTGGGGCATGATGGTTTTCTTCCCCTGGTATTTTGTAAATATGGTCAAGGAAATACGGTTGTGTTCTAATCCATGGTTAATGGATTGACGTTTTTGAATGCTTCGACATGTATATATAGGTGCTGTAACACTAAAAGGAATATAATGATAAAACAAGTTGATAGTCCCAATTTTGGATCCAGGGGAAAAAATTCTAAATATATATATATGTATATGTATTATGTTTTATGCTCTCTCTATTTTTTATTTTTTCTTTTAAGAATTTTTTGTAGATAATTTCTGTACAGGGTTAAAACCTACATTTGGTATCAAAGTTGTTATGTCTTCAAGAGTACACCTTTTTTGTTGATGGGTTTTTTTTTGGGCTTGGGGTAGACCCTGTTCAGTGGGAGACCTGTGGGATCGATTCTTGTAGTGAAAGTAGATGGCGATTAGTGGAATGATAGAAATCGAGAAATTAAATTGTCATATTTTTGAGTTGTGGAAGCTCAAGATGGAGGATCTACTAGTGGATAAAGATCATTAGATTGTAGTAGATCCACGCACTAAACCAACAGAAATGTTAGATGAAGACTGGGTGAAGTTGGATCAGAAGGGAAAAGGCACAATACAGTTGTGTATCTCGGATTTGGTATTGTTGAATGTATCTGGGGAAGCTACAGCAAAGAATTTTTTGGTCAAGTTAGGGAATTTGTACTAATCTAAGTCTCTGTTGAATAAATTGTTCCTGCGACAAAATATGTATAATCAGAGGATGAAGGATGGAGACTCAGTGACAGAGAATATGAACGCCTTCAATACTATGGTAAGTCAGTTTTCATCTTTTAACATTAAAATCTCATATGAAGATAAGTGCATCAGTTTGTTGTGTTCACTACCAGATTCGTGGGACAGTCTGGTTATTGTAATAGGTAGCAATACAACTACCTTGAATTTTGATGAAATTGGCTCAGCCTTGTTGTCGGAGGAAATGAGATGAAGAAATATGGAGGGCTATAATGGAGATGCCTTATCTGTACGAGGAAGTTCCCATAACAAAAACAAAAATAAATTTTCCAGTGGGAGATCTAAATCTCTATGGAAGCTAGTAAAGGTGTGATGGAAATGAAAAAAGGAAGGGTAATTCAAAAAAGGACTGCAGGTCTAAAGCTACTGAGAAAGGAAAGGGATATGATTATTCTCCTTTTGCAGAGGCAAAAACCACCTCAGATGAAGATGGGGATGTATATTTGGCTTATTCTTCAAATACACATGTAGACCATGAGGCATGGTTGATTGAATCAAGTGCATACTTTCACTTCACTCCCCATAGGGATTGGTTCTACGAGTATGAGAAGTATAATGGTGGTGATGTCTTCTTAGGGGATGATAGGAAGGCCAAAATCATCAGACATGGAAAATTAAAGCTAAAGCTGCAAGGTGGAAGGATTAGAACACTTCTTGGTGTTATGCACATTCCTGCATTAGCCAGAAATCTAATTTATGTAAGCAAGATGGATGATGCAGGTGTAAAAACAATGTTCGAGAAAGATACTTACAAGATGGTTGAGGGAGAAATAGTATTAATGTGGGAATTTAATATTGGAAATCTATACAAGCTTCAGGGTAGCACTATTATTGATGGGGGCAATAGTTCTGTGGTTCCTGAAAGTGGAGTGGAAAGCCTAGCGGTCTCTAGAGAAAATACCATGCTATGGCATCAAAGGCTTGGACATATTGGAGAGAAGGGCCTCTGGATACTGCATGGTAATGGTATGGTATAAGGTATGTCTAATTTATCTTTAGATTTCGATTTCTATGAACATTGTGTATATGGGAAGAAAAAATGGGTGAGTTTTCCTTCTGGTGCTAAGATGGCGAACAAGATATTAGAGCTTGTGCACAGTGATGTGTTTGGACCTGTGTCGGTTCCATCACTAGGAAAGTTTGTGTACTATGTTTCATTCATAGATGACTTCTCAAGGAATACATGGATATATTTCTTAAGGAATAAATATGAATTCTTTGACATATTTAAATAATTTAAGGCTCTCGTGGAAAACCAGACAAAGAAGAAGATAAAGGTGTTGAGGACAGATAATGGTGGAGAGTTCTACAAGAGGGAATTTGAAGAGTTTTGAAAGAAGTGCAGTATAGCATAGAAGAATACTACTCCATACACACCTCAGCAAAATGGAGTTGTAGAAATAATGAAAAAAATGCTGATGGAAAAGGTAATAAGCATGCTCATATGTACCAGGTTAGGACAATAATTTTGGGCAGAGGCGGTGGAGACTTCATGTTACCTGGTTAACAAATCACCTTCATCGACGTTGGAGGATAAGACTCCACATGAGGTATGGACTAGTAAGAAACCCTCTCTTTCACTTATGAGGGTATTTGGATGTGATGCATATGTACATGTTCAAAAGGAGAAAATGACCAAGTTGGATAATAAATCTGAAAGGTGCATCTTTATTGGGCATAAGAATGGTTTAAAAGGTTGAAAAATTTGGAACCCATAAACAAGGAAGGTTGTGTACAGTCGAGATGTGGTATTTAAAGAGGTGAAATATGTTGTTAAACATGAAGTCCTACAAAAGGAACCTGAGAAGTTAGAGTTTTAACTAAAGGAGGATGAATCAGACTCTACAACAGAACAAGATTCAGAAGAGGAAGAGCCACAAACTCAAGCTATGAGAAGATTGGTTCGGGAAAGAAACAAGCTAGAAAGGTATAGTCCATCTGCTTTCTGTTCAAAATGTTCTTTAATTATCACTGATGATGATCCCAGAATTGTCAGGGAGGCAGTGGATTTAGAGGATGGAAAACTTTGGAAGGAAGCCATGGTTGATGAAATGGAATCCTTTCATAAAAAAGAGGCATGGGATCTGGTGGAGTTGTTGGCTAGAAGGAATCCCATCAGGAGAAAATGGGTTTTGAAGAAGAATATGAATTTAGAAGGCAAGGTGGAGAAATAAAAAAATCGTTTGGTAGCAAAAGGTTATTCCGAGGTGCTGGGAATTGATTTTGGTGATATTTTTTCTCTTGTTGCAACATTACTTCTATTAGATTACTTTTATCTCTTGTTGCTGCATATGATTATGAGGTAGAAAAAATGGATGTGAAGACAACATTTCTTCACGGGGATCTGGAAGAGGAGATCTACATGAAGCAACCTAAAGGCTTTGCGGTGAAGGGTAAGAAAGAAATGGTATGCAGGTTAAAAGAGTCTTTGTATGGGTTAAAATAGTCACAAAGGATGTGGTATCATAAATTTGATACCTATATACGGGGACTTGGATTCACCATAAGAAAAGAGGATCATTGTGTGTATTTTAAATTAATTGGTGACTGTATTATTTGTTTGGTCTTGTATGTGGATGATATGTTGTTGGTTGGAAATGACAAACAAATTATCCAAGATTTGAAGAACCAAGTATTCTCCAAATTCGACATGAACGATTTTGGTGTTGCAAACTATATTTTGGGCATGGAAATTAAGAGATGTCAGGCAAAGATGAAGCTCTCATTAAACTAGAGGAAGTATTTCAAGACAATATTGGAGAGGTTCAATATGCAAGATAGTAAACTGGTGAAGGTTCCTATTCATGTAGGTGTAAATCTATCTATTGAAGAGTGTCCCAAGACACAAGAAGAAGAGGAGGATATGTCCCGTGTTCCATCTGAAAGTGCAGTGGTTAGCCCAATTTATGCAATGATTTGTAATAGACTAGATATTGCACATGCAGTGGGAGTATTGAGCAAGTTTATGTCGAAATGAAGGAAGGAGAATTGGACAGCAATGAAGCGGGTTTTCAGATATTTGTATGGCACTAGTGATTATGGTTTTTTCTATTAGGGAGGACTAGGATTGGACAGAGTCTTGGACATATGTGGTTTTGTTGATGGAGACTGGGCTAGAGATCTGAACCAAAGAAGATCTACAAGTGGGTATGTGTTTAACCTATTTGGAGGTGTAGTCAGTTGGATGAGTAAAAGACAGTCTGTAGTGGCTCTTTTAACTACATAGGTAGAATACATGGTAGCCACTCATGCAAGCAAGGAAGCAGTTTGGTTGTAGAGATTGTGTTCAAGTATGGGGTTGGTGTAGCAAGCTATAAGGATAGACTGTGTCATACAAAGTGAAATTTTCTTTGCTAGGAACTTTGCTTATCATCCAAACAAAAAGCACAGTGATGTTCAATATCAGTTTGTGATAGATATGGTTGAGGATAAAAAGGTGTTGTTGGTAAAGGTGGACACTTTGAAGAGTGTTGCAGATGCATTGACGAAGTCTGTAAGAACTTATAATTTCTCTTGGTGTAGATAAAGAATGGGTGTTGTAGGGCTAAACTAATGACTAAGCTCTCTTGTGGCCCCTTGCGTAAAGAAAAAAAAAGTGGGAGAATTTTGGGTGTGTTATATTCTTTCCATGACCCTATTTTAGGTGGGCAGACCTACCTATGGTTTTGTGGATGGGTTTGCACATGGTTTTGGGGCATGATGATTTTCTACCCCTAGTATTTTGTAGATTCGGTCAAGGGAGCTACGGTTATGTTCTAATCCAGGGTTAATGGATTGGGTTTTATGAATGTTTTGACACGTATATATATGTGTTGTAAAACTAAAAGGAATATAATGAAAAGTCAAGCTGGTAGTCACGATTTGGGATCTAGGTGAAAAATATTTGTGTATATATGATTTATGGTCTCGCTATTGTTTATTTTCTACTTTTAAGAATTCATCTGCAGAAAATTTCTGTATAGGGTTAAAACCTACAGTTTATGACCCCTCTAGGGATGATTATCTCTACCCTGATTTGGAGAGGCTATTTTCCTTCTCTCTTCATTTCCTTTTTGACCTCCTTTTCCCTCGCTTTTTCATTGGCCATCCAGGAGGCTAGAGACATCAATAGCATATCCCCCAACCTAGAGTTTTTGTCCCAAATGTTCATATCAATTAGGACAAAATTATGCATGTAGAACTCTACCAATTTTGCCCTACTATATTGGACCGACTGCAGAAATCAATAAATTTCTTATTGTTTTGGAAATGAAATGACCCATTTTGTGCTAAAGTTTTAATTAGGAATTGTATCCACTTCTCTTCTAGGTAAATGGCATAATAGTTTGAAGGATTCTTGTGTTGTATTGCCTCCATACACAAGTCTTCCATAGTGGCAATGTGTTTGTCTTTCTGTAATATCCCAAAATGGGGAAGCAGCAATATATGAACATAAAACTGGAAATAGTAGTGAATAACATTACACAAAAATGTATGAAAACCATGGAGCCATTTTATTTTGTAAATTAGTAGCAAATAAGTACAATAGAAGTGGGCACAACTCAAACAATCAAGGCAAACAAGCCTCCCATGAATACATATGCCAAAAGTGAAATGTTGCTACATAGCAGAATGCCTAAGAATAAATACAGCGCAATCATAGATGGTACACTGCTACTGGAAATGTATAATAACATATATTTGCAAATATATGGCTCATACAATGGTGAGAGTAAATATCTAAGCTCCCAAACACATTTTCAAGACAACCTAGGAAGGATTCACTGAAATATGCAAAAGTACAAAAATGCCACAATGAAACCCTAGGACTGAATAGCAGATGAAACTCAAGAACTAGGTGAAGATGGTTGTAGATGATACATATGAATAATTGATCTCCTCCAATAGATCCTTCAGGTGAAAGGTTGATCCAATCACTGAAGATCTCACCCTCCGATCAAACACTGCAACCCCTCACTGCAAATGCTCACTGAAATAACACAGTCAAAGAGGGACATTGTGCTGTAGGAGATGGAAAATAGATTGGCCAAGTGCCAAGATGTGAAATCTACTCCAGAATATTCCACACTGATCTCCTAAGGAGAGGAATGCTTCCTCCTCTGAAAAACTATCTCCGGAAGTGGGTTTCTCAACCCTCCACTACAACACCCTGCAACACAACACTATTCTCTGTAGAAATAACGTTGTAGATGAAGAATGAGGCTTTGGAATTAAGCTTGAGTGTGGAAAAATGAAGTGAAAGCTCTCCCAAGAGGCCTCTCAAGAAATGATATGGGATTCCTTCTCAAGAATACCCAATGCTAAACAACATAGCAATCTAAACTAAACAACTGAAGAATGCACAATAGTCATGCAGACCATAAAATCATTAATCAATAATATCGTCACTATGGATGCCTTGCCCTCCTTATAAACAAGTGTGAGCCTTCTTACCTTCGGTCCAACTCATTAGGGTTTCCTTCACCAAGGAATCGTCCTCCCACTATCACTGTGATGTCTCCATAGATGATCTCTACCATTAATTCCAGCACTGTTGACTTGGTCAAACTTGACCTTATCCACATGTAATTGCCCCTATTAGCACATGAGGGTGTAAAATCCAGCTATTAAAATGATCCATTTTCACATCATGAGGGATTTTATTCCTGTTTTAGATATGCATGGGCCTCACCCATTTATTCATCAACTAAGTGTCAAAAGCAAAATTTTATATTCCTATTACCTTCATGCTAATTTAGGAATATTACAATACTCCCCTCCCAAATGTTGCTCGTCCTCAAGAAACTACAAGGATATAACTGAAGAGCCTCCTCTCCTCCTCCTGTAGCATCCTCATATGATAAACTCCTCCAAGGAAAAATATGATGTCTTATCAATAAATCTCCATATTTCCCCTCCCAAGCATGCAAGCTAGCTTTTGGTGAGCATCCCAAATAGCTATCATCTTGAAGAAGTAAAACACTCAAAGAGGCAACAAGGTGCTATCTAGAGGTCCCTTTGAGGTATGGGATCTGAATGCATTGGGAACCATCATTCCCATGTGGATCCTCCATCCCCAAGCTATCATCCATACAAAATGAGCCACCCTCCAAGATGGTAACTCATGAAAATTCTCCCCCACCTTTGGCTCCTACAATGTAGGTGGGTTGAATAACTGAACATGGTAGAAAAAATAGCCTACCAAACATTGTCCCTCTCTCCACTTATGATGAGTGTAGAGTAGCTGCTGATCTTGGGCTGCAATAATGTTGCCTTCAAGTGGCAAGAAGAAGACTGGATCTCCAAAGATCTTCTCTCCAATGTTATCAATCATGTTGGCCCAAACCATCCCATTTATGATGAATAGGAAATCACCACATATTACATCCAAATGAGAGGAATACTGAAGGTTTCATGTAGTGCTGGAAGGTACCAACAGTTTCCCAAGTGGTCACAGTGCAATTTTTCTAGCTGTTGTTGCCAAATGTAACATGGCAAGCCATCTCCCATACTCATATTGAAGCATGTAGCATAAAATGTGTGGGAATTTTCATTCCCCATGGGCACATCTAACCAAAGTGTCTCTCCTCCCAACATGCTCCCCACAAATATAAGAACAACATCAACATAGGGAACCATAATTAGAATCATACTAGATGCCATATGTAACAAGGGAGAAGGACAATGGTCCCTCAAATGCAACCATCACATTTTTACTCTCAACTGCATTAGAAAATGACATGGTGTGTGGCTTCTCAACCACCTGCTTGCTACCCTAATATCCCCACAAGTTTGCAGAAAGTGTATGATGTATGGTCCAAAGTGAGCATGTCCTGCATAAGATATCATCTCCCCAAGACCTCCTAGGGAGTGGTCATCATCAATGTTGCTTATGGTCTCAAATATAACATGAAGTATAGAAGAGAGAGTGCTCCTTCCTTGAGCAATGTCCTGCAGATATATGGTTAAGGAATGTACATATTCATTATATAAATCATTATGCAACCAAAAAATATCCTTACCCTATGCTTTTCCCATGAAAATGGAGTGGCTAATAGATAAATCCCCTCTCATCCTCAAAGAGAAAAGAGGTGGTTGTGTTAACTCCCTAAAAGAGTTATGTATCTCCTCCATCTCCACATGATCCATGCATCTCCTCAAATGCTGATATATGTCCTCCTCAAAGCCTTCCTAGGTGTACCCCTCCATGATGGTGTGGTATGCTCTCATAGAATAAGTGTGGCTAAAGAGAAAATATTCATGAGCTATTTGTAGTAACTTCTCCTTGAGCTTGCAAGCTCTAGATAATAAGATCCTACCATGATAGTAGATGACCTCATCTCTGACTGAATATCCCTCCTCATGCAACTGGTCATACAATATCATACAAGTAAAAAGATCCTTGGAATAGTCCACCAATAGTTGGAATTTCCAATATGGATCTATCCTCCATAGTGACAACGTTGATGATCTATCACAAAGAGCATATGTCATATGTTTGTCCTCCTCTTTGACATCTCCCATGCCGAAGATGCAAGTTGGAAGGCTGCTATCCTTCCCATGTTGCTCCTGCCACAACGTGGAATCTGAAATGAGAATGGGTAATGATGATGTTGGGAGAATGCCTGTCCTCTCCTTGAGTCTACCCAAGACTCTCAGCAATGTACCATGTCCTCCCAGGTTCCTCACCCCTCTATAATCAATGAGTGGTGCATCCAAATGTGAAGCATCCCTCATCATCTCCTGATCTGGTGGTCTCCCTGGTGAAATGCATCCATGCAATGAGATATCAATAGCAAGAGTATACTACATATATGAATGGACAGCCTTGTCCCTGCCCTCACTGCGTAAATTAGTCTACCTCTTTTATGCATCAACCCTTTGAAATATATAGGGGTGTGTTCTCCTCATCATATGATGCTAGTCATCCTCCCTACCTCCTCCTTTTATCTACGTGCTTTTACAATCTTTCAACAATGGCACATGTTGATCATGGGTTGTGCCTTGACCTCCACATATGAGATCCTGGGGAATTCCTTGCAATGATACAAGAATCCCTCTTGTTGGAGTAAGTTCTCCCTCTAACTCTACATGAGGAACTAGATATGCTCTAGATATGACAACGTTGTTGCCCCCAACGTTCTCTTCCTCTTCAATATGAATAGGAAACTTTTTAATAAGTGGATCCTCTTTTGAAAAAAGGATCTCCATGCCCTCTTTTCCAGGGATTTGAGACAAATATATTGCCTCTAACAAGGTATTATGCAAGATTTTAGCCTCTTCAACAGTTTTTTGAAGTGGAGTTGAGTTTATAGGTCATTTCAACCCATGCAAAAGTTTGGTTTGTTTTGGTTTGTTTGATTTCATCAAAGGTGTTTCAGAAATTTTCCCATCAAACCTTTCCACTATTCTCATAGTGAATTTTGCATAAGAATAAGTATTTGCATTTATTAATGAAAATACCAAAATATCCACCAAGCATAGGCCTTACCTTCAAAATGCAGCGCTGCAACTTTGATGGTTTAAATCTCAGAAACTTGGTGTTGCTGCAAATAGATGTCTAGCTCCTCCACCCAAGCCCTAGCTGAACATTGAGGTGAACCATAAAAAGTAGATAGAAAGAATCTACCCACGTCATGCTACTTTCTCCTCTCTGCCTTGTTCTTTCAAAACTCTTGGAAGTTGATGTGATCTTTGAACCTCTTAGTTTGAGATTCATATTCTTGCAGATAATCACTAAGAGTCTCCCTCTTTGGCATTTCTTCTTCCCTCATCTCTCTCATAGTAGATCTGGGCATATGACTGTGTTATGAATAATAATGTGTTTTTGCATGCTCACACTCATCATGCAAAAATCTAGCGCTTGCTTCAGATTCAAACCCCTTTGGAGATTCCTTACACATCTCCCTTCTCATCTTCTTGATATCTCCATGAATGCCCTCCATAGTTTGAAAAAGAAGCTTTAAGTGGCTCTCTTCCTTCCTTCCTCCAAATAATGGAGTCTTCTTTTTTTCTTTTCTGTACATCTCTTCTTCTTCTAGTTCTCTTGATAGCATAATGGCTAAGATCCACAGGCTGAGCCAAGATTATGCTATAATACCACTGTAATATCCCAAAATGGGGAAGCAACAATATATGAACATAAAATTGGATATAGTAGTGAATAAAATTACACAAAAATGTATGAAAACCATGGAGCCACTTTATTATGTAAATCAGTAGCAAATAAGTACAATAGAAGCGGGCACAACTCAAATAATCAAGGCAAACAAGCCTCCCATGAATACATATGCCAAAAGTGAAATGCTGATACATAGCAGAATGCCCCAGAACATATATTGCGTAGTCATAGATGGTACACTGCTATTGGAAATGTATAATAAAATAGATCTACAAATATATGGCTCATAAAATGTCAGGAGTAAATATCTAAGCTCCCAAACACATTTTCAAGACAACTCGAGATGGATTTCCTAAAATATGCAAAAGTACAAAAATGCTGGAATGCAGCGCTAGGAATGAATAGTAGCTGCAACTCAGGAAATGGATGAATATGGATGTAGATGATAAATATGAAGAATGGATCTCCTCCAATATATCCTTCAGGTGAAAGGCTGATCCAATCACTGAAGATCTCACCCTCTGATCAAACACTGCAACCCCTCATTGCAAATGCTCACTGAAATAACATAGTCAAAGAGGGACACTGTGCTATAGGAGAAGGGAAATATATTGGCCAAGTTTAAAGATTTGAAATATGCTCCAGAGTCTTCCTCGCTGATCTCCAAAGGAGAGAAATGCTTCCTCCTTTGAAAAACTAGCTCCGGAAGTTGGTTTCTCAACCCTCCACTGCAACACCCTGCAACACAACACTATTCTATGTATAATAACATTGTAGCTAAAGACTGAAGCGTTGGCCCTAAGCCTGAGTATGGAAAAATGAAGTGAAAGCTCTCCCAAGAGGCCTCTCAACAAAGGAGATGGGATTCCCGCTCGGGAACACCCGGTGCTAAACAACACAACAATCTCCACTAAATAGCTAAAGAATGCACAACAGTCACACAAACCATAAAATCATTAATCAATAATATCCTCACTATGGCTGCCTTGCCCTCCTTATAAACAAGTGTGAGCCTTATTACCTTGGGCCCCACTCAGTAGGGTTTCATCCACCAAGTAATCTTCCTCCCACTATCACTGCGCTGTCTCCATATATGATCTCTACCATTCATTCCAGTGCTGTTGACTTGGTCAAACTTGACCTTGTCCACATGTAATTGCTCCTGTTCACACATGAGGGTGTAAAGTCCAGCTATTATAATGATGCCTTTTCACATCATGAGGGATTTTATTCCTATTTTAGATATGCATGGGCCTCCTTACCCATTTATTCATCAACTAAGTGTCAAAAGAAAAAGTTTATATTTCTATTAGTTGTATGCTAATTTAGGAATATTTCACTTTCTGTTGGACGTGGCCATTCAATCTCATATTCTTTGATTGTGCCTCTTGTAGTTTTTCTTTTAACACTGCCTCTCTTAGCTTAAAATCAGCCAAATCTCTACCCATGTCTCAGAGTTTTTCTTCCATGATTCCCACATCTTCAACATTCCTAGCCTTGGCAATATCTACCCATTGGTGGGTTTTCCCTCTCCTTTTCTAAATCATAGAAGAGGGGAATGGATAGCTTCTTGGGGATTAGCCTCCCTCATTTAATTAATGTATAATATGAGATTAATTTTGGTTGTGAGCTAGGATGTTGGATTGTTGTAATATCTTTTGGGAAGCTTTTTGGAGAAGTTGCTTCCTCATTTGGTTCCTCCACTTTTGTTTCTTGTTTCTCAACTTGGGTATTATGCCCCTCAAATTCTATCTCTTTTTCATCAACTTGGGCAGTCTTCCCTTTCAATGGTCCCTTATCCTCTTCCGTATGGTCATTATTCTATTCCTATAGCATATTCTGAGTTTCTTGTAGCATTGTTTGGGTTTCCTGTAGCATACTCTATTTTTCTTGTTGCATGCCCTGTTTTTCATGTTGCACCTCATTTTCTTATTCTTGGACACCTATGAGTGGTTGTGCTTGTTTTAGGGATTATAAACTTGAGGAGTGCCTTCTTGTGTAGGTCATAGGTGTATTTGACACTGTTTTGGGAGAAGTGACCTCTTGAATATTTCCTTCTTCTGGCCCTATTTCTTCTTTCTTATTAGGTAACTCCTAAATTGTGATGGGGCTCTTGGTTGGAGTTTGATGCCTCCCTTGTCTCCCCCTAGTTATTTTTCTAGTCTTGAAATACTTGGTCACCAATGCTGTGTTTTATTTTCTATGTTTTTTATTTTCTAAGTGAGGTGCTTACTATGTTTTTTCTAGTTGTGTCTTCTGCAGGTACCTCATGAGATCCTAATTTGTTGCTGTTGATGTGGCTTCCCTTCTGGAGTCCCCTCATGATATTTAGGATTAGATCTTCATCATTCTTCTCATTCATTTTATGTGTTGGATGGTGGTCAAGTCATTATGGTGTATGCACATATGTGCTACAGGAAGTGATCATTTTCCTGTAGCAGTCTTCTTGTTACAAATTTGGAGCTCAAACTATCCTGAGGAAGGAAGAAAAAGAGTGTAGAGATGATATGGGTGGTGTGGTGGAGAAAAAAATGAGAGAATAGGTCTTGTTTGTATATTTAACACAAATAGGATCAGAGTGGAAAAATAGAAGGTTTGATGAGGGAGTCTTCATGCATGGGATGGAGTGATGGTTAGGGATGCTAGACATAGGTGCAGAAACAATTTTTTATGTCTGTTTGAGATTTAGGGAGCTTTGGGTGAGTTTATTCATCTTTCGGTATCTTTCCTGTAGCATTACAGAAATGTTGTAGCATCCTAGGACATCCTGTAGCACTGTAGAGAATAGGAGAAACATGGAATTTTTTCTCACCTTGTGGTAGAAATACATGGAGAAATGCATGCTAGGGTTGTAAATGGAGTGGATAGGTAGAGGATAAAGAGAGATATGGAAGGAATATTTCTCCCTTTGTCCATATTTTCTCTGTTTAGCAGCCTGTAAAACAGAAGCAAGTTAGTCCATAAGTGCTATTTCATTCTTTTGGATTTCTCTTTTCTCTCTCTCTTTTTTTTTTTTTTTTCTTTGAAGATAGGTGGGCTACCTCAATGGAGGCTTTCACCTTACAAGCCTACCTTGCGTGCCTTAAAGAGTTTTTCACACAAGGATATTTTATTTCTCTGTTTTTTCTTTTTCTCTTTTTTTTGCTCCAGGATTGCCTCATGGAGGTTTTCAACCCAACAGTTGGCCTTGGATGCCTCAAAAATGTTTTGTTGGGAAAAATAATGAGAGGGGGGAGGGTGAATCAGTATTTAGGACTTACTCAAAACTTTTTACTTTTCCATTCACTAAAACCCATACGCTACTTTGCTGAAGCCAACTAGCGTATACATGCGGATATCCTTCATAAAAATTGCATATTAACAGAGATCTAATTATGAAGATAATTCTTAACTTAGTTCTATGCAAAATTCATTCTTCTGATGTTTAGTTAATAGTAAACATGTGCAGTAATAACAGAATAAACCATCACACATAAGCATCACACATGAACACCAGGATTTAAGGTGGAAACCCAAGTCGAGAGAAAACCACCGCTGCCGTCCTCTCAGTCTTCAATATTTATTATATAAATAAAACATGTTACAACCATGTACTGGCGTAGACTCATACCAGCACACAGGCACCCACCTGCAGAAGGCTACAACCTTCTCTCGTTTACCAGCCTTTCTTGGAAGGGAGCTACAACCCCCTGATCTCGTTTACCAGCCTCTCCTGGAAGGGAGCTACGACCCCCTGCTCTCGTTTACCGGCCTCTCCTAGAAGGAAGCTACAACCCCCTGCTCTCATTTACCAGCCTCTCCTGGAAGGGAGCTACAACCCCCTGACTGAAGGCTATGACCCTCAGCACCACCATGGACCATGTTTCATCAATTTTCACACTGGATCCAATATCTTTAATATAACACAACTTGCAGGCCACTTTTCATCATATTTTTAGACTAGACCCACTCCACACATTTAAGCTCAATCATACATCAAACTGATACTTATAACTTCATCAATTCATTCATTGAACCATCAACCAATCAATCAACAACTTGATCTTTCATCAATATAATCCGCAGCATAATCATCATTCAAACAACCCATATCTGTATGAATACATCACTTACAGATAGAAGTAAGACATCAGATTAAATCAGACATCTCATACTTCATTCTTCAGCAAACCCTAGTTTTCATACGCGCTTTCCTTTCACTGATCCGGCGTATATATGCGCTTTCATACATATAAACCCGCGTATACATCTGCACATTACAAAACTAATTTCACAACCCATACGCACTTTCTCTTAAGCCAACCCGCGTATATACGCGCTTCCTCTGCTTCAAACAAGCGTATAGATCTTCAGACATTATGGGGCAATGCAACTCTTCATAACAGACATATAGCTCAGATTTTACACTTTACTTCAGATAGATGTTCACCTCATCTCAGATCTAAACATTCCACAAACAAATCTAGAAAATACAAATACATTTCAGATCTAGAGATCCCTCTTCATCATTTTCTTCATAGGTGCATTATGAATTCAGATCTATCATTCAACTGTTACCCATTCCATACAGATATACTTCAGAGTGAAGTATTCATTAAAACCTAGACATCTTGCACACACTTTGCACAATGATTTTCTTCTCCTTATATAGATTTAGCCTTAGTCAATACCATGAGCCAAAACCACATTACTTCCGATGGTATTTCTGGACGGGATCAAATATACAATCCAGCGCTCAATACAATGGGTCAATACCATGGTAGTAACCCCTGGTTTTATAAATTTAGAGCGCAATTATGCATACGCGACTTGGAACGTTATTTCCTGTGTGCATACGCTACTTCTCCTAATCAAACCCGCGTATGCCTTGTGACATACACTTTTCATCATTGTTCTAGCACATACTGAAATTCCTTTCATCATTACCTTCTGTATTGATTGTAGATACATCAAATTTACATCATTAACAAGTTCATTAAGACATATTCCATCAAGGACAACTTCATCAAGTAGGTTGCCATCATCTTCATCAAGTGGGTTGCCATCAAGGACAACACTCTACATCATATTGCCAACAATCTCCCCCTTTGGACTTGATGGAAACCACGATGGTGTTTGATCACCACAACAGATAGATACATTAAGCATAATGATATTCTCCCCCTATTCAAACACCATGTCACTTTCCCCCTTTGACATCAAGGGCAAAGGACGGATCAAAACCAACACAAGGCTTTTCTCCTCATGTAGATAGAAGAGCGCTGTAGATCTGATGTACACTGAAGTTACCATGCTCCCCTTGAGTTCATGCTGAATGTTCAAACATATTTTTTTTTGTGTAACCAGCTCCAAAAATAGAAGAAAAGAGATATCAACGCCTTAGAAATAAGCCACTTCGAGGGGGAAACCTCCAATACATTACATAAATGAACAATTCTTGGATGATACAATTTACAAAACCTCCTTTCTATATATAGGAGTCCATGGGGCCATAATGTAATCCTAGTGGCCCACAATGTAATCCTAGCCGACCTAAAAATAATAATTTAAGGGCACAATAATAACAAAATGGGGGTTACAAGGGTACAATAATAACAATAAGGGGGTTACACTAACAAAAATAAGGGACTATACTAGTAATATAGGGGCCTAACATGCCCCTCTCCTTCAAAAAAGTGTTGTCCTCAACGCTTGAGTAGCTCTGGGTGCTTCTGTATAAAATTCTCATCCTCCCATGTAGAATCTTCAGTGGGTAAGTTCTTCCACTTGATGAGATACTCTGAAATTGATCGATTTCGTAGCCGTCGAGTTCTTGTTTCCGTGACTGCTTCAGGTTCCAATATGATTTTTCCTTCCTCATCAAGTTCTGGCAATATTGTTTGAACTGGAAGATTTTCACCTATAACCTTCTTTAAGCACGAAACATGGAAAACCGGATGTACTCGCGAAGAAGCAGGAAGCTCCAATTTGTATGCCATAGTACCAATCTTTTGCAACACCTTGTAAGGACCATAGTACTTTGGCGATAATTTATTATCCTTCTTAGCTTGCTTGAGGGACATTTGTTTATATGGTTGTAGCCGTAAAAATACCCAATCTCCTATATCAAAACTTCTCTCGCCGCGATGTTGATCTGCCTGTTGTTTCATTCGATTTTGTGCCAAATTCAGGTTATCCTTTAAGAGCTGGAGAACTTCTTGCTGATGCTCGACGTGATCTTCCACCGCTTGAACCTTCGAATTTTCCCTTAAAGATGATGTGATCGATGGTGGATGATATCCATAAAGTGCCATAAATGGGGTCATTTTTGCCGCAGTATGGAAGGAAGTGTTATACCACCATTCAGCGAGAGGTAACCACTTGACCCATTGTGTTTGTTTATCAGATACAAAACAACGAAGATATCCTTCCAAACATTTATTTACTATCTCAGTTTGACCATCAGATTGAGGATGATAAGATGAGCTATGAGCTAATTGAGTACCCAAAAAAGAAAATAACTCCGTCCAAAAATTTCCAGTAAAAATGGGATCTCTGTCGCTCACAATAACTCTTGGGCTTCCATGTAGCTTTTGAATTCTGTCCATAAATGTACTAGCAATTGTACTTGCTTTAAATGGATGAGATAATGCACAAAAGTGTGCATACTTGGTAAGTCTATCAACTACCACCATGATGACACTCTTTCCTTCGGACTTAGGTAAACCCGTGATAAAATCCATTGAAATATCCTCCCAACGTTGACTTGGAATGGATAAAGGTTGTAGAAGTCCCGGGGTCTTAATTGTCTCAACTTTATTCTGCTGGCAACCCAAACATTCCGCCACAAACTTTTGAATATCAGATTTAAGGCCATCCCAAAAAAATTCTTTCTTCACCCTGTGGTAAGTTTTTAAAAATCCAGAGTGTCCTCCTAAAGGAGAAGCGTGCAATTCCAGAAGAATCTTTTGTTTTAGTTGGGAATTCTTACAAAGATATAAGCGATCTTTGTACCATAAGGAATCATTTTTCCAACTAAATGTATCAGATGTACTAGGGTCTTGCTGCAGCTTTTGAATGAGTGTCCATACATCTTTGTCCTTCTTTCATTCATCTCTTGATTCGGTTATCCAATATGGTTGGATAATAGAAATGGCACAAAGCAATGCTTCCACCTCTTCATTCTTTCTTGAGAGTGCATCTGCAACAACATTAAGCTTTCCTTTTTTGTAGATTATTTCAAAGTCATAACCCAACATCTTTGTGACCCATTTTTGCTGCTCTTCTGAAGATAGTCTTTGTTCCAAAAAGTGTTTAAGACTATCGTGATCAGTTTTTACCTTGAAGTGTCTTACCATTAGGTGAGTTCGCCATTTCTTTAGTGCATGCAGTATTGCTAACATTTCCTTCTCATAAATAGGTTTCTTTAAATAATTTCCTTTGATTGGACGACTTTCAAAAGCAATGGGTCTTCCTTCCTGCATTAAAACAACACCAATTCCATTTCCTGAGGCATCACATTACACAATAAAGGTTTTTGTGAAGTCTGGCGTAGCTAAGACCGGTGCTAGGCACATTGCCTCTTTAAGATGGTCAAAGGCCTTAGTTGCTTCAGGAGTCCATGAAAATTCATCTTTCTTCAATAATGTTGTTAGAGGTGCTGCTATTCTCCCATAATTCTTAACAAACTTGCGATAATACCCTGTTAACCCAAGAAATCCTCGCAACTGCTTTATGGTTGTGGAGACTTTCCATTCCTTAATGGCTTTAATTTTGTTAGGGTCTACTTTAACACCCTCGTGAGATACAATATGACCCAGATATTCCACCTCTTGTACTCCAAAGAAACATTTGGATTCTTTTGCATATAATTGTTTCTCCTGCAATAGTTTGAGCACCCTGTCAACATGTTCAACATGATCCTTCCAAGACCTGCTGTAGATTAGTATATCATCAAAAAATACTAGCACAAATTTTCTAAGGAAGGGTTTGAAAATGGAATTCATCAACCCTTGAAATGTAGAAGGTGCATTGGTAATGCCAAAAGGCATGACCAAAAATTGACCAAAAATTCATAATGACCTTCATGAGTTCGAAAAGCTATTTTTGGAATATCTTCGGTCTTCATTCTGATTTGATGATATCCTGAACGAAGATCGAACTTGGTAAAATAAATTGCACCATGTAATTCATCCAATAATTCGTCAATCACAGGAATGGGAAATTTATCTTTAATGGTGAGCTTATTGAGCTCCCTATAATCCAGACACATTCGCCATGATCCATCCTTCTTGTGTACCAATACTACAGGAGCAAAGAAAGAACTTTGACTAGGTTGAATTATACCCGCCTCTATCATTTCTGCAATCATACGTTCAATTTCGCTCTTTTGAACGTAAGGATATCTATAAGGCCTGATGTTTGGAGGAACACTTCCTGGAATCAAATGAATAGCATGATCATGATCACGAATAGATGGGAATCCTTTGGAAGTTTCAAACACCTTGGACTGATTGTCCAAGACTTGTTGGAGATCTGCAAAAATAGATGATTTTTATGTAGGAACTTCTAGTGAGCATAATTGTGCAATTACACCTCGTTGTTCTTTCTTTAGAAGCTTTGTCATGACATTAGAGCTTATTATCCTTCCTGACTTCTCCGCAATACCCCGTAATTCGACTTCCTTTCCTTTTGAAAAAAATTTCAAGAAAAGTTCTTGAAAATTAAAAGCTACCGTCCCCAAAGATTGTAACCATTGTACTCCTACTACAACATCAACACATCCCTAGGAATGGCAAGCATTGGACTAGTCAATACATATTCCTCCATGGTTAGCTTGATGTTATGGCATTTTCCAGAGCAATTTATAGTTCCTCCATTTGCAACCATCACTTGACATTCTGGTGCTGGGTATAGGAAACAATTTAATTCTTTGGCTACCTTATAATGAATAAAATTATGGGTGCTACCTAAATCAATCAACACTATTACCCTTTTCTTCTTTATATGTCCTTCTATCTTGAGAGTTTGAGGAGTGGTAATTCCTGCCAGTGCATTACACGATATGGTCGGATTCATTTCTTCCTCTTCTAGGGGTGGTTCCTGGTGTATATCCTCCTCTTGTTCATTTTCTTCTTCTTCTTCACAATCTATGTAAAATAATTTCTTCTCAGCACACTTATGACCTTTAGTGTATTTGCTATCACAACTGTAGCAAAGCCCTTTTGCTCTTTTGTCTTCCAATTGTTGTGGTGTCAACCTTGTAGGTTGTGGAAATCTAGGTGTAGCAACACTTCCTTCTTTATAGAATTGAGTGGTAGGCTTCCTTGTCGCCATAACTTTACATTCAACTTTTCTTGCCAACCTGAATGCCTTCTCCAATGAATCAGGTTCTAGAACGCGAACTTCATGTTGGATGTTATCCTTTAAAGTGTCTATGAAGAGATCAATCCTGTGTTCCTCTGGAATATCAGTTACCCTTATATTCAATTTTTGGAAGTCCTCAATGTGCTGCCCCACTAAACCCTTTTGTTTGAGATTCATCAATTGGCTAAAGAAGGTGTTGCTCTTTGTATCCTCATAATGTGCTATCATTTCCTCCGTAAAAATTGACCAAGTGACAATTTTTTTACGGGAGCAAAGCTATCGATACCATACAAATGTATTTTGTTCTAAATGTAAAGTTGCAATGCGTACCTTTTGTGTGTTTTGCACGTTATGGAGATCAAAATATTGCTCCATCTCTAGTATCCATGTTACAGGATCCTTTCCATCAAACTTCCTCATATCCATTTTTGGAATATGGTGGTTCTTCCCACCAACATTCGAGTTTATGAAATCACGATTAACATTTATTTTGTTCTCATCATGAGGTTCTTCTAATATATTTCCGCCATTAGGAATCATTTCTTGTTTTAATCTTGTCATCAAGCCTTCCATGTATGCTTTTAGATCATTCTTCATGTTTTCCATGTTGTCTTTCATGTCATCCATCTTAGCTTCCATGCCCACTTCCATGCCATCCATCTTAGTTTCCAAACCATTCATCTTAGCTTCCACACCTTTCTTCAAACCATCCATCTTAGTTTCCATGCCTTTCTTCAAAACTTCCATTTCATTTTTTGTTGTTCTTTGCGAGAGCGAAATTTGTTGCACTTGCTCTTGTACTTTTGATATGTCATGTTGCCATTCTTCGTCTTCATGAGTCATAGTAGAGCCTTCTAAAGACTTAATGGGCATTGAATTATTTTTAGGGGCCATTTTAGAATCCAATACTGATATCTATTCTACAATATGCCCTTGGAATCAATTCAACTTGATTCTTCAAACAAGACTTATGCAATTTGAAAAAAACAATACACACCTTTTTCTTGCTTTTGAGGAGCTCGATATTGAAATTGGATTATCTGTGTGATTGTGGCCCTTAAATATTTGAAATTCAGCACTGAAGTAGCCCTATGAATTCTCTTTTGAATGCCACAGGTCTAACCTGATTTGGATTCTCCAAGACAAAGTTGTGTCCAATCTCCCACAATGACCTAATTTTGGACTGGTTTAGTAGAGCGAACTTGTAGGACTTTCCACGTGTCATTTTTTCTTCCTTTGTATCTGAAATTGATAACCAAGAAACTAAATTATATGTAATTGTGACCACTTTTTACGGCACTCAAATCCAATGCCCAGAGAGAGAGTTATTGAACTTTTCCCACGATCACCTCTTTGAGATGAAATTCAGGAGCTTAAACAAGTACTACCTTCCACAGATCATATCTCCAAAAATATTGTGAACCAAGCTCTGAAATTGTTTGAACAATTTCCTCAGGACTTCAGCTTCACACCATATGAATTTTAGATTCTGAACCTTCGTATAAAAAAAGTTATAGCGCAGATGCCACGATGACCTGTTTAGGAGCCTGAAAAAAGACCTAACTTCCACAGATCATATCTCCGAAAATATTGCGAACCAAGCTCTGAAATTTTTAGAAAATCTTCATTAGGATTTCAGCTTCGCACCCTAAAAATTTCAGCTTCTGAAATTTCGTAGAAAAATGTTATAGTGAAAATGCCACGATGACCTGTTTGGAGCAGCGAAACCCTAGAATCCAAAGCTCTAATACCAAATGTTGTGTAACCAGCTCCAAAAATAGAAGAAAAGAGATATCAACGCCTTAGAAATAAGCCACTTCGAGGGGGAAACCTCCAATACATTACATAAATGAACAATTCTTGGATGATACAATTTACAAAACTTCCTTTCTATATATAGGAGTCCATGGGGCCATAATGTAATCCTAGTGGGCCACAATGTAATCCTAGCCAACCTAACAATAATAATTTAAGGGCACAATAATAAAAAAATGGGGGTTACAAGGGTACAATAATAACAATAAGGGGGTTACACTAACAATAATAAGGGGCTATACTAGTAATATAGGGACCTAACATTTTTCAATGAATTACATGACTCTATGACCTTCCTATCACCAAGGACTCATACTTACATCAAAGATCCAACCAAGTGCATTTACATATTTGACTCAAGTACCCAACCAAGTGGGTTTACACATTTTGACTCAACTAACCAACAGAGTGGGTTTACAAATTTGAACAAGTCCTTACATGACTGAATATTACAATTTTGCATCATAGGTCTCAACATGACCTTTTCATCAAATTACAAATATGACCTTTTATGACCAATACCAGAAAGACCTCAAGAGAGAGATCATATTTCAGAACCATCATAATGCCAACAATGCATTATAATCAGCAAGGCTAATGCTCCCCCTGAAAATGTGTATCCAAGCATCCTTTCCATATGACCAAGGCTCCTCCTTAGCTTGTGCAACCTGAATACTTTCAACAACAAGTCATCACCAAAATCTCTGCAAGATCTGTCCTTCTCTGTGAATCATAAGAATTCCATCTCATCCATGTGAGAAAGCAAAGAATACTCTTCAGCAAAAAGCAAACAGGGCTCATCCATAATCTCATCAAAAGAAACCATGTATCATTTCATCAGCATGAGTATAACCATATACAATGTCAACAGTGTAATTATTAGCAGTTAGACTGATGCTCCCCCTGAACTTGTGCTTCTGTTCTTTAGTCATGCTAAATTTATGATCATAAATGCATACGCATCTGTGTCTACTGTGACTCGCGTGTATACGCGGCTTTAGTTCATCAAACTCGCGTATGGAAAGTGAAATATAGAAAATTTCACATTCCTTCATCTCCCCCTGAATTTGTATCTCCTATACCTGTCTTCTTTACACCAGATGTGCTGTCAGAAATACACATACCCAGAATTACCAAAAACAATCATGGAAATCACCATACATTTCTCCCCCTGTGACAATACATTACAAATGTATCTCACATCACTTATGCAGCCATTAAGAGAAGTAAGCTTCAGAAGCGGATGACTGCAGTAGGGTCAATATTCCCTACGTTTCTGACCAGTCCTCCTTCTTTCTCCAACTTTGCTTGAAATTTCTGATTGTGTGCTGGAAATTATCCAATTTCTCAGATCTGTTCATCTTGCATTCTTTTTCTACATGTCCATACTTGTTACAAGCATAACATCTTATGTGACCAGAAAAGTAAGCATAAGGATCATCATGTGTTCTTCTATTCTTTCTTCTATTGCAATCAGTTGCTTTATGACCATACTTGTTGCATGAAAAACAATATCCCTTAAAGAAAGCAGAATACCTTTCTGTGTGGAATCTGTTTGTGTGTGACTGAAACAATCTGCTTCTGCACTTGGCTGCAACATGCCCATAATTATGACATTTAAAGCATTCAACATTATTGATGCATCTATGGTTAGGAGGGAATGATTTCTTTTGAGAGTTCATGATTGTCGGTTGACTTCTTGTATCTTTCAACACTTCAGGTTTTGCATTGACATCCTTTGAATCTTTAGCACTTCCTTGTGAACTAGATTCTCCTTTAACAGTTTCATGAAAACCAAGACCAAGTTTAATAGAAGGAGACCTTTGACTACTAAGAATATTGTCCAGAATCTTAGTACTATCTTGAAACCTCAAGAGTTTGTCTTTTTCTTCTAATTTACCTTTTAAAATGTTTACCTCAACCTCCAAATTTTGGCATTGCTTCTTCATGCTTTCTTCTTTCCTTCTTCCTTCTTCTACTTGATCATTCAGATTTAGAATATCTTCTTTCAACCCATTTTCTTGTTCTTCAAAAGTTTGTAAGAGTTCTCCATTCTTCTTATTTGATGCTTTGAGATCTGCTTTCAGAGAGATGATTTCTGCTTCAAGTTCTTCATTCTTCTTATTTGATTTTTCTGGACCTTCCTTGAGAGAGATGATTTTTGCTTCAAGTACTTCATTCTTCTTTTTTGATCTTTCCAAATTTTTTTTGAGACCGATGATTTTTGCTTCAAGTCTTTCACTGTAATTGGTTACTTCATCGTACAATCCTTGATACTCGTTTATCTGTTCTTTCATTCTAGAGATCATCTCTTTGTAGATAGAATCTTTCTTATAAATTTCTCTTTGTTGTTCTTCAACTTTGATCTTGAGAGCATCCTCTAGATCCAAATCAATACTTTCACTATTTTTACCATTGCATGCACAAGAAAGTGAATCACAAGAACAATTATCAATACCTATTTTATCTTCTTCTTTTTCTACCACACATGTTTTCTGAGATATCTCATTTTGAGTAGTCTTTTTCTTTTGCTTTCTTCCCATAGTGACAGATCTCCTTCAAGCGATCAAGCTCCTTCAGAAGGACCAAGCTCTGATACCAATTCTTGGGAAAAATACTAAGAGGGGGGGGGGGGGGGTGAATCAGTATTTAGGACTTACCCAAAACTTTTTACTTTTCCATTCACTAAAACCCATACGCTACTTTGCCAGGCTTAACCAGTTTAATACACGTTGTGATATTCTTCAAAAACCTACACACAGATATAATTATGCAAGATAATTTCGAACTTGTTCTATGTAAATACTCATTCTTTTGATGTTTAGTTAATGTAGAAACATGTGCAGAATACCGAATAAACCATCACACATAAGCATCACACATGAACACCGAAGCCTACAGAAACCCAAGTCGGGAGAAAACCATCACGTCGTCATCTCGCCTTCAATATTTATTATATAAAGAAAACATGTTACAACCATGTACCGGCGCGTACTCACCAACACGCAGCACCCACCGCGTGCTGGCTACAACCTCTTCACATTTACCGCCTTCTCTAGAAGGGGAGCCACAACCCCTCGCTCTCATTTACTGGGGCCTTCCCGGAAGGGTTTACGACTCCTTACCTGCGTTTACCAACCTCTCCTGGAAGGGAGCTACAACCCCCTGCTCTCGTTTACCAGCCTCTCCTGGAAGGGAGCTACAACCCCCTGACTGAAGGCTACGACCCTCAGCACCACCATGGACCACGTTTCATCAATTTTCACACTGGATCCAATATCTTCAATAAAACACAACTTGCAGGACACTTTTCATCATATTTTCAGTCTGGACCCACTCCACACATTTAAGCTCAATCATACATCAAACTGATACTTATAACTTCATCAATTCATTCATTGAACCATCAAGCAATCAATCAATAACTTGATCTTTCATCAATATAATCAGCAGCATAATCATCATTCAAACAACCCAGATCTGTATGAATACATCACTTACAGATAGCAGTAAGACAACAGATTAAATCAGACATCTCATACTTCATTCTTCAGCAAACCCTAGTTTTCATACGTGCTTTCCTTTCACTGATCCAGCGTATATACGCGCTTTCATACATATAAACCCGCGTATACATTTGCACATTACAGAACTAATTTCACAACCCATACGCACTTTCTCTTAAGCCAACCCGCGTATATACGCGCTTCCTCTGCTTCAAACAAGCATATAGATCTTCAGACATTATGGGGCAATGAAAATCTTCAGAATAGACATATAGCTCAGATTTTACCCTTTACTTCAAATAGATGTTCACCTCATCTCAGATCTAAACATTCCACAAACAGATCTAGAAAATACAAATACATTTCAGATCTAGAGATCCCTCTTCATCTTTTCTTCATAGGTGCATTATGAATTCAGATCTATCATTCAACTGTTACCCATTCCATACAGATATACTTCAGAGTGAAGTATTCATTAAAACTCAGACATCTTGCACACACTTTGCACAATGATTTTCTTCTCCTTATATAGATTTAGCCTTAGTCAATACCATGAGCCAAAACCACATTACTTCTGATGGTATTCCTAGACGGGATCAAATAAACAATCCAGCGCTCAATACAATGGATCAATACCATGGTAGTAACCCCTGGTTTTATAAATTTAGAGCGCAATTATGCATACGCGAATTGGAACATTATTTCCCACGTGCATATGCTACTTCTCCTAATCAAACCCGCGTATGCCTTGTGACATACACTTTTCATCATTGTTCTAGCACATACTGAAATTCCTTTCATCATTACCTTCTGTACTGATTGTAGTTACATCAGATTTACATCATTAACAATTTCATCAAGACATATTCCATCAAGGACAACTTCATCAAGTAGGTTGCCATCATCTTGATCAAGTGGGTTGCCATCAAGGACAACACTCTGCATCATATTTCCAACATGTTTTCACCCAGGCCTCTTTATTTTTTATTATTTCTTTTTCTAGGAATGTGAGGGCTGGAAACTATGAAGCTTCCAATTACATTCACCTCCCTTTTTATTGTGTTTATAAATTCAACCTTAGACAGGGTCCTCTTGTATATCTTTAACCTGTAATCATTGAAAAGCAGAGGGATCTTGTCCTCATCTATGGTCCTGATCTGAATAGCCCCATTGTCATGGAATTTCTCCACTTTATAAGTTCCTAGAGATATGATCATTAAATCTCCCCTGAAATCCATAAATCTGGAGTCATAGAGAAGAGCCCAATCTACTTCCTAAAATGTCTTCTCTTTGATGTGCTTGTCATGCCAAAATTTTATTTGTTGTTAGATTACTTCTGTGTGAAGGAGGGCCTACATCCTAAATTCATCCAAACCATTCAGCTGAAGAAATCTTTATTGTTCTGCCTTTGTGATGTCCAAGTCCAACTGAGCTACCATTCTAAGGGTGTTATACTCAAACTCAACAGAAACCAAATATTTCTTCCCATAAACTAGATCGTATGGAGTAAACCATGTAGTTATCTTCTAGGTGGTATTGTAAGCCCAAGAAGCCTCCACCAATCTATCTGCCCAATATTTTCTATTGTTTCTCACAACTTTGGTGAGGATGTTCTCTAAGGCTCTATTTGTCATTTCCACCTGCCCATTTTCTTGAGGATGATAGGTGGTGGAAGTCTTGTGCTTTATTTTTTCTGCCTCATGAGGTCCTCAATGAGATGAGATGTGAATTGAGCCCCCTGATCTATGACTACATCTCTGGGATACCACATTCTCTCTCAAAAACTCAGCCAACTTCTTTCGTGCTGTTGCCTTTACGGCCCTTGTTTCAGCCAACTTGGTCAATTAATCGGTGTAGACTATGATATATCTCTTCTACTCAGATGGTGGATCAATGGTTCCAATGAAGTCCATGCCCCAACTTTTAGATGGCTCTAAAGCCACCTGAGGTTGTAGAGGAATTTCATCCCTTGGTGTAGGTCTCCCCATCCTTTGACACTGATCACATCTACTAGTGTATCTCCTGGCATGATGGTGGAGAGTAGGCCAATGGTAGTTATATTGTAAGTCTTTTAAGGTTGTCCTATTAAAATAAAAATGACCCCCATAGCAACCATCATGACATGATGAGATGATTTCAGATACCTACTCTTCCCTAACACATCTAATGAGAATTTTATCTGGACCCAATTTGAAGAGATTTCTACCAATCCAGTAAAAGGGGCACTTTTTCTTATAATTTTGCTTTTTTATTTGGATGAAAGGTTTGGAGGAAACCTCTTAGCAACCAGGTATTTGGCTATGTCAACAAACCAAGGAGAGAGTGTTGAGATAGAAAATAGGTGTTGATCCGGAAGTTGATCATCAACCATATCATCCTCATATGTAGATAAAGTTAGTCTAGATAAGAAATCTACAACAACATTTTAGTTTCCTTGTTTATCAACAATTTTCAAATCAAACTGCTCCAACAATAAAAACCATCTAATGAGTCCATCATTGACATCGGGTTTATTCATTAATTACTTGATTGTTGCATGGTCAATATGTATAAAAATATGATAACCAGTAATATATTGTCTAAATTTATTTAGGGAATGGACAATAGCTAACAACTCCTTTTTCAGTGACAATATAGTTTAGTTCATTCTTGTACAGATTGATGCTAATGAAATAAATGGCATAGGGTAATTTATATTCCAATTGTACCAAGGCTACCCCTACATCTTTATCTGATGCATATGTATGAATTTGGAAGGGAAGATCCCAATTGGAACCTCGAAGTAAATGGGCAGTGGTTAGTTTTTCCTTGATGATATCAAAAGCCTCCTGACAAATATTAGACCAAAAAACTCAGAATCCTTGGCCAACAATCCAAATAATGGGGAAGCCAATTTGTTGAAGTCCTTAATGAACCTCCTATAGTAGCCAACCAAACCTAGGAAACTTCTAACATCTATATAATTTTGAGGAATAGGCACCTTTTTTATTATCATGATTTTTTTTAGGTCTACTTGTATTACTTCTTGTGATATGGAGTGGCCTAGGACAATCCCTTCCCTTCTCAAAAACTCACACTTTTCAAGACTTGAGGAGAGATGCATATCAATTCACTTCTTCAACACCTTACCTAGATTGGAGAGATCCTCCTGGAAGTCATAACCATAAGGTGGGAAATCTTCCATGTAGATCTCTACATAGTCATGGACTAGTTGAGAAAAAATGCTCAAGACTTCTCTCTGGAAAGTAGAAGGGGCATTTCACGGGCCAAAGGGAAGGACTCTTTAAGTGAAAAATTCTCCAAGGATATTTGAATGTGGTCTTGTCCTGGTCCTCAAGGTTGATTTGAATATGGTTATACCCACTGAATCCATCTAAGAAAGAGAAAAACTTATTTCATGCAAGACCATCCAGGACTTGATAAATGAAGGGCAAAGGGAAATGGTCTGTCTTAATGTATTTTTTTAGTTCTCGGTATTCAACACAAATTTACCACTTCCCATTTTTCTTTGGGACTAGAATAAGAGGATACACCCACTCACTATCTGTTATGGGGTAGATGAAACCTGCATATAGAAACTTTTGCAGTTCATCCTTCACTATGTATTTTAAGGTTGGGTTCATCCTCTTTTGGGGTAATGCACAAGCTTGCATCTCTCTTTAACATACATATGATGTGTGCCCACTGAGGAATGCACCCCTTTCATGTCCTTGTAGTCCCAAGAAAAATCATCTAAGTTTTCCCTTAGGATATGTTACAATTTATATTCTTCTTTGGCAAAGAGGGATGAGTAAATCTTTAGGGATTTATATGGGCCAAATTACACAACATTGATGGCTTCAGACATTGTGTCAGCTGAGTGCAACTCAATCCAAGGGTGGATTTCATTTTCTCTCACTAGGTCATCAAGTGGAATGGAAATGTAGGGCAAGCTTTGAAATATGTGGTCAATGACATCATCCTCATCAAGTTTCCCCCCTCTAAGAACATTATCTAATGTAAAAATGGGGTAGGGTGTGGTATTTTACACTTCATATTCTACTTCCTCATCCTCCAACCACAAGGGTAGGTCATGGTCAATGGAAGGCTGAGTAGGAGGATATAATACCAGTTGTTTGGACAAGGGCCCATTCTTGGTAGTCATGTTTCTGGCCCTACAACTGATATAAGCATCGACAGTGGACACCCAAGGTCTTCCTAAATTGAGAGGATATCCATTAAACTTGGCTTTTGGATGAAGGACAAGGAAGTCTGTGGGGTACTCATAGGAGTCAATCAAGACAATAACATCCTCAACAACTCCTTCCTGAGCTATTGTGGATCTCTTTCCAAGTTAAAAAACTGTGGTGGTATTTCTCAAGGCTCCTTTGAGGTTGAGTTAAGCATGGTTTCCTTGGTCATCAAATTGATGGAAGCCCCTACAAGGTCAATCAAAGTTTGGGGGACAATGAAACCACCAATGTACATATACTACTAGACTCTCAGGGTCTAGGTACTTCCGGAAGATCACCCTTCCCAAAATTAACTCGGAAAAATGTTCTAAGACATTGATGGTGGGGGTGTATTTCTTCTTTCTTCTAGGATTTTTAAAGAATTTTTCTTTGATGAGCCTATTGTAAATAAGAACATCCTTAATGGCATGGAGAAGGAGTATTTTCTCACAAAGATTATTCAGTTCTCCCAGAAGTTTAGTCTCTTCTAGGGTGTGGTGACTGGGGTGGATGAGGTGCTCAGGAAAAGGAGGTTGATTGGTCTGAGGGTTACTTTCTTCCTCTTAATCCTCAGCCTCTGCAGGTGGAGATGGAGGATGATTGTCTGGGAGCACTCTTCCAGACCCGAGGTTAATTTTATGTTGGAACAAGGTCCCCTAGCTGAATTTTGATATGTTCCAATGCTTCATTTTGATATATTAGTAATTGGTCTTGTGCAGGGGCTTTTGGGTGGGTCAAAGCCCCCAATGTATTGTAATGGGTCAAAGGGTAGACCTAGAGTCTGCAAACCATGGTTTTTGGTCCACAGGATAGCGCTAGCTATGATGATATAAATATATGGGTAGTTTGAGTCTAAGGGGAAGTAAGTAAGTAAGATTGATGCTATGAATGAACTATTGAGATCTGTTTTGGGTAGTTTTGTGTAAGGACTCCTGCTGGTTGTGTGAGTGGAGATCCTCAGTCTGACTGTGTATGGACACCGCTGGCTGTGTTCGCCGGCTATGACTTGGGTTTGTAACTTGGTTTTGGATGTTAGTGTATGTTGAATGTATTGAAGTATCTTTATGTTATATGAACTAGTTGTGTTTATTACTAGAGTATCTCTATGTTATTTGAATAAGCTATGATTGTATCTGCGATATATGAATTAGCTGCGATTGTGAAGTTCTGTGATGATAATTGCTTATGCACATGTGAATGCAAGGTATTGATCAGATCTGTTTGATAATAGTAGTTTTGTTTATGTTTACATGCTTATTAAGCTATTAAGGGCTCAATAATAGTCTTGTTTCTGTGAGAACCTGATAGAACTTGACAAGATCCGCTTTAATTACCTACTCTCTCCCAGGGTGCAGAAACTTGGTTCCAACACCCACCCATACTACTTCGGGTGATACCTTCACCTGCGAAAGTAGGTCATTGTGTTGGGTGTGGAGCTTGATTGTCTTGTCTATTTTGTATCACAGCATTTGACCCCTATACCTTAATGGGGTGGCAATGCCGCCCGTAATTTTACGCTGCCTGGGGGGTCCCGGGGGGGCAGAGATAAAAATTGAGGTAAAATTGCCTTGTAAAAGTATAGTAATTTCTACTCAATATGGGTTGTTCATTAGGCAGATGATTTGACGGTAGAAGTTATGTTTAGTTTAGGGTTTTTTGCCCTAGAAGGCAACCCCTCTCTTATATGAGGGTATTGTATTACGGCTGTGTATTTGTACGAGAATTCTCAGAGTGAGAAACAGATAGGAAGACTATGAGAGAGAACAAAGGATATTACAATGGATCTGTTGTAGGTTGTGTCTCTTCATTTTGCTGGATAATAGAAAGGAAGGACTGGCTGTTCGGGGTGGACATAGCCCAAGCTGGATGAACCATGTATATCTGTTTCTCTCTGGCTTTATGTGTTTTGTGTGCTTTTTTTTTTTCTGCATATTTTATGTGTTTCATTTCTCTGTAATATTTAATTTTCTAACACATTATCGAAAGGGCCAGTAGTATAGGGGTTTGTTGGAAAACCTTAACTCTAAACCTCGGTCAATACCCTTCAAGCCAACAAATGGTTCGGTTGCTGGGAACAGGAGAATTTTGAGAGAGAGACCGGGTAATGCCACGAGGCCATTGGAGACCTGAGAAATTGGAGCTCAAAGGCTAGTTTGAAAGACAAATTGAGGAATTCTATGTAAAGGAGAATCGCAGCACGAAGCTAACAACTGAGAAGTGGAAGAACAAATATATGTTCACTGAAGTATATGAAATTTTCTTTTTGACTTTTGCGCATGAGCTCCAGGAGTGGCTAGCAAGGCTAGTAAAATTATAGATGTGTTGGAAAGATGATTAGGTTATGCAGTGGACTCTGGAATTGATTCAACAGTTGGAGAAGGCTGATAACACAATCACCCGATCTGTAGATCATTGGGTGGATAGTGTGCTAGGAGTATTTTCAACATAGTTCCCAGTCGAACAGTTTGTATCCTACTCTAAGGCGGAATGAAGATTCTTCAAAGGATTGTGAGGTAAGTCTTTGCAAACATTGCCGCTAATAATTAAAATATTACTATGTGAAAATGGAATTTTTTGCATGCACACTGAATGAATGACCTCTGATCAGAGTGACAATACAACATGAAGTGGCAAGTACTATCGAGTCAACCGAGAAGGGGATAGATCCGTCTACTACCCATTAAGAGAGACAGTTGCACACACAGGAACTAGCCCTCCAGCTACACCATTGTCGATTCAGCATAAATGCAAGAACTCCCCTACACCTCCACCACTACCAAAAGAAGATATGGCTACACTTGAAGCTGCCCACCTTCAAGGGTGTAGGAGACAAAGATATGGACTGATTTTGGTTCGTAGTGGAATCAGTATGGATTGTGCAAAATGTGGCTAGCGATGTGGTAAAAAGGGCACAATTATCCCTCGACTTTGAAGGAAGGTCCCTGGATTGGTACATGGGGTACGTAGGCTAGCACGTAGATCCATCTATTCAAGAGATTAAGAATGCTTTGAAGCAACATTTTTGGAAGCCTAAATCCTATGCTCAGCTGGTGGTTGACTTGAAATACTTTAGACAAGGACCCACTAAGTAGGTATGGGAGGTTTATCAACAACTGAAGAAAGTTATTAGAGATGGGGAATTTCATTATGATGATAGACAACACAAGGAATGGTTCATCACCATGCTATTACCTCACCTGCATAGACCTATGCATCAGCAAGCAATTGAGATGCAAGAGAAAGCCTTGGAGATTGCTATGAAGCTATAAGCTATGCCAAGAGATGATGCCCAGTTTGGGGTACAATAGATCTACGGATAGTTGGAGGCAATGCACCTTGAAATCCAGAATCTGCAGAAAGTGTGAGGAAAGGAAGCTAGCCTAGACATATGGTTCATAAGATGCAGGGTGTCAGGCCACACCAAGGATCAGTGTCCTCTGCTGGTGGACTACATGCAAGCTAGGGGGCCCAACACATTGTGCCCTAAAGAGGCTTTGGAACCAAGCGGTCCGATGTTATGGTGTGCTGACTGTCGTGTAGCTAGACTACATGATACCAACCACTACCCCCATCTTGGTGCTTATGTTCCAGAGTTGAAGCAACAATGGTGTTGATTCTGCTAATCTGTGGGACATGACAAACACAACTGCCAGACATATGACTTAATGATAAACCAGGGAAACTTGTACACGGTACAGGCTGACCCTTCCTCACCATTATCCCCCTCAGGACGAGGAGGCTCCCCAGCCAAGGGCCGGGGAGGGGGGAGAGGTGGAAGCGCAGGTCAGGGAAGAGGGCAATTGATCTGTTATAACTGTGGAGAAGTATGGCACTTCACAAGGGAATATCCAAACCTACATTAAAATCCTGCAAATATTTTAGATAATTGGATCATGTGGTCGAATATTGTCCAGTATTGATAGCGAAAATGCAAGAAAAAAAATAGACGCCAACGCAGAATGTGCAAAGGGTTAAGGCAGCACCGTGTGATGAGGGACCTAGTATTAATGTCATAATGCACAACGACATGGCTACTAGAGGAGCTGAGGAAAAATCTATGGCTAAGCCCCTTATCCAAAAAGCTGCTATCAAGAAGGAAAGCTTGGACCTATAAAAGGAGAAAGAAACCTTCATAAAAGCTCGCAAATAATTTTCCAAGGATGAAGCATCTACTTCCCAAGCTCCAACAAACCTAAAAGCAGGCAACGAAGTTAAACCATTCCTATAGGCATCTATGAAGTTTCTACGCAACCAAAAGGCAGTAGAAAATCTTCAAGCATTGATAGATAGTGACGCAGAAATAACTGACCCTCCCACAGAGGTTAAAGATGTTCACAAACTGTACAAACATAAGAAACGCATTGGTCGGGAAATGCGGCTAACTGGGCATATTGGCAATTATGAAATGGATCAAGTCATCCTCGATTTGGGATTTGATGCAAATTTCCTGCCCAAATAGACATGGAAAAGGATGGGAGAACCTAAGTTATAATGGTATACTATACAGCTATGCATGGCTAACCAACAAAAGATCATACCGCTGGGGAGAATGTCAAATATTATGGTAGACATTGCAGGGGTTAAGGTATACGTAGATTTTGAGGTATTTAAAATTGTGGAAGATGCAGACCCTTATCATGTAATCCTAGGACTGGATTGGGCTATAGACATGGGAGGCATTATTAACTTGAAGAAAAGAAACATAGTTTTTTAGAATGAGGGTACGAGAGTGATAGTCCCTCTAGACTTAGCGGAAGGAGAACGACATATAGAACCTATGCGTGAAGAAGATGACGTGAATCATATCAATAGACTAAACACCCAAGATGAGGATTAGATTAATCCTATAGCTGATGATGTGCTTTTCTAGGAGAAAGACAGTGAATGGGTCTCTGACTTCGACGGGGAGATTGAAAATTGGCAGAATCGGTACATGATGTATCTACATTGCGACGTATTAGGATCATGAATAGCTTCTGGTGTATCTCCTCATAGGTAAGAGAGATACCTTACTTCGATGGTTTTGGTAGTATTAGGAATTTTCTTAGAGAATTCGAAGTAGAAGTCCCAAGGGAGAAAAGAATGTGGGCGCTTAATCTAGCCATGTGTGAGACCCCTGCGCGGTGGTGGGAAACTCATAAGGGGAGATTCCAAGATTGGGTGGAATGTCGCAAAATGATGATCCTATGGTTTGAAACTTCAGTTCACCTACACATGGAGACTTTCCTTTGTTGAGGGGACCCATACACGCACTTGGCTGCATGGATGGAGGTGTGGTGCGAAAGGACCAGGGACGAATGGGTTCACCTATTCATTCATGCCTTAGGGCCAATCCCCACTGCATGGCATTTGGACGCATAGCTACATCAGCGTACCCGCCACTGGGAGATCCTGAGAGATGATTTTTTGGGGACATTCGGATTGATAGGTGGAACTAAGGCATTAGACGAAGCCCTGCATGACATAGATGTCATAGTATTTGATGAATCATGCCCTCGTGTGGAGTATGGGGTACCATCTTTGGATACGCAGATGCATGATATTTTTTATTGCCACAATCTATCAATGGAGGAAAGTGACGAAGACCCGTGAAATATCACTATCCAAGAATCAGAGAATGAATGCGTAGTTGCTAGAGTCCCACTGCAGACCGTCGATGTGACCAAGCCTCTTAAGCTAAGGGAAGTAAACATTGGAACATAAGCATAACCTAATATAGCTAAGATTGGGGAATATTGAGATGATGATACCATTGGGAAAGCCACAGAGCTTCTCATGGAGTACCAGGACCTATTCCTTATGAAATTCTTAGAACTCAAGGGTATTACAGGGGACCTAGAGGTCATGCGTATCACTTTAAAACTGGATGCGCGTCCGGTCAAGTGGAAACCTTACTGCTTGAACCCCAAGTATAAGCAGAAAGTTGGGGAAGAAATTGACAAAATGATAGCCGCATGTATCATCGAACCCGTAGAACAATCAGATTGGGTAAGCCCTATGGTGGTTCAAGAGAAAAATACTAAAGGATAAATAAGAATCTGTGTCGACTTGCATAAACTGAATGATTCCTACGTACACGATCCCTTCCCTGCGCCATTCTCTGATGAAATCCTCGATAGTGTGGGAGGGAAGGAAGCATACTTATTCACTGACGGGTTTTTGGGCTACCATCAGATCAGGATCACACCGGAAGATCATAGAAAAACTATGTTCACCATCGAATGGGGATCCTTCTAGTACACCATCATGTCATTTAGGCTAAAAAATTCCCTTGCCATCTTTTCGTGGGTAGTAGTCACTGTATTCAGGGAGTTCATTCACAAGTTATTGGAGGTATACTTTGATGATTGGATAATATTTGGGTTGGTAAAGAAGCACGTCTCAAACCTATGCATGATGTTGGGCGCCTGTAGAAAGCACCAGATTTCCCTAAATATTAATAAGTGCATATTTTGTGTACCTTTCGGGATCTTGTTAGGCCACATAGTCTGTCGATAGGGACTGATGGTTGAGCTTGTCAAGGTCACAGTTATCATCAAATTAGAAGTCCCTACAACTGAGAAACAATTTTGCTCCATCCTCGGGCACATGAGCTACTACAAGAAGTTCATTCAGGGGTACGCATTGATCACGACACCCATGGAGAAGTGATAAAGGACGTTTCTTTTTTTTGGGACATGGAGTGTCAGAAGAGTTTCAAGCTACTTAAGGAAAAGATGGTCTCTGCACCTATCCTCATATTTCCTAACTGGGCTAAGGTTTTCCATGTCCAAGTAGACGCCTCAAGGATCGCCCTAGGGGCCTTCCTTACGTAGTCGAGGGAAGGAGACATAGACCACCCAGTTGCATTTTCTAGTAGAAAACTCTCTAGTGCAGAGCATAACTACTCCACCACTTAGCGGAAGGGGTTGGCCATGGTATATGCCCTGCAGAAGTACCAACATTATCTGTTGGGAGGGCACTTCAATATGTTCACAGATCACTCCATTTTGAAGTACCTAGTCAATAAGCTTGTGTTGTGGGGGAAGATTTGCTGATGGCTACTGCTATTCCAAGAATATGATTTTGAGATCATTGTGAAGCCAAGGAAACTAAATGTTGGATAAGACCACTTATCCCGAATCGAGAGTGGTGAATAACCGACCAACCTAGAGGAAGGATTTCCTGATGTGTAGCCATTTGCTATTCAGGTGGTTGATACGAACTTTTCTGATATCATTCAATTCTTAACTACGGGGATGGTACCTGCAGAATAATAGGTACAACAAAAAAAGGTGATTGTAACTAGTGCAACAGACTTTACCATCATAGTGGGCCACTTGTATAAGCTAGGAGCTGATGAGGTACTGTGAAGGTACATTCTGGAGCATGAAAGACAAGCCATTCTAGCAGAATCCCACAGAGGCTAGCAGGAGGTCACTACGTAGGGAAAGAGACAGTGCAGAAGATCTTAAGAGCTGGGCTATGGTGGCCCACACTGCATAGTGACTTTTACGAATATTGCAAAGCCTATAAAACATGCCAAAGGACAGGAAGACCATCGTGCAGGGATGAAATGCCCTTACAACCATAGATGGCCTTGCAGGTGTTCGATAAATGGGCAATCGACTTCGTTGGGCCCATCAACCCACGAGATAAGAAGACAAGTGATCGATACATGATCACTGCAACTGATTATGTAACTAGATGGGTAGAGGTGCAAGTTATGAAGGATTGTACCATAGATACCACTACGCACTTTATTTTTGAACATATTCTAACCAGGTTTGGTTGTCTGAAGATCTTGATGAGTGATAGAGGTACGCATTTCGTTAATGAAACAGTCCAAGATTTGAATGAAGAATTTTGCATCCACCATGCAAAGAGTACCCCATATCACCCACAGGAAAACGGAACGGTAGAAGCTTTTAATAAAATTCAAGAACAGACGCTGACCAAGATCTGTAATGTCGATCGAAACGATTGGGACGTGCACATCCCATCACTCCTTTGGACCTATCAGACCACGTGCAAGAAATTGTCTGGGAAAACACCATTTCAAATGGTTTATGTAAAGGAGGCCATTATGCCCATGGAGTATATTGTTCCTAGTGTTGGGTGTGGAGCTTAATTATCTTGTTTATTTTGTATCACAACATTGGACCCCTGTACCTTAATGGGGTGGCAATGCCGCTCGTAATTTTTATGTTGCCTGGGGGGTCCAGGGGGGTGGGGGTTGCACTTTACAGAGCCCCCCCCTGGCGGGGAATTTCGGGGACAACGACCTCGAAGCTAAAAATAGATGTAAAATTGCCTTGTAAAAGTATAGTAATTTGAGTCAATCTAGGCCATTCATTAGGCGGATGATTTGACAGTAGAAGTTATGTTTAGTTTAGGGTTTTTTTCCCTAGAAGGAAAACACTCACTTGTATGAGGGTATTGTATTGCGGTTGTGTATTGGAGGTGTATTCCTAGAGTGAGAAATAGATAGGGATATTGTGAGAGAGAACAGAGGATATTACAGCAGATCTACTTTAGGTTGTGTCTCTTCATTTTTCTAGATAATAGAACAGAAGGACTGGCTATTCGGGGTGGACGTAGCCCAAACTGCGTGAACCACGTATATCTATGTCTCTCTGGTTTTATGTGTTTTGTGTGCTTGTGTTTTCCACATATTTCATGTGTTTCATTGTTCTGTATTATTTAATTTTCTAACACCTAGCTTGAGCATTGTGGCCTTTACGAACATGGCAGAGCCCGACATCATGGAGGAATGCTTAGCGTAGCTAGTCGCCTTGGAGGAAGATCAATTCATTGCTCACTTTCATCAACAAGTTTAGAAGGCTTGGGAAAAAGCATGGAATGATAGAAATATTCAACATAAGGTATTTTCGAAGGGAGAATTGGCCTTGCTACACAATAGCCAGTTTCCAAAACACCCAGGGATGTTTTGTTAGCACTGGTTGGGCCCCTATATGGTAAAGGAAATCAATGACGAAGGAGATATCTAGTTAGATACATTGCGTGGTCATATTGTACCATGATATGTTAATGGTAGCCATCTCAAACTATACCAGATCAAATGACTATATGGGTAGAGTAGCTGTCATGGGAGGGATACATGCAAGCAAGAGGAGAAACGCAGGTAGGCCCATTATACGTCCAAGGGTCGACCACAGGTCAGGTAGCCCAGGGGGGTGCGCAGGGGTTAACCGTAGATTAGGAAGCCTAGGGAGGTGCACTAGGATCGCAATGGTCAACCACAGGTCAGGTAGCCCGGGGACGTGCACTAGGAGCGTAGGGGTAATACATAGCTGCGAAAACTAGACGTTGGAATAGTACCGCAGGGTAAAAAGCCAACTTTACTATTGGGAGGAGCAGGCAGTAGGAAATTAATGTGGCAATTTTCGAAGATATTTTACCATTTCCATGATGGTAAGTTTCAGCTAAGTTTCATCCAATCGTTTTTCGCTCTTCAATGATATAAATGGAGGGGGGAAGCTCTGAATTGGGTTCCGCATTTGATGAAACTCTTGTGCCTTGAGAATTGTCATAGCTATTGTGCTTTGTTCATGTCTGGGCATGCTACCCCCTCTGATAGTAGTAACCCCGAGTTCATCTTCCTAGCAATAATGACTACGACCAATCCCATTGAATCATCATATACCGTGGCTTCTGCGAAGCTAGCATCCGATGAAGTATTGGAGGTCACCCCTAAATTCGAAGAAGTAGTGTCCACACCAACCAAGGGGAAGCATGTGGAGGAAAAGAAGAGTAAATGGAAGGGTCAAAAGCAAGGGTAGGGGAGGGCCATGAAATGGGTTGGGGGGGAAGCCACACACCTCCCCCTGGAATATACAATCTCCCCGAATGGTGCCTAAGGCACGTTTTCTTAACCTGGAAAAGCGACCTCTATCTGCACAGGAAGAAGCTCGGCTCACTGCCCCAATCACATGGCTACTGCCCTATGTTTGGCCCCGAAGGCCCTTAGTGCACACACCTGAGAATCTCGAGGGTCTGCGCTCCTATATGCAAATGCCGCTAATTCCGGGAGAAGTCCCCATAACTGGAGAAGCATACAGAAATCTCTCCTCAATCAAGTTTGACGATCATGACCTTGCCAACTTGGAAGCCTTCCCAGAATTGGCATTTAAGCTATACCTTGAAAGAGTACTGGAGTATGATGTGCTAAGGGTCATACCAATGTCATGGGCATGTGGGTTAGAAAAATATAGATTACTAAGCTTACTGTGGATACCTCACTTTAGCGGATACAATGTAACTGACCAAGTCGTGCGACAACTGCTATCCCTGATCCATGACAACAGCTTGTGGATCCAAGATCGCATTCCCCTCGATGCTACCCTGGTTCATTGCATCACTGTCTCCCCATGGAGGGGCCAAATCCCATGTAGCCCGTTGGCAAGAAGTACGAGCAAAAGATCACTGACAAGGTCCACGAAGTCTACCATGTAGAGCGCAACACCAAAGGGTTCATAATAAACACCATTGATGACCCTGGACTGTGCATGGGTACCTTGTTGCTGGCTTGCAAAAAGATGTGCAAGTGCCAAGCCATGACTATCCCTGCCTATGTGATTTAGCTAGCTGGACGCTGTGAAAAAGGGATCAGATTTAACTGGCCATAGTTCCTCTGCACTGAGTTCTTAGAAAACTTGTGCGAGGCCTAGGATCATGGGAGGTCATTATGATACTCTTGGTTGTTGCTCTCAATTTCATTGTTTGCATGGGAAGCCCCTAAAGGATCGTTCCTCCTTGAGCTTGAACCAGACATGTGTGAAGGGGTGTGATACATGAACCTATGGGATTCAAAGGATGAGCAGCGGATTAAGGAGAACAAAGTCCTTTGGGTGCTATTTCAGAACGCGCTCATCGCAGCAATTCACTCCTAGCCACGCTTTTCATTGGTGGTCTATGAAAAATACAAGAGCATCGCACCATTCCTAGTCACGATGCATAACGTGTAGATTCAAGGCAGTAAGGATCCAGCTTGGATGTCATTGCCTTATATGGTCATCGATGAGGAAATCAACTGAATCATCGCCACTTGGCCACTACACTAGAGATTGGGAATAAAATCAGCTATGGATGACACTGCTGGTACAAGCACAGTCCTGAAGACGACCACCCCACCTGATACTGCCAAGAATGCAGAAGAACGTGGCCTGGAAGGAACCACCAGGATGAAGGATGCAGTGCAGGGTGTAGAGTAGGAATCACAACAAGACATGGACACAGAGGGTCTGGATGCGTAGGGTGCTGATTCCCCATGTGGGACGAAATGGATAGGTGAACTTCTCAAGGGCCAACGAACGAAACGACAGGCTACGAGGCCGGGTAGGGAGACTAAGGTTACCTTAACCAACGAATATTTAGAACAAATCACAGATGCCGTTACCCTCACTTCATAAGATAGATGACTTGCCTTAGAAGAGCAAAACAAGGCCGCATTCTCTGCATTACAATCTGAGCTCCAAGCTCTACAACTCAAGGTTGATACCCTGCATATGAGCATTGTTTAAGCGAGGGTACCTCCAACGACCAGCACTGAATTGATCGTCATGACTAAGAGTCACCTCTTCCCCCTGCCAGGCGCAATGATCACTCTTAGTCCACCTGCCTTATGTGCGCAAGTACAGGCCTGCACAGAAATACATTAGACTTGGCCCAGCTTCCACACGAACCGCTGCAGGTTCTCCATACCTCCCTCTTTGAGGAAATCTAGCATAGAGACCACTAGGTGTAGTAGCAGCTAAGTACACCAAAGGAGAGAATCATTGAAAAGACCACTGAGGCGTCCCAGGCACAGGCTGTGTGCATCCTTGTCGCCGCGTAGCAAACTGAGTTGGATCATTTGATCAACAGACTATGCGCAGATGTGACTGAAGATATCCCAGCCTCTGCCAACCCTCAGGCCAATATTGAGGGACTTGTCACAGCCCTGAAGGCTTCTAGGACTGAGATCTAGAATGTCAAGACCAAGATGGAGTAGCATATTGCTGCGTTGCAGGGAAAGTTGCAGCTAGAAACTCCGCCTAAGGTACGAGCCTAAAGAGCTGTGCTGGTCACAGAAGCCACGAATACCATTATGGATCAGATCACTCAAGGTGCAAATTTTTTTGAGACAAATATGCAGTTGTGGTCTAAGGTGTAGCGTGACCCTCTCCTACACAAATTTACTCAAGAATTGCACTAGAAGCAAGAAGAATTTGAGCAATTGCAGGCTATAATTCCCACTGTGGTCCCCCCTCAACATATGGCTCGTCTGCATACCAGCCATGTGCTCAGAGATGACTTGGAAGAGATTCGACACAAGAAGAAGGTTTTGAGTGACCACCACAAACCATGGGCCAGTGAAGCCATGAAGATATCTCAGGACATGGATGTTGTGGTCAAACAACTGAATTAGACCCTAGAAAGTGTCACTGTTACTATTGAAGGCCCAACTTCATAGAAGTTGGTGGAAATTTCATAGAATGCTACTGTGCAGAGTGAAGGAGTGTTTCCCCCTCTATTCGATTCCATTAAGCAGCTCCAGGAAAAAATGAAAACCCCATGGCTACTGTGACTTTGGATGAGTCACAATATTGTGTTGGGGGCCTGTTGGAACAGGGTCCCCTAGCTACATTTTGATATGTTCCAACACTGCGTTTTGATATTTTTTGTAGTAATTTTTCTTGCATAGGAGCTTTTGGGTGGGTCAAAGACCCCAATGTATTGTAATGGGTGAAAGAGTAGACCTAGAGTTTGCAAACCATGGTTTGCGGACAACAGGATAGTGCTAGCTATTATGATATAAATAGATGGGTAGTTTGAGTCTAAGGGTAAGTAAGCAAGTAAGATTGATGCTATGAACGAACTGTTGAGATCTATTTTGGGTAGTTTAGGGTAAGTAATCCTGCTAGCTATGTGCATGGAGATCTTGAGTCCGACTATGTGTTGACCTCGCTGGCTGTGTGCATGGGCTGTGACTTGGGTTTGTAACTTGGTTTTCGATGTTAGTGTATGCTAAATATATTGAAGTATCTTTATGTTATATGAACTGGTTGTGTTTATTACTGGAGTACCTCTGTGTTATTTGAATAAGCTACAATTGTATCTATGATATATGAATTAGTTGCAATTTTGATGTTCTATGATGATAATTGTTGATGCGCACATGGATGCAAAGCTATTGATAAGATCTGTTTGATAATAGTAGTTGTGTTTATGTTTACATGTTGATTATACTATTAAGGGCTCTATAATAGGCTTGTTTCTTTGCGAACCTAATAGAACTCGACAAGATCTGCTTTAATTACCTACTCTCTCCCAGGGTGCAGAAACCTGGTTCTAGCACCCACCCATACTACTTTGGGTGAGACCTTGGCTTGCGAAAGTAGGTCATTGCCAAAAGGACCAGTAGTATAGGGGTTTGTTGGTAAACATTAACTCTGAACCTGTGTGAGGACCCTTCAAGCCAACACAATGATTAGTCATTTCTCCCAGAAGTTCAGTCTCTTCTGGGGTGTGGTGACTGGGGTAAATCGGGTGCTTAGGAAAAGGAGGTTGATTGGTCTGAGGGTTTATTTCTTCCTTTTCCTCCTCAGCCTCTGCAGGTGGAGATGGAGGATGATTATCTGGGAGCACTCTTCCAAACCTGAGGTTAATTTTATGTATCTCCACAGCATAAGATGAATAAGATGTTTCTCCACTGTAAACTTGCTGTGCCTGCCTGTTGTTTGGGTTCGGATTGGGCTGGGTAGGCATTTGAGGCAACTTAGGTGGAGAAGAACGAGTGAGCTAAGGTTGAGGTTAGGGTGGAGGCAGTAAAACAGGTATCTGGTTGTTTTGGGGCCTCCACCCTTATGATGGGTTTCTATACTAAGGTGGTTTAGGAACATACTGCTAGAGGGGTTGATTTATAGGTTGAGGGTGATATGGACTGGGATAAGGCCAAGTAATAGGTGTAGGCCATGATGGAGGAGTGGAGGTATACCAAGACTTCATAAGTGCATTATGGTTTGGATGGTAGTAGGAGTAAGGTGCACCTTGCATTCCCTATTGATATGGTTCAGACCCTTGAGGCCTCCTCTAATTTATGAAACAGAGTTTCTCTGGTCCTCCTTCCCCACCTTGATATACAACTTTGAAACCAAGTAAGCAGGGACATTTATTTTTGGCACGATTCTCTTCACACACGAAGCCAACCTCTCTAACATTTAGTGGAAATTCATTTTGAGGGTGTTTTCTGGTACATCTAGGGAAAAATATAGCTAAGGCCCTCTTTGATTCCTCTTATTTCCTCTTGATCTGCATTGTGTCCATTTTCAAATAAAAGCTGTGCAACATATCACTTTTGAAGTCCTCCAACATGTTCCCAATATCATGCTTGATGGAGGTGGAAGAGGAAGGGGTGTTGGTCATGCTTTGGCTAGCTCTACCTTTCTTCCTAGTTGCCCTAGAGTGGTTTCTAACTACAGAATTGATTTCCTAATAATGTAGTTGTTAGATATCTCCTCCAGGAAGCATATTAAGGGTCTCTATCACCTCTTCCCTAATCCCTAGGAGAAGTACCAATTTGAGTGATTCAGGATTAAGGGTGCAATTGGCTCTTTTATAGTTTAGTTGAAATATTTCTTCATAATCCTCTGAGGATTCATCAGGTCCTAGAGTTATCCTAAATATCTCCTCCTTAGTCTCTTTAGACCTGCAATAGTTTATATATTTGTTGTTGAAGGATTCTTGTATCTATTCCCACGAAGACCCATGAACCAGTGCAAGGTTGCATCCTTGAGAGTGGATGGGAACAATTTCAACTTTTGGTCATCTAAGGCATAGTCATAATTCCTACATAAAACAACAAACTCGAACATGAAGGTGTCAGGATCCTCAGAATTAAGGCCATGGAAATGCAAAAGGTTTGAGGGACTAATGTTCTTCATTCTAGTTTCTCCATCAGTTTCTCTTATGGGAAAGACTCCTTGGGCCCTAGTTTCAGCCATGGCTTGAGTTGGTGAAGGAATTTCCTCTTCTTCCCCAATAGGTTCTTCAAAGTGTTCAAATGGTTCACCTATAGGGTGTTTTATGTCAAAATCATTGAAGAAGAGTGAAGGGTGACTGTGTGGGGATGTGGGGGTTTTTGGTAATAATTTTCCTTGCTTATCCCTACTCCTATGAGGCATGAAAGTCAAATTGTTTTTTTGTTCTTCAATGTTTTGGAACTGAATGTAAAAAAGAAAGTAGAAAATAATGCTTAAGCACAAACAATAATCTACTTAGACATATCCCCGACAACGACACCAAAAACTGTGGTGAGCTCTAGTATTGCACCAAGAGTGTTGCAACTCCTTGAGGCTACTCAGATTTACTTTATTAACCTGGGGTTTGTACAAACTTAGAGGTGACAGTGCTATATTCACAACAGATGACCTCTACTCATGCCATCCTCATCTTAGTTCTACAATGAGGTGCTAGTGACTAGGGTTACTCTAGGAAAGGAAGTTTGTCACACTTCTAAATGAAACCTAAGATTGAAAATAGATCAAAACCATTACTCTATTAAGAAGGAAAGAAACTACTCTAGATCACAATGAATCATCTAACAATTCTCTACTTTTTCAAGAAAAAATGATTCACACTAATGTTAATGCAAGAAAAGGAAATTAAACTAAGTGACATGCACAGTCTAGATTACTTAATTGAATTACAAAAAAGGAAACTAATATAGATCACACATGTTGAATCAATGACTAACTAAGTCCTATCTCACTCATGCTTAACTATTGTGCTTAATGATACATCTTGTAATGGAATAATCACACTTTAAAGTGGCTCTATTTTGCGGCAAAAGAAGGAGGTACTTGGGTGATAAAGGTATATTGGTGGTTTCGCTAGGCTTAGGTGAGGTCGAGGAATGATTTTGGACTAAAGGAGAGGGTGTTTGGGACTTCTTCAGTGATATACTACATGATTCCTTGTAGTAATACAGGATGTCCTGAAAATCTACAGGAAACAGGCCAAGAGGATTTGGTGGCTAGAAATGATGAGAAGAAGGTTAGGAGAGGTGAGTTAAAGGTGGATCCAGCTAGATGATGGATAGACAACCTCTTGGCCAAGTTGAGAGATATTCAAAAAGCATGCCTTTCACCCACAAGGTTTCTCTCAGAGATGTAATGGTGACCTCAAACATAGGGTTGTAGGTGAATTGGATGGAAGGTATTTGATGAAGGGTGAAGACTCAAGATGATGGTGCTGAAGGGTTCCTTCTCTACTTATCTGTCCAAACTTGCAATCAATATATTTTTTCATGCATTAATCATTGACAAAATTATCATAAAAATAGTGGAAAATATGAGTTGAATTTAGATAAATCTACCTATGCAATTGAAATAGAAATATACCTTTGAAGCTACAACATATTCATGATAATAAAATTAAAAACTATCTAAATTTTCCAAGAAATCATAAACTGAAAAGATATTTGATCTATTGTGGAAGACATTCCTCCTCAAGCTCTAATGGAAGAGGTGAGAGAGCAGGGCTTAGCACACAATTTTAATGTTTTATATGATACGAAACATGTAATGAAAGAAATCAACTACTGAAACATAAAAGAAAGTCACATGTACACAAGAGAGACTAGGGCTAATGGATTGGGACCTAACTCACAAGCTCGTCTCCCTGAAATCAACTCAGTGGAAAAGAAACCAAATGCTCATCTTATTTCATAACCCGTCTTTTACATGTACAATGAAAGTCAGAAATGTTTAATACAAAATCCAAGAGTTCTCTAGTTGCATCCAAAATTCGAATCCTAGTGAGCTCTTTCTCTGGCCTATTTATGATAGAGGGTAGCTACCAACAACTCCCTAAAAAGTGGGTCTTTGTTCCCTTGCAACTTGAGAGAAATGGAGCTTGGCTCCCTTTGGTCATTCACTTGCTTGGCTACCTTTTATTTCGAGTTGTTGGAGGAGAATCTCGAATATATATTGGTTTCCTTTAGGAGTTAGGAAGGTGTTCAACCTCCCTACAATTAATCTTGATGTCTACTCTGATCCTTGATTCTGCAATCTTTCTCAAAAATGGCATTATTCCCTTCATTTTCCTGCATTTAAACCATATTAGGCCTCAAATCATGACAACCCTTAATAAACCATTCTCACTAAGAAAATATGAGAAAATGCAATTAAATGTGAGAGGGAGAGTATATAATTAAGCTAAAATAGTGACATTTAACTCCTTAGAATATACCTAATGATGGTGCTCATCAGTAACCTCATTCCTCTTTCATGCAAGTTGGAATTTGACACTACAAATAACATTGTTGAGTATGAAGCGTTAGTGTTGGACCTATAAGTTTCTAGAGACTTGAAGATTTAATGTTTGATAGTTTTTGGAGATCTAGAATTGATTGTGAAACATATCAAGAATCAGTGTCAAACCAAGCATCCCACGCTGAAATATTACAAAAATGAAGTGTGGGATCTAGTTTAAAATTTCTTTCTGGAATTCAATATTAAATTTCTTCCCAGGGAGAAAAATAGAATGAAATATTTCTAGGTAACAACATCCAACACTTTCAAACCCCCACAAAATCCCCTGTTAAGGTATGAAGTGGAAATTAGGAACAAACCATTGGTGCCTGATGATGTAAAATATTGGTAAGTGTTTGAATATGAAAATCAAATTAAAAGGTTTACGAAGTGATTGGGGAATTTTATAATGGTGTGATAAACCAAGAGGGTGAAGGTATTGAGGAAATTGAAGCAACTAAATAGAAATTTCCTTAGGAGGAATATGTGTTCTAGCAGAAAATTCTCCAGTTGAAGGGAAATATATTCCCGAAGGGGTTAGTTCCATTGGAAATATTGTTCAATTCTAATGATGTGGCTATCAAAACAACCAAGAAGGAGTCTAAAGAGGATACATAGGGTTGTAATATTGTCATAGATCAGTAGCCAAAACTAATTAATCTGGCCAAATGGTTTTAGAGGGATACAAGTAGAAGTACCTTGACATGTTTAGAAAGTATGTTGATATTTTAGCTTGGTATTATGATGACTTGAAGACTTATGATATAAGTATCATCCAAGATAAGATCCCTCTAAATTCCGAAGTTAAACGTCACAAATAGAAGTTGAGGTAGATAAATCCCTTGCTTCTCCCCTTTATAGAGAAATAAATTAGGAAAATTGTCCAAGATAAAATCATTATACCCTTGAGGTATTCAGATTTTGTGGCTAATATTATTCCTGTCAGAAAGAATAATGGATAGATCAAATTGTGTGTAGATTTCATAAACTTGAACAAGGAATCCCTAAATTATAATTACCCCCTACCCAAGATGGATTATATTTTGCATATGTTATTGGGGTCATCAATATTGTCTGCGACTGATGGGTTCTTTGGGTACAACCAAATTGTTGTACATCCTGAAGATCAAAATAAGACAACATTCACCACTCCTTGTGCAATATTCATGTGTCCCCAAATTCCTTTCAGTCTCATGAATTTTGGAGCTAATTTTCAAATGAAAATGGACATAAAATTTGTTGGGGATAAGGATAAGTTTGTGTTGATTTACTTAGATGACATAATTGTGTTCTCAAAGCCTCATGGAGAGAATTTGCAACATTTACAACAAACCTTTGATAAATGCAGGAAATAAGTTTTATCCGTTAATCCAAATAAGTGTCAATTTTATTTTAGACAAGGCAATTTGTTTGGACATATAGTCTCAAGGGAGGGAGTGAGAATTGACCCCAAGAGAGTAGAATAAATCAGTACCATCCCCTTCCTAAGGAACAAAAAGGAGATACAAGTCTTTCTAGAGAGGATAAACTTCCTATCAAGGTTTGTGCCCAATTATGCTAAGATTATAAAGGATATTACAAACATGTTGAAAAAGGATAGAGAGGTCAAATGGACCAAAGAAGCAGAGAAACTTTTTCTATAATTAAGAAAGCCTTTGGAGAGGCTGTAGTCTTGGCTAACCTTGATTACCCAAAGACATTTCTTATCTTTTATTTCACATCCCCTTATGTTGTTCCAGTTGTCCTATTGCAAAATAATGAAGAACATAAATAACAACCAATGGAATTTTTTATCCAAGTACTAAGGGATGCAGAGTTGAAGGATGATACCATGGAAAAATAGACCCATGCTCTCATTAAGGCCATGAAAAATTTTAGTACCTATGTTCTATAGTCAAAACTAATTTTCTATGCTCCTATGATAACTATGAAGGAAATTCCACTGGGGCTTCACTTAATGAACCTATAACATATCACGTGCATTTGTGGCGTACTACAAAATACCCCTAATGTTGAAAATGCAGCAAGATGATGGAGCTTAGTGAAATGAAGTCGCCTTCACTAAGTGGGCCCACAGGCAAATTTTGGCGCAAAGTCTATTTTTAGACTATGTCTATTTTTAGACATATGGAGCATGGTCCAGGGGTTGTAGTATGTTATTCTTTTATATTGGTCATGTTGGTAAAAATAGATGGACCTCTATTTTTAGACTCAGCTTATCCTAAAATAGAAAAGTCAATATTATTTACTCCCAATAATATTTGGAATCTAAACTTCGCTTGCCTCTTTGGAGCACTTCGCTCGAGCTACAAGTGGCTCATGCATATGATAGAGGAATTACGCTATTCCCAAGGGTTTGATGGCATCATGCATGGTTGACTTCAGTTAGGACTTCAGTGGCAGAATTTTGGTGGAGTTAATGAGACAGCTAGTGGAGTTGTGTTCTGTTTATTTTAGTTGAACTAGTTGAGATTAGTTTAACTAGCTAATCAACTAGTTATGCGTGGAGTGAATTAAATATTATTTAATTCATTAATTAGTAACTCATTATTCAACTCAAGAACACATCAGTTCACTACGTTGCATGGACAGGCCTGCTGGAGACCGTGTTGAAAGAGGTAGATGAAAGGGTTGAGGTAGCTATCGTGGGCCAGACATCAAGCTGTGCATGAGATTTGCACCGCACTTGGAGGAATTTCCTAAGGATGATTGAGACCGTCAAGCGAAGGAGATTCAAACCTTGGATCTCTCATTAGACCAGCCTTGATCGCGCAATAGAGGCAGTAATTAGTGGATGTGGAAAGTTGAGTTTTTGAACCTCAGACTTGTCTAAAACCAGGCTAGTTTGTGTAACTTCATGAGATAGTACTGAGTACTTGTGAGGAGTATTGTACTGAGTTTGTTACATGTTTTCTCCATTATAATATACACAATAGCTGTGGGGTTTTCAGCTATAAGCTTTCCCCATACATACTGTGTTAATGTGTGTGATGATTTGATGTGTGATTGCTTCTATTCTTTCCGCATGTGACAATTAATTGTAGAAGAGGTTATGTGTTATGCATGCAATTCGAAATTGATGTGTAATCGGGTTAATATCCATTGAATAAGTGATTTATTCAGAAAATTTCTACATCGTATCAGAGCAATATTAATTGTCGATATCTATTACGATGATTGCAAACTTATTTCCTCGGACAGAGCCTGCATACGGGCCAGGTAGCCTCCGGATTCATCTTTCTTCGGAAAGTGAAAGGTTTGGTAAACACCCCTTCCAGTCAATCTCTGATTTGGAAATAATTTGTTCTCAAGTGTAGATCGGAAGCGATTGAGTTATCAACTGGTAGTGAAATTTGAATTTGCAGATTTGTTTTCTTGGTGCCGGAGTTGAAAATGTCTTTCAACAGTTTGCGACTCGAATATGCTCTTGAAGGCAGTTCGAATTATGTTGCATGGAAGGATCACATTGAGGTAGTATTAAAAGATAATGGACTGAAGGAGTTCATAGATACGGATGTCCAAAAGCCCACTGATCCTGTTGAAGTCGAAGCTTGGCAAAAGAAGATGGCGAAATGTCGAAGGATCCTGTTGGAGGGCGTCAAGGATCATATTGTATCCAACCTGCATGGAAAGGCTTCTCCATATTTAATGTGGAAAGCTTTGACGGATCTATTCCAGAGTAAGAGTGACCAAAGGAAGCTGGTGCTCAAAGATAAGCTCAGAAACATCAAGATGGAGAAAGGCGACAGTATCGCCAAATACCTCACAAAGTTCACTCAATGCAGAGATGAGCTGGGAAGTGTGGGGGTGACTGTCGAAGATGAGGACATGGTCGACCTGGCTCTCCTTGGTCTTCCGAAGGCTTGGCATTCATATCAAGATAATGTCAATGGTCGGGAGAAGTTGCCGGGATGGGAGCGCCTTTGGGCGGATCTCATGCAGGAGGAGATAAGGAGGACTACCAGGGATGGATCTTCATCAAAGGGAGCTGATGAAGAAAATTGCGCTTTGGCTGCCAAAGCAAAGAAGGGGAAGGGTAAGAAAAATTCTCATTCTGGTGCAAAGTGCAAGAAGCAGGATATGGCGAAAGTGAAGTGTTTTCACTGCCATGATCACGGAAATTATTCTACCAATTGTCCAAAGAAGAAGAAAAACAAGCAAGCGGAAAGATCTACAGATGGGGAAGCTTTGGCTTCACAGTTCAAGCTTGACTTTTCACTGATCGCATGCTTGGTTTCAAGTGTGATGGGATTGGTGTGGTTCTTGGACAGCGGTGCGTCATTTCATATGACGGGAGATCGGGATTTGTTCTCAGATCTAGAGGACAAAGATCTGGGTGTGCACATCGAGATGGGCGATGATGGTAGATACAATGCGACTGGTATTGGTACCATATCCTTTCAGAGGGAGTCTGGTAAACCCTTCGTGTTGAAGGATGTCATGCATGTGCCTGGTTTGAAGAAGAACTTGATCTCTGTGGCGATTTTGGAAGATAAGGGGTATGATGTGGTCTTCAGCGAAGGAAAGGCCTTCCTGCGCAGTAAGACTACTGGAGAGACCCGGAAGATAGGGGTTCGAACCAAGAACCTTTATCAGTTGCAAGTAGATGGCTGCGCAACAATGGCATGCAAGGCGGGAGAAGTGGTGAGCCGGGATGATGAGGGCGAACTGTGGCACAGGAGATTGAGCCACCTTCACCATGGAGCTTTGAAGATCCTGCAGCAGATTTCTACTGGGCTTCCTAAGGGCACTCTTGCGCAGTCAGATCAGTGCAAGGGGTGTACTTTAGGGAAGTATGTGAAATCCACCTTTCACGAGAAGGATAGTCGTGCCACGATGATCCTTGAGAGAGTTCACACAGACGTGTGTGGTCCTTTCTCAGTTGCTTTGACAGCAAAGCACAAGTATTATGTGATCTTTGTTGATGATTTCTCTCGAAAGTGCTGGATCTTCTTCATGCAGAAGAAGAGCGATACATTCGCGAAGTTCTGTGAGTTTAAAGCACTGGTCGAGAAGGAGTCGGTGAAGAAGGTGATTGCTCTAAGGAGTGATAACGGTGGTGAATTCATCTCGGCTGAATTCAAGGAGTTCTGCAGCGCAGAAGGGATTCGGAGAGAGCTCATCGCACCCCATAACCCACAGCAGAACGGGGTGGCTGAGCGGAAGAACAGAACGATCGTGGGTGCTGCACGGGCGATGTTGCATGATCTGGGCCTACCCCTTCACTTGTGGGCTGAGGCATGCAATACAGCAGTGTATGTGCAGAACCGTTGTCCTCACAAGGTTCTTGGCATGAGTACACTGGAGGAGGCTTATTCTGGAAAGAGGCCTGATATTTCCCATTTGCGGATTTTTGGTTCTCCTGTCTACATGCATGTGACGAAGGATGCGAGAAGGAAGCTGGATCCAACTGCTGAGGTTGGAATATTTGTGGGGTACACTGATACACCTCACAACTATCAGGTGTATTTGTCAGACAGTCACAAGACTGTTGTGCGACGGGATATAAAATTTCAGGAGGAGAAAGCCATGCAGTGTTCGCTTGAGAGGGAGCTACACTTGCATGCAGATGAGGAGCTGTTAGTTCCTAAGGAGGAGCTTCCGGATGTGGATTAGCCACAAGAGGAAGTTCAGGAGGTGGAAGAAACCACCCATGCAGTGCCAACCATCAGAGGGCGCAAGCGCACTACAGAAGCTGAGTGACTGGCTCAAGATGCAGAGAAGGTTGTATGACCACCTATAGCACAGCGCAGACAGAGGCAGTCACCGGATCGGTACACTAGATACATGGCTCTTGTGAGTCAATGTGTTGTGATGGAGCGAAGCTTTCCGGCTTCACTGATGCAGATTGGGCAGGGAGCCCAACGGACCGGAAGAGCACTTCTGGAGGGATTTTCAGCATTGGGTCGACAGCAGTTTCTTGGTACAGCAGGAAGAAGAGATCCGTGGCACTCAATTCAGCAGAGGCTGAGTACATGGCAGCTAGCTTGGCTTCATGCGAGGCTATTTGGATGAGGAAGATCCTCGTTGGATTGTTCGGGTTGCATTTGGAGCCTACTGTGATTTACTGTGATAAATAGAGTTGCATTAAACTCTCAGCTAATCCAGTTTTTCATGATAGATCCAAACACATCGACATCAGGTACCATCATATCAGAGATTGTGTTCAGCGGAGAATCATGATGCTTTCATATGTTCCCACGGAGGATCAGGATGCCGACATCTTGACGAAGGCGCTCACCAGGAGCAAGTTCGAATTCCACAGAGGCAGGATAGGGGTTGCATATAATCCATATCTTGCTAAGAGGGAGTGTTGAAAATGCAGCAAGATGATGGAGCTTAGTGAAATGAAGTCGCCTTCACTAAGTGGGCCCGCAGGCTATTTTTGGCGCAAAGTCTATTTTTAGACTATGTCTATTTTTAGACTATGGAGCATGGTCCGTGGGTTGCAGTATGTTATTCTTGGAGTATTGGTCATGTTGGTAAAAATAGATGGACCTCTATTTTTAGACATAGTTGAAGTCTATTTTTAGACTGCCTATCCTGTAATAGAAAAGTCAAATATTATTTACCCTTAATAATATTTGGACTCTAAACTTCGCCATTTCTCCTTGGAGCACTTCTTAGTTCGAGCTACGAAGTGGCTCATGACCGATGTGAGGAATTACGCTATTCCTTGGGCTTTGGTGAGCTCATGCATGGTTGACTTCAGTTAGGACTTCAGTGGCAGAAGTTTGGTGGAGTTGATGAGACAGTTGGTGGAGTTGTGTTCGGTTTAACTTAGTTGAACTAGCTGAGATTAGTTTAACTAGCTAATCAACTAGTAATGAGTGGAGTGAATTAAATATTATTTAATTCACTAATTATTAACTCATTATTCAACTCAAGAACACATCAGTTCACTACAGTGCATGGAAAGTTCAGTGGAGACCAGTGACAGAGGTAGATGAAAGGGTTGAGATAGCTATTAGTTGTGACATCAGTTGTGCATGATATTTGCACCACACTTGGAGGAATTTCCCATGATGATTGCGCTGTCAAGCCAAGGAGATTCGAACCTTGGATCTCTCATTAGACTAGCCTTGATTGCGCAATAGAGGTAGGCAATTAGTGGATGTGTTTTGAACCTGTGACTTGTTCAAAACCAAGCTAGTTTGTGTGTAACTTTATGAGATAGTACTGAGTACTTGTGAGGAGTATTGTACTGAGTTTGTTACATGTTTTCTCCATTATAATATGCACAATAGCTGCGGGGTTTTCAGCTATAAGCTTTCCCCATACATACTGTGTTAATGTGTGTGATGATTTGATGTGCGATCAGTTCTATTCTTTCCGCATGTGACAATTAATTGTAGAAGAGGTTATGTGTTATGCATGCAATTCGAAATTGATGTGTAATCGGGTTAATCTCCATTGAATAAGTGATTTATTCAACAAATTTCTACACCTAATTTGACTAAATATTGGAAAATGCCTCTAAAAATAACATTATTTAACACTCTACCAATACAAACCAAATACATCTTCTGAATTAAAAGAAACCCTACTTTCATTAGATATTTTAGGTATCCATTGTTTCATTAAAATGTTTTATACCCATTTATATTTGATCTTTAACTTTGAGCTCCATTTTTTATCCCTTCTAATATAAAAAATATTTACCCCTTAATGCATGCTCAATATACTATGTCATTTTTAACTCAGTATATATCCCCTAATATGAATGCATGTGGTATGGTATTATTCCCTTATTGAAGCCACCATGGGGCATTCTCGCACAGTGAGACAATGAAAGAAACAGGTGTTACGTCCCTGTAAACTGTTAGATTGGCAAGACCAAATAGACAAGGGTAACATCAAACCAACTTTGGAGTCCTAGGACCTAACCTTCCTTGACTCAGAGAGGGCTCTCTCTATATTTGTATGAAAGATATGACTTGATTGATTTAGTATGCTGATTTTAGGCTAGTTAAAATTTTAGGGATTATTTGTTTGTTTTTTTTGGTTGGGTTGCTTGTTAAGAAGAACATATAGAGTAAGAGAAATTCAAACCATTGGGCTATTGGGTTTGTGAAAGGCTTGAACAGTACAACAATAAATCAAGGGTGTTTCATAGGGCAAGTTAACAAAGCGAAATGGATCTTAATAGCTTATGTAGGTATGAAATGAACATTAAGTTGTGAATTTAGTAGGTGTAAAGGGAAATTAAGAATCCTTTAACATATACTATAACAAGAAGAGTCTTTAAGAGTACTATGCTTAAGAAAGAATCAAAGGACAGGGCGCACCATAAACTTCTTTGACCAAGCTTCACCAAGTAAACTTCAAGACAACAATCCAACAAACCCTAGAGAGCAGGGAACTCCTAAATTCTCTAGGTATTTACCTTCAGACAAAGAAAACATTCAAGATGACATATAAGTGATTATTAAAGAGTAGGGAACTCCTAAATTCCTCAATCAGACTATAAATGACCTTCAAAGTGACTCTTCAAGATGGACTAAAGGACACGACAAACCATAAACTTCTTTAGCCAAACCCTAATCACTAAACTTTAAAGAAAAGCCTTAATAACAATGTTTTTAAGCTACACCAAGGGACAGGGCATACCATAAAATTATTTGGCTTGACTCCATTAAATCATTTTTAAGACAACAAGCTAAGTGGAACCAGAGAGAAACTAAGAATTCTCCAATTAGACCTAGTAGAGGAAAACATCTAAACAACAGAAAGTAGACAAATTTAAGGTGCCTCTCAAAAGCATATCTTAATCTAAATTTTCTACTCTGTCATAAGGGAAATGATGAACAATATGGAAAACATAAGAAGACAAGTGTAAAATCAAAACAACATCACCATTTTAAAAAGTTCATGAATCCTATGAATATGCTTGCTCCATTGATGCTCAATCCAAGATAGTCACAAAGCTCCAAAACCAATTTCTTCACAACTCAAAATCTATATCATATTGAGCTCAACAATCAACCCACAACCAAAAAAAAACTATGAAGCCTCCATGCAGTATTTATTTGCAAAATGAGGAGGTGAACCCTAGCTAGGGTTTTAGAATGTCATTTATTACACATTTAAGGCACTTTAACCTTTGAGACCATGCAAGGCCAAAGGAAAAATATCCAAAATTCATTGATGGAAAAAATAAATTCTAGCATAACTATTTGAGCTAATTTTGGAAAAACGTTGACTTTAAGGCTTCAAAATATCTTTTACAATAACTCCTAGAAAGGGTGTAACTCCAAGGTATAGGGGCGCAGCGCCAAGCCAAGCACGCAGCTCTAAGACTAGAAACATCACCTATTTTGGAGCTGAGTTTTGGAGGCCTTTTGGGTGTCAAAATGAGCTCCATGAAAGCTCATTGGAAAGCATACCTTGTCTAGTTTCTAGATCTACATTTAGTTTGAAAAACGGTGCCCATTTTCCTAGTCAAAAATCATGTCTCCCAAGATTGTTCAGCGTCCAGCGCCAGTGTTGAAAAGAGGGCAGAAAGGTGATTTTTAGTTAGTTTTTGGCCCTTTTGAGGGACCAGTTTTGCCCCAAATGATCTGAAATTTTATGAGGATGAATTCCTTGGCATGAGGAAAATGATAATGCAAAACCATTTTTTTTTTAGTGCCCCAAAAAAGAGTGCAGTGGCAGTGGCACTAAGCATTTGGCCCTATTTTCTGCAAGCCAAACTGTAAAAAATAAAAAAATGTGAAAAAGGTGCCAAAATTTGGAAATTAGCTTGCTGATCATGGTTGGGATGCTTGGAGGGACACATTAGCTAGAACGTTGAGTTTTTCCTTCTCTTTTGCCTCATTTAGAGTCTGAATCTTCGTAAGGGCTCGTTTGAGCTTGGCCCTTGCAATCCTGTTTCTCATGGCATAATGCTTTTCCATCTTCCTCTGCATGTTAGTGTCTCTCTTGGCCTTCTTTAGCTGACCCTCTAGGCGCAAATTTTCCCTCTCAAGCTAATATTCTCTATCATAGCTGATTTCCATGGCAAGCAGCGCACTTGGAGTGAGTTGCTTTGCCAATTCTTCCTCTTTCTCTCTTTCCTAGGCTAAATCCTTCTTCAACACAATTGTCTTTGGCCTCTTCCTAGGAAGTTTTTCTTCCTCATCCTCACTTTCATCAAAAGTTCCCAAGGTCTCATCTAGTAGAGCCTTGGCCTTTCCGTCCTCTTTCCGAGCTCTGATTACCCTAACCTCGTTGATGGCCTGTTTTTTCTCCAACTATTGGTTCTCTAGCTCAAGATAGTTGATCACATTCTTTTCCCTACCAAGATTAGCTTGAAGCTCACTAATCTTGGCATCCTTGCTTTTGAGTAGCATATTGGTGATTCTCTCCTCATCCTCATCCTCAAGGTCAGTAAGTTGAAGCACTTGTTCAGTTTCATGTTCATCCTCCTTTTCAACAATGACCTGCTCTACAACCTTTTCCTTACCCTTATCAAGCTGTTTTGTTGGTGAAGAAGGCATGGCCCCTTGCACTTCAAGCGCAACAAACACATGCCTGTATCCCCTTTGGTATGTCAAACGAAAAGGCTCGATGTCAATCATCTCAGTTTCATCTGTATCACTATCTCTTTCATTGTTGGATGCTTCGGTATCATGAGATGAGGGTGAAGGATTCGGGAAAGGTGATGTGGAAGGGTCATCATGAGGTGAGGGAATGTGAGTGAGTGGAGATGTATGAACAGTGGGATGGGATGGAGAAGTAGGAATGGTAGGATGAGATGATGAAGGAATATCTAGCTGATGATGGCCATGTGGAGTAGTGAAAACCTCATGGGAAATGAAGGTATCCCATGGAATGTTCTTCTGCTGGAGCTGGTGCATAACCACCATCTTGATAAGGGAATGATGAAAAAGGTTATGCATTTTTTGAGGGTAATATCTCTTTTTCACAATATAGGCCATTATGTCAATGCTACAGAAGAGGTAATATGGTATATGCAGCATCCTTACTCTAGGGAAATGCATAAGAAGCCGGATGTGGTATGAGTAGAGGTAGGAAAACCTTCCCTCACATGTGAAATACTTCATTATTATCCTCATTGTTACACCATTTTTTGGTCATATAACCTATTATCATTTGATGGACCCAAGTACACCATGTAAGACTAATTTTACCCTAAGTAAAATTACTTTCACTATGAAAATAACTTAGTAAACCACCTTTATTAAGATGTTTATGGTCTAAACAGGAAACCCTGTGAGGAAATATTAAATAAATCTACATTTGTTTGATTTTCCTGAAGGAATAATTAGTTAAACAATAATTTAATTAATATTCCTAGGTATATTTAACCCAAAACAGGGAAATTAATTAGATAAATCATTATTTATCTTATTATTTTCTAAGAATAATTATTTAAACATTATTTAAATAATATTATTTGTTAAATATGACTAAATCACCCATAAATAATTAAATAAATCATTATTTATTTGATTATTACTCATCCACATCCTTAAAATGATAAATAAATCATTTATTTATTTATTATTTACAAATAAAGGGATTTGACCCAAGTCAAATTCCTTTTCCCTCCAACAAATATAATAAAATACTCCATAAAAGTTGGATCTTGATTTGGTTAATAATATTTAAACTATGCACCAATACCTAGACTAACTCAATATTTTGTTATAAATAGAAGGGTTTCCCCATTCATTTATCACCTTTTGTTGCCTAAAGATCACTCTGGATCTATAATTTTGGTCTGACTTTGATCCACCATCATTGTCACATTTTTATACCATTTTGTCTGGGTTTTCTACACCATCAAGAGACAGGGATTTTAGATCTGAAGTACTGAGGACTTACAAGAACCCATCCCATTGAGGATAACTAATAACACCCTTCTATGTTTTCCTCCTAGGTGCCATTAATACAAAATTCATTCGACATATTCTTGTCTTGTCTACTGGATACATGGAGTAAATCTTGTTTTTTCTACTACTTAATGTCTTTTGATGCATAGATATAGATTTTTGCAGCATTTATCTTGATCAGCTAACTATAGATCTAAAGATATTAGCAGCCATATTTGCTATTAGGGATGTTTTTTATGCACATCTAAAGTGGTATTTTTTCGTACACTTGGAATTAAGATTCATACTAACAACTGGAGACTCCACATGGGTTTACGATTACGACCACTGTCATTTTTCTGATCCTTGCATATCCAGCTACTTCCAAACCTAGGATTTCTCTTCAGCCTCTTGTTTTTGCTTTTCTTGATGTTGTTTTTAACCTATAAAACCCTAAAACGATAAAAACTCTAACTTCTGTGTATTTTCATACCTATTGCATAGGTGACAGACATCAACCACATATGAGACGACAATTTTTTCTGAAATCTGCCTTCGAAAGTGCTGGAAGTGTAGGTCACACTTTGTGGCCCTAAATCCATGACCTGGACCTTTATGACGCACCTTTTAGCCCAAAAACTACAACCTCTACAGAAAATAGGTCAAAAACTACAACCTGGACTTTTTGCGGGAATTTTTCTGAAAGTTTTATGGGTTTGTCTGAGCCTCTGTTTAGGGTTGTCTAACCACTATCTTTTCCCATTTTGGACTTGTACTTGTTCTGTTTTGCTCAACTAAGTGAGAACCCAGCCCCCTAGGGCTTTAGTACTCTCCACTTTTTGTGTAATAGTTTTTACTGTTGCAGGTTGTCTGAAATTTCAGAGTCTTCAACCATTTTTCAGATTTGATACCTCATCTTCAAATCCACTTCAGATTGGCTATTTATCCATCCAAAACACCTCATTTTTTTTTTTTTGGGTTTCCTCTGGGTTCCCCTCTGTTTCCCTCCAGGATATAGCCTTTCGCTACCTTTTTTACAGCAATCTTTCCTCTTATTTTTTGTTGTTTTCTGCACCACTTTCCATCAGATTTGACCTTTAGATCCCTACCCCTCCTGACCTTAGATCTATTGGCTATTTTAGTGTGTTTTGATTAGTTTTTTACCTGCCTATAGACTAGTTGTTGAGAGGCCTGCCTCCTTGGGTTTAGATTATTTCATTATTAGCTATTTATTTTATGTTATTGCAGTCTTATATACTGTTATTTGCAGGTTTATTTTCAGCTATACAACACAATTTTTCTTTTTCTCTACAAATTTCAGGGTTTAAAAATTACAATTTACACAATTTACACACACACCCTAAGCAAAAAAGGGCTTGGTTAACACCACCAAGCAAAGACTCTAAGACATTGAAATCAATTGATCCTACACCTCTCTACCCTTGTTTTGACATTATAATCAGTTGATCCTGCACCTCCCTGCCCTTGTCAGTCTCTTCTTCCTTTGTGCCATGTTTGTGTCATCATCATTGTGCCACCAAGGCATTTATCCCGGAGATTTCTTGGCCTTTATCCTTAGTTTCCGATAGGAAGACTTAATCCTCCATGTAGGATTCGAGTTAGTCCTCCACCGAGTCTGCACTCCAACTCTTCTTCTAGTTCATAGGGTTCTACTTCTCGTTCCGCCCTCTGTTCTCCCCCTGTCACCTTCACCATGTCTGGTGCAAGACCTAATGTTGGTGGTAACCCCAGACCTAATGCTGGGAATACCACTAGTGGGACCACAACGAACACTACCCTGGTTACGCCCTTGCTCCCCTTCATGGCAGGTCTTAACCTTCCCGATTTTGACCAGCTGATAAATGACCCTATACACCATTATGTTGCTTGGCCTCCTATGCCAGCCAAGCTCCCTTCTGACATCCCCAAATTTGAAGGTCTTGCTAGTGAAGATCCTACAAATCATGTTCGATCTTTCCACATGTGGTGTTCGTCTAACTCTATTACCGATGACTTTGTCCATCTTCAGTTGTTACAACATATGCTTACTGGTGAAGCTTCTAAGTGGTATGTTGATCAGGCCCCTTCCTCTCATACCACCTTTGCAACTGTTGCTTGGGATTTTCTATCTTACTTCCAGCTTCCCCTTCGTTATGACATCGGTACCAAAATTTTTACTTCTTTCTGTCAATCGTCTACAACCTGCCTATCCAATCATGTCCAGGAATGGAGGAGAAGAAAGAGCCTATGTCGAGCCTGTTAGCCACCTATAAATTTTGTCATACCCAATGGTGGCTAAACTTGTCTTTTAAACGTTCAAGAGATAGTTCCCTTTGAAAACTTATCATCTTTTGAAGTTTTTATGATGCTTATTACCCTTTGAGTTAATATTCACTTCTGTTTCCCTTTAATCCTAAAGAACCTTGCTGTTAACCAAAGAAACTGCTTCTAAAAACTCCATTTTTCACCATTTACCTCTTCATTTCACTCCCATAACACTTCCATTTTCACCCATTTTTCCTTCATAAAATCCCTCAAAATCCCTTCATCTAACCTCTAAATCATTCCAAAAACCCTTTAAAACCTTTTATTCCACCTTATTTGGTTTTAAATCTCTTATTTCTCCTACCATAACCTCGACCATTTTGGCTTGAAAAACACTATTTTTGGGCCTAAAACACTCTTTTTCATTTTATAAAAAGTTAAGCCCCCGAGGGCTTATGTCCATTAGCCCTCCACCTCATGTGGCCCTAGCCCTGCAATCGAGCACTTGAAGATTTAAAATTCCATCTCCAAACCCATTTTTCCTTCGTTATTTTTCATTTCCCAACAATGTGATTTAAACGAATCTAGACCGTTGATCTATATGGATCAATGGCCATCAGGTTATCCATTCCCCGTCCGTCCATTATGCCTTTCACTTTACCCTTTCAACACCCCCACATTTTCTTTTAATCTTGACCGTCCATTCAAAAGATCAGATGATCGGCACATAACGCGATGAACCCAACTTTCCATTATACCCGCCCACTACGTGACAAAATGCTGACGAAATCACTAGACCCACTCATTTTCCTGTCGCACAGCTTTCTGCCCATTGCGTTTTACCCACACCAACGGATCTCCCAACAATCATCTGATGGCTCAAACTGCATTTTGCATAATTTTTGCGCCCGAGGGTTAACACCAAAAAATTATGCGATATAGGCAGTTTTGAAAAGACGCATGTCAGGTAATGAATGGAATCACGTTTTTTTGGAAAAAATCTAAAACCGCCCCAATGCTACACAATAACCATCAATGTTTTTCCTCTATACTTCTTCCCCCTCCGCAATACAACTCTAGATTTGATCCTAGTCATCGATCTTTGAGATCGGACAGTCCTAACTTAATCTCACCTCCATTCACTTTTCACCAGATTTTCTCCCAAAAGACTTCATCGGTCGAACTTGACCACTCATTACTCTAATCTAACAGCCCATGTTATATTTTGATCCCAATTCATTTGCCTCCATCTAATCTCCCGAATGAATCCATTAAACAATCTCCACTGTTGATTGTTCTGATCTAACGGTTCCTATTCACTGTCGCACCCAAACTCCATTTGCACCTGTTTTGCTTCCACCAAGGGTTTTTCTTCCTTTTTGCTGCAAATTTCTCCATTTCGCATAGCTCCATCCCCTCAATTAAACCCCTGAAGTAGTCTTAACCAAATTCCACAGGATTTCTTAATGAATTTTTGGTGTTTTGCAGGGTTTTAAATGGTATTTTCTCTATGGTTTTCCCAGTCACAGTCAGGTGACAGAAAGGCCCGGAATGACGATTCTATGGCTTAAAATCAAAGGAAAAGGAGATGCGAGGTTTGAAGTCAGAGTTTAAATCATCAGGATCATGATCCAGGGTTTAACAAAAACCCTCCAATAGCATAAAGCCACCTGTGCAAACAAGCCATACAAAGTGTATTAGTAATGAAGGATTAACAGTAAAGGGATTAAAGCCAAAGCCATAAAATCAAAGTTTTAATCCACAGATTTAAAGAAACAAAGACAATATTAGAGAATGAAGACTCGAAGACTAAGATCAAGGCTAATTAAGCCTAAACACGGACCAAAAGCAAATCAAAGTTGTTTTAAGGAAAAACAAAGTAAAATATCAGCAAAAGAAGCCTCCACTGCCACATCAGAGGCTATTTGTCCTCTTCAGCTACCAAAGTGCCACCTGCAGCCTCAATAAATCAAAAGAAGGCATAGTTATTGCCTAGTCAGTGATATTTTTCCTAAAGACAGTTGAACAGTTATTTCAAACAAAGGAAGATATTTCAAACTGTCAGTAAAGTTATTGTAAAAGATGAAAAGAGCCTTAAAATCAATCTTTTTGCCCATTAAGCCTAAAAAAGTAGAAACAGAGTTAATGAAATAGAGTTGTAATTCAATGCATTCCTGCCTTATGCCTTGCATGGTTTTCAAGGCTAGGAGTTGCATTTAGTGTAGAATCAATCACATTTCAATCCTAAAACTCTTCCACTTACTCATTTCTTCTATAAATACTTCTGTAGAAGATGGGAAGTTGGTTGGTTGGTCACTAGTTGTAATATTGAAACTCTCTGAAATAATACATAGTCTGTCTGAAGTTGAAGAAGAAATTGAAGTCTTGGAAGCTTGATGATGTTGTGACATGCTTGTTCTTGATAAGGCTCTATCATTGGATCCCTGAGCCTGGCTGTTGGTGATGTATTCTGAAATGTCTGCTATTTTTCCTGTTTTTCATTATGTTTCAGAAATTCTTACTACAGTAGGATGAAAAGTTTAAGCTAAGAAATGACTCCTATAAGCACCTTAGACCTGTTTATCCTTCACTATTTTATGTTTTATTCTACTGAGGTATTTTAGAATCTTTAATCTTTCCCTTTATTCCTCATGCTTTTTTATTTCTCTAATAGTTCAAATAGTTGGTTTCATCACGATTTATGATTTTCCCTGCTTGTCTACTGCCACTTGAAAACTGTTTTTGAATTCTCCCTTTGAAGTACCATTGTTTATAGTTAGCCAAGGAGGTATGTTTCGATCATGCCCTTTGTCCCTGCTTGAACAATTGCTTTAAAGGTATTTATAGTTGTGATCATAGATGTGTTAGGTGTTCCCTCTTCTATGACTGCAATTATCAATGAATCTTTTATGTTTTCTAATTCATTTGAAATAAAATATTTCAGGAAATAGGATGTGCTCCCGAATCTTAGATTTCATTTTAAAAGTTTTCTTGAAGTCATTATTTGCTTAAAGAGTGGTTTGTAGAATTCATGGTTAGCCCTGTCTATCAAATACTTCTTTATTGTTCAAGTTGTGTTTTCAAGTTCCCTTTGTTGAGAATTCAAACTCTCTTTCCAAATCATTAATGTCCATCTCATTCACAAAACTAAAGGATCTTGTGGCCAAGTTAGATTTGCCCTTTCATATCCCATATCCATTGATGAGTTTGTTACAAACCTTTTCTTGACTCCATTTCCCAATGAATCAGACACTCCCCCTTTCTATCTATCCTTCCTAGACATTTCATGTTCTGCTGTACCAATTCAACCAAACAAAACAAACAAACACCTGCACTTAATAACTAGTCTAAAACCAATACTTAAAAGCAAACAAGATAAACCTTTGCAAAAAAACAATTTGAGAGATCCCTCTCTGAGAATAGGAGGACTAGATCCTAGAACTCTAAATATTGGTTCTGATGTTGCCTTGTCTTTTGGTAATCCAATCTATCAAAACACAGGACCCCAACATAATGGCGATCACGGTGGGACTCTAAGTAAAATCCTTAAAACAAAAACACTCACTGTTCAGTACAATATAAGTAGCTTTATTCAAGAACTACCAAGCATAATGGCGATCATGGTGGGACATTCTAAACTTAAACACACATAGGCATCCCTTAGAAGACCCACATGCCCTTAAACTGATACTATTTGAACACTTGGAATCTGTTATCCCACTGTTCACACCAACATAATGGCGATCACGGTGGGACCAATGAGTTCATAGTTGCTTAGCAAGCTCTTATATACTCATTAGTCTCTCAGAAAACCATAGAAACTCAGAAAAAACCCAAAAATATTTCAAATTGGATTCATAATAAACATGGTGGTGGAATCATAAGACAATTTTACCTTTACAAAAAGCTAAAAATTTTCGACCTAGTGACTCCACTGGCCTCCAGTAGGCCTATTACTTCACTAGTCCTTGTAAACTCTCTTGGGAATGCATTAAGCAAACCCAATCATGCTATTGGTGGACAAAAAAGTTCAAAATCTTCCACCTGGCGACTCCACAATCCCAATGACCTAATGACTCCACTAGTAGAAGAATTTGAACTAGTTGAAAAGATATAGTGACCTCTTTATTACAAACATGGATCCAAGTATAGACAAAGAAGCTAAACTAAACAAATTATTGGACCTAATTGGAAAAATAGTGTACATACTTGATAAAATATTGGAAAGACATGAGGTTGATACAGATGTTGATTATCTAGAGTAACCTATGCCTTTCCTTGATCAAACACAAACTCAACCACTACAAGATATAAACAACAAACAAAATATGTATGATGAGAAAGATTACAAAGAGAAAAATGAGGAAGATTGTCAAGAAGGTATTGATTACCTACCTATACCTTGTGTTTTACAATTAAAAAAACTTTATGAACAAGCTGCAAACATAAACAAGGAACAATACCATGAGGAAATAGTCAACCATCTTGAACTCAAAAAATCTGAAATAGGAGAAAAGACAACACAACTATAATATCTACCTTTATGTTATGACTCATTTTAGATTATTAAAGAAGAATGGAATCCTGAAAATCTATTAAAAAACAACTCATAAATCCCATGTTCAAATTGACTATCACAAAGATCAAGAGAAGTTGTTTGAGGGCAACAAAGATCAGGAATAAGAAGAAAGTCCTCAAGGTATTCCTGCAAACACAAGTAAAGATTCACTAGGAAAGGCTCAAGAATATATCCAGCCTCACAATCAGTCAACACAAAAGGAAGAAGACTGTTGTTTTTCTGTCAAAAGAAAAAATAAAATTCCTTCTCTTTTAACAAAAGAAGAAATTGATCAGATATTAAATAAACAGCCAACCCTCAAAACCTCATTTGAACAAAACACTTCTGCTCATCTACTTATTGAACCTTGTTGTCTTGAACTAGAAAATAAACTTGTAGATCAACTTAAAGAAATACAGACTAATAACCCAATATGCTTGATTGGTGAAATTGTTTATACTAATGATTTTCCATTTTTTTGTTAATATGAAGATGATGATAAGCTCCAAATGGAAACTAATCATGCAGGACAACCAATAGTGGATTGGTGTCATGAATTTCATTATCATCAACTTGAAAACAGTAATCAAACAATGCAGCCCATCAGAAATAACTTTCACATAATTGGGAATCAACAATCTATTAGCTGTAATGTTGAGATTGAAAGGGAAGAGGAATTTCTTGAGCAGAATGAAGATAAGGAGCTATTGTAGCCACTACAACACCACCCAAAATTTTGGGTATATTTAAAATTTCAGGTTCCCCCTCTGCTCGCTTAGGCGTTAAAAGTATTTCACCCGACTTGCAGTCAGTGATGTCATACCAACCTATCCCCAACCCCTCATGAAATTTCTCACCATCATGATAAGATGTTGTTGCTGCAATCAATGCCATATGTGGGAGCGATCAGCTAGCATCCGCTCAAACATTCTTACCGCAGTTGCGCCATGAAATTTCCATGTGTACATTTGAATGGAAACCCTTTTGTGTATTGAAAATTAAAGACCCTCTCGTCGTGGGTCATTAAGCATGTTGACTGAATGCGTATTTTAAACTCGTTAATCTCATACACTTTATCTAGGGGCACCATTCGCAAAGAATAACTACGAACTAATTAATGTTATGTTGATTATACAGGTCCATCCCACGACTGATCAACTCATCAATGATTTTCATGGCACCGAGAGAAATAAGATCAAGCCTCTTGCAGCTGAAGAGATTATTTTTCAGGAATTCAAAAAATAAACTTTTTGAACCTGGGCTTGTCGACCATACTATGGTTTCAAACGAATCTCTAGCTAAAGTTATGTTCGAAATCCACCAAATGATTATACCCAAAGTGAAAGCAGTGATGTAGAGATATATGTCAGGCGGACCTCCTCTGAGGGTGGCAGCCAACATAAGTATTCTCTTAATATTGGAAGTGTTGAATCCTTTGAGAAAAAGTTAGAAGACGCACAAGAAGCGTTGGGTATTGGTCCTCATGATTATGTTCCTGTGACATATGTTTCAGAAATGGTCTGGTACCAAGAGTTGTTGAAATGTGCACCTATATGATTGATTCTGGGGTCTCTTATTTACTTTGGGCGAAGAGTGAAAAGTGGCTTGGGTGTAAGTGGACCTAGAGGCAAGGGTGGCCGTGGACTCTTTAACATCAGCAAAACTATGTGAAAACATTATAAGGAGCGCACATTAAATGGAGAAAAGTTATGTTGCACATTTAAACCAAAGTCAAGTAATGGCGAAGCACATTTTGTTTTTAGAGATTGTTCAAATTTTATAAAAAAAAGGCCATTCTTCTAAACCAACAATCATTTTGAGTTGTGTTGACAACTCTGGCAAATTGGGGACAGGAAGCAAATCTTGGTTAAACCTAAGCTATATGGTGGGCGCAAACATGGGGACCAAGGTTGCGTTTTAAGCATATTATAATCAAACCATATAAGACCGCCGAGAGGAACATTACAGTTAGGATCAAATACTTTTATACCTAAGTCGTATGTTAGAATGTTTGAGGCATATATATATATGGTGGTCAACGTTACAACGCGGGTCAGAATTATATGAAAATGCATTATGATTCGACGTAAGCATTCCTATGGCAGAGTTTTATTCGGTCGAAATTTGTGTTTTAACGTGGAGAAAACATCGTAACAAACCCATGGTAACGTGTTGTAATGACTATGGTGCGTTACCCATGGGCGAAAAGGTCGAAGGCAGTTTTTCTGCCTATGGTAAATATTTGGGAGTAGATATATATGTATATTTTCAATGGTTCAACGTCATTGCCTGGAGCGGTCAACCTTATGTTTGACACCCAACGCACGAAACTACATGGCCACATGGCATGGAGCCCAACATTCATTGGCAGGTTTTCCAACCATAATGAAACATTGGAGCAAGATATATAATAAGTGGTCAAAGCTACGTTTAAACGTGGATCTGGACCTTATAACAAATTTACGATGCAAATGTTGCAATAACTATTATGCGGGTATAATAAAAAGGAATGCCGAACTGTATGAAGACATCAGCGCAGTTTCAAACCTATGGATAAACGCATGGAGAAAATATATACGTAGTGGTCAAAGGCTGTGTTTAAATAGGGAGTACGATATTTTAATAAACCTGTGGTAGCAACGTAGTAACCATGGTGCGACGATAATCAACTTCATGGATGAAATTTTCAGCATGTCTATCTCCATGTCTGCATGGCAACTGTCATAGAAGACCGTGTGTTTCTGAAGATACCAATACTGAAAAGGAAAGTGAATATATTATGCGTTACAACTGAAGCTAGCGCTATAAAAGCATGCTGTGTCTCACACTGAAGGAGTTATTTCAAAGGAGCAGATAATAGCCGACTTCTGTAGCCCTGACGGCGATATTCCAGGAGAGAATCGCTCTTTAAATCTGTTGCGCTAGTCCCATTTAGAAATATGTTATCAATAGTAACACTACTGACAACTTCGAGCTGTCTTCGCAGAGCTCAGTCTTCGATGATTCCTAAGGCGCTCGCTGTTACTCTGTCCAAAGGGTACTGAAAAAACAGATCACACAGCCCATAGTGCGTTTTCCATTGCAGGCTCATGCAGGAATCTCCGTGAGTGGCATAGGGCCCTAAAAAATTTCGCTGCAGGCATACGTGCATGTGTAGAGCCTTTCCGATTCAGAGGTGCAGAAACTGAGTATAATTGGCCTTGCACAACGACAGATCCGATTTCTGGAGGTGGGATCGAAGTGCCCGACCCAAAACGGGATTTCGAAGACTTCATGCTCTCGTTGTAATGTAGGCTGGATCACACATGGAGTCAGATGCATTGGCTTTGTCATGAGCACATAATATTGATTTGGTGAGGAGAAGAAAAATTCTCATCAGAACGAGCCACAGTAAAAGAGATAGGTCGATGCATATGTCTACATGCAAATTAAGATGAAAGAGATGGTGATGCGACTATAACGCATCGCTGGACAGAGAAACGAAAGCAGAGTACTTGAATGTGCAGATGATTTCCACGATAGGAGCTGAAACGCATCACTCCAAATGTTGAGATGACAAGGAGGAGGTCGCAACCGTCTAGAGGTCACAGAGTCACCCAAAAGTGCGACCTCCCTTGGATGGAAAACACCCACACCCATCTGAACATAGAGCTGCATTCTTGAAACGCGTATTGGACATCTTCTTATGAGTAGTTGGCTTCGATGTGGTAAAAGGTGAAATGAACCTGAAAGGCGCCCCACATAGCACATGGAAACCCCAGCTCAATAAACAGAGAATTTCAAGCTAGATGCAACAATCAAAGTTCGTCCTCTCTACAACGAAGCGGGTGATATTGAACACTTAGCAGCCACATTTCGATTTACTCATGGTGGTGTACCTGGAGACAATCCGAGGAAGCCTCCTGCTTTGCAATACTCACTTTATCCAGGACTATGCAGGGGTCCAAGCTGATATTTAAAATCTCCTATTTTATGTGCCAATATACCTTTTATGCATCCACGTTTATATATTTATTACTTCCACAACATGCATAAAATATTTGTATGCGTGAGGCTGATTTAATAGGTTACACATGGCTGATTTAATTTGCTTATCTGCAGGTTATATGAGAAGATGCTGATCTACTCTGTTGTCTTGCAGGTAATACAAGGAAACAGTAATGCCCATCCAAATTAAGAAGACTGCTAGCTCTCTCTGGAGGATGCGAAGCTGTGTTTCAAATCAACCTCAAAACCTCGTGTTATGTGGATGCTCAACATCACTGGCAGATAGAGGCTGCTGTCTCACATGGCGAAGGCTAAGGCTGGCTTCCAGAGAACAAGGTTATGATATCGTTGAAAGAGAAATGTAGGAGGAATGACCGAAGGTCTAAGGTCTCACATTTACCCAGGTTGCAAGGTCGTATATCTTCGGTTTTTCGGCCTTTTGCGACCTCGCGACCCAGCGACCTAGTCGCAAGGTTGCAAGGTCGCATCTCTTGGTTTTTTCCGCCTTTTGCGACCCCGCGACCCCACGACCCAGTGACCTAGTCGCAATGTCGCAGGGTCGCATCTCTTCGGTTTTTTTGCCTTTTGCAACCCCGCGATCCAGCGACCTAGTCGCAAGGTCGCATACCTTCAGTTTTTCTGCCTTTTGCGACCCTGCAACCCAGCGACCTAGTTGCAAGGTCGCAGGGTCACATCTCTTATTTTCTTACAACTTGCAATCTCGAGACCCAGTCAAGTCGTAGGTCGCAACAACAACTCAGGCCGCAGGTCGCAAAAAAGACTGGGTCGCAAGGCAGCCCAACGGTCAAGAAGATGAAAAGTCAAGGAAGCCCAAAGGGCAGGTTTTGTATTATAAATACTCCTGTGGGAGCTTGTAAATGGATCTTTTGTTTGGGACTCGAGTTGAATATATTGTATTACTAGAGGATTATACATTGAAGCATTAATACAAGCATTTTGAAAATTCCCCTATGGGATCTGGTGTTGTCTTATGTATCAGCACTGTCGAGTATTATATTTTCAGTTTCTGAACATCCTAAGATTAAGGGAACTGTATTTTCAATTCACATCACAGTTGCATAACATTTTGCTGAGTATGTTAATGGTGGTTGAGTTTATTTCACTTTCTTAGCGAATGTTGATGACTATTTATCTGCGTTTGTGTTATCATTTAAAATTTTAGGAAGTGAAGGGTGTTCTTGCTGTGAGGAACTGTTTCCTTCGCGGTCAGAATAGTTTTCAAGCATGACCCTAATGAAGTGTTGCTAACGACACTTCCTTCGGTCTTCATGCTTTATTATTTCCTCTTGCTACTCATAGTGCTGCATGTACATTTAATGCATCAATCATATGTCTTGTATCAGTTGATTAGGTGTGTACCCACTATTTTATAGAGTTTAAGTGAGACCCAAAGCAAAGGAGAAATCAGTGGTAGCCGGACCCACACCCCGAACGGGATCCCTATTCCAAACGGTTCAAGGTCTAATTGGGACCTTTTATCGGGGAGATCCGCTGCTATTGGCCAGACAGATTTTCCCGTCAACAGAATTGGCGCTAGAAGGAGGGCCAGATGACAAGCTGAGCCCTTAGAGCCTGCAGTTAATCTCATATCTGTAATGGCTCGTTCCCAAATCATTCTCCCGAGATGTTTGTCGGAGTTTTATGAACCTGGATACTTCATCCCCGATAAACTTACGTATCACTTGTCCCAGTTAAAATTTGATGGTGAAAATGAGGTACCCATAACCCAGCACCTTTTAGATTTCTATGACTTTGGTGAGTGCTACGAAATTGAAAATGAAGGTTTCATTTGTTTGCTTTTCTTCCTCACTCTCAAAGGTCGCGCTAAGCAATGGTGCTGCACATTGCCGGAAGCTTCCATCCACTCGTTTGAACAACTCGCCAGGGAATTACAACAAGCTTTTCACAGGTATGATTTTCATAACGTTTTAATAAAGTTAAATGACATCAGAATGGAAACTCAAGAATCTTTAGATGAGTTCTCTATCAGATTCGTTCATTATTGTTTTGAGTTCCCTGAAAAGGATGTCGATTGGAGGTTGTTAAGAGAACAGTTCGCGTATGCGATTCTCGTTTCCCTTGAACCATTTCAGTTAGCAACCCGACCTAAGCCTAGTGTTCCCTGGCAGACAACCAAGTCAGTCGGTCATTTCCACTGAGTCTTCATTTTATCATTTTCTTAACCAGCTCATCAATCAGTTATTATTATCTCTTTCTAACCAAGAAAGTCCCCACCTCCATCCCAATTTATACCCCTGGACTAGTCCTAAATCGTCTACATAATAGACATAGAATCGAATTCTACCCCGCTTAAGGTTGACTTCACAAGGCCTCATTATCTTTGTTTTCTCTAAATGACACAGATGTACCTGTTGAAAAGCCTCATATGGTTAAAGTGCCCTCACACTGACCCTGCCTGCTTTGCTTGTTCCCCAAGTTGGTTTCTGCCTGCCACACCAGTAATTTCTTCGAGACATTCAAAATTTCCTTATACTGGTATTGGCGACAATCGTAAGCACGCAGATGGTGTTTCACAATCACAGTTCAAAATTGATGAATCTTTTAGATCTGATCTTTCTCACTCAGAATCTTTAGATAGCCATAAGAGCGATTTTTTGTCTGCGCAACCTCAAAATGTCCCCTCTATTGATCCATCCCAGTCGGTAGCTCCCGGGGAGTCCGACATGCCAGGTACCCAACTTGATCAAATCAATGGTTACAGCGATCCTTGCTTATCTAAAAACACGTTCAATCATACCGCTGAGGATTGCCACTCGCATCTCTTTGCAGACCATATGGAAACACCTGAATTCGATAATCCGATTTGGGAAGATTCGAGTACCCATCAGGGGATCAAGGCGCTTATGCTTATGCCGGCCGTTACCCATAGTCCTTCTGATCCTGACAAGGCCCCTCAAACAACTCCAACCAGGGTTTCTCAAGTAAGGGTTTCTGAAATAATGACTCCCAAGTATCATGCTTCTCCCAGCATAACCACGTCGGATATCATTTCGTCTGGGTGTATTTTTCATTCTCATGAGGTTTCCCTGAGCACATATTCCTGCCCCCCATCAGCTGGTGTGCAACGACCGATATACCCAAATTTATCCATTGGCAAGAAAACGCCAGCCATTGTCTCTAATCTTTCAAGTTGTTGCCCAGTCAGTACCACTTGCAATCAGACACTAACATGTGATTTTTCCCAAATCCCTCAACTGCCCGGAAACCTTACGGTAAATCCACCCCTTCCTGGCGAATCAAAAGAATCTGATACATTGGATTATCAATCTGTCAGCGAGCAAACATTACTCTGAACTGATATAGAGCCCACTGACATTTTGCAACTCACCACAATCCATGATCACATCCATTCACCTATTGATCTCGCCAAACCATCAAAGTTGGGAAGCCCCCCGCTCGAAGGTCCAGAGTTTGTTCAAGGCGGTGAGGAATTGCAAACTACACTGAAAGCAGATTCGAATCCTCATACCCTTGACCAAACCCAAGAGCAACCCCGAGCTAAGGTTTTCGGAACTAGGGTTTCTATGCTAGGATGCGCATGCATCTATAATTCGCCTGGCACTTGCTTATTGTTTCCATTCCATAAAACTGATGGTCCCCAACACCCTGATGAGATTGCCGGTCAACTCGACCAAACCTATTCGGTGGATTTGCCTACAAATAGGCAATGGCTTACCCAGCACCCATCAGACCTAGGATTGTGCATAAATGATTATGTGTCATTTACAAATGTTGAGCTTCAAGAACATATTGCCATGTATCAAGATGAGAGTGGGATTCAGCTTGCACAATCTATTCTGGCATGTTCTTTGGTAAGTATCTATGATCATCTTGCCGTTGCACCTGCTCCTTAGGTAAGTTTTGTTGCTTCTACGCTTTCTTGGATACTAGCTCTGATCCTGATAATTATTGTTCTTGCAGGTCAGGAACTTATGCGGTGGCTGCACTGGAAAGCTGATTTTACATAACCCCACCGCATCATTGGTTAAACTAGGGTTTAGGTGTAGGCTAGCTAGGACCTGTTAATAAAATTTTAGTTCAAAGTTAATTAGGTTTACTTGCCAAATTTTTCTTCATAGTTTAAAAGTGTGTTTACTATTCTTGTTTACGATTAATATCTTAGGTAACATCATGTTACAAGTATTTTCTTTCATTTCCTTTTCAATTGCTTGTTGCCGCATAAATAATCATTGCTTGTATTGCGCTCTTTTCCTCACTCTGCACCCGTTGATCACGCACACATGCCAGGCTGACATCTTGAGCCTCGCTCTTACATTGCGTCGTACTCTCTCTTCCTCACATCATTTTTGCAATCCAGCTCTCGCCACTTCACATGATGGGTGCACAACTCTTTGTTTTGCCCCGATTGCTGTAGTGGTAACCCCATTGTTTTGCATGAGGTTGCGGTGGCTATCTCAAGAGGCAGCTTTCTCTTAGGACCAGTCATCGAAGTCGCATTCTCAACAAGATGCCTATGAGTCTAAACTTATTATTTGGGGAGATACGAGCCGGTTGTCTATGGGAGACCTGATGAGCTGAAATGGCCCGTACTCGTAAGCCTAAGCCTTGTGCCCAGCATAGTCTTGGACGTTTTAGATGATCTGTTTTGCACGCCTCACCTATTGTGGCAGGTGGGATGTGAAGGTTTGGCGCAAGGGAAAACCCAAATCAGGATATCTTTCAGTTTCTGTAAAACAAGAAACAACCTCTCTTGCTTGTAAAATAAGTCGGGATCCCTCATCTGCCCATGAAAAATAAGTGCCTCGAGCACATGAAAATAAGTGCTGTAAGCACATGAAACAAATAAGGGTAAAGGATCGAGAAAGGCTTCCTGCGCAGAGAGGTAATGCAACGACTCCGCTGGGGTACTGACCAGGCTCGCTGGCAGCGGAGCAATGTTTGCGATTTCTTGAAGTGACTCCGCCGGGGTACTGTCCAGGCCTGCTGGCAGCGAAGAAACACCAGAAACGTACTTTAAAAAATCCTAAAAATAATAAACCCACTGCCTTGCCCTTCACATCATCAAAAAGTTACTGGCGTCTGTGAGCTTTCTCTTTGATGTGTTTCTGATTAGCGGGACTTAGTTGAGGCACAAGGATTACGCATACTTGTGAAGGGCCAAAGTAATACAAAGGGTACCTGCAGAACTTGTTCAATATTCCCTTGCATTACTATTCGGACTCCGACTTTTGTTGTGATATTGACAGAGACGCTGGACTCTACCAGTGGTTCACCATTTTTTGTAGCCGCTATAACACCACCCAAAATTTACCATATATTTAAAATTTCGGGTACCCCCTCTGCTCGCCTAGGCGTTAAAGTCTTTCACCTGACCTGCAGTCAACGACACCTTGCCAACCTATCCCCAACCCCTCACGAGTTGTCTTATCACCATGAATTGATGTTGTCACTGCAATCACGCCTATTGTGGGAGGGATCATCTAGCGTACGATCGAAAATTCTTACCGTAGTCGTGCCATGTGTAATGAGATTGCCATGCATACGTCTGAATGGAAACCTTTTGTGTATTGACGAGTAAAAGCCCTCCTACTGTAGGTCATTAAGCATGTTGACTGAATGCGTATTTTAAACTCATTAATCTCATACGTTTTATCTAGGGGCACCATTCGCAAAGAATAACTGTGAACTAATTGATGTTATGTTGATTATACAGGTCCATCCCACGACTGATCAACTCATCAATGATTGTCATGGCACCGAGAGAAATAATATTAAGCCTCTTGCATCTGAAGAGATTAAGGAACCTGGGCTTGTCAACCATACTATGGTTTCAAACGAATCTCTAGCTAAAGTTACGTTTGAAATCCACCAAATGATTCTACCCAAAGTGAAAGCAGTGATGTAGAGATATATGTCAGACGGACCTCCTCTAAGGGTGGCAGCCAACATAAGTATTCTTTTAATATTGGAGGTGTTGAATCCTTTGAGGAGAAGTTGGAAGATGCACAAGAAGCGTTGGGTATTGGTCCTCATGATTATGTTCCTGTGGCATATGTTTCAGAAATGGTCTGGTACCAAGAGTTGTTGAGATGTGCACCTATATTATTGATTATGGGGTCTCTTATTTACTTTGGGCGAAGAACGCAAAGTGGCTTGGGTGTAAGTGGACCTAGAGGCAAGGGTGGCCGTGGACTCTTTAACATCAACAAAACTATGTGAAAACATTATAAGGAACGCACATTCAATGAAGCAAAGTTATGTTGCACATTTAAACCAAAGTCAAGTAATGGCGAAGCACATTTTGTTTTTGGAGATTGTTCAAATTTTATAAAAAAGCCATTCTTCTGAACCAACCATCATTCTAAGTTGTGTTGACAACTCTGGCAAAGTGGGGACAAGGAGAATTATGGTTAAATCCAAGCTACACGGTGGATGCAAACATGGGGATACATGGGGATCAATATTATGCTTTAAGCATATTATAATCAAACCACATGGACTGATCGAGAGGAACATTACAAGTAGGGGAAGGATCAAATACTTTTATACCTAAGTCGTATGTTAGAATGTTTGAGGCATATATATATATGGTGGTCAACGTTACAACGCAGGTCAGAATTATATGAAAATGCATTGTGATTTGACATAAGCATTCCTATGGCAAAGTTTTATTCGGTCGAAATTTGCGTTTTAACGTGGAGAAAACATCGTAACAAACCCATGGTAATGTGTTGTAATGAATACGGTGTGTTACCCATGGGCGAGGCATATCACAGCAGTTTTTCATTATAAATATTTGGGAGCAGATATATATGTATATTTTCAATGGTTCAACGTCATTTCCTGGAGCGGTCAACCTTACGTTTGAAACCCAACGCGCGAAACTACATGGCCACGTGGCATGGAGCCCAATGTTCGTTGGCAGGTGTTTCAACCATAATGAAACGTTGAAGCAAGATATATAATGAGTGGTCAAGTTGCGTTTAAACGTGAATCTGGACCTTATAACAGATTTACGATGAAAATGTTGTATAACTATTATGTGGGTATAATCAAAAGGAATGCCGAACTGTATGAAGACATCAGCGCAATTTCAAACCAATGGATAAACGCATGGAGAAAATATTTACGTAGTGGTCAAAGGCTGTGTTTAAACAGGGAGCAAGATATTTTAATAAACCTGCGACAACAACGCAGTAACCATGGTGCGATGATAATCAACTGCATGGATGAAATTTTCGGCATGTTTATCTCCAAGTCTGCATGGCAACTGTCATAGAAGACCGTGTGTTTCTGAAGCTACTGATACTGAAAAGGAAAGTGAATATAGTATGCGTTACAACTGAAGCCAACACTATAAAAGCATGCTGCGTCTGACACTGAAGGAGTTATTTCAAAGGAGCAGATAACAGCCAACTTCTGTAGCCCTGACGGCAATATTCCGAGAGAGAATCGCTCTTTAAATCTGTTGCGCTAGTCCCATTTAGAAAGATGCTATCAATAGTAACACTACTGACTGCTTCGAGCTGTCTTCGCAGAGCTCAGTCTTCAATGGTTCGTTAGGCGCTTGCTGTTACTCTGTCCAAAGGATTAAAAAAAAGAAAAAAGGATCACACAGCCCATAGTGCGTTTTCCATTGCAGGCTCATGCAGGAATCTCTGTGAGTGGCATAGGGCCCTGAAAATTTTCGCTGTAGGAATATGTGCATGTGTAAAGCCTCTTCGATTCAGAGAAGTAGAAACCGAGTGTAATTGGCTTTGCACAACGACAGATCCGATTTCTGAAGTTGAGATAGAAGTGCCCGACCCAAAACGGGATTTCGAAGACTTCATGCTCTAGTTGTAATGTAGGTTAGATCGCACACGGAGTCAGCTGCATCCGCTTTGTCATTATCACAGAATATCGATTTAGAGAGGAAAAGAAAACCGCTCATCAGAACGAGCCACAGTAAAGGAGATAGGTCGATGCATATGTTTGCATGCGAATTAAGATGAAAGAGATGGTCATGCGACTATAACGCCTCGCTGGACAGAGAAATGAAAGTAGAGTACTTGAGCGTGCAGATGATTTCCATGATAGGAGCGGAAACGCATCACTCCAGATGTTGAGACGACTAGGAGGAGGTCGCAATCGTCCAGAGGTCGCAGAGTCACCCCAAAGTGCGACCTCCCTCGGATGGCAAACGCCCACACCCATCTGAACATAGAGCTGCATTCTTGAAACGCGTATTGGACATCTTCTTATGAGTAGCTGGCTTTGATATAGTAAAAGGTGAAATAAACCGGAAAGGCGCCCCACATAGCACGTGGAAACCCCAGCTAAATAAACAGAGAATTTCAAGCTGGATGCAACGATCAAAGTTCGTCCTCTCTTCAGCGAAGCGGGTGATATTGAACACTTAGCAGCAACATTCCGATTTACTCATGATGGTGTACCTGGAGACAATCCGAGGAAGCCTCCTGCTTTGCAATACTCACTATCCAGGACTATGCAGGGGTCCAAGCTGATCTTTAAAATCTCCTGGTTTTATGTGCCAATATACCTTTTATGCATCTACGTTGATATAGTCATAATTTCCTCAACAGGCATAAAATATTTGTATGAGTAAGGCTGATTTAACAGGTCACACGTGGCTGATTTAATTCGCATATCTGCATATTATATGAAAAGATACTGATCCACTCTGTTGTCTTGCAGGTAATACAAGGAAACAGAAATGCCCATCCAAATTTAGAAGACTGCGAACTCCCTCCGGAGGATGCGAAGCTGTGTTTCAAATCAACCTCGGAACCTAGTATTATGTGGATGATCAACATCACTCCATGATAGAGGTCGTCGTCTCACATGGCTAAGGTTAAGGTCGCCCTCCGGAGAACAAGCAGGATATCGTAACAAAAGAGAAATGTGTGAGGAATGACCAAGGTCTAAGGTCTCACATTTACCTGTGTCGCGAAGGTCGATATCTTCGGATTTTCGGGTTTTTTGCGACCTTGCCGACCCACCGACCCAGTCTCAAGGTCGCAAGGTCGCATCTCTTGGGTTTTTCCCGCTTATAGACCACACCCGCCGACCTAGTCGCAAGGTCGCAGGTCGCATCTCTTTGATTCGGTTTTTTGCCTTTGGCGACTACCAAGAACTCAGTCACCCATGCCCATATCTTTTATTTTTCTCGCCTTTACATTTTCGATATCAACGACCCAGTCGCAAGGTCGCAGGTCACATCTCTTACCTCTAAGTGATAGCCGTGCGACCTTACCAAGTCGCAAGTCGCAACAACAACTCAGGTCGTAGGTCATAGAAAAGACTGGGTCGCAAGGCAGCCCAACGTTCAGGAAGATGAAAGGTCAAGGAAGCCCAAAGGGCAGGTTTTGTATGATAAATACTCCTTTGGGAGATTGTAAAGGGAGTGAGGGTTTGGGACTCGAGTTGAATATATTGTATTACCAAAGGATTACACATTGAAACATGAATACAAGCATTTTGTTTAAAAACCATGGGATTCGGTGTTGTCATATGTATCATGACCTGCCGAGTATTGAAAGTGGCTTCAGCTTCTCGAACATCCTAAGATTATGAACCGTATTTTCAATTCATCGCCATTGCACAATGCTTCTTTATTTAGCATGGTTAATAATATTATTTCACTTTTAGAAAAATGTTGTTTAACTAATTGCTAAGTCATATCATTGGAAATCTTTAGGAAGTATATAGCCTCATGAGGAACTCAAGCTCTCATGGTCATGACACAGCATGACCCCAATGAAGTGTCGCTAATGACACTTCCTTCGTCTTCATGCCTTATTATTTCCTCTTGCTACTCATAGTGTCGGCATGTACATTAATGCATCGATCATATGTCTTGTATCAATTGATTAGGTGTGTATCCACTGTTTTATAGAGTTTAAGCGAGACCCAAAGCAAAGGAGAAATCAGTGGTAGCCGAACCCACACCACGACGGATCCCTATTCCAAACGGTCGATTCTGAATTGAACTTACCAAAGAGATCCCCCCATATCGTCGGACAAATTTTCCGTCAACTGAGCCTCTCCCAAGAGGATTGAGGTAACAAAAGATACCTACTCAAGAACATGATGATCTCTTCACGCAGGGCATCGTCCACCGAATCGCAGTGACACTGTGACTACAAGAGGACAACGCTGCAATATATGATGAGTCCTCCAGTTCAGATAATAATGAAGAAGAGGAAGTTTTTCTTTCTCAAGAAAATCTTAATCTTGATCCAGTGGAGGAAAAGGTAACCCTGGTTGAAACTTATCTTACAAATATTCATAACCAGGCATTGTTTCAAGATCCCTATACTCACTTCTTGAAGGTATTTGAAGAAGGGATAAAAGTTATTGGGAGCAGTGTATTACCAAAAGCAAGAAGATTTTTTAGCACTACTGCTAAGAAACAAAAGGAATGTGAGTGTCCCTGTTTTTCCAGCCTACCCAAAGAGATGAAGAAGGACCAATCATGGAATCATTTACTGGATTGGTTGTACTGGAAAAGAGATTTCATCAGCTAAACATTTAAACATTTCAAGTTAGATTAGGTTAGATAGGAATGTCAATAAAGCTCAGCCTTTGAGAATTTAGTTAATTGTTGATTTTTTGCTTTGAAGAAAAAATGAAAAAAATACAAAAACAATAGAAAAAGAATAGAGGGCAGATAAAAGCAAGAAAGGTACAACCCCATACCAAAAAAGAGAGACAAAATCTGAAAGTGTGCAAGCTCAAGTGCCACTCCTAAAAACACACTCCTAGTTAGTCATACAACTTAATCATGACTAATTAGCTTTTCAATTTAATGCTGATAGGTTAGTGAATTAGATCAGCCAAACAGTCCAATCTTCGCTTATCAGTACAAATAGATTAGGATAGAAAAGAAAAGGTTCAAAAAAATTCAAAATCTGAACCTATGAGTCTCAAAATAAGAATGGCTCTAATTAGATTAAATCTTGAGCAAAAAATAGAAAACAAACTGGTTCAAATATGCTCAAAACTTGAACCAGATGAGAGAGAAAAGAAAACTCAAACAAATTCAAAATCAGAGTTGAAGAGATAGTGAAGGATGTTTTAGTTTTCAGATCTTAAGCCTTCACAAATTTTGTTTTACTTTTCTGCAAAGAAAAAATCTATGTGCAGCTTGTTTTTATGCCATAGATCTGCAGCAAGTCAAACTGCTTAATCTTGGCTTGGCTGCTTTTAAATTTTCTGTTTTAGAACTTAGAGAATAAAGGTCTGTCAGACAGTCTAATCCTAACAAATAGTAGTTAGGTAGAGAAACTTATGAGTTCAACTGCTTAATCTGAACTCATGGAGGAATAAGATTAGACTTAGATTAGTCTCCTGTTTTTCAAAAGAATAAAATGATTGATGAAGAGAGCTTTCTAGTCCAAATGCACTCTGAAAGAAGAAAAAATGTTAGGATCATTAGGAATGGGTAGGTAGAAATGTTGTTTTGATAGAATTCCATTGTTTTAGATTACTACAGAGATCATTAGATCTAAAGAAGGTTAGCCAAAAGAAAAGAAAGGTTGCTGCCCAATGGATAAAGGCACTGGTTTACTGAAAAGCCAGAGATCAATAACTGAGGTTCTGGACACCTAAAAGAACCAGCTGTCCTCCCCAAGTGGAGCCACTGTTAGCCACCTATAAATTTTGTCATACCCAATGGTGGCTAAACTTGTCTTTTAAACCTTCAAGGGATAGTTCCCTTTGAAAAATTATCATCTTTTTAAGTTTTTATAATGATTATTACCCTTTGAGTTAATCTTCACTACTGTTTCCCTTTAATCCTTAAGAACCTTTCTGTTAACCAAAGAAATTGCTTCTAAAAACTCCATTTTTCACCATTTACCTCTTCATTGCACTCCCACAACACTTCCATTTTCACCCATTTTTCCTTCATAAAATCCCTCAAAATCCCTTCATCTAACCTCTAAATCATTCCAAAAACCCTTTAAAACCTTTTATTCCACCTTATTTGGTTTTAAATCTCTTAGTTCACCTACCGGAACCTCCATTTTGGCTTGAAAAACACTATTTTGGGCCTAAAACACTCTTTTTCATTTTATAAAAAGTTAAGCCCCCGAGGGCTTATGTCCATTATTTCTCCATCTCATGTGGCCCTAGCCCCACAATCGGGCACTTAAAGATTTAAAATTCCATCTCCAAACCCATTTTTCCTTCATTATTTTTCATTTCCCGACGATGTGATTTAAATGAATCTAGACCGTTGATCTATATGGATCAACAACCATCGGGTTATCCATTCCCCGCCCATCCATTATGCCTTTCAATTTACCCTTTCAACACCCTCGCATTTTCTTTTAATCTTGACCGTCCATTAAAAATATCGGACGATCGACACATAACGCGACGAACCCAAATTTCCATTATACCTGCCCACTACGTGACAAAATGTTGACGAAATCACTGAGTCCACTCATTTTCCTGCCATGTAGCTTTCTTCCCATCACATTTTACCTGCACTGTCAGATCTCCCGACGATCATCCGATGGCTCAAACTGCATTTCGCCTAATTTTTGCGCCCGAGGGTTAACACCAAAAAATTACGCGATATAGGCGGTTTTGAAAAGATGCGTGTCAGGTAATGAATGGAATCGCGTTTTTTTGGTGAAAATATGAAACTGCCCCAACACTGCGCAATAACCATCAATGGTTTTCTGCTATACCGCTTATCCCTCGACAATATAACTCCAAATTTGATCTTGGTCGTCGATCTTTGAGATTGCACAGTCCTAACTTAATCTCACCCCCATTCACTTTTCACCAGATTTTCTCCCTAAAGACTTCATCAGTTGATCTCAACTGTTCATTATTCTAATCTAACGGCCCACGTTATATCCCAATCCGAATTCATTTGCCTCCATCTAATCTCCCGAATGAATCCATTAGACGATCTCCACCGTTTCATTCTAATTTAATGGTTCCTATTCACTGTTGCACCCAAACTCCATTTGCTCCTGTTTCACTTCTGCCAAGGGTTTTTCTCCCTTTTTGCTGCAAATTTCTCCATTTTGCACAGCTCCATCCCCTCCATTAAACCCCTAAAGTAGTCTTAACCAAATTCCGCAAGATTTCTTAATGAATTTTTAGTGTTTTTTAGGGTTTTAAATGATGTTTTCTCTGTGTTTTTCCCAGTCATAGTCAGGTGACAAAAAGGCCCAGAATGACGATTTTGTGGCTTAAAATCAAAGGAAAAGGAGCTGCGAGGTTTGAAGTCCGAGTTTAAATCATCAGGACCACGATCTAGGGTTTAACAGAAACCCTCCAATAGCATAAAACCACCTGTGTAAACAAGCCATACAAAGTGTATCAGTACTGAAGGATTAACAGTAAATGGATTAAAGCAAAGCTAGAAAATCAAATTTTTAATCCACAGATTTAAAGAAACAAAGACAATATCAGAGAATGAAGGCCCAAAGACTAAGATCAAGGCTAATTAAGCCTAAACACAGACCAAAAGCAAATCAAAGGTGTTTTAAGGAAAAACAGAGTAAAATATCAGCAAAAGAAGCCTCCACTGCCACATCAGAGGTTATTTATCCTCTTCAGCTACCAAAGTGCCACCTGCAGCCTCATTAAATCAAAAGAAGGCATAATTATTGTGTAGTCAGTGATATTTTTCCTAAATACAGCTGAACAATTATTTTAAACAAAGGAAGATATTTCAAACTGTCAATAAAGTTATTGTAAAATATGAAGAGAGCCTTAAAGTCAATCTTTTTGCCCATTAAGCCTAAAAAAGCAGAAACAGAGATAATGAAATATAGTTGTACTTCAATGCATTCCTGCCTTATGTCTTGCATGGTTTTCAAGGCTAGGAGTTGCATTTAGTGTATAATTAATTACATTTCAATCCTAAAACTCTTCCACCTCCTCATTTCTTCTATAAATACTTCTAAAGAAGATGGGAAGTTGGTTGGTTGGTCACTAGTTGTAATATTGAAACTCTCTGAAATAATACATAGTCTATCTAAAGTTGAATAAGAAATTGAAGCCTTAGAAGCTTGATGATGTTGTGACATGCTTGTTCTTGATAAGGCTCTATCATTGGATCCCTGATCCTGGCTGTTGGTGATGTATTTTGAACTGTCTGTTGTTTTTCCTATTTTCATTATGTTTCAGAAATTTTTACTACAATAGGATGAAAAGTTTAGGCTAAGAAATGACTCCTGGAAGCACCTTAGACCTGTTTATCCTTCACTATTTTATGTTTTCTTCTGCCGAGGTATTTTGTAGTCTTTAATCTTTCTCTTTAGTCCTCATGCTTGTTTATTTCTCTAATAGTTCAAATAGTTGGTTTAAGCATGATTTATGGTTTTCCCTGCTTGTCTATTGCCACTTGAAAACTGTTTTTGAAGTCTCCCTTTGAAGTACCATTGTTTATAGTTAGCCAAGGAGGTCTATTTTGATCATGCCCTTTGTCCCTGCTTGAACAATTGTTTTAAAGGTCTTTATAGTTGTGATCATAGATGTGTTAGGTGTTCCCTCTTCTATGACTGTAATTATCAGTGAATCTTTTATGTTTTCTAAGTCATTTGAAATAAAATCTTTGAGGAAATAGGATGTGCTCCCGAATCTTAGGTTTCATTTTAAAAGTTGTCTTGAAGTCATTATTTGCTTAAAGTGTGGTTTGTAGAATTCATGGTTAGCCCTGTCTATCAAATACCTCTTTATTGTTCAAGTTATGTTTTCAAGTTCCCTTTGTTGAGAATTCAAACTCTCTTTCCAAATCATTAATGTCCATCTCATTCACAAAACTAAAGGATCTTGTGGCCAAGTTAAATTTTCCCTTTGATGTCCCATATCCATTGATGAGTTTATTACAAACCTTTTCTTGACTCCATTGCTCAATGAATCAGACACTCCCCCTTTCTATCTATCTTTCCTAGACCTTTCATGTTCTGTTGTACCAATTCAACCAAACAAAACAAACAAACACCTACACTTAATAACTAGTCTAAAACCAATACTTAAAAGCAATCAAGATAAACCTTTGCAAACAAAAAATTTGATAGATCCTTCTTTGAGAATAGGAGGACTAGATCCTAGAACTCTAAAGATTGGTTCTGATGTTGCCTTGTCTTTTGGTAAGCCAATCTATCAAAACACAGGACCCCAATATAGCCCCTACCTTCGAAGACCGTGTCTACATGGACTAGTTCCTTAGATCTCTCTTGCCTCCTATCAGGAAAGATGTCGCATTGTATTTTCCTCAAAACGAAGAAACCACTCTCCAAATTGTGTTAAAATATGATTTGATATATGCTCAGTCGGGTTATGTTTATATCGTTCTACCTGATCTTCGTAGACCCAGTGGTGCCAACGCACCGAGGACATCTCACGCCACTGACGGTATCATTAGAGCTCTCTCTAATCCATACGCTCAACCTCCCATGGCCTATGGTTTTCCTCAGGGGGGCTAGCACCTCCTGCACTTTCCCCCCTCCCGGTAGCACATATGCAGGATATGGCATGCCTCCTATTTTTTCCCAACCTCCTATTTACCACATTGTTACCCAACCTACTTATTATCCGTATCCATAGCCTAGTGCTCCAGCTCCTCTAGCATTAGTACATCTGCCTCCCTTGCCTTCTCAAACCCCGCAACAACAACCACCGCCCCCTTAGGGGCAAATATATGCACAGCAAGGGGAAACTAATCCTCCTCCTTTCAAAAAGAGGAAGAAAGGCACTCAAATTCAATCTACCTTTGGTAATTTTGGACTCCCCTAACACTTCTAACCAACAACAGGGCACTCAGCCCAAGTAGGACAGGCCTATTCATATGAATAATCCTTATTCTTGTTGTGGTGTTTATGGTCATTACCTAGATGATTGTCCTCTCTTACCACAGATGAAGCATATGTGGGAGTCTCAAGCAACATTGTGAAGATAGAAAGCCTCCCCTTCCATCCTTCCCAGTGTTGTGCCCAGTCAGCCGGTTGTGCTTACTAATCCTTTCCCTCAGCAAGGATTTGTGGCTACCCAACCACCTGAAGCTCAAGTGGTCACTCAACCTCTTCCATTTGGTACCCCCAATTACCATATCCTCATGATGAACTCTGACCAACCTGTTATCGTTGACCTCATCCTTCAGACTCGGTCCCGTCAGTACAACAAGCCTCCCACTACGTCTGTCCCCAAGCCACCTCCTTCAGTTTCTACAGAGCCTCTTTCAACACCTAATGGTCCATTGAAGATCCCTCAGCTAAGGTTGAGGTTCATACCAATATCCATAAGGGACCACTACACCGAAATGCTACTTCTGGCAAAGTTACCCATTCGTATAGTATAGTAGATGATTTAGCACAATCTCCCACTGCCATCTCAATGCTGGAACTCCTCCAGTTGTGCCCTTCACAAAGAAAAGCTCTACTACCTGCCATGGGCGCTGTAGATCCTACCGATGATCAATTGATTGTCCTTGATTATGATTGGTCAGAACATCCTCCTCTTCCTGCTTTCGTCACCTTCCAAATCCCAGTAAAATTCTAGAACGCCAACGTTTCCCGGTGTATCATCGATGAGGGGGCGTCCACCTGAGTGATGTCCACTTTAGTTTGGAAGCAACTTGGATCACCTGAGTTGGCTCCTTCCACGATCACTCTTTGAGAGTGTGATGGCCACACCTCCCAGCCCATTGGCCTATTCCGTAATTTTCCTACTACTCTTACGAGCAATACTATTTGCATTGACGTATAAGTGATTGATGCCCCCTTAGATTACAACATTCTATTGGGTCATAGCTACACCTATGCGATGTCTGCTTTCCCATCTGCGGTTCACCGCAATATGTCCTTCCCTCATAACGGAAAGATAGTCACCATCGACTAGTTGACATATTACAAACTGAAGTCTTAGACCTCCCCTGAGTCCATCATCTCTTCGGTGGCCAATAAGAAAATAATTGATCATTTTACCAGTGTCTCACCTAGAGTCTACAAAGATTCTTCTCTGTTGGGTACATTCCCTGTTCTCCCTCCTCCTATCTCTGATCCCAGCTCATCGAATGTTTGCATGATGCAATCATCTCCGTCTGCCCTTAAGCGGCCTGCTTCGACTAGTCAGCAGCCTCCTCACCCACCGTAGCCTACTCCTAGCCCTTCGATTCAGCCTTCTAGACCTCCTCCTCCTGGCCCTTCACCTTCAACTAGTATTCATGAGCCTCTTTATCCTCCTGGAATGGTTCCTCCAGACCTTAACCATCTTGGATCCGTCTCGCCTGGCCATTACCCCTCTGGTTAAATACCATTTCTAGCTCCCCCTCCCGGAGTCTATATGGTACCTGTTACGACTACCCTCTCTCTTCCTAACCTGACCATGGGGTTCCCATCTGGTACCTCGATTCTCCAGCCACTACCCCGCTCGATCAACCCAAACCTTATCTTGCTTTGACCCTGGTTCAACCAGTCTCTATGACTTCTCTCGCTGCTACAGTACCTCAACCACATCAACAGGAACCTCCTCCTGTTGCGACAACTTCGGGTAATGGGGGAAAAGCCAACAAACAGGAAACCAAAGACAAGACTACCCCGACAAACCTTGCCCCTTCTTGGCCACCAAAGCACATTATCCAGTGTGCTTTGTGTGATTTTGTTGGTCATTCCACCCATAATTTTCCAGAGTTGCCTCACCTCAAGACCATGGTCAATGAGAAGTTTCCAGAATCTAATATCCCTGAGGTCTATGTCACTATACCCAATTCATTCCCGAAACTCAAAACATTACGCACAAATCACCCTTGTGATTTGTGTGATTTCCATGGCCACTACACTCACCTCTGTCCTCTCCTTGAAGAATATCATTCCTCTTTGGAAGCCTTCCACCAATTCAAGGTCAAGTGTAACAAGTGCACCCCCTCCTTGTTTTCAATTTCTGCTTTGGTAGAACCAAAGGATATTCATTCTCCCATTGACATCCCTCCTCCTGATGTCGACATGACAGGGCCTTCAACCACCATTTTCTACCTATCATCATCCATAAGAACCTCGATGGAAGCCCCCATGGAGACGTCGCCTGATGTTTCGCTTGACCTCCCTTTAGCGATCACCCTAGGCTCAACATCAGTAGATACTTCATCTGCTTACTCTTCGGTCATCCCCCGTGACATTAGGCATGTGAGCCTTTCTTCACGTGATGATGAGTCAGGTAGCTCTACCATGTTAGGTGGTCTCCCTTCCTCCAGTCGCTCCATATTTTACTCTGATGATGGAATAATGGAAGCGATGACCGATCCTGACTTCCCGTGGGATGATATGCACCACCATGTGTACTTCCTCCCATAGCAGTCCCATGACCAATATGTTGTGGAAACTAAGGAATTCATTCCTAGTGAAGTTGATTGGTTTAGAAATAACATTCCTACACCAGATCATTCCGAAGAGGAAATATGGCCAATATCTCTCCTACCCTTAAAATTGACATTTCTAACAAACCAAGGGTCGAAGAAAATATCAGCTTGGGCACCCACTACACCCTGGAAGAAATTGAAGCTTACACCTAGCTCTTCAAAGAATTCCACAATATTTTCGCTTGGAACTATTCATAAATTCCTGGACTTGATCCCGCCATTGTCGAACACCATATCGATACATAGCCCGATGCCAATCTTGTCTATTAAAAGTTGAGACCCATTAATCCTTCCAGACGAGAAGCTGTAAAAGCTGAAATCGATAAGCTCAAGTAGGTTGGTTTTATCTATCCTATCGAATACACCACTTGGGTGTCCAACTCAGTTCCCATCCTCAAGAAACAAGGCACCATCCATGTCTGCACTGACTTTCATGGCCTGAATAAAGCTTGTCCCAAAGAAAACTTCACCACACCATTCATTAACCAAATCATTAATGAGTGTACGGGGCACGAGGTTTTATCCTTCATGGATGGTTTCTCTGAGTACAACCAAATTGTTATCCATCGTGTTGATCAACTTAAGACTACGTTTATTAGTCCGTGGGGAACCTTTTCCTATCGATCATGTCGTTTGGCCCTAAAAATGCTAGAGCCACTTTTCAGAAGTCCATCTCTTAATATTTCCATGACCTAGCCCATATTATTCTTGCTTATTTAGATGACCTCACTACACGTTCTAAACATCGGGCATAGCACCTCCACGACCTGCGTACCATCTTTCTCTGATGTCGCAAGTATAATATCTGGCTCAACCTACTGAAGTGTGTCTTTTGTGTTCCCGCTGGCCATCTTCTAGGATTCATTGTGTCTAAAGGTGGTATAACACTCGACCCATTAAAATTTCAAGCCATTCTTGAACTTCCTATCCCTTGCACTTTACGCCAGTTACAGAGCCTCCTAGGCAAAGCTAGTTTCCTTCGTAGGTTTGTCCCTAACTATGCCACCATCGTGCATGGGTTCCTTAGACTCCTCAGATCTAACATTCCATTTTTGTGGGATGACCATGCTCAAGAGTCTTTCGATGCCCTCAAACATGCTCTCACATCTTCTCCCTTGATCCGTCCTCCTGACTTTGATAGAGACTTAATCTTGTACATCTCCGCTTCCACCTATTTGGTCATTGGAGTCGTTATATAGGAAGATGACAACGGAATTGAGCATGTTATCTACTATGTATGTAAGACCTTATAGGTCCTCCTATATCCTACTCACATGAAGAGAAATTAGCACTGGATGTTGTGTTCTCGGTCTAAAAACTTCGCCATTACATTCTCATGCGTTCCACCAAGGTCGTGACTAATTCCAACCCTATGGCCTTCCTATTGAGTCGACGAATCATCAATGGGAAGTATGCCCATTGGATCGTTATTCACCAAGAATTTGATATTGAATTTGTCACACCTAAAAGTAAAAATGGTTTAGCCCTTGCTGAACTCATTTCCGAATTACCTACTGGTACACAGGATCCTCCAGTTAATGATGATTTTCTCGATGAACACTTGTTCACCATTACCAAAGACGATCCTTGGTATGGTGACATCCTCACTTACTTCGACCCCAAAATTTTGCCCTCCATCTTGATCATGATGCTTAATGACATATTCGACACTAGGCCCCCCGCTATCTTCTTATCAGTGACGACCTTTATCGTCGCAGTGTAGATACTGTCCTTCATTGTTGTCTCATGCATGCTGAAGTTGAGAAAGTCCTCAATGCCTACCATAGCAGTGCTTGTGGTGGCCACCTCTCTGGTCTTGCCCCTACCCAAAAAATCATGCACGCTGGGTATTTTTGGCCTTCTCTCTTTGGTGATTGCATTGAAGCAGTCAAACACTGTTCCAATTGCCAACATTTCGCCCCTAAGGCACGAGCTCTTCCGGATCCCATCCATCCTATCATCTCAACTGGCCCCTTTTCTAAGTGGGCCATTGAATTTATGGAGTGTCGACCTTAATCTACTGGTAACCACAAGTATATCATCGTGGCAGTTGACTATTTCACAAAATGGGCTGAGGCCATGCCATCGTTTAACAACATGAAAGCTACCACAAGCCTCTTTTTCTTTAACCATGTTATCACTCGATTCATAGTTCTGAAACAATTTGTCTCTGACCATGGCTGAGATTTTGAAGATGAGATATGGCATGAGCTATTGTCACTATTGGGTTTTGAGCACCAATATTCCTCCTCCTATTACCCCCAAGGTAATGGCCAAGTTGAAGCAGTCAATAAAATCCTTAAAACAATGCTTCAACGGATGGTGATAAGCACAAAACCAACTGGAACCTTATGCTCTTCCTAGCTTTGTGGGACTATAGAACTTCTGTCAAAACCACCACTGGGTTTACTCCTTTCCACCTTGTTTTTAGAGAGGAGGTAGTTTTACCGATTGAGTGTGAAATCCCTTCCCTTCATCTAGCCGTTGAACTTCTCCCTAACACTCAACCTTTAGAACAAAGAGTTATCATGTGTGATCGCGCTTCCGAAGACCATCATGTTGCATTGCAAACCATTGAAGTAGCTAAGAAACGTACTAAAGCTCAGTATGACCAAAAATTCCACCCTCGTACTTTCCACAAAGGTGATCTTGTTCTGGTGTATGACCAGGCCCATGATGTCCTTGGTCATGGGAAGTTTGACTCATTATGGATAGGCGCTTACATCATTAGTAAGGATTTAGGAAAGGGGGTGTTACACTAAAAAATGTCACCTTTACATTCTGTTGACTGTATGAGCTCATTAACACTCATACATGCCTCCTCTGCAAGTCTTACAACCTTTGTTCCTCATTCCAAGCCCTAAAACAAGAAGAAAAACCCTAAAACCTCTGAAAGAATGGGTACACACGTAACATGAAGCCTGTCTGCATTCCTAGCTTAGGTACGCAGGTAATGCATGGCTTACCTACATTCCAGAACGCAGTTTTCCAGTGGAATTCCTGTGTACCCCCTCCAAACTCAAAAAGGCGAGAAAGTAAAGTTAAAAAGTTGGTTTGAGGTCAATTATAGAAGGTTCTAGTTGAGATTTTTTGGGGATGAGTATGCTTTGATAAGGTGCATGTATCATGCACCTTAAGGAACTAATCCCTTGATGTGAGGAGTCTATCCCTTTGAAGGAGGATTCTATCCCTTCAAAGGTGGAATCCTAACCTCCTCATCTACTCTATAAAAGGAGGCATTGGGTAGCCTCAAATGGTTAGATTTTGGAGATTGAGAATTGGAGTTCAAGCTTTATGTGTGATTGAGTTGAAGTGTTATTGAGATTTAGACTTCTTTCTGCTGAGCTTTTGAGAGGAAAGATCACATACCTCTTTATGCTCCTAGAGGAAGAGTGCAAGACTTATCAAAGTAGAGGAGACTCCTGCTTCGGACATCGGGAAGGCCTTTCAAACATCAAGCCTAATTTTGTAAGGTTCTTCTATATATTTTAAGATTAATACAATCAAGTTTTGCTTTTCTCAATAAATTGTCATTCGATTGTTTATTTCAATAAGCTGTCATTTGATTGTTTATTTCATAGATTCCTTGATCACTATGATATGTATGTTTTACGATTATTTGTTATACAGGTGCTATTTAATATTTTCTTTTTTGTGATTGCAAGTCGACGAAAGACAACACTTTCTTGCGAAAAAAGAACTCTTGTTGCGACGAAAGAACTCTTGATGCGACGGAAGCTTTACGACTGCAAATAAGCATTTGGATCTAAGGTAGGATCGACACCTTCATAGCATTTATTTGTAAAACGAATATATTTAGATAAAGAAAAAATTAGTTCTTCGTTTGTTGCTATATTGTCTTATGACACTAGGGAGATCGATCTTGTCCGCAAGATCGATTTATCCGGCCAACAAATTGGTGACTCCACTGGGGAAAAAACTTAATTTTTTTGGTTCTCTTTTATTTTGATTTGAGGAAAAAAATTTCCTAGTTTTTTATTGATGGATATCTGCCTGGGTAGCTTAGGTTTTCTTCGTTTTTGAAAATTTTGAAGTCTTTTGAGTTTTTCTTAAAATTTTCTAGGGACCGCACTTTGTTTTCTTGCACAGTGCGGGCAGTTTCGCAATTTCCTTTAGTAAACAGTGCGGGATCACACTTGTTACTTCTGGAAGCTTGTGGACCCTGTTAAAATTTTGGAAAGACTTCAGATTTCTTTTTCTAGTTTAGTTTATATTTGATTTAGGATTCTTAGCATCTACCCAGATCTGTATTTTTATGTCAAAAATCCTTGTTTATGATTTTCTTCAGCAATTTTTCATCTCATCAATCTCCATTAATTGGGTGTTTTGAATCTCTTTTTTCAGAAATTCTTAATTTAATTTCCTTTGGTCATTACTTGGAGATTTGTCTCAGTCTTTTCACAATTGTGTATGAGTGTTAATCACCTTTGAGTGTTTTTTGATCTTTGGAACTCACCCGATTTTCTTTGCTTGCACTTGATTGGTTCTTAGATTACATTAGAATCATCTTGTGTTTGAGAATTCTCTTGCATAGATCACATTTGCATAATTAGAATTCTCATTTTCAGAATATAAATGAAAAATGTGCATAGATTACATTTGCATACTTTTCAAGTGAATTATGCATAGATTACAACTGCATAGTTTACATTCTAAAAAATCAATCATAGATTTAGATCAGGTTTCTTTGATTTGAATTTAGATGTTTTTATGCTTGTTTTAAAAACACAAAAATAAAAATTGTTTTGGAATTGATTTGCATTAGTTTTTCTTGATGAAATTAGTGCATTAGAGAATTTGTATTATTTTCTCTCAGTGATCAATTTTTTGCATTGTTGGAAGTGAATGGAAAATGTTTCCTTACTTTAGTTAGGATTCATCAAATTGAAAAGATTACATTATCATATTCGATTGCATTCAGTTTTGGGTCGGGTCATAACACCATTGGTTTCATATCCATTTACCCTTTTGAGTAATAACATCCTAAATAACACAGCGCTTAATTAAAATTCATCTAGTAATTTTTACATTTTTAGGGCTCTTTCCACCAATATAGCTTAGGCTAGTATCTTGGAGTAGGGAGTAATTAACTCTCTAAGATAGTAAAAACAAACAAGTAGATAAATCTTGCGGTAGGAAATAAATCCAATTGTAATTGGTACAATCTGGGAAGCTTCTCTTAAAGGAGTTAATCATGAGATCATGTCCAAACCTTTGAGACAATCAATTCTATTTCATTGGGAAATATAGAAGATTTGCACGCATTACAAACAGTAAACCTTGGATTAACCATTGTTGAGGAGCCTGGGGTCACTTGTCGGTAAACCTCAGATTGACCATGTTGAGGAGCCTTCAAGGGGATTGAGCTTTGTTACTCTACCCTTGCGCATGGAATCGGATCGTAGACTATTCCCCTAGTTGTATTTGTTACTGTTGGTAACCTTAGTGTCCATAAGCTTAAGATTATTTCCTAAGGTGATGGTGAAGGAAAGATCTCACTGTACCTGGAGACGACATCGACTAGACTCACTTGGACTCTCTGGGAGGTTTTCTTCACTCGAGATCGTTTTTTGAAGAAACTTGTGCCAGTTTGTTTCATTAAGCAGGTTGTCGGGGTAAGTGTTCCAACCGCCCTTTCTGTATTAAATTCTACGATGTTGGATTTCATCACCAAATAGTGTTTTTAGTACGGGAAGTTATTGTTTGTGTGTGGTTTGACTCCTAGATTTGATAGCGCGTGTTAATTTGTTTGTTTTTACTTTTAGAGACCATAGGTGTGAATTCTGAATTTTAATTGTTAGGTGTGAATTGTGAATTGTTAATTTTAGTTTTAAATTGTTAATAAAATTCACTGAAGTTGAATATAATGACAATTGTTCCAGAATTTACCAACCAACGAACCCCTCTTAATGAGAATCCTAGTACTTTTCCTTACTTTGGAAATGTTGGTCCTCCTTATATGGCTACATTTTCATTACTTGGATTTACAATAGGTTTACCGATATGGTTATTTTCAACTTCTTTGGCCTTGAATACTCCAATTGTTCCACCTCAACTGGATGCTTCACCTCAATAGAGTTCACCATCTCAACATCACCAACCTTCTGTTGACTCTTTACCTTTTTCACCTAATATTTCTTCCTCCATTTCTTCCTCTTCGCTTGGTAAAAGCCTTGATGCTAGTAACCAGGTGACTAAGAAGAAGAAGAAAGGGAAGAAGAAGAAGAAGAAGAAGCAAGATAAGAAAAAAGTCAACCAACCAACCATGGCTGTAAGTGTTAGTTGTGTTGAGAAAACCTCCAGCATGCATCGTAAACTCAAATACCCTTGTAAGCTTTGGAAGGGTGACCACTTCCTTATCAATTGTCCCGGTATTCCAAAGGTCTTGGAAGTATGGTAAGAAAAATCTCATCAACTTTCTGTTGATCCATCAACCAGTGATATTCAGGTTCCTCGGAAAAAGGGTAAAGTTAGGTTTCCTTGTAAGTTATGCAAAGGGAGTCATCAAACTCACACTTTCCCTCACATGGATGAAGCCTCAAAATTATTGGAAAACCTTACTATTCCACAGCAAGAATTTCCAACTGGTTACTGTAAACTTTCTCCCAACCTACTGTCAACTAACAGAGTGATTGATCTAGTTTCAAGTACAGTCGATCCCACTCTTCCATTGGAAATTGAAACACATATCACTCAGGTTGATGATCCATTATTGGATCAAGTGGTTGATTCAATTTCACATTCAGTCGATCCCATTCTCCCTGTAGAGAATGAACTTCAAACCGCTTAGGTTCTTCTTGTTACATCAGATTCTTCTATGCCGGGGGGCATTTCACCTGTTTCTACAAAATCCCCTCCAAGTACTGAGGTCTTTTCCTTTGATTAGAATAGACTAACAAAACCTCGTCTTCCTTCCTCCATCCCTTTCCAAATCATTGTGAAGTTTGGTGATAGGGACATACACTGCACATAGGTGGATGAAGGTGCTTCTATTAGTATTTTATCCTCAACTGCTTGGAAATCTTTGGGTTCCCCTCAGCTTGTGCCTATTACGCAGAATCTGAAAGCTTTTAACATAACCATTAGTGAACCTTTAGGGATTCTTCCTAAGTTTTCTATTACCTTGGAAGGTAAAACTGTCTGTATTGATCTTATGGTAGTTCGAGGCCCCTTTGACTTCAATTTACTCCTTGGGCGAGACTATGTCTATGCAATGAAAGATGTCGTATCAACACTCTTTCGCGTGATGTCTTTCCATCACAATGGAAATATTGTGAGTGTAGAATAGCTTTCTTTCCTTAGTCTTGATTCGACTACCAATAATCCGATACCCCTAAATTTTCCTGATAAGAAAGTGGTATCTACCTCGCCACGGGTTAATTATGTGGCAATTGGTCCCATGTTTTCAATTACCGATATAAGTGAGCGTCTCACTATTTTATCGTCTTACTTTGACTTAGATCCAGTAATTGACATGGAAAACTCTATGGGATTATTTGAACATGATGTTTTTATCCCTTTTGAGTCCCTTGACATGTCTTCCTTTCATAGAACAATTCTTCCATCTGATGAAGACCTCTTGGAAGCCATGATCGAGGTGTGTCCATTGACATGTCTTTCTTCCAGTTGGAAGCCATGATCAGTGAGTTCGAGGATAGTTCCTTTTACTGTGTCAACCTCGTTAAAAAATGAATCAGTTGGTCTGAGGATAGTTCCTTGTCCTGTGTCAACCTCCTTAAAAAATGAATTAGTGGCCTGTGAGGAGAGTTCCTTTTACTGTGTCAACCTTGTTAAAAATGAATCAGTGAGTGTGAGGATGGTTCCTTTTACTGTGTCAATCTCATTAAAAAATGAATCAATTAGTCGAGAGCATAGTTCCTTTTCTTGTGTCAAGCTCGTTAAAAAAATGAAACAAGCTTCAATGAGGACAGTTCTTTTCCTGTATCAACCTCATTAAAAAATGAATCAGTAGGTAGATTGTAGAGAGTAGATTAATAGATTAGAAATAAGTAGTTTATGAGGATGGTTCGTGTTACTGAGCCAACCCTGTTAAAAAATGAATCAAGTATGAGGACAGTTCTTTTCCTGTGTCAACCTCATTAAAAAATGAATCAGTTGGTCAAAGGATAGTTCTTGTTACTGAGTCAACCTTGTTAAAAAATGAATTAGGTATGAGGACAGTTCTTTTCCTATGTCAACCTCATTAAAAAATTAATCAATAGGTTATATAGGTAGATTGTAGAGAGTAGATTTGAGGACTGTTCTTTTACTGTGTCAACCTCGTTAAAATATGAAACATTTAGGTGAGCATAGTTCTTTTCCTGTGTCAAGCTCATTAAAAAATGAAACAAATCCTCCCCTAATTGAGTCGAGTCTTTGCTAGATCTTGTAAATGTTAAGTCATATATTTAGGTTATTTATTTCAGTTTTTTGCATAATTTTCTTACAGTTTTAGGATGGGTCTTTCATATGATCTCGTAAATAAACCTTCATTCCATCCAGCTATTAATTACCAGTAGTGTACTTAGTTGAATGAAATGAAGCTGGGAGGGCATGTGCTCTAGCAGTTACACTTAGGGGGCATCAAGCACAGTTTTATCTCTGTTTCAAGCTTGTGTAAAAATGAAACCACTCTGAAGCATATTTTTTCTCTGTTTCAAGCTGTTGTAAAAATGAAACCTATCTTGAGTCGATTTTGGTTATTATTTTCAAGACTCATTAAACTCATGAAAATCCCGAGATTATTTTTCTATCTTTTATTCTTGTAAAACACATGAAAATGGCGAGTTCTTTCCATCTTTTCCTGCTCGTAAATTAAATTGGAAGTCGGACACATGAGTACATTTTTATCCCTTTTTCGAACTCGTTAAAATTTACAGAAAAAGTGAAACTACTGAGTATACTTTTATCACTTTTTAGAACTCGTTAAAACTTACAAGAAAGCAAAATCTGGAGTCCTCTTTTAAGCCCTTTTCAGACTCTCAAAAATTGAAAAGATTGCCGAGCACTTGATTATTCGAACTCGTTAAAGTAAATGAATGATCATCCCTTCAGTATAAGTTTACCCCTTTTACGGACTGAAATGGACTATTTACGGAAAAGGTATACGTTGACTAATTACGGTTAATAGAGTTCTCTCCCGCATTATTTTATCCTTTTTCGGGCTTGAGAGACTAAATTTACGAAAAAGTACACCCACGGAGTTTTCTTAAGTTTTTTCTTCTGACTCCCTAAAATTGAAAAACACCGAGTTTCTCCTATACTGGACTCGTTAAAACTTAACAGTAAAGAACCTATTAAATTTTAAACAGGAACGAACCACTCCTTCTTAGGGTTCAAATCTTAAACTAAGTTGGACTCATATGAAGGATGAGCTTATAAAAAAGAAAATATTATCCTCCTAAAGCTTGTCAAAAATAAAGAGGTACTTGCCATAAATGGTGGGGGAAAAGAGAGTAAAACGAACCTGTTTGTTACATTTTGATTATTCAGAAAACCATTACCCACTCTTGAACATGACACTTTTTGTCCACCTGGTTGGGAAAATCCTTTGCCTAATAGTTAATCATACCATATTGAAAGTCTTCAATCGGTTTCTGGGTATTGTCAATTGTCACCAAGCCATCTGCAGTGTCGTTATGTGTTCAAGAGGACAGTTCAAACAAACCATTCATCTGCAAAATATCTGTCATCCATTTTGACCATCCCTGAGTCAGTCCTTGCCAATATATTTTCAAAACTTGATCTATGATTTCGTGTTGTGGGCTTGCCTACGACGGATCACTTTCTATCGATGAAAACTCATTATCTAGGAAGTTGATCTAGAAATCGTTAGTACCTTGAAATCTACATGCCTTAATGGAAGCTTTCTCACTTTCGACGACAGGTTGCATCATTGACCTTCGATCGAATGATTCTGTGACATGTTCGACTTCAGCTCATTCATTCATATTTCATGGATTGTACTGAGCACTTTGAGAGCCATTGACATTACTAGTGGTTTCTCTCACACTTGTTAACAGTTCTCATCATTGACTGGTAATCAAGTGGTTTCTACCATGTTTGACTTCAACACATTTAATCGCATGGATAGAATCATACTAGTTCAGGAAGCAGAAATCAAGACCTTGGATCTAGTTTCCACCATCCAGGCTGCGAGGAGTGTTATTATTATACAGTAGACTATTCATTACAGATGGTTGTGCCCATGCTGTGTCTACATTATTGATGTAATATTAAAATCCTTTCTGTATCAGAGCAAGTTTAGTTAGTTTTTTATCTGAGTATGGGCATTGAATGTTTTTACAGGTTCTAACCCGGGTGTCCATAGGATGATCCTTAAATGATAAAGTACATCACTCTTCAAATATGACAGACTTCATCTCCATCTATTTCAGACTTTGCACTTTAGGGGGCAATCTGTTACACTAAAAATTGTCACCTTTACATTCTGCTGACTGTATGAGCTCATTAACACTCATACATGCCTCCTCTGCAAGTATTACAACATTTTTTCCTCATTCCAAGCCCTAAAACAAGAAAAACCCTAAAAACCTTTGAAATAATGGGTACACAGGTAACATGAAGCCTGCCTGCATTCCTGGCTTAGGTACGTAGGTAATGCATGGCTTACCTGCATTCCAGAATGCATTTTTCTAGTGGAATGCCTGCGTACCCCCTCCAAACTCAAAAAGGTGATAAAGTAAAGTTAAAAAGTTGGTTTGAGGTCAATTCTAGAAGGTTCTAGATGAGATTTTTTGGGGATGAGTACGCTTTGATAAGGTGCATGTATCCCTCACCTTAAGGAACTAATCCCTTGATCTAAGGAGTCTATCCCTTTGAAGGAGGATTCTATCCCTTCAAAGGTGGAATCCTAACCTCCTCATCTGCTCTATAAAAGGAGGCATTGGGTAGCCTCAAATGGTTAGATTTTGGAGATTGAGAATTGGAGTTCAAGCTTTATGTGTGACTGAGTTGAAGTGTTGTTGAGATTTAGACTTCTTTCTGCTGAGCTTTTGAGAGGAAAGATCACATACCTCTTTATGCTTCTAGAGGAAGAGTGCAAGACTTATCAAAGTAGAGGAGACTCCTTCTTTGGACCCTGGGAAGCCTTAAACATCAAGGCTAAGGTTGTAAGGTTCTTCTGTATATTTTAATATTAATACAATCAAGTTTTGTTTCTCTCAATAAATTTTTGTTCGATTGTTTATTTCAATAAGCTGTCATTTGACTGCTTATTTCATAGATTCCTTGATCACTATGATAGGTATGTTTTACGATTATTTTTTATATAGGTGCTATTTAATATTTTCTTGTTTGTGATTATAGGTCGATGAAAGATGACACTTTCTTGCGACAAAAGAACTTTTGTTGCGATGAAAGAACTCTTGATGTGACGGAAGCTTTACGACTGCAAATAAGCATTTGGATCTAAGGTAGGATCGACACCTTCATAGCATTTATTTGTAAAATGAATATATTTTGATAAAGACAAACTTAGTTGTTCGTTTTTTGCTAGATTGTCTTCTAACACTAGGGAGATCGATCTTGTCTGCAAGATCGATTTATCCAGCCAACAGGGGGCATACCTCTTAGAGGATTTCGAAGGACACCCCCTTCCTAACCCTCGCAATGCACTCTACCTTAAGAAATATTATCCTTAGAATTTCCCTCCTGAAATGCATGCTTTATTTCTTTTAGGTAGCTAGCTCATAACTCTTTGGGATTTGACACTTTACCAGGAAATGTCTTGTCCACAAATCATCATTTCACCACTCCTAAAAATCGAATTTCTTCACTTGCAACACTTGTATGTGGGGCACCACTTCACCCCCATACTTGGCCATGCTTGTGTCGATTTATGTCATGAGTTACCCTCTTGTACTCATGTTTCTATGGTCGCCCATTGGACCTTCACTATGTGGTAGCACCATCAAGTCACCCTTATTTAGAGCATCTGAGTTGAGTCATCATCGTATTCATGGAGTCTATCTTGAGTCCCATTGTATCCCGCTATAGTCCTCCATCCTTCATTTCTTGGTCCCTCTCTCATGTCGCACATTATGGCCTCTAGTCCCACTGTCCCCTATCCCTCATGATATTATGTTAGTCATTTCCAGGTCATCCATGCCCTTTATGCTCTAACAAGGGAAGTCATAGTCTGCTACTCAGTCCCCCACATTTCATCATCACCCCTAGTGTCTGTTTGTCGGTCGCTCTACTATTTTCTCTCGTTCCATATTTGAGGACCCCTTATTACCTCACCTACAACGGACCTCCTTCTATCGACATCAGATCATTTATTCCAGAATATATGTCTAGAGAGAGGTGTACCTTGGTTCCAGCTTCCACTCTTGTTTGGTGCCTTGGATCAGGCAAAGGGACTCCTTATATCCCTTTGAATTGATTGTTTCTCAACTCCAACTCCTTTCATCATGATGGAGATCCATATACTCGATGGTTTAGTGATGCAGCAGATTGGACTGGTGATTCCTAGGTGTGTGTGAGATGTCTCAGCCCTCATGAGGGGGTGGCCCTACAGGTAGCCCCCCACATGCTCGAATGACCTCTTCATCTCAGCCTTCGATGCAGTTCCATAGATTTGATGATGTCGGACTTAGCCTCTTACAGTGCCTTTTTGATTGCATGTATCAGTTATATTTTCAGAGCCCTTTCCTATTTACAGGGGCATCTGGGTTGTATTTGTATCTCATGTACTCAGATATTATTGTACAAGTCCTGGCTATTATCCCAGGCACAATATGTATGTGGGATTCATTATCATGTTGTTTATCTAGCTCATGTTTATGCCAGTGTGTACTATATTGTTCAGTCCCTTGTTTACTGGACGCATTGAATGTTTTTACAGGTTCTAACCCAGGTGTCCATAGGATGATCCTTAAATGATAAAGTACTTCACTCTTCAAATATGACAGACTTCATCTTCATCTCTTTCAGACTTTGCACTTTAGGGGGCAATATGTTACACTAAAAATTGTCACCTTTACATTCTGCTGACTTTATGAGCTCATTAACACTCATACATGCCTCCTCTACAAGTATTACAACCTTTGTTCCTCATTCCAAGCCCTAAAACAAGAAGAAAAACCCTAAAAACCTCTGAAATAATGGGTACACAGGTAACATGAAGCCTGCCTGCATTCCTGGCTTAGGTACGTAGGTAATGCATGGCTTACCTACATTCCAGAATGCATTTTTCCAGTGGAATGCCTGCGTACCCCCTCCAAACTCAAAAAGGTGAGAAAGTAAAGTTAAAAAGTTGGTTTGAGGTCAATTCTAGAAGGTTCTAGATGAGATTTTTTGGGGATGAGTACGCTTTGATAAGGTGCATGTATCCCTCACATTAAGGAACTAATCCCTTGATCTAAGGAGTCTATCCCTTTGAAGGAGGATTATATCCCTTCAAAGGTGGAATCCTAACCTCCTCATCTGCTCTATAAAAGGAGGCATTGGGTAGCCTCAAATGGTTAGATTTTGGAGATTGAGAATTGGAGTTCAAGCTTTATGTGTGACTGAGTTGAAGTGTTGTTGAGATTTAGACTTCTTTCTGCTGAGCTTTTGAGAGGAAAGATCACATACCTCTTTATGCTTCTGGAGGAAGAGTGCAAGACTTATCAAAGTAGAGGAGACTCCTTCTTTGGACCCTGGGAAGGCCTTAAACATCAAGGCTAAGGTTGTAAGGTTCTTCTGTATATTTTAAGATTAATACAATCAAGTTTTGTTTATCTCAATAAATTTTTGTTCGATTGTTTATTTCAATAAGCTGTCATTTGACTGCTTATTTCATAGATTCCTTGATCACTATGATAGGTATGTTTTAAGATTATTTGTTATACAGGTGCTATTTAATATTTGCTTGTTTGTGATTATAGGTCGATGAAAGATGACACTTTCTTGCGACAAAAGAAATTTTGTTGCGATGAAAGAACTCTTGATGTGACGGAAGCTTTACGACTGCAAATAAGCATTTGGATCTAAGGTAGGATCGACACCTTCATAGCATTTATTTGTAAAATGAATATATTTTGATAAATACAAACTTAGTTGTTCGTTTTTTGCTAGATTGTCTTCTAACACTAGGGAGATCGATCTTGTCTGCAAGATCGATTTATCCAGCCAACAGGGGGCATACCTCTTAGAGGATTTCGAAGGACACCCCCTTCCTAACCCTCGCAATGCACTCTACCTTAAGAAATATTATCCTTAGAATTTCCCTCCTGAAATGCATGCTTTATTTCTTTTAGGTAGCTAGCTCATAACTCTTTGGGATTTGACACTTTACAGGGAAATGTCTTGTCCACAAATCATCATTTCACCACTCCTCAAATCGAATTTCTTCACTTGCAACACTTGTATTTGGGGCACCCACTTCACTTATACTTGGCCATGCTTGTGTCGATTACATGTCATGAGTTACCCTCTTGTACTCATGTTTCTATGGTCGCCATTGGACCTTCACTATGTGGTAGCACCATCTGATCACCCTTATTTAAGAGCATACGAGTTGAGTCATCATCGTATTCATGGAGTCTATCTTGAGTCCCATTGTATCCATATCTTCCTCCATCCTTCATTGTTTGGTCCCTCTCTCATGTTGCACATTATGGCCTTCACTCCCACTATCCCCTATCCCTCATGATATTGCGTCAATCGCTGCCAGGTCATCCATGTCCTTTATTCTCTAACAAAGGAAGTCGTCCGTCTGCTACTCAGTCCCCCCATTTCATCATCACCCCTGGTGTTCATTTGTCAGTCGCTCTACTATTTTCTCTCGTGCCATAGTTGAGGACCCCTTATCGCCTCACCTATGGCGAACCTCCTTCTATCGACATTAGATCATTTATTCCAGAAGGTAGGTCTAGAGGGCATTGTACCTTGGTTCCAGCTTCCACTCTTGTTTGGTGCCTCCGATCAGGAAAAGGGACTCCTTATATCCCTTTGACTTGATTGTTTCTCAACTCCAACTCCTTTCATCATGATGGAGATCCATATACTCGATGGTTTAGTGATGCAGCAGATTGGACTGGTGATTCCTAGGTGTGTGTGAGATGTCTCAGCGCTCATGAGGGGGTGGCCCTACAGGTAGCCCCCCACATGCTCGAATGGCCTCTTCATCTCAGCCTTCGATGCAGTTCCATAGATTTGATGATGTCGGACTTAGCCTCTTACAGTGCCTTTTTGATTGCATGTATCAGTTATATTTTCAGAGCCCTTTCCTATTTACAGGGGCATCTGGGTTGTATTTGTATCTCATGTACTCAGATATTATTGTACAAGTCCTGGCTATTATCCCAGGCACAATATGTATGTGGGATTTATTATCATGTTGTTTATCTAGCTCATGTTTATGCCAGTGTGTACTATATTGTTCAGTCCCTTGTTTACTGGACGCATTGAATGTTTTTACAGGTTCTAACCCAGGTGTCCATAGGATGATCCTTAAATGATAAAGTACTTCACTCTTCAAATATGACAGACTTCATCTTCATCTATTTCAGACTTTGCACTTTAGGGGGCAATATGTTACACTAAAAATTGTCACCTTTACATTCTGTTGACTGTATGAGCTCATTAACACTCATACATGCCTCCTCTATAAGTATTACAACCTTTGTTCCTCATTCCAATCCCTAAAACAAGAAGAAAAACCCTAAAAACCTCTGAAATAATGGGTACACAGGTAACATGAAGCCTGCCTGCATTCCTGGCTTAGGTACGTAGGTAATGCATGGCTTACCTGCATTCCAGAATGCATTTTTCCAGTGGAATGCCTGCGTACCCCCTCCAAACTCAAAAAGGTGAGAAAGTAAAGTCAAAAAGTTGGTTTGAGGTCAATTCTAGAAGGTTCTAGATGAGAGTTTTTGGGGATGAGTACGCTTTGATAAGGTGCATGTATCCCTCACCTTAAGGAACTAATCCCTTGATCTGAGGAGTCTATCCCTTTGAAGGAGGATTCTATCCCTTCAAAGGTGGAATCCTAACCTCCTCATCTGCTCTATAAAAGGAGGCATTGGGTAGCCTCAAATGGTTAGATTTTGGAGATTGAGAATTGGAGTTCAAGCTTTATGTGTGACTGAGTTGAAGTTTTGTTGAGATTTAGACTTCTTTCTGCTGAGCTTTTGAGAGGAAAGATCACATACCTCTTTATGCTTTGGAGGAAGAGTGCAAGACTTATCAAAGTAGAGGAGACTCCTGCTTTGGACCTCGGGAAGGCCTTTCAAACATCAAGGCTAAGGTTGTAATGTTCTTCTGTATATTTTAAGATTAATACAATCAAGTTTTGTTTTTCTCAATAAGTTTTTGTTCGATTGTTTATTTCAATAGGCTGTCATTTGATTGCTTATTTCATAGATTCCTTGATCACTATGATAGGTATGTTTTACGATTATTTGTTATACAGGTGCTATTTAATATTTGCTTGTTTGTGATTACAGGTCGATGAAAGATGACACTTTCTTGCGACAAAAGAATTCTTGTTGCGATGAAAGAACTCTTGATGTGACGGAAGCTTTACGACTGCAAATAAGCATTTGGATCTAAAGTAGGGTCGACACCTTCATAGCATTTATTTGTAAAATGAATATATTTAGATAAAGACAACCTTAGTTGTTTGTTTGTTGCTAGATTGTCTTCTAACACTAGGGAGATCGATCTTGCCTGCAAGATCGATTTATCCAACCAACAGGGGGCATACCTCTTAGAGGATTTCGAAGGACACCCCCTTCCTAACCCTCGCAATGCACTCTACCTTAAGAAATATTATCCTTAGAATTTCCCTCCTGAAATGCATGCTTTATTTCTTTTAGGTAGCTAGCTCATAACTCTTTGGGATTTGACACTTTACCAGGAAACGTCTTGTCCACAAATCATCATTTCACCACTCCTCAAAATCGAATTTCTTCACTTGCAACACTTGTATGTGGGGCACCACTTCACCCGCATACTTGGCCATGCTTGTGTCGATTTATGTCGTGAGTTACCCTCTTGTACTCATGTTTCTATGGTCACCCATTGGACCTTCACTATGTGGTAGCACCATCGAGTCACCCTTATTTAGAGCATCTGAGTTGAGTCATCATCGTATTCATGGAGTCTATCTTGAGTCCCATTGTATCCCGCTATAGTCCTCCATCCTTCATTTCTTGGTCCCTCTCTCATGTCACACATTATGGCCTCTAGTCCCACTGTCCCCTATCCCTCATGATATTATGTTAGTCATTTCCAGGTCATCCATGCCCTTTATGCTCTAACAAGGGAAGTCATAGTCTGCTACTCAGTCCCCCCCATTTCATCATCACCCCTAGTGTCTGTCTGTCGGTCGCTCTACTATTTTCTCTCGTGCCATATTTGAGGACCCCTTATTACCTCACCTACAACGGACCTCCTTCTATCGACATCAGATCATTTATTCCAGAATATATGTCTAGAGAGATGTGTACCTTGGTTCCAGCTTCCACTCTTGTTTGGTGCCTTGGATCAGGCAAAGGGACACCTTATATCCCTTTGACTTGATTGTTTCTCAAGTCCAACTCCTTTCATCATGATGGAGATCCATATACTCGATGGTTTAGTGATGCAGCAGATTGGACTGGTGATTACTAGGTGTGTGTGAGATGTCTCAGCCCTCATGAGGGGGTGGCCCTACAGGTAGCCCCCCACATGCTCGAATGACCTCTTCATCTCGGCCTTCGATGCATCTCCATAGATTTGATGATGTCGGACTTAGCCTCTTACAGTGCCTTTTTTATTGCATGTATCAGTTATATTTTTAGAGCCCTTTCCTATTTACAGGGGCATCTGGGTTGTATTTGTATCTCATGTACTCAGATATTATTGTACAAGTCCTGGCTATTATCCCAGGCACAATATGTATGTGGGATTCATTATCATGTTGTTTATCTAGCTCAGGTTTATGCCAGTGTGTACTATATTGTTCAGTCCCTTGTTTACTGGATGCCTTATTCTTTGTACTTTGTCTCGACGGGCATAGGTATGCCTCCCCTGCCACCTATAGCACAGGTACTCACTCATAAAAGAGACTTGTCACACCTTTAAATCTCGCCTCCTCAGGGTCTAGTCCTTTCAACACTTTGGTCTACCTTATACTTCTCTCTCTCTGACTTCTCCTTCAGTGTCTAGTGATTGAGTTCTTACAACGTACTTTGGTCATAGGAATAGCTCCTAATGCTCGCACACTGGGGGGCAATCTATTACACCATTTTTTGGTCATCTAACCTATTATCATTAGATGGACCCAAGTACACCATGTAAGACCAATTTTACTCTAAGTAAAATTACTTTCACTCTAAAAATAACTTAGTAAACCACCTTTATTAAGTGGTTTATGGTCTAAACAAGAAACCCCATCAGGAAATATTAAATAAATCTAGATTTGTTTGATTTTCTTCAAGGGATAATTAGTTAAATAGTAGTTTAATTAATATTTCAAGTTATATTTAACCCAAAACATGGAAACTAATTAGATAAATAATTATTTATCTTATTATTTTCTAAGAATAATTATTTAAACCTTATTTAAATAATATTATTTGTTAAATATGACTAAATCACCCATAAATAATTAAATAAATCATTATCTATTTGATTATTACTCAACCACATCCTTAAAATAATAAATAAATCATTTATTTTTTTATTATTTACAAATAAAGGGATTTGACCCAAGTCAAATTCCTTTTTCCTCCAACAAATATATTAAAATATTCCATAAAAGTTTGATCTTGATTTGGTTAATAATATTTTAATTATGCACTAATATCTAGACTAACTCAATATTTTGTTATAAATAGAATGGTTTTCCCATTCATTTATCACCTTTTGTTGCCTAAAGATCACTTTGGATCTATACTTTTGGTCTGACTTTGATCCACCATCATTGTCACATTTTGCTACTATTTTTATTTTGTTTTTCTACACCATCAAGTGAGAGGGATTTTAGATCTGAAGTGCTGAGGACTTACAAGAACCCATCCCATTAAGAATAACTAGTAACACCCTTCTGTGTTTTCCTCCCAGCTGTCATTAATACAAAATTCATTCGACATATTTTTGTCTTGTCTATTGGATGCATGGAGTAAATCTTGTTTTTTCTACTTCTTAATGTATTTTGATGCATATATCTATATTTTTGCAACATTTATCTTGATCACCTAACTATAGATCTAAAGATATTGGCAACCATTTTTGTTGTTAGGGCTGTTTGTTATGCACAACTAAAGTGGTATTTTTTTGTACACTTGGAATTAAGATTCATACTAACACTCATCATAGGTGCATATCTATCAAGCAGATGAGAAAAAGGGAAGATGGACTTGTGGTGATCTTTATACCTAGGCTTTGGGTATGGTTCAAAATATCTCATGTCTAGGTTTTCTTGCTTGAACCGCTTTTCTCCCACACTTGGTATCCCTGTGGCAACAAAAATGTCATTAGTGGATAACTCAAATGTAACTCGAGCAAGATTGAATTTCTTGTCATGTTGGTTAGTGATGAATTGTCTTGTTAGTTCTGGGTGATTTTGGACCTATTGCACCTTATCACAAAACTCAAAGAAGCCTACATGTTTGAAGCAGGAAATAGTAAGAGGAGATGCCATGAGATCCTTTGTATTGAGGAGTTTAAATCGGTTTATCTTCCCTCCCTTATGATCATGCCTCCTTGGCGTTTGTGCCTCACCACCACTCTCTTCACCCTCTTACATTTTTAAAACTCTATTTTGGAAACTTTAGGGCTTATGTGAAATGAGATGAAGGGAGGGTAATGAAATGGTAGCTTTGCAAATGAAGAGAATGAGTGAATGAAGGGCATGAATGTTGAGAATGAGTTCAGATGAATGAAAAACCTCCAAATAAATGTAATTATTCTTGTTATGACTAATTTCCTTCAAGGAGGGTGAAATAGGAATTTTATAGTGATTTCAAGCTTAAAACTTAGGGTTTGATTAGCGTTTCATTCCATTCAATTGAGAATCATGAAATAGCTTTAAAAATATGGCTCATGTTATGTACTTACCATTTCAAGATTGCTTCGATGACTATGGTGAGAGTTTGAAAGTGATTTGGAGTGATTTGGGCAGTTGCAAGGCTTAGAAATCCCTTATGTCCAAGCACGCAGTGCAAAGGCTAAGGAGGCAGCACCAAGCTGAGCACGCAGCGCCAAGGGCTGAGGGCACAGCACCAAGAGAATTTAGCATGGTCCTCTCGGGCAAGAGCACATCCCTCTGTCAAGGCCGTAGCACTAGATCCCAGGTGCGCAACACCTTAAGAATTTGCGTGGAGGAAAAATGGCAAACGTACAGCGCCAACTCCTAGGCACGCAGTGCCAAGCCAAATGCGTAGCACCAAGGCAATTTGCCCAAATTCGCTCAGAAAACTCACAAATTCTTCTCTCTTTGAAAATTATAATGTTTTGCAAGACAACAATGATTCATTTGAAGTGTGAAATTGGATTTTATAGGCTCATGGATTTAATTTAACTTTGAGAACCCACTTTCTAATGTTTTAAGTCCTTTTCCTTTGTCAATGATGCTCTTTGCACTTTTTTCTTGCAGGTTTGCTGAAGTCATGAATTGGCTTTTCGTTTTCTCCTTGAGGCATGACAAGTTCATTTTGATAACTATTATGATGATTACACATAGAATCATCTTCAAAATCTTATCTTGTTTCCACCATGGAGCTCAATTTTTCCACCTTTTCTGGCCACTTTTCAAAAACCCTAAGTGCCTTCAGTTCTTTACAGCAATCATCAGTTTTGTCTTTTAAGTTCTCTATAGCACTTTCAATTTCATTCATTTATGTCTAGTTCACCTCACCTTTTTCCATATTCCATCAATATTTTCTGATATACTTTCTTCATGCTTGGCCTTGTGTGCTTCTTCCATGTCCTTTTCTGCAAGTGATCACTACTTTGGCACTCAAATGGACTAACTAGTTCATAACCCTAGTCATCTATAAGACCAATTTGTTTCCTTTTCCTTTGTTGTAAGTTTTTTTTCATTTAGGAGTAGACATTCTACCTCATCAGTGCCTTTTGCTGATAAATATTTCAACATTCCTACAAAAGTGTCAAACTTTGTCCATTTTTCACACTTGCAGACTCTAAATGGAAAAGATAATCTTCTTTGGAAATCTTTTAGGTCCTTCTTGAATAACCATGTCTTGAAATTCTATTACATCTGAACCAGATTCTAACAAAGGAAAATAAGTGCCTGAAATATCCAATGATTACCGTAAACAATGTAAAAACCCTAATGACATAATGGGAAGGTCCTTTGACCTGATTTTGACTGAAATTTGACTTGGAGATTCTCATGTGAAAATAGGGTATTTTTATAGGCTATTATGCCCAAAGAGGCATGGGGGTGAGTCAGCATTAGGAAACCCTAGAGGGAGGATGGAGTCTATTTGACAGGGGAAAATAGGGCAATGAGATCTTAGGTAGGAAAGAAAGATGAAAATGAAAGTTATAAGCCCTTAATGAGTCTTTTAGGAGCAACAAGGTGACTTTGAGATGGAAAACTTGATAAATAGAAAAAAAAGGTTTATAACGATAATGAAGGAAGTGATATTTCTAAAACTCAAGATATTCAATGACTATTGTTTTCAGAAATCTATAACCATCCTATAGTCATCTAAAGATAGTAAAAAATACTGATGACTAATAGTTGCTCCACTTGGGGAGGGAAACTCCTTTCAGGAGGTGTCAAGAACCTCAGATCTCTAATTTTGCAGATGAAATGATTCACATGCTTGCTTAGTTCCTTCATTGTGCAATGTTGATCTACTTCTATTCTAGGAAGCTGTGATCGTTTAACATCTAAAAAAAAACATTTTTTCTTCAATATAAACTCTACCTACCCATCATACTTTTCCTAACATTTTTTTTTCATTTGGGTGCACTTGGACTGGCAAACCCTTGACATCATTTTCTTTTGAATGCATAAAAACTATCTATGTCTACCCTTATAACTTCCAAGAGCTCAGATTAGGCTGATGAGCTCTTTTATTTCGTACCTAATCTACTTATCTGTCAAGGTTAAACAGTTTGACATATTTTTATTCTCTAATCTATCAACATAAAATTTAAAACATGACCAAATCAAGGTTGAGCAGTTTGGTTTGTCATGAGCTGTGGCTTTTTGGACAAGTTGCACATAGATTTTTTTTTCGCACAAGTAAAACTAGAAATTTTAGGGCTATAATTCAAAACCTTTTACTCATCCCTCTCTTTTCTCTTTGGTTCATATTTGAGCTTTGATAACCAGTATCTTTTCCTAACCTAGTCTACTAATAAGCCAAGTTTAAATTTTTTGGAAAATCTTCATTTTCTATCTTATCAATAGAAATTTAAAACATGTTCAATCATGGTTATGTTGTATGACTAAACAAGACTTTCTTTTATTCAAAAGTAGTGGCATTTGGACTTGCACACTTTCATACATATTTTTTTTTTGTTATGGGGCTTTACCACTTCTTTTTATCTGCCCTCTTTTCTTCTTTTCTTTGTTTTTGTGTTTCATTTTTCTGATTATTTTTCTTTGCATACCTACCTACCCTAATCTGACTTGGAGGCATATATTCACTAAGTGAACTCCTTTCTCCAATGTAGCCAATCAAGTAAGTGGCTAGATGATTTATTTTTATTCAACATTTTAGGTATGCTGAAAGGCCACTCCCATTTTTCCTTCTTCTGAATAGTAGTGCTCCAAATTTTCTTTAAACTCTGCAACAAACTGCTCCTAGCATATTTTAATCCCTCTTTAAATTTCTCTAAGAAACCAGCAAAAGGATCTATGAATAATACCTGGCTATGAGGATTTAAGCCATGGGCTTCATCCAGGACTACTTCGTGTTCCATTTGGTTGTGCTTGGGATGCTTTTGAGAAAAAATCTCTTTCACCTTTTCATGATCATCTGTCTTGGCAACCTCATAATATTCTGCTATGTTGTTTTTAAGCAAACCTGATATGCCCTGATTGAGTGGGTTGATTTCTGTCTGAGAGCCATCATACTTATGAGTAGGAGCATTCTTTGGTGATAGGTATTCTCGATCAGGTAGTATAGCATCAGTGTCAAACTGTTCTTTTGTTTATTTACGAGGCAAAGATGCAATACATAACTCAAGAGTAGAACAGACATAAATAATTTCTTTACATAAAAGTATGGATGCTGGCTGTATGCTCAGGACCTAATTAATTTCTTCTTCAGTTAAAAGAGGAGGCATTTTCCTTTTTCCTTGGATAGAACCATAGGTGTTCTCTTTCTCTTGTGAAAGATCATAAGGTTGGATGTCTTCTTGGGCCTCAAACAAAGGAGCAGTTGAATCATCAATTGTCCCTTCAGAGAGATCCTGTGGATTCTCTTCTTTTCCTTGATTTATTTCATGCTCAACCAACTTCTCTTGATTGCCATTACAGTTAACTTGAGCATGAAATTCCAAAATTTCCTCTAATAGATACTCAGAATGCCAATTTCCAAAATCTTCATCAATATTTGCAAGGTATTGTATGAGATCTTCGGATTCATCATAATAATTTTCAGCTAATGATAGATATGGACAGTTTTCTTTATAATGATCATAAAATACCTTGTGGAAATCCTTTAAAGAAAACAAACGACCAAGGTCTAGTCCTTCATACCATTCTCTTTCTTTACCTTCTAATGTCCCCATGAAAATTTTCGTGAGGCAGTCCTCATGCCATTCAACTTTCAACCTCCATGCATGTATGTGAAATTTGATGAGATGTAAAAGGGGTCATCAAACTTTTTATCTTGAAACATAGGAAGGTTTGTGTCCCAATTTGTTTAGGCATTTTGTGGGGGAATCAAGGAATGTGATCTCTGTTCATTGGAGCATACCTACGTCGTGTCCTTAGATTCATCTTTGTCAATCAGTCAGAGGAAAGGGTTACTGCATCTTTATAACCAATCTAGATTCTTCTACCAGTGGAGTCCTTAGGCTTATTAAGAGTTGTCGAGTCGCCAAGTGGATGATGCTAACTATTTTGAGGATTTGTTTGTTGTCCACCATCAACAATAGGATACCAATATTGAGGTTTTTTTTGGCTTTTATGAGTTCTTTATACAACACTAAGATTTTCAATAAGTGTTTCCCAGTGGAGTCGCCATTATTTTAGGTCCCTATAATTTCTCAAATTATAAAGACCAAATAGACAAGGGTAATATCAAACCATATTTGGATTCCTAGGACCTCACCTTCCTAGACTCGGAGAGTGCTCTCTCTATATATGTATGAAAGATATGACTTGATTGATTTAGTATGTTGACTTTAGGCTAGTTAAAATGATAGGGATTTTTTGTTTATTTTGTTTGGTTGGGTTGCTTGTTAAGAAGAACAAATAGAATAAGAGAAATTCAAACCATTGGGATATAAGGTCTGTGAAAGGCTTGAAAAGTACAACAATAAATCAAGTGTGTTTCATAGGGCAAGTTAACAAAGCCAAATGGATCTTAATAGCTTATGTGGGTGTGAAATGAACATTACGTTGTGAATTTAGGAGGTTTAAAGGGAAATTAAGAATCCCTTAACATATACTATAACAAGAAGAGTCTTTAAGAGTACTATGCTTAAGAAAGAATCAAAGGACAAGGCACCCCATAAACTTCTTTGACCAAACTTCACCAAGTAAACTTCAAGACAACAATCCAACAAACCCTAGAGAGTAGGGAACTCCTAAATACTCTAGGTATTTACCTTCAGACAAAGAAAACATTCAAGATGACATTAAGTGATGATTAAAGAGTAGGTAACTCCTAAATTCCTCAATCAGACTATAAAAGACCTTCAAATTTACTCTCCAAGATGAACTAAAGGACAAGGCAAACCATAAACTTCTTTAGCCAAACCCTAATCAATCAACTTCAAATAAAATCCTTAATAACAATGCTTTTAATTTACACCAAAGGACAAGGTATACCATAAAATTTTTTGGCTTGAGTCCATTAAATCATTTTTAAGAAAACAAGCTAAGTGGAACCAGAGAGCAACTAAGAATTCTCCAATCAGACCTAGCAGAGGAAAACATCTAAAAAACAAAAAGTAGACAAAATTTCCCCTCGACAACATATCTTAATATAAATTTTCTACTCTGTCGTAAGGGAAAATATGAACAATATGGAGAGCATAAGAAGACAAGTGTAAAATTAGAACAACATCACCATTAAACAAGTTCATGAATCCTATGAATATGCTTGCTCCAGCTAAATCCAAGATAGTCACAAATCTCCAAAACCAATTTCTTCACAAATCAAAATCTATATCATATTGAGCTCAACAATCAACTGAAAACCAACAAAAAATATGAAGCCTCCATGTAGTATTATTTGTAAAATGAGGATGTGAACCCTAGCTATGGTTTCAAAATGTCATTTATTACACATTTAAGGTACTTCGACCTTTGAGACCATGCAAGGCCCAAGACAAAATATCCAAAATTAATTTATGGAAAAAATAACTTCTAACATAAATATTTGAGCTAATTTTGGAAAAAAGTTGAATTTAAGGCTTCAAAATATCTTTTTCAATAACTCCTAGCAAGGGCGTAGCTCCAAGGTACAGGGGCGCAGTGCCAAGACTGGAAAAATCACCTATTTTGTTGCTGAGGTTTGGAGGCCTTCCTAGTGTCCGAGCTTCATGATAGCGCATTGGAACTCCTATCTCATCTAGTTTCCAGATATGCCTTCAGTTTGAAAAATGGTGCCCATTTTCCTAGTCAAAATTCACTTCTCCCAAGACTGTTTAGCATGCAATGCCAGTGCTGAAAGGTGATTTTTAGGTAGTTATTGGCACTTTTTAGGGACCAGTTTTGCCCCAAATGATCTGAAATTTTTTGAGGATGATGTCCTTGGCATGAGGAACATGAAAATGCAAACCATTTTTCATTCTAGTGCCCCAAAAAAGAGTGCAAAGCTAGTGGCGCTACATGTTTGGCCCTATTTTCTCCAAGCCAAACTATTAAAAATAAAAAAATGTGCACAAGGTGCCAAAATTTGGAAATTAGCTTATTGATCATGGTTGGGATGCTTGGAGGGACACATCAGAAATAATGTTGAGTTTTTCCTTCTCTTTTGCCTCATTTAGAGCCTAAATCTTTGCAAGGGCTCGTTTGAGCTTGGCCCTTACAATCATGTTTCTCATGGCATAATTCTTTTCCATATTACTCTGCATGTCAGTGTCTCTATTGGCCTTCTCTACTTGACCCTCTAGGTGCAAATCTTCCCTCTCAAGTGAAAATTATCTATCATAGCTGATTTCTATGGAAAGCTGCTCGGACTAAGCTACTCTGCCAATTCTACCTCTTTGTCTCTTTCTGAGGCTAAAGCCTTGTTCAACACAATTGTCGTTGGCCTCTTCCTACAAAGTTGTTCTTCCTCATCCTCACTGTCATCAAAAGTTCCCAAGGTCTCATCTAGTAGAACCTTGGCCTTTCTGGCCTCTTTCTAAGCTTTGATTGCCTTGACTTCACTGATGGCATATTTTGTCTCCAACTGCTAGTTCTCTAGCTCAAGTTAGTTGATCACATTCTTTTCCCTACCAGTATTAGCTTGAAGCTCACTAATCTTGGCATCCTTGCTTTTGAGCAGCATATTGGTGTTTCTCTCCTCATCCTCATCCTCAAGGTCAATAAGTTGAAACTCTTGCTCATTTTCATGTTCATCCTCCTTTTCAAAAATGACCTGCTCTGCAACCTTTTCCTTACCCTTATCAAGATGTTTTGCTAGTGAAGAAGGCATGGCCCCATGCACCTAAAGTGAAGCAAACACATGCCTGTAGCCCCTTCGGTATGTCAAAGGAAAAGGCTTAATGTCAATCATCTCAGTGTCATTTGTCTCATTGTCTCTTTCACTTTTGGATGCTTCGGTATCATGATATGAGGGTGAAGGATTGTGGAAAGGTGATGTGGAAGGGTCATCATGAGGTGAGGGAATGTGAGTGAAGGGAGATGCATGAATAGTGGGATGTGATGGAGAAGTACGAATGGGAGGATGAGATGATGAAGGAATGTCTTGCTGATGATGGCCATGTGGAGTAGTGAAAACCTCATAGGCAATGAAGGTATCCCATGGAATGTTCTTCTGCTGGATCTGGTGCATAACCACCATCTTGATAAATGAATAATGGAAAAGGCTCTACATTTGTTGAGGGTAATCTGTTTTTTTCACAATTTAGGCCATTTTCTCAATGCTACATAAGAGGTAATATGGTATATGCAACATCCTTACTCTAGTGAAAGGCATAAGAAGCCAGATGTGGTATGAGTAGATGCGGGAAAACCTTCCCTCACATGTGAAATAATCCATTATTATCCTCATCATAGGTGCATATATATCAAGCAGATGAGAAAAAGGGATGATGGACTTATGGTGATATTTATACCTAGGCTTTAGGTATGGTTCAAAATAACTCATGTCCAGGTTTGCTTGCTTGAACCACTTTTCACCCACACTTGGTATCCCTGTGGCAGCAACAATGGCATTAGTGGATAACTCAAATGTAACTGCAGCAAGATTGACTTGCTTGTCATGTAGGTTATGTACTTACCATTTCAAGATTGATTGGATGACTATGGAAAGAGTTTGAAGGTGATTTGGAGTGATTTGGGCGGCTGGAAGGCTTAGAAATCCCTTATGTCTAAGCGCGCAGTGCCAAGGCTAAGGGCACAACACCAAGCTGAGCGTGTAGTGCTAAGAGAATTTAGCAGGGTCCTATTGGGAAAGAGCACATTGCTCTATCAAGGGCATAGTGCCAGCTCCCAGACACGCAGTAGCTTCAGAATTTGCGTGGAGGAAAAATGTCAAATGCGCAGCACCAAGACAATTTGCCAAAATTCACTCATAAAACTCACAAATTATTCTCTCTTTGAAAATTCTAATGTTTTGCAAGACAACAATGATTTATTTGAAGTGTGAAATGGGCTTTTATAGTCTCATGGATTTAATTTAATTTTGAGAACCCACTTTCTAATGTTTTAAGTAATTTTCCTTTGTCACTGATGTTCTTTGCACTTTTTTACTTGAAGGTTTTCTGAAGTCATGAATTGGATTTTATTTTGCTCCTTACGGCATGACAAGTTAATTTTGACAAATTTTAGGATGATTACACATAGCAGCATCTTTAAAACATTCTCTTGTTTCCACCATGGATCTCAAATTTTCCACCTTTTCTGACCACTTTTCCAAAAACCTAAGTGTCTTCAATTCTTTACAACAATCATCAGTGTTGCCTTTTAAGTTCTCTATAGCCCTCTCAAGTTCATTAATTTCTATCTAGTTCACCTCACATTTTTCCATACTCCATCAATATTCTCTGATAAAATTTCTTCATGCTTGGCCTTGCGTGCTTCCTCCATGTCATTTTTCTGCAAGTGATCACTACTTTGGCACTCAAATGGACTAACTAGTTCATAACCCTAGTCATCTATAAGACCAAGTTGTTTCCTTTTCCTTTGCTATAAGTTGTTTTCATTCAGGAGTAAATAGTCTACCTCATCAGTACCTTTTGCTAATAAATCTTTCAACACTCCTATAGAAGTGTCAAAATTTGTCCATTTCTCTCATTCGTAGACTCTGAACTGAAAAGATGATCTTCTTTGGAAATCTTTTAGGTCCTTCTTGAATAACCATGTCTTGAAATTCTATTAAATTTGAACCAGATTCTAGCAAAGGAAAAGCAGTGCCTGAAACATCCAATGATGATCTTCAGCAATGTAAAAAACCTAATGACCTAATGGGAAGGTCCTTTGACCTGGATTTGACTGAAATTTGACCTGGAGATTCTCAAGTGAAAACAGGGTATTGCTATAGGCTATTATTCCCAAAGACGCATGGGCATGAGTCAGCACTAGGAAACCCTAGAGGGAGGATGGAGTCTATTTGATAGTGGTAAATAGAGAAATGAGGTCTTAGGTAGGAAAGAAAGATTAAAATGAAAGGTATAAGCCCTTAATGATTCTTTTAGGAGCAACAGGGTGATGTTGAGATGGAAAACTTGATAAATAGAAAAAAAAAGGTTTATAAGGATACTGAAGGCAGTGAGATTTCTGAAACTCAAGATATTCAATGAATATTGTTTTTAGAAATCTATAACCATCCTATAGTCATCTAAAGATAGTCAAAAATACTGATGACTAATAGTGGCTCCACTTGGGGAGGGCAGCTCCTTTCAGGAGGTGTCAAGAACCTTAGATCTCTGATTTTGCAGATGAAATGCTTCACATGCTTGCTTATTTCCTTCATTGTGCAATGTTGATCTACTTTTTTTCTTGGAAGTTGTGATCTTTTAACATCTAAAAAAAACATGTTTTCTTCAATATCAACTCTACCTACCCATCATACTTTTCCTAACATTTTTTTTTCATTTGGGTGCACTTGGAATGGCAAACCCTTGACATCATTTTCTTTTGAAAGCATAAAAACTATCTATTTCTACCCTTATAACTTCCAAAAGCTTAGATTAGGTTGATGAGCTCTTTTATTTTCTACCTAATCTACTTATCCATCAAGGTTAAATATTTTGACAGATTTTTATTCTCTAATCTATCAAAATACAATTTAAAACATGACCAAATCAAGGTTGAGTAGTTTGGTTTGTCATGAGTTGTGGCCTTTTGGACAAGTTGCATGCATATTTTATTTTTGCACAAGTAAAACTAGAAATTTAAGGGCTATAATTCAAAACTTGTTACTCATCCCTCTCTTTTCTCTTTCGTTCAGATCTGAGCTTTGAGAACCAGTATCTTTTCCTAACCTAGTCTCTTGATGAGACAAGTTTAAATGGTTTGGCAAATCTTCATTTTCTATCTTATCAGTAGAAATTTAAAACATGTTCAATCATGGTTAGGTTGTATGATTAAGAAAGACTTTCTTTTCTTCAAAAGTAGTGGTATTTGGACTTGCACACTTTTAGACATATTCTTTTTTGGTATGGGGCTTTACCTCTTCTTTTATTCGCCCTCTTTTCTTCTTTTCTTTGTTTTTGTGTTTCATTTTTGTTATCATTTTTCTTTACATACCTACCTACCTTAATCTAAATTGGAGGCATATATTCACTAAGTGAACTCCTTTCTCCAATGAAGCCAATGAAGTAAGTGACTAGATGATTGATTTTTATTCATCCTTTTAGGTATGCTAAGTGGCCACTCCCATTTTTCCTTCTTCTGAACAATAGTCCTCCAAATTTTCTTTAAACTCTGCAACAAAATGTTCCTAGCATATTTTACTCCCTCTTTAAATGTCTCTAGGAAACCAACAAAAGGATCTCTGAATAATACATGGATATGAGGATTTAAACCATGGGCTTCATACAGGACTACTTGTTCCATTTGGTTTTTCTTGGGATGGTTTTGAGAAAGAATCTCTTTCCCCTCTTCACGATCATGTATCTTGGTAGCCTCATAATATTCTGCTATGTTGTTTTTAAGCAAACCTGATATGCCCTGATTGAGTGGGATGATTTTTGTCTGAGAGCTATCATCCTAATGAGTAGGAGCATTCTAGTGTGATAGGTCTTCTCAAGCTACTAGTATAGCATCAGTGTCAAACTGTTCTTTTGTTTCTTTATGAGGCAAAGCTGCAATACATAACTCAGCAGTGGAACAAACATAAATAATTTCTTTACATAAAAGTTTGGAGGCTAGTTTTATACTCAGAACCTGATTAATTTCTTCTTCAGTTAAAAGAGGAGGCAATTTCCTTTTTCTTTGAATAGAACCACAGTTGTTCTCTTTCTCTTGTAAAAGATCATAATGTTGGATGTCTTCTTGAGCCTCAAACAAAGGAGCAGTTGAATCATCAATTTTCCCTTTAGAGAGATCCTATGGGTTCTCTTTTTTTCCTTGATTTATTTCATGCTCAACCAACTTCTCCCAATTGTCATGAAAGTTAACATGAGCATGGAATTCTTGAATTGCCTCTAATAGATCCTCAGGATGCCAATTTCCCAAATCTTCATCAATATTTGCAAGGTATTGTATGAGATCTTTGGATTGATCACAAAAATTTTCAGCTAATGGTAGAGATGGACAATTTTCTTTATAATGCTCATTAAATACCTTGTGGAAATCCTTTAAAGAAAACAAACTTCCAGGGTCTAGTCCTTCATACCATTCTCTTGCTTTACCTTCTAATTTCCCCATGAACATTTTCATGATGCAATCCTCATGCCATTCAAATTTTAACCTCCATGTATGTATATGAAATTTTATGAGATGTAGCAAGGGGTCATCAAAATTTTCAAATTGAAACATAGGTAGGTTTGTGTCCCAATTTATTTGAGGAATTTTGTGGGGGAATCCAAGAATGTGATCTCTGTTCATTGGAGCATACCTGCATTGTATCCTTGGATTCATCCTTGTCAATCAGTCAAAGGAAAGGGTTACTGCATCTTTATAAACAATCTATGTTCTTCTACCAATGGAGTCTTTAGGCTTACTAAGAATTGTGGAGTTGCCAGGTGGATGATATTAACTGTTTTGAGGATTTTTTTGTTGTCCACCATCAACAATAGGATACCAATCTTGAGGTTTTTTTGGGTTTTCTGAGTTCTTTATACAACACTAAGATTTTCAATAAGTGTTCCCTAGTGGGTCGCCATTATGTTAGGTTCCTGTAATTTGTCAGATTGGCAAGACCAAATAGGCAAGGGTAACATCAAACCAACTTTGGAGTCCTAGGACGTAGCCTTCCTGGACTCAGAGAGGGCTCTCTCTATATTTGTATGAAAGATATGACTTGATTGATTTAGTATGTTGATTTTAGGCCAGTTAAAATGATAGGGTTTGTTTGTTTGTTTTTTTTGGTTGGGTTGCTTGTTGAGGAGAACATATAGAGTAAGAGAAATTCAAACCATTGGGCTATCGAGTCTGTGAAAGGCTTGAAATGTACAACAATAAATCAAGGTTGTGTCATGGGGCAAGTTAACAAAGTCGAATGGATCTTAATAGCTTATGTGGGTATGGAATGAACATTAAGTTATGAATTTAGTATGTTTAAAGGGAAATTAAGAATCTTTTAACATATAATATAACAAGAAGGGTATTTAAGAGTACTATGCTTAAGAAGGAATCAAAGGACAGGGCACACCATAAACTTCTTTGACCAAACTTCACCAAGTAAACTTCAAGACAACAATCCAACAAACCCTAGAGAGTAGGGAAGTCCTAAATTCTCTAGGTATTTACCTTTAGACAAAGAAAACATTCAAGATGACATATAAGTGATGATTAAAGAGCATTGAACTCCTAAATTCCTCAATCATATTATAAAATACCTTCAAAGTGACTCTTCAAGATGGACTAAAGGATAGGGCAAACCATAAACTTATTTAGCCAAACCCTAATCAGTAAAATTCAAAGAAAAGCCTTAATAACAATGTTTTTAAGCTACACCAAAGGACATGGCATACCATAAACTTCTTTGGCTTAACTCCATTAAATCATTTTTCAGACAACAAGCTAAGTGGAACCAGAAAGCAACTAAGAATTCTCTAATCAGACCTGGTAGAGGAAAACATATAAACAATAGAAAGTAGAAAGAATTAAGGTTCCTCTCAACAAAATATCTTAATCTAAATTTTCTACTTTGTCATTAGGGAAAATATGAACAATATGGTAAACATAAGAAGACAAGTGTAAAATCAGAACAACATCACCATTTAAATAAGTTCATGAATCCTATGAATATGCTTGCTCCATTGATGCTCAATCCAAGACAATCACAAAGCTCCAAAACCAATTTCTTCACAACTCAATATCTTTATCATATTGAGCTCAAAAATCAACCCACAACCAAAGAAAACTATGAAGCCTCCATGCAATATTTATTTGCAAAATGAGGAGGTGAACCCTAGCTAGGGTTTCAAAATGTCATTTATTACACATTTAAGGCACTTTCACCTTTGAGAACAGGCGAGGCCCAAGGAAAAATATCCAAAATTCATTTATGGAAAAAATAACTTCTAGCATAACTATTTGAGCTAATTTTGGAAAAAAATTCACTTTAAGGCTTCAAAATATCTTTTTCAATAACTCCTAGCAAGGGCACAGCTCCAAGGTACAGGGGCGCAATGCTAAGACTGGAGAAATCACCTATTTTGTAGCTGAGTTTTGGAGGCCTTCCTATTGTCCAAATGAGCTCCAAGATAGCTCGAATCCCACTAGGCAGACCTGCAAATATTGTTGACTATTGGACCATGAAATCGAGGATTTCCTGATTTTGCTAAAAAATATGAAGGACAAACAGTCTACTCCTACGCGGAATATACAAAGAGTCAAAACAGAGCTAAGAAGCATAACGTGTAGCACGATCACCCAGAAATAAAAAGAGGGGCTTGCTATGTGGAATAAACTGACTCCCGGAAGGCAGGAATCCCTGGGTGCCCCTGCGCAGCCACTGGAAGAGGAGGTTGAAACCTTTTTAGGGTTATGCTTGAAACTCCTGCACAGCCGGCAGGTAGGGGAAAGTATTCAAATATTACTACAAGACTGTGCGGCTCAAACAACTAAGGTTAAGGAAGTACACAAACTACACAGCTATAAAAGGTGCACTGGGAGAGAAATGCATTTGACTGCACAAATTGGTGACTATGAGATAGATCAGGTTGTTCTTGATCTGGGATCCAATGTGAATGTCTTACCAAAGAAAACATGGCAATGAATGGGGGAACCTAAATTAGACTGGTCTGCCATCCAGCTATGAATGGAAAATCAACAGAAGATCATACCTCTTGGATGACTGCCAAAGGTTATGGTTGATATCGTAGGAGTAAAGGCCCTGGTTGACTTTGAGGTCATATAAATTGTGGAAGATACGAACCCCTATCCTGCACTCCTGGGGATAGACTGGGCTATCGACATAGGAGGTATCATTAATCTAAAAAACCACAGCATGGTGTTTGAGAAGAATGGGACACATGTATCCCAGTGAGGGCACATGGTATACCGAACCCACGTGTGAAGAAGAGGAGCTCGATCACATCTACTAGATGACAGCACAGGAGGAGGACCAGGATGATCCAACAATAGGTGGAGAATTCAACTAGGATAAGAACAAGGAGTACTTGTCTGACTTAGATGAAGAACTTGAGAAGTGGCATACTCGGCTACGTGACGTATCAACCCTACAATACCTTCGAACTGCAAGGACTCTCTACGACATCACCTCAAAGGTAAGGGATCTTCCCCACTTTGATGAATCTAGTACTGTCTAGGACTTCAAAAGAAAATTAGAAGCCAGGGTGCCACGAGGATCGATGACTCTGGGTGCTCAACTTGGCACTACATGGCACACATGCCCATTGGTGGGATACCCACAAGAAAACTTTTCTATATTAGGAAATGTGTCGAGAAAGGATGATACTATGATTTACACCCCCTGTCGATGTGCGCACCAAGACGTTCCTGGGGCCTGGAGATCCCCAAGCGCATATGTGTATATGGATAACCAATTGGGCCAACCGAACCCCGAATGAGTGGATCCATCTATTTTTACATGCCCTGGGCCCTATCCCCACTACTTGGTACTTAAATGCCGAGTTACATCAGCGGACCCGCCATTGGGGGATATTATAATAAGACTTCCTCAGAAAATTTGGGCTCATTGGAGGAACATAAGTGCTTGACAAATCTCTATAAGACATTGATGTGTTCATCTTTAAGAAGCCTCACCCATACACCCCACCAGTCACGCTGACATGGGAGGCTCAGATGCAAGACATAGTCAACTACCGGAGCTTGGTGATTAATGAAGAGGAAGATAACCCATGGAATATCTCTATTACAGAATCTGAAGGGGAACGTACTGTCATCGGCCCATCACTCCTAAATGTCGATGTAACGCAACCTCCTCGGCTGCGCAAAGTTAAAATTGGGACAGATGAACAACCTAAATTGGCAAAAATTAGAGACTATTGGGATGAAAGCACTATGGGGAAGGTTTCTGAGCTACTAATAGAGTACTAGGACTTATTTCCTACAAAGTTTTCAGAGCTCAAAGGAATCACAGGGGACCTCGACGTTATGCACATCACTCTAAAACCAGAAGCATGACCCATCAAGAAGCGGCCCTACCGGTTAAATCCTAAATATAAGCAAAGGTCAAAGAAGAGCTGGAAAAAATGCTGACCACATGAATCATTGAACCAGTTGAACAATCAGATTGGATCAGCCCGATGGTCGTTCAGGAGAAAAAAAACAAAAGGAGAAATACGTTTTTGTGTGGACCTTAGAAAACTAAACGATGCCTGTGTTCATGACCCATCCCCTACTCCCTTCTCCGATGAGATTTTGGATAGTGTGGGTGGCCAAGAGGCCTATTCCTTCACAGACGGATTCTTGAGATACCATCAGATCAGAATTGTACCAAAGGATCGTAGTAAGACCACCTTTGCCACTGAAAGGGGCTCTTTCCAGTACACGGTCATGTCCTTCTGATCCGGATTTATGCAGGAACGCAACAGAATAAACACATAACCATAAATACAGATATGCAGCGGAAATAACACTTCATTTCATTAATATCAAATAACAGAAAGATGCTTACAGACATAATGGAAATAAAATAGCTAGGGTGCTGGTAGCGAATCTCTGAGAAGAGATGTGGTGGCTACAGACCTCTGAACTCAGTTACAATGAGGCTCGAGGGCCTATTTATTATTGAGAAACAATGGAGAGCCCTCAACATCCCAAAACCTAACCCTAGGAGATGAAGCGCCAAAACTATGGGCCCCGTTTGGGTAAATTGGTGTTTCAACTTCCCAGGGACGTAACTTTGGCATACTATCTCCGTTTGACGCACATGATACATCATTAGAAAGCTCTATCCGAGGACTACAACTTTCGTGACGATTTGATGATCAAATCGCAACAAATTTCATACCCAAAAAACGTCGTTTAGGGCCTCAAAACGGCTCCGGAAGTTCAGGACCCGAAAACTGCTAAAAATAGTAAGTTATGCCAAAACGGAAAAACTGAAAGAGACAATGGTGGGGGCCCAAGTGGAATAGGCGGGTGGCCACCAATATCCACCTGGATCATTCCTCCCCCTTTAGGAAGCAATGGTCCCCATTGCGTTAAGTTCCTCCATGAGATGAGGAAATTTCTGCTGAACTTGGTCCCTGGTGAACCACTTTCCTTGGTGCAGGAGTTGGCCAGCTTTGACAACCCGATACAGTTGGATCTGCTGGTGACGAGTGTTCTTGATTTGTGTGCTTGCAATCTCAATGTGAGTGACATTCATGTGGGTACAGGTTTAACTACGGTAGGGTGGTTGATGCAATGTGCAAGGGTGTCGGACAGAAGGTGGAAGGAGTATAAGAGACGAAGCGATCCACAATGGGCCCAGGTGCTGGAACAAAGATAGTGAAGGTCTCGCTCGAAGGCATTGTTACCTACAGCCTTGGTGATGGTGTCACAGCCGTGTCGGGCCCGAGCTGAAGCTGCGGTGGATCAGATGGGCGCTCATACTGCAAGTGCAATATACTTTGTCTAGCCCACACGGAAGTTGTGTGGCACCCGGTGTTGATCATGGCCCTGCTTGTACTTTGCATTAGCTCTGTCCAATATATCATGAACCTGTTGGCGGATGTGTTGAATGCGCTCGATGAAGCTACTTGCTTTGTCAACTTCAGACTGGACGTGCGCTGAATCGCTTTGGCTTGACTACAAACGGCTACCACAATGGGTTGCTGTGTTTGGGAACCCAAAGCCCAGAAGGAGGGAGCCTGAGCCCAGTGAGCGTAGAGCCGGTTATAACTATGTTGTACATAGGGGAGGCTCTCGTCCCATGTGCGTGGATGCTTTGAATTGTACATGCGCAAAATATGTACAATCATTCTATTGACGACCTCTGTCTGGCCATCTGTTTGGGGATGGAAAGCTGTGGACTTGGTGAGCTTTGTGTCCAACATTGACGAGAGGTTGGACCAAAATGTGTTGAGGAACTTGCTATCTCGATCTGATATGATAGACTGTGGGATCCCAAAGTGCACCCACACTCGTTCAAAGAAGAGTTTAGCAGTGGCTTCTGTTGTGATATTCTTCTTACAGGCCGCCATAATGGCCATCTTCGAGAATCTGTCAACGACCACGAAAACACAGTCATTTCCATTCTTAGTAGAAGGCAGGCCCGACATGTAATCCATGGAGATGGATTCCCATGGTCGACTAGGGGTAGGTAGTGGAGTATATAGGCCTTGCTTCTTGATGGTCGGCTTGGCCAATGGCACAAGCAGTGCAAGATCTGATGTGCTTCTCGACATCCTTTCGAAGGTTCGGCCAATAGAAATACTTCTGTAGTATTGCTACTGTTTTCTCGACCCCGAAATGCCCAGCGACTCGACCGTAGTGTGCTTCCCATATCATCTTGGCACGCTCGCTTGAAGGAACACAAAGGTGTCCCAGGTGACATAAAAGTGCATCTTGGAGGTGAAAATTTGGAACTTGCGTGCCCCCCAAGAGTGCCTTGTAAGTGTGGCCGAATTCCGAGTCACTCTCATAGAGAAGCGGCCAATCAGAAGTCTCGTGCCCACAAGAGTTGAGCACGGTGGTGAGCGCCACGATCGGTGGTCGGCTGAGGCAGTCTGCAACATTATTGGTGCTACCCTTCTTGTACTTGATGTTCAAATGAAACGGTTGCAGATATGTGGACCACTTCTGATGGCGATCATTCTGCAACTTCCCTTGTGTCTGTATGAACTGCAGGGGCCGGTGGTCTGTGTGGATGATTGTTTCCTTCCCCAAGATGTAATGCTTCCATTTTCGACAGGCTTGCACAATGGAATACATTTCTTTGTCATAGGTGGGATACTTGCGAACTGTCTCAGACAATGTCTCACTGTGATATGCCACTGGATGTCCCTGTTGAGTAAGAATTGCCCCAATAGCATAGTCAGAGGCATCTGTCTCGATCTCAAATGGCTGCTGCAAGTCTGGTAAGGTGAGCACTGGGGCAGAACAGAGGCGGTTTTTCAATTCTTTGAACGCCTTCTGTTGAGGTTCCGACCAAAAGAATTTTGCTCTCGCTCCTCCTTTGGTGACTTGACTCAAGGGCCAAGTAATATGAGAGAATCCCAACACGAATCTACGGTAGAAATTAGCAAGACCCAGAAAGCTGCGAAGCTCTGTTATAGTAGTCGGGGCTGGCCAATCCCGAATGACTTGGATCTTTGCTGGATCCACATGCACCCCCCTTTCATCAATAATGTATCCCAGATATTGAACCTGGGTCATGCCAAACGTGCACTTTTCCAAATTGGCACACAACTTGTGTTGCCGCAGTGTTTGGAGGACTTGTCGGATGTGATGAAGGTGCTCTTCCCAAGTCTTGCTGAAGATCAGAATGTCATCCAAGTACACCACTACGAATGAGTTGGTGAATGGCCGCAAGATGTCCTCCATCATCCTCATGAAGGTTGCGGGAGCATTCGTCAACCCGAAAGGCATGACCAGCCATTCAAAAAGGCCTTCCTTAGCTTTGAAGGCAGTCTTCCACACATCAGAGGGTTCAATTGGTACCTGGTGATACCCAGACTTCAGGTCGATCTTACCGAAATATTTTGCACCTTGGAGTTGGTCCAGAAGGTCATCAATCCGTGGGATTGGGTACCTATTCCGGACAGTGATCTTGTTCAGCGCCCGATAGTCAATACAGAGTCTCCACGTCCCATCCTTCTTCCGTACCAACACGATCGGGCTCCCACAGGGCGATGAACTTGGTCTGATGTGACCTTTCTGCAACAGCTCCTGAATCTGCCTCTTGATTTCATCATTTTCCAGAACAGAGCGTCGATAGATCGGTCCATTGGGTAGTGGCGCACCCGGGGTCAGATCAATCGGGTGCTTGACCTGGCAGTGCAGAGGAACCCCTGTGGGTGAGGTGAAGATGTCCCCGTACTCCTCCACGACCTTATCCATTTGTTGTTGTCGTGCAGAGGGGCCCTGTCTGGAGGTTGTGGCCACAGTCTTCTTCTTGCCCTGGGGGCGGATCATCAGGAAAACGAATTTCCTGGTTTGGGAAATGAGCTTACTACATTGTTTTGCAGTAACCAAAGAGATAGTTGTAGGAGGTGGTACCTCTGGTATCCTGTACAACTTATTTCCCAAAGTAATAATAATAGCACGAGGTCGAGACTCATACACAGCATGACGCTTCCACAAGTATGGTTGTCCTAATAATACATCAGAAACATCAATAGGAGCAACGTCACATAATACCTCATCCGTGAAGGGCTTGATGCTATAGGGAAGGCGGCACTGTTGGCTGACGCGGAGATCTCGTCCTTGGTGAAGCCACCCGATGGTGTATGGATGTGGGTGAGCTGTGGTCGGCAAGCCCAACCGCTTCACGGCTTCTGCTGAAATGAGGTTCTTTGGCTCCCATTGTCGACAATGAACTGTACAGGGGAGCCCTTTACCCACATCTGGGAGTGGAAGAGACGTTCCTCCTCCTCTGGATCTTCCGGTTCCTCCTTCTGGACCTTTGTAGTGGCAACAGTGGCGTTGGGCTCCGCATCAATAATCTGTTTTCCTTTTTCATTCCCCTTTTCAGGTTCTGATTCGGAGTCAGAGCATGCATCTGACTCAGAAGCCCTCATCTCGGCCACTAGCGACTGCTTGGCCCGACACTCACTTGTGTTGTGAGTGGAGCTCTTATGGAACTCACACCACTTTCCCGTGTCCTTCTTTGGCTTTACGGTGTTGTTCTTGTCTTGTGGCTTTGACGGGTTGTCCTTAGCCGCCATGCTCTGTCCTTTGTTCTGCGGTTTGGAAGCACCCTTTCCTTGCTTTTGATTCGCAGATCCAAAGTCTCGCTTCTTCTGTTTGAATTTCTGCTCAATCTTGGCAGCATACCGGTATGCCGTACCAAGCGAGGGGATGTCGAGGAACTCCATTTCCTCCTGAATGTATCTGTGCAGACAACTGCGATACTTTAGCACCAAATGTTTCTCTCAATCTTTGATACCCAACTTTGTGCGCAGGGTATGGAACAGATTCGTCAGCTCGTGCACATCTTGATCCCTTTGTTGTCGCAGCGTGGTCCATTGTATGTACTTGTCCTCATAGCTCCCCACAGGATAGTACTGTTCCTTGACGGCGTCTCGGAAAGAATTCCAAGTTGGTACGGCTGAGAACAGAGAGGGTTCTGTCTGGTCCTTGTTCTCACAGTAGGTTTCCCACCAGTCCTTAACATGGGGGGTAGCTTTGAGGATTGCAAAAATAATCTTCTCCCGGTCTGAAAAGTCATGAACAGAGAAATATCCTTCTAATAGATTCAACCATCTATCTACGGCATCTGCGTCTATTTGACCCTCAAATATGGGAATGTCAAAATTTACTTGTACCTTAAAGGGAGTCGCAACTCGAGAGTGGCTACTGGATGCAGATGCGCCGCCGGTGGGCAGCCGTTGAAGGATCTGAGCAAAGCTATCCATCATCGCGTTCCTTTGTTTTTCGAGGGCCTCCTCGAGCAATATTTTGATAGGATCTCCTGCTCCCTCATCTTTCTTTTCGTCCCCCATGGGCGCCCGTCGAGGTTTGCGAGGCTGATCTTGCAAAGGTTCCACCAGATCAAGCCCTAGCTCCTTATACCCCGACCTCGTTGGGGACATGCAAAGAAGGATCGAGAAAAAGCAGACCACTCTGATACCACTGATCCAGATTTATGCAGGAACGCAACATAATAAACACATAACCATAAATACAGAGATGCAGCGGAAATAACACTTCATTTCATTAATATCAAAGAACTGAAATTTGCTTACAGACAATGGAAATAAAACTAGCTAGGGTACTGGTAGCTATCTCTGAGAAGAGATGTGGTGGCTACAGTCCTCTGAACTGCTTTACAATGAGGCGCGAGGGCCTATTTATTATTGAGAAACAATGGAGAACCCTAAACATCCCAAAAACCTAACCCTAGGAGATGAAGCGCCAAAACTATGGGCCCCGTTTAGGTAAATTGGTGTTTCAACTTCCCAGGGACGTAACTTTGGCATACTATCTCCGTTTGACGCACATGATACATCATTAGAAAGCTCTATCCGAGGACTACAACTTTTGTGATGATTTGATGATCAAATCGCAACAAATTTCATACCCAAAAAACGTCGTTTAGGGCCTCAAAACGGCTCCGGAAGTTCAGGACCCGAAAACTACTAAAAATAGTAAGTTATGCCAAAACGGAAAAACTGAAAGAGACAATGGTGGGGGCCCAAGTGGAATAGGTGGGTGGCCATGACTAAGTCGAACACCATCCAATCATCGAAGTAAACCTCCAGAAACTTATGGATAAATTTTTTGAACACAACCACTACGACCCTTGAAAAGATGGCAGGTGCATTCTTAAGACTGAAGGACATGACCGTGTACTGGAAAGAGCCCCATTCAGTGGCAAAGGTGGTCTTACTACGATCCTTTGGTACAATTCTGATCTGATGGTATCTCAAGAATCCGTCTGTGAAGGAATAGGCCTCTTGGCCACCCACACTATCCAAAATCTCATCGGAGAAGGGAGTAGGGGATGGGTCATGAACACAGGCATCGTTTAGTTTTCTAAGGTCCACACAAAAACATATTTCTCCTTTTGTTTTTTTTCTCCTGAACGACCATCGGGCTGATCCAATCTGATTGTTCAACTGGTTCAATGATTCATGTGGTTCACAGGGGACCTCGACGTTATGCACATCACTCTAAAACCAGAAGCATGACCCATCAAGAAGCGGCCCTACCGGTTGAATCCTAAATATAAGCAAAGGTCAAAGAAGAGCTGGAAAAAATGCTGACCACATGAATCATTGAACCAATTGAACAATCAGATTGGATCAGCCCGATGGTCGTTCAGGAGAAAAAAAACAAAAGGAGAAATACGTTTTTGTGTGGACCTTAGAAAAACTTCCGCATTACTGTGTTTACGGCCATCCTCTACTCCATTCTTGGACCTGGCGAATCGAAATTACGCTGAAAGGATGGTAAGACCAAGTGAATGCTTGTGGGCTCTTTCCGGCTACGGTCTTAGGCCTCACCTGCCATCTTTTCAAGGGTCGTAGTGGTTGTGTTCAAAAATTTATCCATAAGTTTCTGGAGGTTTACTTCGATGATTGGATGGTGTTCGACTTAGTCAAGAATCATGTCTTGAATCTCCGATTAATGTTGGATGCATGCCGAAGGCACCAAATCTCCTTGAATTTCCAGAAATGTGTTTTCTGCGTACCATTCAGGATCTTGCTGGGGCATATAGTCTGTCGGCAAGGCCTGATGGTTGACCCTGCGAAGATAGCTGTTATTATTAACGTGGCTACCCCTACAATAGAGAAACAACTACATTTCTTCCTCGGTCACACAGGCTACTACAAAAAATTCATTCAAGGATACGCTCTGATCACAACACCTATGGAACAACTACCAAAGAAAGATGTCTCTTTTTTTTGGAATGATGAATGTCAGAAGAGCTTTGAACTGCTCAAGGAAAATATGATCTATGCGCCCATATTACTCTTCCCCGACTGGTTGAATGAATTCAATGTACATGTCGATGCGTCAGGCATTGCTTTGGGTGTGGTCCTTACGCAACCTGGTGAAGGGGATATTGATCATCCAGTTGCATTTGCCAGCCGCAAGCTCTCAGGTGCTGAAAAGAATTACTCTACCACAGAACACGAAGGCTTGGCTATGGTGTATGTGCTACAAAAATATCGACACTATCTGTTGGGGGGTCACTTTAAGATGTTTACATACCATTTGGCTTTAAAATACCTAGTTAACAAGTCTGTGTTGGGGGGGAAGAATTGCCGCTAGTTGCTACTGTTTCAAGAATATGATTTTTAGATCACCGTGAAACCCGAAAGGTTCAATGCAGGCCCGGACCATCTGTCTCGTATTGATAGAGGGGAAGAACCCGCTAACTTGGACGAAGGCTTACCCGATGCGCAACTTTTTACCATTAAAATGGTGGATGACCACTTTGCTGATATCATTGAGTTCCTTACTACGGGTCTCGCTGCTACTGTGTATTTGGTGCAACAAAAGAAGGATTTGATTACCCGAGCAGCAGATTTTACTATCCTTGCAGGACAGCTATACAAGTTATGCAAAGATGAAATACTCGGCAGATACGTACTAGAACATGAACGACCTACCATTCTCATAGAAGCCCATGAGGGGGTCGCTAGTGGCCACTATGCAAGTAGGGCCACAATGCAAAATATTTTGAGGGTTGGATTGTGGTGGCCTACCCTGCATCAGGATTCTTACACCTATTGCAGAACGTGTGATACCTACCAACGAACTAGCCGACCATCACAATGTGATGATATGTCGTTACAGCCCCAAATGGCCCTACAGTCTTTCGATAAGTGGGCCATTGACTTTATAGGACCAACTAATCCACCAGGCAAGAAAACCGGTGCGCGCTACATTCTTACTGCTACTAACTACGTTACCAAGTCAGCTGAGGCACAGGCTGTGAAGGATTGTACCACTGACACTGTTTTGTACTGTACAACAACCCTCCCCATTTCTAAATTTCTAGAATAAATTTCATTTAGAAATAGGTCCCCTTTTTATCTTGCTTTCTAGATAGAAATAAAAATTTAGAAACAATCCGATCTTTTTTAAATTAGGAATAAAAGTTCATTGATAAAAGGACATATTACATATCTTTATTAACAAGTGTGTATAAACAAATACAACATTGAAAAAATTTCTGATCCGGTGAGATATAAAGCTTTTATCATATCAAAATATTACATAAAATTTTATATTTAGCAATATTTGATGTGTACAGTGATCGCAATCGGAAATCAGAGAGATCTTTAAGTCTTATATTCACTTTGTAAAACTCCGATGTGATGGAGCTCAATCAAAATTGCAAATCGGAGAGATATTTAAGTTTCATATTTGTTCTACATACTTCCGATGCGATGCGATCCATTGCAATCGCATTTCGGAGAATGATATTTTATGGACTTGTTATAATAAAAATCCGATGCGATGAGTCATATCGCAATCACAAATCAGAAAAATTTTAAGTGATCACATCTGCTTTGAAATACTCTGATGCGACATAGTTAATCGCAATCGCTCTTCGCAAAATTTTTAAACAAACTCTTTATGGTCAATTGCAAAAACCCAATGCGATGCACTTTATCACAATTTCATTAAGGAGAAACAAACGTTATATTTGTTTGATTAAAAGACTCCGACGTGGCGGACCCCACCTTATCGCAATCAGAAATCGAAGAAACTCATTAACGATCCACTCTATTTGAAAATTCTCGATGCAATCATCGCAATCAAAAATCAGCATAAATCATATTATGTTATTTTGTGTACCATTGAAGATTTGCGATGCGGTCATTACTTAATGCTCATATACTATTTATTCATTGCATCACAAGAATTCAAAAGGTAATTCTTAACACTTATTTCAAAAATGCCAACTCCCGATTGTATGTATGATATTGAATAAGAAATCAAATGAATAATGGAAAATTATTTTGTTTTAAATACGTGAGTGTGACTACTTAAAGGGCATTTAAGTTTTAAACATGGGAGATAATAAATGGAAATCAATGAATGAATCCTTTTGTATAGCTATTCTCATTATTGCATTTTCACATCGACTGAAATTTTTTCTTCGTTGTAGAACAATCGAACGTCCAATCCTTTCATTCGCAGAACGAGGGAAATGTTACCTGATACTGAAATGTCGAAGAGATCCAGGAAATCAAAAGCTGTTGTCACTGCAAAAGCTCCTATTTTCACCATGGTACCTAAAGAGAAACTAGCGAAGCTTAAGCTGGTTACAGACGCCTCATGCTAGGGACTTGGTAAGATGACTTGGGAAAATGTATATAATCTGCTTGAAAAGGAAAACCCTAAAGTTGTTGAGGCCAAGGCAACAATTCTTGATGAAGACGACTCAGACTCTGATTTCGAGACTCCTCTTGGTGCATTATCAAACTCATTCCTTCATTGAATTGCAACTCGGGCGAACATTTTCCCATACTATGATGTGATTGAATGGGTAATTGACAATGTAACCATACAAAACAGGATGTTCATTTCAGCTTCTGGAGCAACATTCGGGTCATTCAAAGCAGAGGAAATTAAAGAGATGTATCACCTTCCAGACCCACAGAAAATCTATAACAAAGACTTCGTCAAATAATTTGCTACGAATAATGAAAATTATTCAGAGCCGATTAGAGAATGGAGAAGGGCTCCCGAAAAACACAAACACGAGGCATCAGGTATGTACTCAGTGGAGTCTCTTTCACCTCCATACTGTTATGCAACAACAATGATGTGCAGATTGTTTGGGAATGATAACTCAGCTAGGTTTTCTATACAAATGGTGCCATTAATACATTCTGCTATAAATTCCAAGATAATGGACTAGGCTGTCATTCTTTCTAATAAGATAGCCAATGGGATTCTTGAGTATAGGAAATACAAAAGCTCAAGAAATATTACTCCTTTTTACTTTTGTGCTTATATCCTAGATGCCCTTTGTTTCAATTCTGAATTCCCCATGTTAAGATGGAAATGGACCCCTAAAGATCCTGCTCCTATTCATATATATCACAAGTTCTTGTGGAAGGGTCATTTCAAAAGCCATGTTTACAGATTTTATCACAGTTTTCTTATCCCTATTTTTCAAACTATTTTTGGCCGATTCCCTTCTAGGTTTTCTGAGAAGGCTAAAGTTTATTTATCCTCAATTAGGGATTGGTTTGGAGAAGAAAAATTCACATATATCATAGTTTTCGGAAGTATTGTAGAACCACACATTCTTCCTTTGTATGTTCCGGATAAACTGTTAGCACAGGAAATTTCATATCAGCTGACAGTAGAAGGGATGTCCAGGACTTTGAAGAACAACAAGAAGCTAATGTGGCCTACTTTTCCTTTTAGATGTGGAGATTACATTCTCAGTGATTTTGTTCATGCTGAAAAAGAAGGTTGTAAGCTAACCAATCTTAAGCTCTCAACAATTACAGGGAGACAATATGACCCAAGGAAGGTGGCATTTGATTTTAATACTGCTGTTTTAATTGCTCGGTTCGAACATGAACCAGATATGTTTGATGATTTATTTGTTTCTGTAGATAATTTGTCCCAAGTTTTTTATTTGGCCAAGTCCAAATTCCAGGCTGAATAATTGAATAAGTTTATGTTTTTTAGAAGCCAGAGATTACTCAAAGTTCCTCTAGATCAATTAAGAGTTCCTATGCAGGAAATTGAGTCACAACAGAAGGAAACAGAGGATACATCTGGAAAAATAGTAACAGAGACATCTGCTAGCAAAGCCATCATATAGACATAGAAAGAAGTAACAAGAACTAATCTTGTTATACAAAAGGAAGATATTAGCAGCAAAGTTGATAATAAGAAGAAGGAAACAGATGCTAAACTTGATGTAAATACTGATCAACAGTCTTCAGCCCAGATAGAAAAAGAAAGCACTGGTATTGATACCAACATGCATTCTGAGAAAGGAGGCACAAACTATAAATCTACTGAACAGGGAGACAATATGACCCAAGGAAGGTGGCATTTGATTTTAATACTGCTGTTTCAATTGCTCGGTTCGAACATGAACCAGATAACTTTGATGATTTATTTGTTTCTGATTTATAAGTTTATGTTGTTTAGAAGCCAGAGATTACTCAAAGTTCCTCTGGATCAATTAAGAGTTCCTATGCAAGAAACTGAGTCACAACAGAAGGAAACAGAGGATACATCTGGAAAAATAGTAACAGAGACATGTGCCAGCAAAGCCATCATACAGACACAGAAAGAAGTAACAGGAACTAATATTGTTATACAAAAGGAAGATATTAGCAGGAAAGTTGATAATGAGAAGAAAGAAATGGCTGCTAAACTTGATGTACATACTGATCAACAGTCTTCATCCCAGATAGAAAAAGAAAGCACTGGTATTGATACCAACATGCATTCCAAGAAAAGAGGCACAGACTATAAATCTACTGAACAGGAATTCTGAGAAAGGAGGCACAAACTATAAATCTACTGAACAGGGAGACAATATGACCCAAGGAAGGTGGCATTTGATTTTAATACTGCTGTTTAAATTGATCAGTTCGAACATGAACTAGATATGTTTGATGATTTATTTGTTTATGTAGAGGCACAAACTATAAATCTATTGAACAGGAATTCTAAGAAAGGAGGCACAAACTATAAATATACTAAACAGGGAGACAATATGACCCAAGGAAGGTGGCATTTGATTTTAATACTGCTGTTTCAATTGCTCGATTTGAACATGAACCAGATATGTTTGATGATTTATTTGTTTCTGTAGATAATTTTTTTGAAAATGCAGCAAGATGATGGAGCCTAGTGAAATGAAGTCGCCTTCACTAGGTGGGCCCGCAGGCTATTTTTGGCGCAAAGTCTATTTTTAGACATATGGATCATGGACCGGGACCTGCAGTATGCTATTCTTGGAGGATTGGTCATGTTCGTAAAAATAGATGGACCTCTATTTTTAGACATTTAGGTCGAAGTCTATTTTTAGACTGCCTAGCTAAAAATAGAATTGTCGAATATTATTTTCTCTTAATAATATTCGGACTAAAAACATTATCTTAGTCTCTTGCGACACTTCAGTTTGACCCAAGGATGTGGGGCATGCAGCTCAAAAAGTAATTACGCTATTCCTATGGGTTTGGTTGAGCTCATGCATGTTAGACTTCAGTTAGACTCATGTGGCGGAGTTTTGGTGGAGTTGATTGAGGAGTTGATGGAGGTTGTGTTCTGGTTAACTAGTTGAACTAGTTGTGATCAGTTTAACTCGTGATTACACTAGAGATGAGTTGGGTGAATTAATTATTAATTAATTCACTGATTATTAACTTATTATTCAACTAAAAGAACATATCAGTTAACTCAGTGCATGTTCAGTTCAGTGAAGACCAGTGGAGGAGACTAGGTGAAAGAGCGGGTGTGCTATTAGTTTGACATCAGTTGTGCATGAGATTTGCACAATCAGTGGAGGAGATTGCCCATGATGCTTGCGCTGTTCATTCAAGGTGAATTTGAGTTTGGTTTGGCTCTATTCTCTCTTTGGATTGCACAGTAGAGACAGGCAGAGCAGCGGGAAGATTTGAACATGTGACTAGTTTCAGATCTAGCTAGTTTTGTGTTCAGCTTTGGAGATAGTACTAATTACTCGGGAGGAGTTTTGTATTATGTATTGCTGAATGTTCTCTTCTTTATAATATAGCAAATAGCTAGGGGTTTTCAGCTATAATCTTTTCCCGTACATACTATGTCAATTGTGTGTGAAGATCTGATGTTTTACCTCTTGTTTTATTCCGTATGTGATGATTAATTTGTAGAAGCGATTATGTGTTGTACAAGAAATTCAAATTGATGTATGATCAGGTTAATCACAACGAATAAACTTATTTATTCAGAAAATTTCTACATGGTATCAGAGCAATATTAATCGTCAGATCTATTATTCACAAAGTGATTGCATTTTATTTCCTCGGACAGAGCCTGTAGTGAGGGCCAGGTAGCCTCCGGATTCGTCTTACTTCGGTAAGCGAAATATCTGGTAAATGCCCCTGTAGTCAATCTCTGATTTGGAAATAATTTACTCTCACGAATTTTAGATCGAAGCGGTTGAGTTATCAGCTCTTGGTGAAATTCGAATTTGCAGATTTGTGTTCTTGGTGCCGCGGTGAAAATGGCTTTCAATGGATTGCGACTAGAATATGCCTTGGAAGGCAGTTCGAATTATGTTGCATGGAAAGAAAGCATGGAGGCTGTATTAGATGATAATGGGCTGTTGGAATTCATGGAGAAAGAGATTCCAAAGCCTACTTCTACTGATGCTGCTGTTGTGGAAGCATGGCAAAAGAAACAAGCAAAATGTCGAAGGATTCTGTTGGAGGGCATAAAGGATCACATAGTGTCCAGCCTACATGGAAAGGCTTCTCCATATCTAATGTGGAAAGCCTTGACAGATATGTACCAGAGCAAGAGCGACCAGAGAAAATTGGCGCTCAAGGATAGACTCAGAAACATCAAGATGGAGAAAGGAGAGACAATCCCGAAATATCTCACGAGGTTCACCCAATGTCGGGATGAACTTGGAAGCATGGGTGTGACTGTCGAGGATGAGGACTTGGTGAGCTTAGCTTTCCTCAGACTCCCTAAAAGTTTGCATGCATATCAAGATAGTGTCAATGGGAGGGATAAATTGCCCGGATGGGAAAGACTGTGGTCAGATCTGGTGCAAGAGGAGATCCGGCAGAATACCAAGGATGGAGCTTCATCAAAGGGGGCTGATGAAGAAAACTGCGCTTTGGCTACCAAATCAAATAAGGGGAAGAATAAATCTTCTCAATCCAGTGCTAAGGGCAAGCAGAAGCAAGACATGTCCAAGGTGAAGTGCTTTCACTGTCACCAGCACGGGCATTATGCCACGAATTGTCCGTAGAAGAAGAAGAACAAGAAGGCTGGCGGATTTGCAGCAGGAGAGGCTCTAGCTTCACAGTTTGAGCTAGAATTTTCGTTGATCGCATGCTTGGTCTCAAGTGTGATGGGATCAGTATGGTTCTTGGACAGTGGTGCATCATTCCACATGATGGGAGATTCAGATCTGTTTTATGATCTGCAGGAGAAAGATCTTGGCGTGCACATCGAGATGGGCGATGATGGTAGATACAGTGCAACTGGTATCGGTACCATTTCCTTTTAGAGGGAGTCTAGAAAACCCTTTGTATTGAAGGAAGTAATGCATGTGCCAGGATTGAAGAAGAATCTGATCTTTGTAGCTATGTTGGAGGACAAGGGGTATGATGTGGCCTTCAGCGAAGGAAAAGCTTTCCTGCGTAGTAAGGCTACTGGAGAGACCCGGATGATAGGGGTTCAAGTCAAGAACCTTTATCAGTTGCAAGTAGATGGCTGCGCAGCAATGGCATGCAAGGTGGAAGGAGTGGTGCACTAGGATGATGAAGGCGAGTTGTGGCACCGGAGATTGGGCCACCTGCACCATGGAGCTTTGAAGATACTGCAACAGATTTCTACGGGACTTCCTAAGGGTACACTTGCGTAGTCAGATCAGTGCAAGGGATGTACCTTAGGAAAGTATGTGAAAGCCACCTTTCACGAGAAGGATAGTCGCACCACAACGATCCTTGAGAGAGTTCACACAGACGTGTGTGGTCCTTTCTCAGTAGCTTTGACAGCAAAGCACAAGTACTACGTGATATTTGTTGATGATTTCTCTCAAAAGTGCTGGATCTTCTTCATGCAGAAGAAGAGCGAGAAATTCTCGAAGTTCTGCGAGTTTAAAGCACTGGTCGAGAAGGAATCGGGGAAGAAGGTGAAGGCTCTTAGGAGCGACAATGGTGGCGAGTTTATTTCTTGCGAGTTCAAGGAGTTTTGCAGCGCAGAAGGGATTCAAAGAGAGCTCATTCCTCCCCATAACCCATAGCAGAACGGGGTAGCTGAGTGGAAGAACAAAACAGTAGTGGGTGCTGCACGGGCGATGTTGCATGATCAGGGCCGACCCCTTCATTTATGGGCTGAGGCATGCAACACAGCAGTATATGTGTAGAACTATTGTCCTCACAAGGTACTTGGCATGAGTACACCCGAGGAGGCATTTTCCGGTAAGAGGCCTGATATATCTCATCTGAGGATATTTGGTTCACCTGTGTACGTGCATGTCACAAAGGACACCAAGAAGAAGCTGGATCCGACCGCAGAGGTTGGAATATTTGTGGGGTACACTGATACACCTCACAACTATCGAGTGTATTTTCCAGACAGTCGCAAGACTGTTGTGCGACGGGATATCAAGTTTCAGGAGGAGAAAGCCATGCAGTGTTTGCTTTAGAGGGAGCAACACTTGCATGCAGAGGAGGAGCTGTTAGCTCCCAAGGATGAGTCTCTGGATGTGGATCAGCCACAAGAGGAGGTTCATGGAGTGGAGGAGAGCACTCATGCAGCGCCAACCATCAGAGGGCGCAAGCGCACTACAGAAGCTGAGCGACTGGCTCAAGATGCAGAGAAGGTTGTAGGGCCACCTACAGCACAGCACAGGCAGAGACAGTCACTGGATCGGTACACTGGATACATGGCTCTTGTGAGAAAATGTGTCGTGACGGAGCCTTCTTCTTTCAAGGAAGCTTAGATTAGGCTGATGAGCTCTTTTATTTTCTACCTAATCTACTTATCTGTCAAGGTTAAACAGTTTGATAGATTTTTATTCTCTAATCTATCAACATAAAATTTAAAACATGACCAAATCAAGGTTGAGTAGTTTGGTTTGTCATGAGTTGTGGCATTTTGGAAAAGTTGCACACAAATTTTATTTTTGCACAAGTAAAACTAGAAGTTTGAGGGCTATAAATCAAAACTTGTTACTCATCCCTCTCTTTTCTCTCTAGTTCAGATTTGAACTTTGAGAACCAGTATCTTTTCCTAACCTAGTCTACTGATGAGCCAAGTTCAAATGGTTTGGAAATCTTCATTTTCTATCTTATCATCAGAAATTTAAAACATGTTCAATCATGGTTAGGAGGTATGACACTGAACAAGACTTTGTCTTCTTCAAAAGTAGTGGCATTTGAACTTGCACACTTTCAGATATATTCTTTTTTGGTATGGGGCTTTACCTCTTCTTTTTATCTACCCTCTTTTCTTCTTTTCTTTGTTTCTTTGTTTCATTTTCTTGATCAGTTTTCCTTGCATACCTACTACCCTAATCTAAATTGGAGGCATATATTCACTAAGTCAACTCCTTTCTCCAATGTAGCCAATCAAGTAAGTGACTAGATGATCTATTTTTATTTAACCTTTTAGGTATGCTGAAAGGCCACTCCCATTTTTCCTTATTCTGAACAGTAATGCTCCAAATTTTCTTTAAACTCTATAACAAACTGTTCCTAGCATATTTTAGTCCCTCTTTAAATGTCTCTAAGAAACCAGCAAAAGGATCTCTGAATAATACCTAGCTATGAGGATTTAAACCATGGGCTTCATCCATGACTACTTCTTGTTCCATTTGGTTGTGCTTGGGATGCTTTTGAGAAAGAATATATTCCCCCTCTTTATGATCATCTATCTTTGCAGACTCATAATATTTTGCTATGTTCTTTTTAAGAAAACTTGATATGCCCTGATTGAGTGGGCTGATTTTTGTCTGAGAGCCATCATCCTGATGAGTAGGAGCATTCTCTGGTGATAGGTCTTCTCGAGCAGGTAGTACAACATCAGTGTCAAATTTTTATTTTTTTTCTTTATGAGGCAATGCTGCAATACATAGCTTAGCAATAAAACAGACAGAAATAATTTCTTTACATAAAAGTTTGGAGGTTGGCTGTATGCTCAAAACCTAATTAATTTCTTCTTTTGTTAAAAGAGGAGGCATTTTCCTTTTTCCTTTGCTCTTTCTCTTGTGAAAGATAATAAGGTTGGATGTCTTCTTGAGCCTCAAAAAAAGAATCAGTTGAATCATCAATTGTCCCTTCAGAGAGATCCTATGGATTCTCTTCTTTTCCTTGATTTATTTCATTCTCAACCAACTTCTCTTGATTGTCATGAGAGTTAAAATTGAGCATGAAATTCCTGAATTGCCTCTAATAGAACCTTAGGATGCCAATTTCCCAAATCTTCATCAATATTTGCAAGGTATTGTATGATATCTTTAGATTGATCACAACAATTTTCAGCTAATGATAGAGATGGATAGTTTTCTTTATAATGCTCATAAAATACCTTGTGGAAATCCTTTAAAGAAAACAAACTACTAGGGTCTATTCCTTCTTACCATTCTCTTGCTTTACCTTCTAATGTCCCCATGAACATTTTCATGATGCAGTACTCATGCCATTCAAATTTTAACCTCCATGTATGTATATGAAATTTGATGAGATGTAATAAGAGGTCATCAAACTTTCAATCTTGAAACATAGGCAAGTTTGTGTCCCATTTTATTTGAGGCAATTTGTGGGGGAATCCAGCAATGTGATCTCTATTCATTGGAGCATACCTATGTTGTATCCTTGGATTCATCTTTGTCAACCAGTCAGAGGAAAGGGTTGCTGCATCTTTATAAGTAATCTAGATTCTTCTACCAGTGGAGTCTTTAGGCTTAGTGAGATTTGTGGAGTCACCAAGAGGATGATGTTAACTATTTTAAGGATTTGTTTGTTGTCCACCATCAACAATAGGATACCAATCTTGAGTTTTTTGAGTTCTTTATACAACACTAATATTTTAAGTGTTCCCCAGTGGAGTCGCCATTATGTTAAGTCCATGTAATTTTTCAGATTGGCAAGACCAAATAGACAAGGGTAACATCAAACCAACTTGGAGTCCTAGGACCTAGCCTTCTTGGTCTTAGAGAGGGCTCTCTCTATATTTCTATGAAATATATGACTTGATTGATTTAGTATGTTAATTTTAGTCTAGTTAAAATGATAGGGATTGTTTGTTTGTTTTGTTTGGTTGGGTTGTTTGTTAAGAAGAATAGATAGATTAAGAGAAATTCAAACCATTAGGCTATGGGGTCTATGAAAGGCTTGAAAAGTACAACAATAAATCAAGGTTGTTTCATAGGGCAAGTTAACAAAGCCAAATGGATCTCAATAGCTTATGTGGGTGTGGAATGAACATTAAGTTGTGAATTTAGTAGGTTTAAAGGGAAATTAAGAATCCCTTAACATATAATATAACAAGAAGAGTCTTTAAGAGTACTATGCTTAAGAAATAATCAAAGGAAAGGGTGCACCATAAACTTCTTTGACCAAATTTCACCAAGTAAACTCGAAGACAACAATCCAGCAAACCCTAAAAAGCAGGGAACTCCTAAATTCTCTAGGTATTTACCTTCAGACAAAGAAAACATTCAATATGACATATAAGTGATGATTAAAGAGTAGGGAACTCCTAAATTCCTCAATTAGACTATAAAATACCTTCAAAGTGACTCTTATATATGGAATAAAGGATAGGGCTAACCATAAACTTCTTTATCCAAACCCTAATCAGTAAACTTCAAAGAAAATCCTTAATAACAATGTTTTTAAGCTACACCAAAGGACAGGGCATACCATAAACTTCTTTGGCTTGACTCCATTAAATCATTTTTAAGACAACAAGCTAAGTGGAACCAAAGAGAAACTAAGAATTCTCTAGTCAGACCTAGCAGAGGAAAACATCTAGACAAGAGAAAGTAGACAAAATTAAGGTGCCTCTCAATAGTATATCTTAATCTAAATTTTCTACTCTGTCAAAAGGGAAAAGACGAACAATATGGAAAACATAAGAAGACAAGTGTAAAATCAGAACAACATCACCATTTAAACAAATTCATGAATCCTATGAATATTCTTGCTCAATCGATGCTCAATCCAAGACAGTCACAAAGCTCCAAAACCAATTTCTTCACAACTCAAAATCTATATCATATTGAGCTTAACAATCAACCCACAACCAAAAAAAACTAGGAAGCATCCATGCAATATTTATTTTCAAAATGAGGAGGTGAACCCTAGCTAGGGTTTCAAAATGTCATTTATTACGCATTGAAGTCACTTTGACCTTTGAGACCATGCAAGGCCCAAGGCAAAATATCCAAAATTCATTTATGGAAAAAATAACTTCTAACATAACTATTTGAGCTAGTTTTGGAAAAAAAGTTGATTTTAAGGCTTCAAAATATCTTTTTCAATAACTCCTAGCAATGGTGCAGCTCCAAGGTATAGGGGCACAACGCCAAGACAAGCGCACAATGCCAAGACTGAAAAAATCACCTGTTTTGCAGTTGAGTTGTGGAGGCTTTCCCGGTGTCCAAATTAACTCCGTGATAGCTCATTGGAAAGCCTGTCCCATCTAGCTTCTAGATATAACTTTATTTTTCAAAATGGTTCCGTTGCCTATTCAAAGATCACTTCTCGCAAGACTGCTCAGCGCACAGCACCAGTGCTAAAAGGAGGGCAAAAAGGTGATTTTTAGGTAGTTTTTGGCCCTTTTGAGGGACCTGTTTTGCCCCAAATGATCTGAAATTTTCCAAGGATGATTTCCTCGGCATGAGGAACATGAAAATGAAAACCATTTATCATTTTATTTCCCCAAAAAAGAGCATAATTCCAGTGGCGCTGCGCGTTTGGCCCTAGTTTCTGCAAGCCAAACTGTCAAAATTTAAAAATGTGCACAAGGTGCCAAAATTTGGAAATTAGCTTTGTGATTATGGTTGGGATGCTTGGAGGGACACATCAGCAAGAATGTTGAGTTTTTACTTCTCTTTTGCCTCATTTAGAGCCTAAATCTTTGCAAGGGCTCGTTTGAGCTTGGCCCTTACAATCTTGTCTCTCATGGCATAATGCTTTGCCATCCTCCTCTACATGTCAGTGTGTCTCTTGGACTTCTCTAGCTGACCCTCTAGGTGGAAATTATCCCTTTGAAGCCAAGATTCTCTATCATAGCTAATTTTCATGGCAAGAAGCTCATTTGGAGTGAGCTGCTCTACCAATTCTGCCTCTTTCTCTCTTTCCCAGGCTAAAGTCTTCTTCAACCCAATTGTCCTTGGCCTCTTCCTAGGAAGATATTCTTCCTCATCCTCACTATCATCAAAAGTTCCCAAGGTATCATCTAGCAAAGCATTGACCTTCCTGGCCTCTTTCTGAGCTCTGATTTCCCTGACTTCACTGATGCCCTGTTTTGTCTCCAACTGTTGGTTCTCTAGCTCAATATAGTTGATTGCATTCTTTGCCCTACCAAGATTATATTGTAGCTCACTAATCTTAGCATCCTTGCTTTTGAGCAACATATTGGTGATTCTCTCCTCATCCTCATCCTCAAGGTCAATAAGTTGAAACTCTTGTTTAGTTTCATGTTCATCCTCTTTTTCAACAATGACCTGCTCTCCAACCTTTTCCTTACCCTTATCGAGTTATTTTGTTGGTGAAGAAGGCATGGCCCCTTGCACCTCAAGTGCAGCAAACACATGCCGGTAGCCCCTTCGGTATGTCAAAGGAAAGGTCTAAATGTTAATCATCTCAGTTTCATCTGTCTCACTATCTCTTTCATTGCTAGATGCTTCAGTATCATGAGATGAGGGTGAAGCATTGTGGAAAGGTGATGTGGAAGGGTCATCATGAGGTGAGGGAATGTGAGTGAGTGAAGATGTATGAATAGTGGGATGTTATGGAGAAGTAGGAATGGGAGGATGAGATGATGAAGGAATATCTAGTTGATGATGTCCATGTGGAGTAGTGAAAACATCATGGGAAATGAAGGTATCCCATGGAATGTTCTTCTGTTGGAGCTGGTGCATAACCACCATCTTGATAAGTCAATGATGTAAAAGGCTCTGCATTTGTTGAGGGTAATCTCTCTTTTTCACAATGTAGGCCATTTTGTCAATGCTATGGAAGAGGTAATATGGTATATGTAGCATCCTTACTCTAGTGAGATGCATAAGAAGCTGGATGTGGTATGAGTAGAGGTGGGAAAACCTTCCCTCACATGTGAAATACTTCATTATTATCCTCATCATAGGTGCATATCTATCAGGCAGATGAGAAAAAGGGAATATGGACTTGTGGTGATCTTTATACCTAGGCTTTAGGTATGGTTCAAAATAGCTCATGTCTAGGTTTTCTTGCTTGAACCACTTTTCTCCCACACTTGGTGTCCCTATGGCAGCAACAATGGCATGAGTGGATAACTCAAATGTAAATCCAACAAGATTGATTTTTTTTTCATGTAGGTTAATGATGAATTGTCTTGTTAGCTTTAGGTGATTTTGGACCTACTTCGCCTTCTCACAAAACTCAAAGCAGCCTACATGTTTGAAGTAGGAAACAGTAAGAGGAGATGCCATGAACTCCTTTGTAATGAGGGGTTCAAATCTGTTTAGCTTCCCTCCCTTGTGATCATGCCTCCTTGGCAGTTGTGCCTCACCACCACTGTCTTCACCCTCTAACATGTTTAAAACTTTGTTTTGGAAACTTTAGGACTGAGGTGAAATGAGATGAAGGGAGGGTAATGAAATGGAAGCTTTGAAAATGAAGGGAATGAGTGAATGAAGGGAATGCATGTTGAGAATGAGCTTAGATGAATGAAAAACCTCTAAACAAATGTAATTATCCTTGTTATGACTTATTTCCTTCAAGGAGGGTGAAACAGGAATGAAACAATGATTTCAAGCTTAAAACTTAGGGTTTGATTAGGGTTTCATTCCATTCAATTAATAATAATCCAATAGCTTTGAAGATATGGCTCATGTTATGTACTTACCATTTCACGGTTTCTTGGATGACTGTGGTAAGAGTTTGAAGGTGATTTGGAGTGATTTGGGTATTTGGAAAGCTTTCCAAGCACGTAGTGCCAAGGCTGAGGGCGTAGCACCAAGGGCTGAGGGCGCAACACCACGAGAATTTAGCAAGGTCCTATCGGGCAAGAGCGTATGACTCTGTCAAGGGCGCAACACTAGCTCCTAGGCATGTAGCACCTTGAGGAATTTGCGTGGAGGAAAAATGGCAAACGCGTAGCACCAACTCCCAGGCATGCAGTACCAAGCCAAACATGTACCGCCAAGACAATTTGCCCAAATTCACTCAGAAAATTCACAAATTCTTCTCTCTTTGAAAATTCTAATGTTTTTCAAGACAAAAATGAGTCATTTAAAGTGTGAAATGGGATTTTATAGTCTCATGGATTTAATTTAACTTTGAGAACCCACTTTCTAATTTTTTAAGTCCTTTTCCTTTGTCATTGATGCTCTTTGTACTTTTTTGCTTGCAGGTTTGCTGAAGTCACGAATTGGCTTTTCTTTTGCTCCTTGAGGCATGAAAAGTTCATTTTGAAAACTTTTAGGATGATTACACATAGCAACATCTTCAAAATCTTCTCTTTTTTCCACCATGGAGCTCAAATTTTCCAGCTTTTTTGGCCACTTTTCCAAAAGCCTAAGTGTCTTCAGTACTTTACTACAATTAGTGTTGTCTTTCAAGTTCTCCATAGACCTTTCAATTTCATTCATTTTTGTCGATTTCACCTCACCTTTTTCCATATTCCATCAATCTTTTCTAATAGACTTTCTTCATGCTTGGCCTTGTGTTCTTCCTCCATGTCATTTTCTGCAAGTGATCACTACTTTGGCACTCAAATGGACTAACTAGTTCATAACCCTAGTCATCTATAAGACCAAGTTGTTTCCTTTTCCCTTTTTGTAAGTTGTTTTCATTCAGGAGTAGATAGTCTACCTCATTAGTACCTTCTACTGATAAATCTTTCAACAATCCTGCAGAAGTGTCAAACTTTGTCCATTTTTCTCACTTGTAGATTCTAAATCGAAAAGATAGTCTTCTTTGGAAATATTTTAGTTCCTTCTTGAAAAACCATGTATTGATATTCTATTTCATTTGAACCAGATTATAGCAAAGGAAAAACAATGACTGAAACATCCAATGATGACCTTAAACAATGTAAAAACCCTAATGACCTAAGGGGAATGTCCTTTGACCTGATTTTGACTAAAATTTGACTTGGATATTCTCATGTGAAAACAGGGTATTTCTATAAGCTATTATGCCCAGAGAGGCATGGGGTTGAGTCAACACTAGGAAACCCTAGAGGGAGGATGGAGTCTATTTGACAAGGGAAGATAGGGCAATGAGGTCTTAGGTAGGAAATAAAGATGAAAATGAAATGTATAAGCCCTTAATGAGACTTTTAGGAGCAACAAGGTGACTTTGAGATGGAAATCTTGATAAATAAAAAAAATAGGTTTATAAGGATAATGAAGGCAGTGAGATTTCTGAAATTCAAGATATTCAATGAATATTGTTTTCAGAAATCTATAACCATCCTATAGTCATCTAAATATAGTGAAAAATACTGATGACTAACAACAGGGGCAAGTGGATAGCGAAAATGCAGGAGTATGATATGGACATTAAGCAAACTAAATTGATAAAGGGGAAGGGTTTGGCCAAGATTTTATCAGAGGAAAATTGTCAAGTGATGGGAATATATTTGTTAGCTGAGACTTTATCACCAGACACAGTAAGTGAGGAGAATTATTCTAGTGAACAAGATAACATAATTTCTTATAAATACCTTTTTTCATATTGGTACAAAAACATTGTCCAATATCTACTATTTCTAAGTTTCCCAGCTTGTTTTGATAAAGAAAAAAATAGGGCTCTGAGAATGAAAAACCATAAGTATGTAATCACATATGGTCAACTGTATTGGAAAGATCATGTTGGTATATTTTTGTTGTGTCTATGAAGATGAAATTCCTGAGATTATTAATGAATACCATGGTTGTGCTTGTGGAGGCCATTATAGTTGGAAGGCTACAACTCATAAAATCATGAAGGCTAGTTTCTAATGGTCTACGATGTTTTTTGATGTTTACAATCTAGTGAGAAAGTACAGGGATTGTCAATTTTTTGTTTAGAACAAGAAGTTGGTTTCATTTCCTATGATCCCATTTTTGTGGAAGAACCTTTTAGGTAGTGGGGATTGGATTTTATAGGAGATATTCACCCACCTTCTAGTGGGAAACATAAATGGATTTTAATAGCTACTAACGACTTCATGAAGTGGGTAGAATCCATTCCTCCCTGAACTGCAACTGGTTCAATGGTCATAATTTTTCTAAAAGAAAATATTTTTTACAGATTTAGATGTTTGAAGAAGATTGTGACTGATAATACTGAGGTGTTTAAGTCTGCAAGACTCATTGATTTCTATCAGAGGTAGAATGTCATACTCGGTCACTCTACCACCTATTATACACATGGAAATGGGTTGGCCAAGTCATCAAACAAAAAATTGGTGATCATTTTAAAGAAAACCATCGTAGAGAATAAGAAAAGTAAGGAATCCTAGCTTAAATTTTCTCTTTGGGAAAAAAGAGTCACAAAAAAGAGATCCAATGGAAGATCACCATTTGAATTAGTGTATGGTATTGTAACATTATTCCGTATTCAATTGGTTATGACAGTGGCTAAATCAATTCAGGATGTAGAGGAGGATCCCAATCCATCAACCTTGAGGATAAACTGGTTGGTCTAACTGTGGGAAAATAGAGGGAAATTTACTCAAAATATGCTCAAGTACCAAGATAAGATGAAGGTCATGTTTGAAAGAAAATACAAAGGAAGAATTTTCTAGCCAAGTGACCTTGTGCTTAGATGGGATGTCAGGAGAGAAGACAAGGAAAAACATGGAAAATTTGATCCTTTGTGGTTTGGGCCATTCAAACTAGCTGAAGCCAAAGGTAACAATAAATTCATACTGGAAACATTTCTTGGTGAAATGTTTGAGATGTCTGTCAATGGGCAGTACCTCAAGCACTACTTCCAATATTAAAGTCAAGTACCCACTTCCATTGTAAATATCGGTGATTCATTATAAATATCAGAATGTTTGTTTCATTTTTAGTTTTAAATTTATATTTTTTCCTCCATGCCAAAAAAAGACTACTAGTCTGTAGGTTCTCAGTGCCTTTCCAGCAAGATATTGTCCTGAGTTGGAGCCGATGTTGTACCCTCCTATATTGTTTCTCTTAAGCTTCATATAACTAAGGAGTTGAAGTGAAAATCATAATAGAGTTTGGAGCCATTTTCAAAGTAGAAAGTGAGATCAAAGACCATATCATACCCAATCAATAATAAATTTCTCTAGAAGAGCTTTCCAGTGATGTAAAGAAGTTTGAAATTGGCCTCTTGGATCAAAAGATAAAGGTAGTCAAATTTGAGCTCGTAAAAGTCAAAATCTTGGAAACCCCAAAATCATGTGACTCATTATTAAATCAATTTTGAGAAACTTCAGGGACCAAGGACTAGGGATCTGTTAATGTTGAAGTTAGGGCCATCTACTAATGGAGCCCTGTAACATAAATTGGAGGCCTATACCACACAACCCTGGAACTCCATATCCTTTTGCTAACTCAATTCTCAAACGCGTCGAGATTGAACCATTTACAAAGGAATTACTTGCACAAAAAAGGACTTGGGGCCTTTTGTTACACTGAAATTTGTCACCATGACATTTTAGTACTCCCTTGGAAGTCTACAATATCAAAGTTACCAAATTCAAGCCTTCAAACTAAGAGAAAATCTCATAAAAGCCTTAAAACTCTGGTATCGCACTTTCTCTTAGTTTTTCTTACGGTCCCACACCTTTTGGCTATAAATCCCACAGAGCCAAATGCATTGTTTATTCATTAAAAGTGCGGACCCCTGTAAAAGATTAAAAAGGTGCAAGTAAAATCTAAAAGCTCAGTTTAAGTCATTTTTGGAATCTTCTAGAAACAATCCCGTGGTGGAAAGATCGCTCCTTTCATGTTCATGCATCCCATCCAATAAGGAGCTAACCCCTTGATGTAAGGAATTAATCCCTTTGAAGAAGGATTCTATCCCTTCTTGTATGGAGTTGTAACCTCCTCTCTTCCACTATAAAAAGAGGCATAGGGCAGCCTCAAAGGGTTACAAGACAATTGATGAGTCGAAGTTTTAGTATTATTGGAGGCGAAGCGTTGTTGAAACTTAGACCCTTTTAGCTGAGATTTCATGTGGGAAAAATTACATACCTGTATGTATCTTGGTTGGAAGAGTGCAAGGCTGGTCGGAGTAAAGGAAATTCCTGTTCTGAACCCCAAGAAGACATGTACAACATCAAGGTGGACACGGTTGTAAGGCTCTTCTTTATTTAAGTTAATACAAATAAATCCATTTTTCTCAATAAGCTATCAATTGATTAGTTTATTTTATGGATTCCTTGATCACCATAATAGATATGATTTATGAATATATGCTATGTAGGTGCTTTTTCATGTTTTGTTGTTTATGATTGCAAATCTTCGAAGGCAACTCTTTTGGGAAAATGAAGGACTACTACTACAAACAAGCGTTGGATCAAAGGTAGGATCATTAACCTTTATAGCATTTAATTACGAATCGCAATATATCTAGAGAAAGATAATTTTTTTTGTTCGTTTGTTGCTAGCTGTCCGTAGGACACTTGGGAGGTTGGTCTTGTCTGCAAGAACAACTAATCCGTCCAACAAAATGACAACTCCATTAGGGAATATTTTGAGCTTTGATTTATTTTATTTCTGATCTTTATGATAAAGATTGGCTTGGGTGGTTTATCCTTGTAGAATCCCTGAGAAATTTTTGAGAATTTTTGTTTTTTTCTCCAATTTTTCTTGTGTCCGCTCTTTTCTTTTACCCATAGTGTGGGAAGTTCCGCAATTTTCCTATACCCACAATGCAGGACCACACTGGTTTGCACTAGATCCTGTGGACCCTGTGAAGTTTTTGAAAAATCCTAAAATCTTCTTTTCTGGCTTAGTTTTTTTGAGGTTCTCAGTGATTACCCAAACTTGTACCTTTTGTCAGAAAGCCTTGGTTAAGATTTTATTTTAGCATTTTAGTTTTGATTGATTTTCTGAAAGATTTGCATGTTTTAATGATTATTTCTTTGTCTTTATCCTGCTCAAAGATTAGAAACCTTGGTATACCTTTATATCACTGGTGTTTCCTTGATTTCTTGCTGAGTTTGGCATTTTAGCAGAAATTGTTTATGAGATTTAGATCCTGTTTTTCTTGTTTACACATCTTTATAAAACTTTGTTGATAAGTTTGGAATTTCACTTAAAAAATGAAAATTGGATGTTTTTTCGAGTTTTTTCTGATTCAAGTAAAGAATTTCTTAGTTGGATCACAAGCTAAGTAAAACATCCTTAAAATATTTGAAGTTTTAATTCAGATTTAGTCTTAGAAATGTTAGATCTCAATATTAATTTTTTAGCTTTGAGTGCTTTTCTAGAAATAGTAGTGTCTTTTGAACAAAAACTTGGTTTGCAGTTTCGATCTTGAACAAAAGGGATTTCTTGTTAAGCATAGATCATTTTGAGTTCTCATTGAAATTAGATTTCTTTTCATTTATTCTTGCTTGAAGGAAAGATTTGTTTTTTCAAAAATTGCATTTCTCAACTCTTCCTTAGCTAGAATTCATTGAAAGAAAGGATTGTTTCTCATTATTAGAAGCATTTTTAGTATGTTTTGAGTCGGGTCAATACACGTCATCAATTTCACTTTCATACCTATTTTCTTAAGAAACAACTCTTAAAATCAACGCTTAATTAAAATTAACCTAGTAACTTTTATATTTCTAGGGCTCTTTTCACCAATATAGCTTAGGCCAGTGTCTTGGAGTAGGGAGTAATTAAATCTCCAAGACAGTTAAAACAAACAAGTAGTTGATCTTACGGTAGGATAAAATCCAATAGTCACTTGTATGCTCTGGGAAGCTCCTCTTAAATGAGTTAAGCACGAGGTCATATCTGAACCAGTGGGATAATCAATTCTATCTCATTGGGAATGATAGAAGATATGCGCATATTAAGAATGGTAAACCTCGGATAGACCATTGTTGAGGAGCCTGGGGTCACTTGTCGGTATACCTTGGATTATGTCAAGGAGCCTTCAAGGGGATTGAGCTTTGTTACTCTGCCCTTGCGCGTATGTCAGACCGTAGAATATTCCCCCAAGTATATTAGTTCCTGTTGGTAACCATAGTGACCATAATCTTACGATTTTTTCCTAAGGTGACAGTGGAGGAAAGATCCCACTATACCTAGAGGAGACGTCGAATAGACTCGCTTGGACTCTCCGAAGGGTTATCTTCACTCAAGATGGTTTAAGTGGAGAAACTTACACCGGTCTGTTTCATTAAGCAGGTTGTCGGGGTAACTGTACCAACTGCCCTTTCTACATTAAATACTATGACGTTGGATTTCATCACCAACTAGTGTTTTTAGTGTGGGAAGTTACTGTTTGTGTGTGGATTGATCTCCTAGATTTTTAGGCATGTGATTCATTTGTTTATTTCCTTAGCGACTCTAAGAGTTTTCATTGAAATTTTCTTTGATTGCGTGTAATTAAAATTTTTAATCGTGGCTGAATTACCAAGACAATCGCGTAGACTTCAAGAGAAACCCCCTGAGTATACACCAAGCCAACTTGAAGGGTTGCGAGCTCTAGTATCACCTACTAATAGTAGAATTAGATCAATAGAAGCAGGAGAGTCATCTATAGTTTTTCATCCTAATTAACAACTACAAACAATAGAGCATATTCAAGAGTCGATTTCAGTCTCTGAGCTTACTAGTAGTATTTTTCCTTCTAACGAATTCACTGAAGAACCTGAAATTTCTGAACGTGACACTGAACCTGCTGTGTTGGAACCATCTTCAAGATTTGTTACTCCAACTTCCAGTGATCCTGGTTCACTTAGGGTAAGACACATCATTACTGAAAATCTTCCTTCTAACCTCATTTCCATTGAAGAACTTGTTGGTCCAGATGAAGAAGTAACTCTTCCCAAAACCCAGCAGACTTTGAATCTTAGGGAGCATGAATCTATATTCTACAGTCCTTTTAGAAGTGACACTTGGTATTTTTCATTGATATATTTTTTAGAGAACCTGGGGCTTAGTTTTTCACCACCCTGAATTCATTTTCATCCTACACCAAGGGGTTATTATCCTTCATCAATTATGTCAGGTGAGTCATCTATGTTTTCCCAATCACCGGAAACATTTTTATAGGGTAGTCCTTTTGTTCCTCCGGGGTACCAATCACTCTCTAGTACTTTCTCAGGAGCAACTCCTCAACCAACTGAACAAGTGCTATCAACTGGTACAAATGGAACTAAAACTGAAACATTGAACGTGGAGCAAATTTTTATGACGTCTGGTAACATTCCAAATCCTCAACCTCAAGGTAGTTAGTTACCGCCTGGGGGGCAATCTCAAGGTAGTCAATTACCACCTGGGGGGAAACCTCAAGGTAATTTTTTACTAGGAAAAACTGTGGGACAATATTATTTACCTGGAGAACAACCTCAAGGACAGTACATACCTCAAGGTTATCAACCTCAAGGACAGTACATACCCCAAGGTCAACCCTAGACTTAGTATATTCCTCAGGGTCCTTATCAACCCCAGATTCAGTACCTGCCTCAAGGTTATCAATCTCAAGGTTAGTACCCAAATCAAGGTTTCCAACCACCTTCCGTTCAATCATTTTTGCAAGGAGCTGGAAATTTACCACTTAATTATCAACCCTACGTTCAATCAAGCTATGGTCCTTCATATGTACAACCTTCTATGGGTCAATACCCCAGAATGAACATGGTGTGGAATCCATCGCAATTTCAACAAACTATGCAACCTAATGTGCAGTTACCTAATCAACCTGGACAACGTTTAGTTTATGATCCGACCTAGCAACCTGTTCAACCTATTGTTCAAGTCCCTGAACCTGGTTCTATTCAGCAGCTTGGGCCCAGTACACCTTAGACTCTGCCTCAAACTGTGGAAACTATTGCAACTTCTGTTCAACCTACGACACCTATTTCTGGAGTATTTGTAGCTCCAGTTTCTTCTATCCCTACATCAGTGCAAATTCCTCAAGCCTCTGTACCACAGTCAGAACCTACAATTCAGACTATGGTCCAGATGCCTACAAGTAAAGCTGGTTCTAGTATGATTGTCTCTAGTCAACCACAATTTACCTATCAACCATACTAGGGATAGTATCAAATTGGTCATGCTACACAAAATCCAACATATCAGTATCAGTCGTACCCTGGGTATACTTATCAAATAGCACAACAACCCTAGTATGGTCTGGTTAATCCTGGTTACCTAGGAGGTTTCATGATTCCAAATGCACATCCGATTCCAAGATATCCTGGCTATCCTCCTCCTGGCACTGGTTTGATCACTCAGGGTTATCAAGACCCTAGCCATCGATTACCATTCATAGAAAATTTAGATTTACCAGATCTGTCGTGCCTTACGAATGATCCCTTTTTTTATCTTCCATATTGGCCATTGATGCCTAACAATTTGCTCAGTGATATTCCAAAATTTGAAGGTAAGTTGGGAGAGGACCCATCCAATCACGTTATGGCTTACCACCTCTGGTGCGCATCTAATTCACTAGTTGATGGTTTGATTCGATAATGTTTTTTTCAGAGAAATTTCATTGGTTTAGCTGCCAAATGGTACATTGAGTTACCATGTGACTCTTTAATAATTTTAATGCGCTAGCTGCTGCTTTCTTAACCCATTTTCAGTTTCTCGTCAGATACGACAATGGCACAGAATTGCTGACTTCATTAAAGCAGTCTATGTCTACGTACATATATGATCAAATTCATGAATGGAGACGTAGAAGGCATTTAGTGAAAGTCTTTATTCCTGATTAGATTTTGGCTGAATGGTTTATTAAATCATTATTGCCCAAAATTACTGAAGATGTGGCCAAAGGAGGTGTTGTTACAGAAGAGCAAGTTATTGCTCAGGCTCATTACCTTGACCTTGTCTATACTTAATCAGGTACTTTGTATGATAAAATCCCTGATTTACCAAGACTTGGTCAGTTAACTGCAACTCCTTCTGGCTTTCATGCCACTGATGGTGTAATTGGTTCTGTTAGTACTGGTAAGAGTAAGAAGAAGTCTTCCAAGACTACTTCTCCTATTATCAGTTTACCCGATTCACCCAAAGGAGATTCTTCCCTAGAAACTTCCACCGATATCCATGTTGTAGAGACATCTACGACCAAATCTAAAATTGGTGGTAAGAAGAAATTTAAGAATAAAAATAAAAAGTCTTCAAAAGAGAAAAATGATACAAATGAACCGATTGACGAAAAATGCAAACATCGATATCCTTGTCTCATCTGTGACTAGGATCATTTTACAAAAGAGTGCCTGCATAGAGCCGAGGTATCAAAATTCATTAAGGGTTTGCCTATACCTATTGTCTTGAAGGATCCCTTTCCCACTCAAGATAGTAACATGGTTGGATCTTCCTCCAATCTGGTTGAGGATATTTTCATGGTTGCGACGTGATCGCAAGATTACGATAGTAAAAATAATGGTAAAGAAGTGGAAACATCCAGTTCAGTGTCAACTACATCTCCCTCAGTTTCTGATCCATTGTAGATTGAGAAACAAAATCCTAACTTAGTTATTAAACTGCTTGCAAAAGGTGTACTTCGTAAATCAGCTTTTAATCCACATGCGAGAGCTGCTCAGAATTACAATATTGTTGAAGATTTGGCAATTTCCCCTTCAGCAATGTCGGCTTTGGAAGTATTGTAATCATGCCCAACCCAAAGAAAATTACTTTTGTCTTCCTTAGGAGCCGTAGATCTCCAAGATTCGAAACTCATGATCTTCGATTTAGAAAATTTTACACTGTGCCTACCTCATCAAATGGATTTTCAGATTCCGGTAATAGTAAAAAATAAGCGTATCTTTCATATTTTTGTTGATGAAGGGGCTTCTACGTGTATAATGTCGATAAAATGTTGGAAATCACTTGGTTCTCCAACAATCAACCAATTACCAACTATTCTCAAAGCTTTCAATGGAAGAGTTTTTCAGCCATATGGTATTTTACAAGATCTACCAATAGAGTTCGAAGGAAAAGTGGTTAATCTAGATGTGGAGGTGGTTGATGCCCCTCTGGATTACAACCTTCTTCTGGGTTGCAGTTGGTCTTACGCCATTACTACTGTTATATCATCAATATTTTGTGTCATCATGTTTCCTCATAAAGGAAAGATTGTTAAGATATGTCAGCTCTCATATTATTCATCCGACCTAGCCTCTACTGATAGCATCCAACATATCGGAAAATCGACTATCCCTTATAAGGATGTCAGAGTAGGTTTGATTAAAGATTCAGCTTTACTGGGAATTTTTTCCCTACCTCCTCCCAACACACAAAATCCTATTGCTAATATCAATATGATTACAGCAAGTACTATTTCCTTTGATGATCCTTGGATAGTACCTTCAAAATCAGAATTGGATTCTTTCGAAGGCCCAATGCCTTTGAGTCCTTTTGAGCTAGAATATCAGCAAGTACAGTCATTTTTTGATACTCCTTCAACTGAATCTGATCCAGTGAATGTGATCAATCAGGAGTCATTTTCAATATCAAGTTTAGCTTCGACACCAATTATGGATCCTGCTCAACAAGTTTTCCATACTGATGAACATATTCATGAATTCTTGTTGGTAGATGAATTACCATGGGAAGATCTAAACCATAGGTCTTCATTTTTACCTGATCTCGATCATTTTGAGAATAATTTTTCCTCCATTTTTACCACTGATTACATCAAAGAACCTCAGAATCCTCTCTCACATGCTAATTCTAAACTAAATTTAGAAAATATTTCTATGACAGTTCCTCTTGACATTTCATTAAAACCTGGGATTATTGAAAACATTCACATAGGTTCTTCTTGTACACCTGAAGTAATTCAAGCATATAAGGCCTTGTTTTAGGAATTCCATGACATCTTTTCCTGGTCATATGAATAAATGCCAAGAATCGATCCATCAATTGTTGTTCATGAAATTAAGACATACCCGGATGCTAAACCTATCAGACAAAAATTACGTCAGATTCATCTGAGAAAAGCTGCCACTATCAAAGCAGAAGTTGAAAAATTACTTCGTGCAGGTTTTATTTATCCAATCCCATTAATGGATTGGGTATCTAATATTGTTCTAGTCAATAAGAAACAAGGAACAATAAGAGTATGTATCAATTATAGGGATACAAATCAAGCTTGTCCTAAAGACAATTACCCAACCCCTTACATCGATCAAATTATTGATGATTGTGCTGGAAGTGAAATGTTCTCATTTATGGATGGATTTTCCAGTTACAATCAAATAAACATACTCCCTGTAGATCCACCTAAAACAACTTTGATTTGTCCATGGGGCACTTTTTCTTATCGCAAATTACCTTTTGGCCTTAAGAACACTGGCGCCACTTTTCAAAGGGCCATGTCTTATGCATTTCACGATATTAAGCACATTGTGCAGCCCTACCTCGATGATTTGCCTGCTCATTCTTCACACAGAGCAGATCATATTACTCATTTAAAAGCCATATTTATGCGATGTAGGCACTATAAGATTCGTTTGAATCCTCACAAATGTGTTTTCTACATAGAATCCGAACGATTATTGGGATTTATTATCTCAAAGGCAGGCATTCATGTCGACCCATCGAAGGTTGAGGCAATCATTAATTTACCTCCTCCTTCTACTCTTCACCAACTCCAAAGTTTTCAAGGGAAAGAAAACTTTTTAAGTCGATTCATTCCTAACTACGTTGAGTTAACAAAATGTTTCACTAGGTTGTTGAAATAGAAAATTATTTTCTTATGGGATGTGGTTGTTGATAGATCCTTTGATGCTTTGAAAAATGCGTTGACCCATGCATTGTTACTACATCCTCCCAACTACAACCAAGATTTCTTTTTGTACCTCGTCGCTTCCGATTCCACAATAGGGATGGTTTTAGTTCAGGAAGATGAATTCCATAGTGAGCATGTGATTTATTATCTTAGTTGAAATTTGCATCTGACTGAGATCAAATACTCACATGTGGAGAAATTGGCCTTGGCAGCTGTTCAAGCTATCCAACGTTTTCATCACTACATACTTTTACGCAAAACGACAATGATCTCTGATTGCAACCCTATGATGTACATCTTGACCAAACAATTGCTAGGGGGCAAATACTCCAAATGGATTGTTATCCTACAAGAGTTTGATTTGGAGTTTGAAAAATCCAAATCTAAGAAATCATTGATATTTGTCGAATTTATGTGTGATTTCCCACGTACTGATACAGAAACTGTGGCGGAACAACCAATCGCAGATGAATCCTTGTTTCTTATTAGTACCATTAATCCATGGTATGGAGATATTATTGTATATATTCAAACCCAATATTTTTGACCTGAGATTTCACAGTCACAACGATGAAAAATTTGTTTCTAGTCTCAACAATATCACATTGTTGGCAACACACTTTATCGTCATGGTGCAGACACGGTTTTTTGACGTTGTCTAACTCATGACGAAGCTGAAAAGGTTTTAAATGACTGTCACTTCGAAGCATGTGGCGGTCATATGTCTGGGTACGCCATGGCCCAAAAGATATTGCGCGTAGGTTATTTCTGGTCGTCCATGTTTAAATAATGTATTTACGCAGTCCGAAATGTCATAATTGTCAAGTCTTTGATCAAAAAATTCTTGCACCACCTGCTCCTCTTCACCCCATAATTGTTGTTGGTCCTTTTACAAAATGGGGCATCGATTTCATTACATCTAACCCTCACTCAGCCAGGGGGCGTGGATATATTATTCTAGCAGTAGACTATTTTTCCAAATGGGCCGAGGCGATGCCTACATTTGTAGCAGATGGAAAAAATGCAGCTACTTTTGTATTCAATCTTGTGATTGCTTGTTTCGGTGTACCCCAAGCGATAATTACTGATCACGGGAGCCATTTTTGAAATATCATGATGACCGAGTTAACAGACCAGCTTGGCCTGCGCCATGACAGTTCCACACCATATTATCCATGGGAAAATGGTTTAGTTGAAGCAATTAATAAATTTTTAGTCACCATGATCAAACGAATCATTGGAATTCATAAGTTGAATTGGCATACCATGCTCTTTTCAGCACTTTGGGCATATCGAACCTCAGCAAAAACATCGACAGGGTTTACCCCTTTTCAACTGGTTTATGGTTTAGAAGAGGTATTACCCATTGAATGCGAGATACCATCACTCCAACTAGCCATAGAGTTATTACCAGACACTTCTGAAGAGGATAAACGTTTTTTATACTTGGCTCAATTAGATGAGAATTGGCACACCGCTGCATTAGCTACCGAGGCTCATGTGAAAAGAATGAAAGCTCAGTATGATAGAAGTGTTGCCCCTCGCAATTTTTCAGAAGGACACCTAGTTTTGATTTATGATCAAGCCAACGATAAACTAGGGGCTGGGAAATTTGAACCCATGTGGCATGGTCCTTATATTGTTAAGTGACAGCTTGCAAAAGGGGCCTACGAATTGATTGATTTTAACGGGGTCCCTTTAGGTAAACCCAGAAATGGACTTTATCTAAAGAGATATTACGCTTAACTTTGTGTGGAGATCTTCTCTATATATTAGTTACTTTTTAGCTGGTGTGCTATAGATTAGAAACGTGTGCCTAGCGTAAGTGTGCTCTTACTATTATTCCCACTTATCTGGATATTTTTGATATCGCAGATGTCGACGTCCTTTCAAACGTATACTAGTTTTGCTAATGGCGCTTGTCGTAGTACATGGAACATCTCTTCCGCAACTTGGGTTATTTACTCACCCACTGACGAGTTAGTATCAATGCATGGGGTAAGTCTCGGTCAAACGACGAACAATATTTCCGAATATAGTGCAATTATTGAATTATTATCGAAATCCATTTCATTTGGAATTCGGATTTTGATCGTTAAGTTAGATTTTGAACTTGTTATATTACAGTTAAATAAAGTATATGCCATTAGAAATCTTGTATTATTAAGGTTATTGTTAAGGGTTCATCTCTTAGAACGAGAGTTCGATTATATTGAATATCAACACATTTCAAGAAATTTAAATACATTAGCAGATGCAATTGCTTCTAATGTTATAAATAGACATTTGCGATAACAAAGTAACAAATCAACTTTTCATAACATGATTGAACAGGTAAACTGAAATAATAGTATATCATAGTATAAATGTAGTGTTCAAAAATGGTACATCGTCTTCGATCATAGGCTCAGAACACCTTATGATCAGGAAAAGTGATACAAAAATGAGTCTACAAGTCAATCATTCACTATCCATGGTGATGATCATGATAATACACCACTGCTCGTGCCACCCTAGTCAAAAACCTCTTGAATGGACCAGGAACACCTATGACATATCTCTGTAGATGGAGCGGGATATCATCTATAGTAGTCTCAGGAATATCTATAGTGAGCCGCTCCAAATGGTGCTCTAAGTCAGTCAGGATCTCTGCAGTCTAATCCTATCGGGGTGGTACTGCTGTTGCTGCATCCATTTGCCTCTAGTCAAAGGGGCGGAGAATGGATGGTCGAGTTGGACCCACATCTGCATTTGAAAATTTTTGTTATCATTTTTGGACAATTAAAAAACAAAATAAAAATTAGAAATTAGAACATGTCAAAAAAAAAAATTTACCTGACTCGTCCCACTGAGCTCCTGGAGGAAGGGGTATCTCCCGGTCGCCACGAAATTCCATGCCAGCATAAGGAAAATTCTCTATAAAAAAAATTTGGTGTTCCATCCAACGAAAATATGTAGAGAGAAATCGCACAATCTCCCCACCCTCACTGTGACGGGCCATCAAAGCAACCCAAGAACCCATCCTAGGCTCTCGAGGCTGACCAGCATCGACAGGAATATGTTGCGGGGCTAACATGGGGATCCTCTCTAGTGAAAATTTGACTACAATGGACCCATATCCAAAGTTGTTTAGTTTCCCATTCTTTGCTCTGGTGAGTTGGCCTTTCACATTTTGCCAACACTGCCTCGCACCAGTTGAATATGGTGCCTCGAAAGCAATCTACTGCTATGTGCATCTGAGAACCAGTGACTACATGCAAAGCTGCACTTCCACACAGCTTGACAATGGTAAAAGCAATCACTTTCAGCTCTGAACGGATGATATTTTTTATGTCAATTCGTTTGTCCCAGGGATTGGCCTCGTCGTTGCAGAACTCTAATTGTAGGTTGGTGACAGACTGGCCACCTGGCCTAGCCCCAAATAGAGATAATGGTTCGCCTCTCCTGGACAAACCAGTTAAAAAATAGATGTCTTCCAGCTCAATCTCGAGCTGGTGACCTCCGATCACAAAACACTGGTCCTGAACATCCCATTTACTTACCAGCCAGGTAAGAAGATCCACTTGAGCTCTCATGCCACTGATAGCCCAAAATTTGTAAATCCCACATGCTCTTAAAGCTTGCAAAGTAGGTTGATGATTTATCACTGCTTCATCTACCTCTTCATGCTCCCGTTCTCACCAAATAAGCATTGTAGATATCCTACAACAAGTAAAATCAAGGATTAAAATCATTTTCAAGAAAAAAAGAAAAATTGGGTAATTTAGGAAGAAAATATGTTTTTGAATTTGCCACGACACCTCCACACTTTACGCTCAGGGATAGTGCGTAGATACGCACGGGACCTGTGTTAAAAGGTCGGGGCCCCGACATTTTTCTTTGTAGAAAAATGTCGAGGTCCGCAGGTACCTAATGCATTAGGTGCAGAACCTCGGGGGCGAATTTTCGACATATTTTCCTCCCAAAAATGAAATTCTGACTCTAAATTTAAAAATTGAATTGATGAAATGCAAGATAAGGAGGTTTTGGATTACTTAAAACAGACGGTTTTTGTTTCTGATGGTCGGTTTGCCCAAAATCTTCTCCGAAGCGTTTTTTTCCTAGAGCTCTAAAAATTTCACTCCAAACTCAAACGGTAAAAATGAACTTGAAAATTTCCTTTTTATAAGTTTTTTCGAATAGATGAATTTTAAATTTGTTTATTTTTCACTTTAAAAAGTCGGTTTTTCAAACTATTTTTATTATTGAAACACGTATGTTTAATTTTTCAAGTTTTTGTGCAAAATAACGGATTTTTCAAACAAAATGGTCATTTTTGATGAAGAGTAAACTTTTATCACTTTTTCAGGCTCTTTAAATTTTACGAAAAAGCAAAACCATGGAGTCCTCTTTTAAGCCCTTTTCAGACTCTCTAAAAATGAAAATATTCCCGAGTACTTGACTATTCGAACTCATTAAAGTAAATGAATAGTCGTCCCTTCAGTATAATTTTACCCCTTTTCTGGACTGAAATGGACTATTTACGAAAAAGGTATACATTGACTAATCATGGTCAATAGAGCTCTCTCTTGCTTTATTTTATCCTTTTTCGGGCCTAAGAGACTAAATTTATGAAAAATAACACCCATGGATTTTTCTTAAGTTTTTCTTCTGACTCCCTAAAAATGAAAAACACCGAGTTTCTCCTATACTGGACTCGTTAAAATTTAACAAGAACGGACCACTCCTTCTTAGGGTTCGATTTTAAACTAAGTTGGACTCATCCGAAGGATGAGCTTATAAACAAGAAAATGTTATCCTCCTCAAGCATGTCAAAAATAAAGAGGTACTTGCCAGAAATGGTGGGAGAAAAGAGAGAAAAACATATTCATTTGTTACACTTTGATTTGTAAAAAGCATTACATCACTCTTGAACACGACACTTTTTGTCGCACTTCTACCTGGGTTGGGAAATCCTTTGCCTATCACTTAAGCAAACCACATTGAAAGTCTTCAACCGGTTTCTGGGTATTAGCTTAGGGCAACTATCACCAAACCATCTACAGTGTCGTTATGTGTTCAAGAGGTCAGTCAAATAAACCATTCATTTGCAAAAACTTGTCTCCATTCGCGTTGAAAATCCCTGAGTTAGTCCTTGCAAAAAATTTCTTCAAAACTTGATCTATCGTTTCGTGTCGTGAGCTTGCTTACGACATATCACTTTCTATCGAAGACAGCTCATCATCTAGGAAGTTGATCTAGAATCCGTCAGTACCTTGGAATCCGCATGCCTTAATGGCAGGTTTCTCGCCTTCGACGACAGGTTGCATCATTGACCTTCGATCGAACGATTCCGTGAAATGTTCGACTTCAAATCACTTATTCACATTTCATGGACTGTACTGAGTACTTTGAGATCCATTATCATTATTGGTGGTTTCTCTCACACTTGTTAACAGTTCACATCATTGACTGGTAATCAAGTGGTTTCTACCATGTTCGAATTCAACACATTTAATCGCATGGATAGAATCGTACTAGTTCAGGAAGCAGAAATCAAGACCCTGGATCTAGTTTCCACCATCTAGGCTGCGAGGAGTTTTATTATTCATTATGCAGTAGATGTTTCATTACAGATGGCTGCGCCCACGCTATGTCTACACTATTGAAGTAATATTAAAATCATTTCTGTAACAGAACAAGTTTAGTTAGTTTTTATCTGAGTATGGGAATGCCTACCTCAGCGATGATATGTGTGTGTGTGTGTTGCGTTGAATTGTTTTACAGGGTTTCGACTGGGGTGTCCATAGGCTGATCCTTGAAATGATAAAGCACATCACTCTTCGAATATTCTCAGATTTCACACTTTATGGGGCAATTTGTTACACTGAAATTTGTCACCATGAAATTTTAGTACTCCCTTGGAAGTCCACAATATCAAAGTTCCCAAATTCAAGCCTTGAAACTAAGAGAAAAGCTCATAAAAGCCTTTAAACTCTGGTACCGCACTTTCTCCTAGTTTTGCCTGCGGTCCCGCGCCTGTTGGCTATAAATCATGCATAGCCAAGCACATTTTCTGCTTATTAAAAGTGCAGACCCCTGTAAAAGATTATAAAAGGTTCAAGTAAAATCTAAAAGCTCAGTTAAAGTCATTTTTGGAAGCTTCTAGAAACATTCATGCATCACATCCAATAAGGAGCTAACCCCTTGATTTAAGGAACTAATCCCTTTGAAGGACGATTCTATCCCTTCTTGTATGGAGCTGTAACCTCCTCTTCTCTACTATAAAAAGAGGCGCAGGGTAGCCTCAAAGGGTTACAATTGATGAGTTGAAGTTTTAGTATTGTTGGAGGCGAAGTGCTGTTGAAACTTAGACCCTTTTAGCTGAGATTTCATGTGGGAAGGATTACATACCTGTATGTATCTTGGTTGGAAGAGTGCAAGGCTGATCTGAGTAAAGGAAACGCCTATTCCGGACCCCAAGAAGACCTGTACAACATCAAGGCGGACACGGTTGTAAGGCTCTTCTTTATTTAAGTTAATACAAATAAATCCGTTTTTCTCAATAAGCTGTCAATTGATTGGTTTATTTTATGGATTCCTTGATCACCGTAATGGATATGATTTATGAATATATGCTATGCAGGTGCTATTTGATGTTTGTTTGTTTTTTATTGCAGATCTTCGAAGATAACTCTTTCGGGCAACTGAAGGACTACTACTACAAACAAGCGTTGGATTAAAGGTAAGATCGTTAAACCTTTATAGCATTTAATTATGAATCGCAATATATCTAGAGAAAGATATTTGTGTCTGTCTGTTTGTTGCTAGCTGTCCGTAGGACACTTGGGAGGTTTGTCTTGTCTACAAGAACGACTTATCCGTCCAACACATAGCCGTGAAACAAATATCATATTTTCTTCCATTGATTTTTCTTCTAAAGCATTGGCAGTTATTGGGAAAAGTGGTTAACTTCATAGAGGAGAGACTGAAGGCCCTGAAGCTCTTAAATCCATCCCAAAAATTTGATAGTAGTTTCAACGAGCAGGTTGAGAGAAATTGTGTTTTATGTGTAATGGATTTCACGATGGAGTTGCTCGAGCGTTTGCAGAGAATTTTTATGGTGAGAGGTTCAACATTGTTGGCATCCCCTTCCCAGTTACAAAGGAAATGATTGCAAAGGCTACGAACCTCCTAGTGGATGGGGATCGTTTGTTCAAAAATTAAACTTTGGCAAGCATTTATATCCCCTTATTTTTTAAGGATGAACACAAAGACAAGCCATCATGTCTAGAAGTGCAAAGATCCTAGCTCAAAATTGAGTGGGACCAAATCCTCATGATATCTCGGCCTATTTTACCTATGAGGGATGTCTCAATAGGCTCAACATGTATAAATTCAGGTTTCTCGCTCATGTTTCTGGACAAGTTAGAATGACTGTTCCTTTCTTTAGTCTTAGGAAAATGTCAGCAAGGGTTCATCCTAAACTATGTTCATCCCCTCACTTTGTTTTCCATAAAAGGATGATTAAACTTTTGATAGTAAATCATTTGAAAAAGGTTAACAAGCCCTGGGAGCATTTCCTGTTTTGGGGCGGATTCGTAGAGTCGGTCTCTCCTAATTCCAAAAATAGTAGCAATAAAAGGAAACTAAAGAAACTTGTTGAGACCCCTAAGATCCTAGAACAAGGAACCTCATCTATTCAGACTGAAAGAAAAAAGAAAGCCTTGTTGACAGAAACCCGTGTTCCAGTTCATGAGTTAAAGAGGGTTTATTTAAGAAAGAATAAATGGATTATGGAGGAAAAATCCATATCTCCTACTCAAGTTCCATCTGTTGGGTTGTCATAACAACATGTGAAAGTTGCAGAAGGTCATCCTGTTGAAACAAAGGAGGGTAAACCTAAAAAAGAGGAAAGGGAAATTGTTAAGGAACCCACTCTAGCTAAAATTTATGGGGTCAAGAAGCCTCATACAAGGCTAATAAACAAATTTAGGCTTAAGTTCAAACTAAAACATAACCCTAACCTGGAAAATAAGTGATTGACCTAGATGACACACCCCTAAAATATTTACTAATAAACAAGGAGCAACCTACAAGTTCTAAGAAGCACAAAGGTCAAAGAAGAGAACCTAGCCCTAAGGCCAAGAAGATTAAGAGAGGGAAACCAGGAAATATAGAACTTTTTTCAAAGGCCATAAGCAGACTCAAGTAAGGTTTTATCGTAGTTTTGATCATTATTCTATCTGTATTCTTTTTGGAAATGTTTTGACTGAGTGTTGACAGTTAAATTGTCGGCACTAATTTTGTTCTATCTTGAGCAGGCACTTACAGTTAATTCGACAGTGGTCCACGATTTTTATCCCTATAAGATATGTGCCAACTAATATGTCAGGGATTGGGAAAAACAATATTTTTGAGGCAGTGATAAGGAGCTTGGAGCAGATCAAAATTGTGAAAGATTGATTCATGCTCCAAGTGAAAATTTGATGTCCCAGTCCAAGATATAAGTTTATTTTTTTGTTTTGATGAAGGCGGAGCAAATTTTCTAGGATAAAATAGGGAATTTCTAGATTTTATTGCATCATATCAGCAAGTGATTTTGTCCTCATTCTCAGCCATATTTTCAGCTACAACTCAACTTCGAGTTTCAATGTTTTATCTTTTTTTTTATGATTAAACAAAACAAATACATCAAGGAAATATGTATGCAATGTATTTGATTCTAGTTATACATCGTATATATTTGAGACTTTGCAATTAAAGTTTTCTAAAAACATGGTTATAGTTTGTAAGTGTTTTATAAAGTTGATTGTGAAAGAGAACCAAGGGTTTGGAATTTTTTGAAAAAGACGAACCTTGTGTATACTTTTTGAGATTAATATATTTTTCTATAAGCGGTGTTAGATATGAAGTTTCCAAATATTCATGTGTGAATGGTTTCTTGATAATTTTTATATTATGATTATTTTCTCCTTAGTCAAGACTTTGATCATTAAATCTTTAGTATCTAAATAAACCTTTATGAATTGGAATTTGTATTGAATGCTCAAGTTCATATTATTCGAAATACTTACATGTTTTTCATCTTAGATATCATTTGTAGAAATCATACTGCTTTATTTTTATGTTTATTTTTTACATCCTTCTACCATACGTTGATGATGATTTGTCTAAGAAACCATAATATTTCTTTCATTTTTTAGAGTTCTTCATATAACCTATGACTTGCAGATATATTTTTCTATCAAAGAATCCATGTTTAATGGTCCCTTTTCTTTCCTTTCCAAACCAAATTCATTTATTACAAGTAAAATATGGCCAATGAATGTATTAGTAACCTTCTACTACAATGGTCATGAGTAATAGAGTTAACAAGAAATCTCTTTCCATATTGAAGGGTTATCTTTCAATCTCAAAGCGATTTGAAAGTTTCCTCAATGAATTTCCTTTCATAGCCAAAGAAAACTTCTAAGTGATAACAATATCAATAATAATTGTTGAATAAAAGAATAATAATTACACACTCATAAAATTCACTCCAAAATCTAAAGAACCTTACACAATGCATATGTGAGAGTTGATACATCTTTAAAACAAGGACGATTTCTAAGCGACAAGTCCCTGTCAAGCAGGGAATGTACCTCCTTGAGTGAAAACATAGAATTCTAGAAGAGTTTAACAATTAAAAAAAATTGGATAAACCAATTATGGTGTTGGACTAATACAGTTAAATTTATAATACCATTTAATGAAATGTTTGATCCTCCTACACATAAAATCAAATAGGATATTTGGGTAAGGGTTTTTTACCCACCAGCCTATGGGTAAACCCCACGAGGAATTTAAACTTTTAAGCTACATCCAATGAAAGAAAAGTGTGTCAAAGATCAAATATTTTATTAGAATAATCAAAACGTTGTGTGTGTGGACCTGTTTTGATTGATTCAACAACTTAGCTATCGACCCATGGAACCATATCGATTTCTAAATGAACAAAGTCCTAACTGAGGCCAGGGATCTTGTCGACTTAGTCAATCAAGTTGAATGGATCAACAAGTACACAAATAATTCAATGCTTGCTAGATGAAAATAAACTAGAGGAAATCGAATAAGCTAAAATGGTTGTTGACTTGGTCAATGCTACATTGACAAGCTACTCTTAACTCAACTAGCCTCTAATATTGATAGTGATTGATGTTGCAGATGAATTACTGGATACATATAATTTTATAAAATAATATTGTTTCAATGGTCATGATAAATCTTAGTCAACATAGCTTGCATGAAGATTTGATTTTTCTGAAAAATGTCTATTATTTTTAGGATGCTCAAAGGATCTTATCGCCTTTGTAATATGCCAAATGCAAAATTCAATCACTTCATTACTCAGTTTGATCTACAGGAAGAAAAATTAACATGGTCGATGTATTAATTTATGGCATTGTTAACTTCAGACTATTTGACTATAGGTCGATGTCACCATGAAAAAATTTACTAGAAATCAATCAACTTAGGGAAGAGGCAAGTACCATGTTGTGTGTTATTATATATTTTCTAATTGAAAGTTAGCATGGGTATCTTAGTGAAGAGGCTAGTACCATTTTATGTATTATTTTAGAGCTGCTAATTGAAAGTTACAATGGATATTTAAAATAATATTTTTCTCTATACAAAAACAAATAAAATTTGTTGTCGAGAATGGAAAAAAAAGAGTGTCAAGAAAGAAAAAGTGTTGTATTCATTGGTTGTTTAAAAAAAATGAAAACTTCATTGAAACCAAACCTGTAAATCCCTTGTGAGGTATAGCGGTGTTTCTAATGTATGCCTCCCCAGAAGCATAAGGTTTATTGATATTTAAGAGAGTAGGCATGCCATGTAAGGGAGAACAAAGTTCTCTGGTAAAAAAAAAAAGGCATTGATCAAGAAATTAAAAAAAATTACTTTTAGATTTGAAACATAACACACACATCAAATTAGGGACACGAAAAGTCATAGAGTCTCAAAATACACAATAATAATCTTATTCTAATACACAAGAACAAAACTTGACAAGCATATTCTAGATGAATATGAAACATAGACAGATACAAAATGACCTTCAAAAGCCACTGAAAATAAATAAATAAAATAATTACAAAATATATATATATATATATATATATATATATATATATATATAATTAAGCAAAATGGAAAAATTACTACCCCAATTTTCTACTATCTGAAAAATCAAACATATAGTAGTTCAACATATTTTTTTCCACTAAATTGAGAATAAATACAATGTTAAGTGGCAAGAATTAGCTTGCAAAAAATAAAGAATTTATAGTCTTTCAAAACATTGAGAAAGCAAAAAATTTAACATTGTTTACACTAACATTGTTGTTCTAACAAAAACACTCAAGTACCTCTTGAAACTTCAAGAAATTTAAGGCTCTCAATTGTAGAATGAGGTTGCACTTTTCATTATATGTCTTGCAATGTTTCGATGGACATTCAAAAAGTGGCATGAAACTACGAGTTGTGATGTTAGGTTCGTAATTCGGGTAGTACCCTATTCATTATAAGATATCCAAGGAATTGAATTGCTTCATATATCCATCACTAGAGTTTCAAGTGACGGTTTCAAATGGAGGAATTATAAATTTCTCTGGAAAGTGCCATAATATCAAGGAATATGTATTGAATAGTCCAATGCTTTCTATTCCAATGGGTGGTGTTGATGTTGTACTAGGAGTCAAATGGTTACAATCATTGGGGGCTACAACTTAGAATTTTCAAGAAATTTTCTTGAATTTTTTTGGGAAGGAAAGGAAGTTGAATTACGGGGTATTGCAGGGACACCAAGAAATATAATCAGCTCTAATGTCATGAAAAATTTTCTGAATGAAGAACAACGAGGCGTAATTGCACAATTATTCTCACTACAGGTTCAAGCAGTGGAAGATCACTTTGCGCATCAAGAACAATTTCTTCAACTCTTAAAGGATAACCTCACTTTAGCGCAGAATCGAATGAAACAACAAGAAAATCAACATTGCAGCAAAAGAAGTTTGATGTAGGTGACTAGCTATTTTTACCGCTACAACCATACAAACAAATGTCCCTCAAGTAAGCTATGAAGGATAATAAATTATCACCAAAGTATTATGGTCCTTACAAGGTATTGAAAAATATTGGTACTATGGAATACAAATTGGAGCTTCCTGCATCTTCTCGAGTGCACCCAGTTCTCCATGTTTCATGCTTAAATAAGGTTATATGTGACAAAATCTTAGTTCAAACAATATTTCCATAACTTGACGAGGAAGGAAAAATCATACTGGAACTTGAAGCAGTCACAGAAACAAGAACTCGACAGCTATGAAATCGATCAATTTCAAAGTATCTCATCAAGTGGAGGAACTTACCCGCTGAAGATTCTACATGGGAGAATGACAATTTTATACAGAAGCATCCAAAATTTACTCAAGCGTTGAGGACAACACTTGCTTGAAGGAGAGGGGCATGTTAGGTCCCTATAATACTAGTGTAGCCCCTTATTTTTATTGTTAGTGTAGCCCTATTATTGTTATTATTGTGCCCCATAGGGCCCCATTATTGTTATTGTTGTGCCCATGTGGTCCCCATATTGTTATATTGTGACCCCTTAGACTCCTATATATAGAAGGTAGGTTTTTTTCATTTCTGTCATCTAAGAATTGTTCATTTATGTAATGTGAAGGAGGTTTCCCCCCTCGAAGAGACTGATTTCTAAGTCGTTGATCTATATTTTCTTCTATTTTGTGAACTAATTATATAACATGTGATGGACATTCAAAAAGTGGCATGAAACTACCAGTTGTGACTTCGTGTCAGAGATGATACCAATATTGAGTATATTTAAAAACCAACGCCATAAGAACAAATCTCTAAAAAAGCAAATACATCTAAGCTAATTTATAAAGCATTGAAGAATAACTTTTTCTATGGGGTTAGGATAATGAAAGAAAGATAACACATATAAACGGTTCATAGATGTCAAATATGAGTGTTTTTTTTTTAATTTAAACGAGGAATGTTGTTAGACAGAAGAAATTGATTTTAATTTAAACAAGCTACTGAGGAAATATAGTCACGAGACAGCAAACACTTCGTCGAAGTATATTCAAGTCGATCCAAAAATAAAGCAGATGTACAAGACATTAACTTGAATATCATTGTGTTATTTCCAATTAAAAACAAAGTAGTTAGTAGCTATTAGCTAACATATATTATTGAAAAAAGGAAACAAAGGTCAAATTTTATCATAACAGGAAGTTTATTTTTTGAATTAAATGTTTGGAAATGTGTCTTTTGTGGTGCGTTAAATGAAATACTACATTTCTACTCGTGTGTAAAGAAGCTCTTGAACATCTAAGAGATTCATGGTCCTGTGATTTGTAAATAATTATTTCATCTGTTTTTCTTATAAATTTTCCCTCCAGGTTCGTTATTTTCTGGTTTCCGATGACATCGACTTTGGTGTTAAAGGAAATAATTTCGAGGTGACTTCTTTAAATCCTTAAGAAGGAGATATTTTCAAATAGATCAGATTTTAGCAGAGGTGTTGTGTGATAGGTCAAGGGGCTTCATTAAAGAAGTTTTTGATACTTTATGGTTCGAATAGAGGCCAACTCTTTAAAGTCAAAGTCCCCATAAATTTGACTGGGAATTTTTTTCCCATGGACCTGTTGGCTTACCTTTCTGCTACCATTTCATTCTTATATTTAGAGCTTAATGATGTGACGTCACTAAAGAAACCTGTGTATATTCCTTGAAAAGGATATGTGACATTTGACAACACTGGCGATTCAATGAGGGTTTTCTGTCATTCTATGCATGAATCAATTTTAGAGTGGTCATCTTTTAATGAGACATTGGTTTTATGGATTGCGACCTATGAAAATGTCAATTCCACAAGAGCATTGTCTTTTCCCTTGTATTCTCTCAATTCCTTGTATTCTCTCAATTCCAGTGCCTGGCATTGTTTTGAGAATTGAAAAATAACAATCTAGCTAGATTTGAAGGCTCTAATTTTTATACTGACAAAAATGTTGAGGAATTTAATAATGATATTTTTTTATTTTGATTAAGATTTTTGAGTGGGTCTAATGTTTAAGAGTATATATTTTCTCTTCTTAAGAGGTCACAGGTTCAAAATCATAGGGAGTAGAGTATGTATGTCTTCGTAGACATAGCAATCAAATCCCTTCGCAGAGGTAGATTCCTTGTGGGTCCTTTGTCCCACTCATACACCAATTTGATGATGTTTGGTTGGGTCATGACCTTAAAATTGGATTACTATTATTATTTAATAGCTTAATGCTTTGCTTGAGTTATATAAAAAATAACTTGATGCTTTGCTTGAGTTATATAAAAATTGCAAAGAAGATAACAAGGCAACCAACTCTCTTACATTTTTCGATGCTGCAGAAGTTGGTTGTTGCATCGCTTCCTCAAACAAAGTCCTCTATTTTGTTCCTTTGAAAATCCAGGAAAATGCAAGCGTATTGGTGAAGAAAATGGATAGGTGGAAGCGGAATTCATGCGAGGTGTCTATGGTAAATCTAAACATCACAAAATTGATAAATGATTGAGGTAATTAAGCAGCATGTGATAATGAAAAGGACTTAAATAATCCTTACATTACCTAATATCTAGAGTTTGATGGGCTTATTCTCAATAGTTATCATGTGTGCTCTGAATTCAAAACCAATACTCATGTCATGAACAGGTTGAACGAAAGAAAGAGATTATTTTACCACGCAAGTCGTGAACACATTGAAAGAGTTTATCGGTAAAGTAAAGAAGAAGACATGATTTTACCACGCTTGCGTACCAAGAAAGGCCATAATTTCAGTTCTTCGACTAAGATAATAAAAAAACAGAACAACATTCACATGCGCTATAGATTAGATATAAAACGGACATGCACTTATATAATGGAAACCCGCATATGAATAAGCATAAGCAAGACTCAAATCAGAACAACTTTGAGAAAAAACCTATGGACAAAACGTATATAATTAATGAATCAAAAAGTTACAAAATTATTCGATACATCAATCCCCGTTATCATGAATAAAAATATTTTATATATTTGATGGTTATCTCATGCTGGAAGAATGCACAACTATGATATCAAGTGCATGAGTTTTTTGGCCACATTTTTAGATTCGCAGCCATCTCCAAACTCTTTGCATCCGCCGCCAATTCCAACCTTGTATGGAGCAAATTCATCCTTCAACAACAATCTCTATACCAGATCTTATCTGGGATCATTGCCACCATCGAATTTTATTCAAAGAAAGAACTCTACTTTCGTCTCTGTGATGGCACAACAAAGGTATTTATTTAACTTGTAGATTCTCTGTGTTTTTGGATAGTAAGAGACTCGTCTTTTGGGTCAGAAGTGCATGTTGACAGATGTCTGATGGTTGAAGTTGGTTCGGGAGCCTGCAACAAACCATGAATGGACGCCAAAGACTATCATGACAAGTCTGAAGGTTTTTCTTTATAAGATATAGGAAGTTTTTTGAACATGCTAAACAAGATATGGGGATTGTTCTTTCATGCGCTACATCCTCACGAGGAACCGGAGAACTCAAATATTTCTCAAGAGAACTCGTTAAAATCTTCTAAATGGTGTCAACTCTTCATCATAAGCAGACTATGCAAGAGTATGAAGGTCCAAATATGTGACAGATGGTGGAATATCAGGTGATGCTTTTGTTGTTGCTGTAATCAATGATTTTTTGTTCTCTATGCATTATGATGTCCTCTTTATTTCAGGGGCCAGAGGTAGTTGGGCTATCTGGGGGACCTACTTTCTTCTCTTTCTTTCCCTCTCAGTTTATGCGACTTACTTTACGATGATGCAGGATTCGACTGATATTATTCATAGTGTCTGTCACATTTACTGGTGATGCAAATTGGATAGTAGTTATTTTTATGGGTTAGACACAGGTGTTGCACTGGTTTTTCCGGCTGGGTGGCATCGGAAAGCGGCGACTAAAACATATTCAAATTCTCTCTGGGCGGGAGTTATGGCTGACAGTGGTGGCGAACTGTGTTGTAATTAACACAGTTGTATTTCCCTATCTACTTCTCCTCTCTGTCGAGCTGTTTCATTTAAGAAGTAACAACCCCTCATCTCATGTTGCTCGGGTATGTTGTCTACCTAGGCAACGAAATAGCCCGGACGGCAGTTTTTTGCCGGAATCCGGGCAACTAAAATTCAAGAAATCAGGTAGTTGGAGTGTTTGGAATCCATTTTTGACAGTGGAAATGGATTCAGCACTACCAAAAACCCTTAGGGCACTCAAAATATTAAAGTTTAACAACTGTAAACATGATTCTGATAAAATCTTTGCCAGATTTTTTAAAAATCCTTGCCGGATTCTGGGACAAAACGTTGCCTGGGAAGACTACGGCTTATGGTATGTAGTGGGCTGGAGGTCTTTCCGATGTGGTGTAAGCTTTCAATGCTACCTACATCCTGCCATATTTGGAGGCTTTTATTGTTGATTATGGTCTAGATATTTATTTCTTGGAGGACCGGATATTTATTGGCCACCTTTTTTTCTTATCGGATTTTAATTTTATAAGTATTCTTTTATGGCAGATTTAGATCTCTTAATAGCATATCTCGAGGCGGAGGACTACGATGAGCATTTTCTACATGCGATCGAGCTGGCAGAGGGTGGCAAACATCTTAGTACATGTGGTCAACCAACTACTCATCGTTCTCATTCTATCGACCCTGTATCTCTGCTTGCGGCTCCTCCGAATACACCTCGCGGACTTCTCTCCCAGCGTTCTTCTGATCTACCTCTTGGTTATTCTCATGTTAATAGAAAGCCTCCCCGAGCTTCTAAAACGTTCAAGCCTGATGATCACTGATGAGCTCCATCATTAGACATATTTGGAGGGGTTAATGGTCACCTTTTTTCCTTCTTAGATCTCTTTTTATTGCATTTTTATTATTATTTGGTTTTATGATGATAGTATAGGTGGTGATTTAAGCTAACATACTCTGAGTGCCTAATATAAGGTTGAGTGCAGAAAATCATCATTTATTAAGAATTTTTATAAAGATTTTATCATAAAGACTTGGAGGAGACAGCAAGGAGAAATTATAGGAGGATTGTCCACCGTAGATTCTCTCCAGCAATTCGAACTCCAAAGGCAACCAAAGGATCCCAAGGAATCTCTCCAGTAATTCAAATTCTAGAGACAGCTAAGCAACTCAAAGAGAAGTGTACTCAATCTTTGTTTACTATGAGTCAAGAGGCCATTTTCTAGGGATTTGTTGGTAGCTACCCTCTAGAATAAATATAGTAGAGATAGAGCTAGAAAGATCTAGTCAGTTAGTCTATTCTAGTCTCGATTCCATTCAAAACTATTGTTGTGATCTTTTAAGCATTTTTTTTTATTCAAGGATCAAACTTTCAAAGATGTATGCAGTTATTCTTTCATGAAATGAGCATACTAGTTTCATTCGACTGATTTAAGTTTCTGAGGGCTAGGCTCGTGGGTTAGGGCCAAATCTATGTTCCTCGACTTCTCTGTTGTTACTATCTTTTTATTTCTGTAATTTAGCTAGTTTTTCTTCTGCCATTTAAGTTAGATCTGCTTCTGATAAGTTTCATTACTGTTTAGCTTTTGTGCTGATGTAGTTTTAATTTCTTATGTGTAGCAAAATAGAGGGAAAAATCCAAAAATTATGGTCAAATCTCCCCCTCTCATCTTTGTCAATAGAGTTTGAGTAGGGTAGACCTTCCCACAGGTTAAAATTTCTTTCTGTTTGAAGTTTTGGGAAGAAATTGTATTACCAAGTCCAAGTCTCTTTTTCACTCTTTCATCATGCATTTCTGCCTGTTTTCCATGCATGAATCTGTAGGTGTGCTTCACTGCTGAGCACTACTCTTACGCCTCCATTCCCCTCCTTTCCTTCTCACCTTAACATTGCACTTACCTTTTTTTCGAACGCACTTAAGCCCTTCAACTTTATTTCTTTGTTTTCCTCCATTCACGACTGCCTACCCTTTTTACAAAAAACATGTGAAAAACCATTCCAAACAACCGAAAACCCGACCTCTGCCTTTGCTCCTCAAGACTCCCACCATCGTACATCGCACTTCGCAAATTGCAACATTTGGTCCTTTGCCTTTAACACTTACCACTCGTTCCTTGCGATTACGATATTGCGAAATCGCAAATCGCACTTTGCACCGTTTACCTTTTGCCTTTAACACTTACCACTCATTCTTTGCGATTGCAATATTGCGAAATCGCACTTCGCACATTTTACCTTTTTTCCCTTAACACTTACCACTTGATTCTTGTGATTGTGATATTGCAAAATCGCAAATCGCACAGTTTAACTTTTCGCATAACACTTACCGCTCATTCCGCCGATGACATAACTCTGCCACATCATACTCTGCAACATCATTCGTTGCACTTCACACTTTGCACAATTTAGTTTATTTCGTTAAGTCCTTACTGCTATCCATTTAAACATGTGAAATTGCAATTGTGACATCGCACATCGTAGCTTTTGTCCTCCATCCCACTCCACCATCGCACTTTTGAGTTCTTTCCACTCCAAAGTCATTTCTCACATTATAATAAATTTTTCTAAGGGTATAACCCCCTCTTTCAGCTTCCAAACCTCGTTTCATGTGTTAAACCCCCCATTAGCCTCTTTTAGCCCTTTTTCTTCCTCCAAGCTACAAATTAACTTTTTTTAGTTAGAATTAAGTCATGGATAGTTTAGTTGCATGGATAAGATCATGGTAGATAGATCATAGGATAAGTAGAATGCATTTATCCATTTGGACAAGTTAAGTGTGGTTTAGAATTGGTTTCCTTTCTGCTATTTGTTTTCTACAAATTCAATTAGCTTCATTCTTGTCATTTCTTTCCAGTAATTTAGTTCAATTTCCTTTTTGTCATTTCCTTCAAGCAATTTACTTTCCATTTGTTCTCATAATTTAAGAAATAGCACCATTTCGTAAAGAAAAAGAGGATGACATGAACAGAATGCATCTGTTGTGTATATAGCACTGTCACCTCAAAGTTTGTACGAACCCCGAATTGATACAGTAAAGTAGGGAAGCCCCTGGGAGTTGTAGCACTCTTGGTGCAATACCAGGGCTCACCACTTTTTGGCGTCATTGTCAGGGAGGTGTCTAGTAGATGTTTTCATTTTGTTTTTAGCATTCTTTTCTGCTTTCCTTTCTTTTCATGTCATTTCATAAATATTGAAAAAATACAAAAAGATTTAATTTTCATGCCTCGTAGGACTAGGAATACCCAAAGACAAATCTTACCTAAAACTCCCACATCACCTCCTAGCCACCCTTCACTCTTCTTCAGTGGCAGTGAGATTGAACCCCCTATAGGAGAGTCTTCTCAATATTTTCAGGATCCTATTGGGGAAGAAGAAGAAGACTTTGTTTCAACTAAGGGACCTTCTTCACCTATCTTAACCATGGCTGGGATCCAGAGAGTCTTTCCCATAAGAGAGGCAAATGGGGAAACTAAGATGAAAAACATTATCCCCTCTGCTCTTCCACACTTCCATGGACTTACCTCTAAGGACATTGATACATTCATGTTTGAATTTTCTATTGTTTTTAGAACTTATGACTACACCTTTGATGATCAGAAGTTGAAGCTATTCCCATCCACTGTTAAGGATGGAACCTTGCACTGGTTCATGGGTCTGCATGGGGATAGCATCACTACCTGGGCACAGATGGAAGAGACCTTCAGTAGCAAGTACAAATACTACTGTAGGTCCAAGGAAACTAAGGATGATATATTTATGATGACTCTAGGGCTTGATGAATCCCTAGAGGATTATGAAGAGAGGTTTCAATTGAACTATAAGATATACAATTGTACTCTTGATCCTGACTCACTTAAACTTGTACTTATTCAAGGGATCATTGAAGAGATGATAGAAACCTTGAACATGTTATCAGAAGGATATATCTACCAACAACCCTATGAAACAATCAAAATTGTCTTATGGAACCATTCTAGGGATTTTAGGAAGAAGGGCAGAGCTATCCAAAGTACATCTAATACCCCTTCTTCTTCCACCTTCGTAAAACATGAGATTGAAAACATGCTAGAGGAATTCAAGAGTGATATGTTGCACACCTTTTCTTTTCAAATGGACATGATGCAGGTCAAAAGGAAGCAAGAGGAAGCAAAGAGAGCCTTGGCCATATTTTTTCCTAGATGTACCAGGAAGCACCAAAGAAATGAATGTCCACTAAAAGTCATAACGGTTTGCTTAGTCCATGAAGAGAATCATGCCACAGACAAGTGTCCCTCCTTACTTGGACTTAAAGTTGTATATTAAGGTGGGAAAACAATGCCAGAGAAACTCTGTTTCATCAACTAGAGAAGGCATCAAGGCCCTCGTCCATATCAACAAGGTATGCAAGGTGCACCTTACTCTTACTATTACAACAATCAGAGTGCACCCATGCAACCTTGGTACACCCCCACTCCTCCATCCTAGTCTACACCTCCTACTTGGCCTTCCAACCCTTCATATCATCCTCAGCCAGTAAACCAATTGTTTCAGCAGTATGTTCCACGACAACCTCAATGGGGCAATCCGTCCCAAGGGTGAAGGCCTTAAAAAAATCAACTACCTGTTCTAATGCCTCCACCCCAACCTCAACCTCAGCTTAAACATGTTTCCCCACCTAGGCTACCTATACCTGCCCAGCCCAATTCGAATCCGAACAACAGACAGGCACAGCAGGCTCCCAATGGCGAAACATCCCATCCAGCTTATGTTGTGGAGATATAGGAGGTTAATCTCAGGTCGGGAAGAGTACTCCCATACAACTATCCCCCATCTACACTTGTAGAGGTTTAGGAGGAAAAGGAAGAAGATAACACTCAGATCGAACAACCTCCTTTTCCCGAGCACTTGATCCACCCTAATCAGCACACCCCAGAGGAGACTGAACTCCTAGGAGAATTGGAAAAATTTTGTGTAAAGATAACACTTCTCTAGGCCATTAAGGATATCCATATCTACAATAGGTTCATCAAAGAAAAGCTCTTCAAGAATTTGGGGAGAAGTAATAGAGATACCCCCACCATCAATGTGGTAGGAAAACTGTCTGACCTGATGTTGGGGAAGGTGATAAATTACCAAAATACCTAGACCCTGGTAGTCTAGTTGTTGATGTGCATATAGACAGTGTCATATTCCCCAACACTTTGATTGATCTAGGGGCTGCCATCAATATCATGACCAAGGAAATTGTGTTGAAAATTAATCTCCAAGGGACTTTGAGGAAAGCCACAACAGTGCTGCAACTTGCAGATTAGTCAACAATAACTCCAAAAGGAATTGTTGAGGAAGTTATGGTTACCATTGACTCTTGGGACTATCCTAAATATTTCCTGGTCCTGTAACCAAAAATCAGGTTTAATGGTTATCCTCTCATCTTAGGGAGACCTTGGTTAGCCACTGTAGATGCTTATATTAGTTGTCGGGTCGGAAACATGACCATAAAAAATGGGCCTTTGTCTAAAAAACTAGTGTTATATCCTCCAGCCCAGCCTTCCATTGATCATGATCTCCCTATATGGTTGGAGGATGATGAATATGAGCTATATAACACTGCCCCTATGTGTACCATAGATGTTATTCTTAGAGGGGGGCGGCTTCATGAATATCGACTCATCGACCATGCCATTCAAAACCAATCCTCCACTAACACTCCTCTCGAAACCTTAATCAAAGAGTCTGAAAGCCAACCTTGGATGGAAGTGCACTTAGTTGAGACAACCTTTCAAACCACCTAGGCTATTGAGTTTGGTCCATCCAAATCTTTGAAAATCAACCCAAACCTCTCGAATGAAGAAGAGAAGTAGCTATGCCAGCTTTCGAAAGAAAATATTAAAGCATTTGCTTGGGATTACAAGGACATGAAAGGGGTGCATCCTTCACTATGCAGGCATCACATTTACATCAAATAAGGATGCAAGCTTGTGAGAAAACCCCAAATAAGGATGAACTCGGCTCTGAAGGACATGGTCAAAGAAGAGCTACAAAAACTATTGGATGCATGGTTCATATATCCTATATCCGATAGTAAGTGGGTATCTCCTCTTGTCCTAGTCCCAAAGAAGAATGGGAAGTGGTCAATTTGTGTTGATAATCGAGAACTTAACAAAGCCACCAAGAAAGACCATTTCCCTTTGACCTTTATAGACCAAGTCTTGGATGGCCTTGCAGGGAAGAATTTCTTTTCCTTCTTAGATGTGTTCAGTGGGTACAATCAGATTCAAATCAGCCTTGAAGACCAGGATAAGACTAATTTCACCTACCCTTGGGGTAGATTTGCTTATAGAGTCCAACCCTTTGGGTTATGAAATGCCCCAGCTACCTTCCAAAGAGCTGTCTTGAGCATCTTTTCTGAGTTATTCCATGACTCTGTCGAAATATACATGGATGATTTCACACCATATGGGGATGACTTCCAGGAATCTCTCTCCAATTTGGGTAAAGTACTAAGAAGGTGCATTGATATGCATCTCTCCTTGAGCCCAGAAAAGTGTGAATTCCTGAAGAAATATGGGGTTGTAATAGGACACTCCATATCCCAAGTAGGAATATAGGTAGACTTGAACAAAATCACTATCATCAAAAGGGTACCTGCTCCTCAAAAGCAGAAAGATGTCAGGATTTTCTTAGGCTTAACTAGTTACTATAGAAGATTCATCAAAGATCTAAGCAAGATGACTTCGCCATTATTTAGGTTATTGGCCAAATATTCTAATTTTATTTGGTCCGGACCTTGTCAAGAGGCTTTCGAGCTCATTAAGGAACAGTTGAATACTGCCCCCATCTTCTGAGGTCCAAATTGGACTCTGCCTTTCCACATCCACACCGATGCATCCGAAAAAGTTGTAGGGGCAGCATTAGGACAATTACATGACAAAATCCCTTATGTCATTTATTTTATCAGTAAGAATTTTTCCAAAGCTGAGCTGAATTATACTGTTACTGAGAAGGAGATGTTGGCCACTGTCCATACATTGAACAAATTCAGGCATTATGTCACTGGATATCAAATTTTTGTCCACACTGACCATGCAGCCATCAAGTATTTAATGAAAAAACTAGATGTAAATGCTAAGATAATTATATGGTTGTTACTTTTGTAGCAATTTGATTTGACTATTGTTGATAAACCTGGAAAGGAAAATGTTGTTGCAGAATTTTTGTCCAGGTTAGTTCTCCCTACGGGTGCAGAAGGAATGGTGGATGACCAACTGCCAGATTGTTAGGTCCCTATATTACTAGTACAATCTCTTATTGTTGTTAGTGTAACCCCCTTATTGTTATTATTGTACCCTTGTAACCCCCATATTGTTATTATTGTGCCCTTAAATTATTATTGCTAGGTCGGCTAGGATTACATTGTGGCCCCACTAGGATTACATTATGGCCCTATGGACTCCTATATATAGAAAGGAGGTTTTGTAATTTGTATCATCCAAGAATTGTTCATTCATGTAATGTATTGGAGGTTGCCCTCTCGAAGTGGCTTATTTCTAAGGCATTGATATCTCCGATTCTTCTATTTTTGGAGCTGGTTTCACAACATTTGGTATCAGAGCTTTGGATTCCAAGGTTCTGCTGCCCCAAACAGGTCATCATGGAATTTTCGCTATAATGTTTTTTGGACAAAGTTTCAGAAGCTAAAATTTTGAGAGTGCGAAGCCAAAATCCTGAGTAACATCGTTGCAAAATTTCAGAGCTTGGTTCACAAAATTTTCGAAGCTATGAGTTGTGGAAGTTAGGGCTTTTTGCAGGCTCTTGAATTTAACCTAAGCAGGTCATCGCGGTATTTGTGCTATAACGTTTGTTCTATGAAGTTTCAGAAGATGAAATTTTTAGAGAGAGAAGAATAAATCCTGAGGAACATCGTTGCAAAATTTCAGAGCTTGGTTCGCAATATTTTCAGAGATATGATCTGTGGAAGTTAGGTCTTTTTCAGGCTCCCGAATTTCATCTCAAAGAGGTTATCGTGGGAAAACCTTCATAACTCTCTCTCTGAGCATCGGATTGGAATGTTGTTAAAAGTGGCTGCAAGTACACGGACTGTAGTTTCTTTTCTAACAATTTCAGAGCCAAATGAGGAAACAGTGACATGTGGCAAGTCATACAAATTTTCTATACTGAACCAATCCATAATTGGGTCATTGTGGGAGATTGTACATAACTTTGTATTGAAGAATCCAAATCAGGTCAGACATGTGGCATTTGAAATAAGATTTAGAGGGTGACTTTAGGGCCAAATTCCAGATATTGAAGATCCGAAATCACAGAGATAATTCAGTTTCAATATCGAGCTCCTCAAAATCAAGAAAAAGGTGTGTATTTTTTTTCAAATTGCGTAAGTATTGTTTGAAAAATCAGTTCTAGTTGATTCCAAAGACCTATTGAGCAGAGCTATCAGTATTGTGTTCTAAAATGCCTCCTAAAAATAATTCAACACCTATTAAGCCTTCAGAAGGCTCTACTATGACTCATGAAGATGAAGAAATGCAACATGAGATATCAAAAGTCCATGAGCAAGTGCACCAAATTTCGCTATCGCAAATAGCAACAAAAAATGAAATGGAAGTTGTGAAGAAAGGCATGGAAACTAAGATGGATGGTTTGAAGAAAGGCATGGAGCTAAGATGAATGGTTTGGAAGCTAAGATGGATGGCATGGAAGTTGCCATGGAAGCTAAGATGGATGACATGGAAGCTAAGATCGATGAAAAAATGGAAAACGTGAAGAATGATCTAAAACCAGACATGGAAGGTTTGACAAAGTTGATACAACACATGTTTCCTAATGGTGAAAAGATAGTAGAGAAAACTCATGATGATAAAAAAATAAATGATAATCTTGATTTCATAAACTCTAATGTTGGCAGCAAGAACCACCATATTCCAAATATGGATGTAAGTTGATGGCAGGATCATTGAATCGGATACTAGAATGATCAATACTTTGATCTCAATAATGTGCAAAACACAAAGCGTACGCATTTCAACTTGTCTAGAACAAAATACATTTTTATGGTATCGATGGCTTTGTTCCCATAAAAAAATTGTCACTTGGTCAACTTTTACAGAGGAAATGATAGCACATTATGAGGATACAAAAAGAAACACCTTCTTTAGCCAATTGATAAATCTAAAACAAAAGGGTTTAGTGGGGGAGCACTTTGAGGACTTCCAAAAATTGAATATAAGGGTAACTAATATTACAGAGGAACACAGGATTGATCTCTTCATAGGTACTTTAAAGGATAACATCCAACATGAAGTTCGCGTTTTGGAACCTGATTCATTGGAGAAGGCATTCAGGTTGGCAAGAAAAATTGAATGTAAAATTATGGCGACAAGGAAGCCTACCACTCACCTCTATAACGAGGGAAGTGTTGCTACTCCTAGATTTCCACAACCTACAAGGTTGACACCACAACAATTGGAAGAAAAAAAGAGCAAAAGGGCTTTGCTATAGTTGTGATAGCAAATACACTAAAGGTCATAAGTGTGCTGAGAAGAAATTATTTTACATAGATTGTGAAGAGGAAGAAGAAAATGAACAAGAAGAGGATATACACCAGGAACCAACCCTAGAAGAGGAAGAAATGAGTCTGATCATATCGTGTAATGCATTGGCAGGAATTACCACTCCTCAAACTCTCAAGATAGAAGGACATATCAAGAAGAAAAAGGTAATAGTGTTGATTGATTCGGGTAGTACCCATAATTTTATTCATTGTAAGGTAGCCAAGGAATTGAATTGTTTCCTATACCCAGCACCAGAATGTCAAGTGATGGTTGCAAATGGAGGAACTATAAATTGCTCTGGAAAATGACATAATATCAAGCTATCCATGGGGGAATATGTATTGAATATTCCAATGCTTTCCATCCCAATGGGAGGTGTTGATGTCGTATTAGGAGTGCAATGGTTACAATCTTTGGGGACGGTAGCGTTTAATTTTCAAGAACTTTTCTTGAAATTTTTTTTGGAAGGAAAGGAAATCGAATTATAGGGTATCACAGGGAAGCCAGGAAAGATAATAAGCTCTAATGTCATGACAAATCTTCTGAAGAAAGAACAACGAAATGTAATTGCACAATTATGCTCACTAGAAGTTCCAACATCAAAATCATCTATTTCTCCAGATCTCCAAAGAGTCTTGGACAATCATTCCAATGTGTTTAATACTCCCAAAGGACTCCCACCTATTCGTGATCATGATCATGCTATTCATTTGATTCCAGGAAGTTTTCCTCCAAACATCCGACCTTACAGATATCATTATGTCCAAAAGAGTGAAATTGAACGTATGATTGCAGAAATGTTAGAGAATGGTATAATTCAACCTAGTCAAAGTTCTTTCTCTGCTCCTATATTATTGGTACTCAAGAAGGATGGATCATGGTGCATGTGTCCTGATTATAGGGAGCTCAATAAGCTCACCATTAAAGATAAATTTCTCATTCCTGTGATTGATGAATTATTGGATGAATTACATGGAGCAATTTATTTTACTAAGTTGGATCTTCGTTCAGGATATCATCAAATGAGAATGAAGACTGAAGATATTCTGAAAATAGCATTTTGAACTCATGAGAGTCATTATGAATTTTTGGTCATGCCTTTTGGCCGTACTAATGCACCTTCTACATTTCAAGGGTTGATGAATTCCATTTTCAAACCCTTCCTTAGAAAATTTGTGCTAGTATTTTTTGATGATATACTAATCTACAGCAGGTCTTGGAAGGATCATATTCAACATGTTGATAGGGTGCTCAAACTATTGGAGGAGAAACAATTATATGCAAAAACATCCAAATGTTTCTTTGGAGTACAAGAGGTGGAATATCTGGGTCATATTGTATCTCACGAGGGTGTTAAGGTAGACCCTAACAAATTAAAGCCATTAAGGAATGGAAAGTCCCCACAACCATAAAGCAGTTGCGAGGATTTCTAGGGTTAACAGGGTATTATCGCAAGTTTGTTAAGAATTATGGGAGAATAGCAGCACCTCTAACAACATTATTGAAGAAAGATGCATTTTCATGGACTCCTGAAGCAACTAAAGCCTTTGAACATCTTAAAGAGGCAATGTGCCTAGCACCAGTCTTAGCTACGCCAGACTTCACAAAAACCTTTATTGTGGAATGTGATGCCTCAGAAAATGGAATTGGTGTTGTTTTAATGCAAGAAGGAAGACCCATTTCTTTTGAAAGTTGTCCAATCAAAGAAAATTATTTAAAAAAGCCTATTTATGAGAAGGAAATGTTAGCAATACTGTGTGCACTAAAGAAATGGATAACTTACCTAATGGGAAGACACTTCAAGGTAAAAAATGATCATGATAGTCTTAAACACTTTTTGTAACAAAGACTATCTTTAGAAGAGCAGCAAAAATGGGTCACAAAGATGTTGGGTTATGACTTTGAAATAATCTACAAAAAAGGGAAGTTAAATGTTGTTACAGATGCACTCTCAAGAAATAATGAAGAGGTGGAAGCATTGCTTTGTGCCATTTCTATTATCCAACCAGATTGGATAACCGAAGTAAGAGATGAATGGAAGAAGGATGAAGAAGTGTGGACACTTATTCAAAATTTTCAGCAAGATCCTAGTACATCTTATACGTTTAATTGGAAAAATGATTCCTTATGGTACAAATATTGTTTATATCTTTGTAAGAATTCCCAACTAAAACAAAATATTCTTTTGGAATTGCACACTTCTCCTTTAGGAGGACACTCGGGATTTTTAAAAACTTACCACCGGGTGAAGAAAGAATTTTTTTGGGATGGCCTTAAATCTGATATTCAAAAGTTTGTGGCGGAATGTTTGGTTTGCCAGTAGAATAAATTTGAGACAATTAAGACCCCGGGACTTCTACAACCTTTATCCATTCCAAGTCAATTTTGGGAGGAGATTTCAATGGATTTTATCACAGGTTTACCTAAGTCCGAAGGAAAGAGTGTCATCATGGTGATAGTTGATAGACTTACCAAGTATGCACACTTTTGTGCATTATCTCATCCATTTAAAGCAAGTACAGTTGCTACTACATTTATGGACAGAATTCAAAAGCTACATGGAAGCCCAAGGGTTATTGTGAGCGACAGAGATCCCATTTTTACCGGAAATTTTTGGACGGAGTTATTTTCTTGTTTGGGTACTCAATTAGCTCATAGCTCATCTTATCATCCTCAATCTGATGGTCAAACTGAGATAGTAAATAAATGTTTGGAAGGATATCTTCGTTGTTTTGTATCTGATAAACAAACACAATGGGTCAAGTGGTTACCTCTCACCGAATGGTGGTATAACACTTCCTTCCATACTGCAGCAAAAATGACCCCATTTATGGCACTTTATGGATATCATCCACCATCCATCACATCATATTTAAGAGATAATTCGAAGGTTCAAGCAGTGGAAGATCACATCGAGCATCAGCAAGAAGTTCTCCAACTCTTAAAGGATAACCCGAATTTGGCACAAAATCGAATGAAACAACAAGCAGATCAATATCGCAGCGAGAGAAGTTTTGATGTAGGAGATTGGGTATTTTTACGGCTACAACCATACAAACAAATGTCCCTCAAGCAAGCTAAGAAGGATAATAAATTATCGCTAAAGTACTATGGTCCTTACAAGGTGTTGCAAAAGATTGGTACTATGGCATACAAATTGGAGCTTCCTGCTTCTTCGCGAGTACATCCAGTTTTCCATGTTTCATGCTTAAAGAAGGTTATAGGTGAAAATATTCCGGTTCAAACAATATTGCCAGAACTTGATGAGGAAGGAAAAATCATATTGGAACCGGAAGCGGTCACGGAAACAAGAACTCGACAACTACGGAATCGATCAATTTCAGAGTATCTCATCAAGTGGAAGAACTTATCCACTGAAGATTCTACATGGGAGGATGAGAATTTTATACAGAAGCACCCAGAGCTACTCAAGCATTGAGGACAACACTTTTTTGAAGGAGAGGGGCATGTTAGGTCCCTATATTACTAGTATAGTCCCTTGTTTTTGTTAGTGTAACCCCCTTATTGTTATTATTGTACCCTTGTAACCCCCATATTGTTATTATTGTGCCCTTAAATTATTATTGTTAGGTCGGATAAGATTACATTGTGGCCCCACTATGATTACATTATGGCCCTATGGACTCCTATATATAGAAAGGAGGTTTTGTAATTTGTATCATCCAAGACTTGTTCATTCATGTAATGTATTGGAGGTTACCCCCTCGAAGTGGCTTATTTATAAGGCGTTGATATCTCTTTTCTTCTATTTTTGGAGTTGGTTTCACAACACAGATGAACATCTCTTTTCCATATCAGCACTCTCACCATGGTTTGTTGATATATCCAACTACTTGGTTGCTGTAAAACTCCCTCCTAATATTTCATTCAGGGAGAGGAGAAGAATCATCAGAAAAAACGCCCCTTTCACATGGATTGGGGGAAATATTTTCAAGCTAGGCCCTGATCAAATCCTAAGAAGATGTGTGAAGGAGGAAGAATTTTTTGATATCCTCTTTGAATGTCATGACAACCCATGTGGAGGCCACTTTGCTGCAAAGAGAACCGCTTACAAAGTTTTGCAGGCAGGATACTATTGGCCTACCCTTCATCAAGATTCCAGAAGATACACCAGCAGGTGTGAACAGTGCTAGAGGATGGGGAAACCCACACAAAGGGATGAAATTCCTTTACACCCTCAAGTGGCTCTTGAGCCATTTGACAAGTGGGGCATGGATTTTGTTGGACACATCAATCCACCATCCGGACAAAAGAAGTATATCATAATCTGCACTGATTACCTGAAAAAGTGGGCTGAAGCAAAAGCAGTGAAGGTAGCAACCAAGGAGAAAGTAGCAAATTTTATGAGGGAGAATGTGTTTTAAAAATTTGGATACCCCAAAGAAATAGTCACTGATCAGGGAGCACAATTCACCTCTCACCTCATTGAGAATCTTTTGAGGAAGCACAAGATTAAGCATAGAACTTCTACTGCCTATCACCCTCAGGCGAATGGCCAAGTAGAAGTAACTAACAGAACTTTAGAGAACATCCTCACCAAGGTTGTGAGCAGAAGTAGAAAACATTGGGCAGACAGATTGGTAGAATCTACTTGGGCCTACAACACTACTTGGAAGACAACAACATGATTCATTCCTTACGAACTAGTCTACGGTAAGAAAGCTCTACTTTTAGTTGAGTTTGAATTCAATACTTTAATAATGGCATCTGAATTAAATATAGATCTATAAAATTCCCAAAAAGAGAGGTTTTTGCAACTAAATGGATTGGATGAGTTCAGAATGCAAGCACTTCTTCACACACAGGTAGTTTACCTGCAAAGGAAGGTATGGCATGAAAATAACATCAAGGAAAAGACCTTCCAAGAAGGATATTAGGCATTGTTGTATGATTCAAGGTTCAAATATTTTAAAGGCAAACTGATGACAAGATGGTTAGGACCTTACACAATGGAAAAATGTTTTGATAATGGTGCAGTTCAAATCAGAACCATAGATGAGGAAGGAATCCCCTTTCTTGTCAATGGAAATAGAATTAAAATTTACAAGAAGCCTTTTTCAAAGGCATAGTTCATAAATTCAATAAGAACAAAGGTGTATGTGATGGGAAACTCCCTAGTTTCCCACACCTCCTAAAAAAAAGAAGAAGAAGAAAAAGAAGAATATTGTGGGTTGAAAACCTCGATGGAGGCAGCTCACTTGCTCAAAAAAAAAAAAAAATAGAAAAAGAGAATAAAGATCCATGGGTGAAAACCTCTTTTAGGTTCCCAAGGCAAGTTTGTGGGTTGAAAACCTCCATGAAGGCAGCCCACTTTCTTTCCAAAAAAAAAAAAAGAGAAAAATAACAAAAACAAAAAAATACATCTACATCTCTGTGTTTTTTGTGTTTGTTGTTTTGCAGATTGCTAATGGTTTCTAGAAACACATGGATGCACTCATCTTCTTTTCTCCTCTTCTATCGTACCATCCATCCCATCATTCACTCCATTTCATCTTCATAGCTTCCTCCATCACCTCCATACACAACACTCCTCCATTCCTGAGCACAATATAGCAAGGGCGGAAACACACAAATAGACTACTACAAACATCATGAAGTTCTTTCAACAAAAAAAAAAATTGTTCATGGACTGCAAAAGAAGAACAAGAAGGAAAGTTGCATAACATACTCCAGGAGAATGATAATGCCACCCATGGCATCTCAAGCACCCCACATGACATCCACAATAGAGAGAAACACCAAGAAAATATTAGTAGCTCACTCAGGAAGCTACTCATTCAGGAATTTGCTCATTCAACGAGTTTCTCATTCAAAGTATAGGAATATGGTGAGGAACGCAACATCTAAAAGGCTTGTCTCCAACCTCCAGCTCCTGCAACCACCTTAGAAACAACAGGTAAACTCAAGTATAGATTCTCACCCCTTGCTATGCATCCATAATAGCCAGAAATAATTGATTTGTAGACTTAGAATTTAAGGGGTAGAAAGGTGGCCAGTTAGCTCGACCACCACCATGAGGTATGACTGGAATAAAATTGGAAGTACACGCCACTTGGGAATCCAAAATAAAAGAAGTTAGATCAAGTGGAGCAGAGGATAAAGAGGGGAGGAAACACACAGTCCATCATGAACTAACAAGAGAAGGAAACAACTGTCTACAACAGAACTGGAGCTGATTTGAGTCACATAAGCACTCCAAAATTAGTTGCACTATCTAATAAAAGGAGATGTCGTCTTATCCAAACCAGCAGATTGAAAATTCTTAAAGGGAGGGAGACTGATAGAAACACACAATGCTTAAAGAAGAAGAGGAAGAACCAAAAAAAGAAGAGGAAGAGGTAAAGGGCCAAAGCAAAACAGAAGAGATGACCATAGAAGTCATAGAGATAGAAGATATTGGGTGAGAAATAGGCTCACAACACAGCACCACATCCCCTCAATACAAAAGATAGTTGCCACCATAGCTCCTTTGAGCGCAAAGAGAAAAAGGTAGACCTCTAGGTATTCCAGAGCTGATAATAATCAGAGAGACCCAGAAACTTCTCCCACAAGCATGATCATCATTGAAGAATCACCAAGGGGGGAGGAAAGAATCGAAGAGATAATCCTGAAGGAGTAGCTGTAGAAGGCACAGGCAGAGAATGTAGCACTAAAGGAGCAATTGCAGCGAAATAGGAGCAAGTAGCCACCATGATAGGCTTATGCATAGAATCCCTTCAGCACAAATTCCCCTCTAACTGATATGTTGTTTACCTCAAAGAACAATGGCTTCTATTTCAAATCAAAACTCTAGCCTCCCATGGATCACTCCCTTTCCAAGATTGTACGAAATTCATGAAGTTCTACAAACAAGCTAACATGGCTGATCAGGCAAAGATGGCAGAGTTTTATGTGCATAAATTTGTGCTAACAAATCTAGAGATCTGGGACCCCAATCCTACAATGGGGGATATGCAGTTAATTTTTCTAGCATCTTGGATGGTAAATGAGGACACTAGAGCAAAAGAGATATGGAAGGGCATGGGAAGAAGAAATAGAGAACCCTTATATCTCAGAAAAGAAGTGTTTAGCCCAAGAGGAGTCATCCTTAACCATCAAGATATTGAAATGGACCCTACACTGGTGTAAAGTTACCTTCAGACTCAAAACCAGGTGATAGGCCACTTTAATGATGTTTCTAGCCAGATAGAAGATGAGTGCATTATGTCCAACCAGAGGAGATGGAACAACCTCCCTCATAGCCTCAAGAACAGGGAGTACCATACTCCAGAAAGACTGAGGGGTGCATTGGAAAGGGAAACATTATACAAGAGGGCCATGCAGGCCAAAAAGATCCAATGGTTGGGACTAAAGCTCAGCCCACCTTTGCTACTGGGGCTGACTGATGAAGACGACACAAATGCACAATGTAGAGAATGGGAGAATGTGGAAAAGAATAATGGTTTTTACCCCCTTGGGGAAACTCCCACACTTCTTCCTCAGAAAATAAGGGGGGTTGTCAAAGCCTTAAAGGAAATGCAAGAGGAGGATTAGATAGTCAGAGGATGAGCAACCATTCAGTAGGGGGGTGATGATGAGCTCCATCATTAGACATATTTGGAGGGGTTAATAGTCACCTTTTTGCCTTCTTAGATATATCTTTCTTTCATTTTTATTATTATTTGTTTTTGATAGTATAGGTGGTGATTTAGGCTAACATACTGTGTGTGCCTAATATAAGTTTGAGTACAAAAAATCATGATTTGTTAAACATTTTTATAAAGATTTTATCATAAAGACTTGGAGGAGACAGCGATGAGAAATTATAGGAGGATTGTCCACCCGAGATTCTCTCCAGCAATTTGAACTCCAAATGCAGCCAAAGGATCCCAAGGATTCTCTCCAGCAATTTGAATTCTAGAGGTATCCAAGCAACTCAAAGAGGAGTGTACTCAATCTTTGCTTACTAGGAGTCAAGAGGACTCAATCACCATTTTCTAGGGAGTTGTTGGTAGCTACCCTGTATAATAAATAGAGAAGAGATAGAGCTAGGAAGATTTAGTCAGTTAGTCTATTCTAGTCTCGATTCCATTCAGAACTATTGTTGTGAGCTATTAAGCTTTTTGTTTTATTCAGAGATCAAACATTCTAAGATGTATGTAGTTATTATTTTATGAAATGAGTAGACTGGTTTCATTTGGTTGTTTTAAGTTTCAGAGGGCTAGGCTTGTGGGTTAGGGCCCAATCCATGGGCCTCAACTTCTCTGATGTTACTATCTTTTTCTTTCTGTCATTTAGCTAGTTTTGCTTCTACCATTTAAGTTAGATCTTCTTCTGATAAGTTCCATTACTGTTTAGTTTTTGTGCTTCTATAGTATTAATTGCTTATGTGTAGTAAAATAGACATAAAACTCTAAAAACTATGGTCAAGTCTCCCCCTCCCATCCCTGTCAATAGAGTTCGAGTAGGACAGACCTTCCCACCGACCAAAATTGATTTATGTTTGAATTTTTGGGAAGAAATTGTATTACCAAGTCTAAGCCTCTCTTTCACTGTTTCATCACGCATTTATGCATGTTTTCCATGCATGAATCCACATATGTGCTTCACTTCTGAGCACTTCTGTTACACCTCCATCCACAGATGTGCTTCACTTCTGAGCACTTCTCTTACACCTTCATTCCCTCCTTTTCTTCTCATCTTAACGTTGCACTTACCTTTTTTTTCGAACGCACTTAAGCCCTTCAGACTTATTTCTTTGTTTTCCTCCGTTCACGGCTGCCTACCATTTTTACGAAAAACACGTGAAAAACTATTCCAAACCATTGAAAACTCAACCTCCGCATTTTCTCCTCGAGACTCCCGCCACCGTACGTCACACTTCGCAAATCACAACATTTGGTCTTTGCCTTTAACACTTATCGCTTGTTCCTTGCGATTGCGATGTTGTGAAATCACAAATTGTACTTCGCACTGTTCATCTTTTTCCTTTAACACTTACCTCTCATTCTTTGCGATTGTGATATTGCGAAATCGCACTTCGCACATTTTACCTTTTTTCCCTTAACACTTACCGCTCGATTCTCGCGATTGCGATATTGTGAAATCACAAATCGCACAGTTTAAATTTTTGCATAACACTTACCGCTCATTCCATTGATGCGATAACTCTGCCACGTCACACTCTGTGATGTCACTCATCGCACTTGGGGTGACAGAGGAAGGAGTGAGGCTCTATCGGGATTTCTTCGTGACATGATCCATAATTCACATATGTGTGACATCAATCTAGAGAAAAATGGTCCTATCTGGTATAATGGAAGGAAGGGGTCGAAATTCATTAGGAAAAGGATCGATAGAATCCTTGTCCAGGAAAATATTTTATCATAGATGGGAACTATTACTTCATGGGCTGAAGATATTGTCATTTTGGATCATAGGTCGATTACCATGGAGTGGCAATTTGAGAAGAGGTCGGGTGGTTACCCATTCAATTTTAATAGTGTATGGTTAGAAGATCATAATTTCAATGACCTGGTACGTGAGTACATGAGAACCCACAGAAGAACTGACGGCACGCCGGCTATGGAATATTTATTATAAACCCTTTAGGGTTTGAAAAGGGTTGTATGTGAATGGGAGAAGAAGAAAAGAACCAAATGATAGCGAAATTAAAAAACTTTGATGTAGAAACGACACAGTTAATGAAAGAAATGGAGGAGGGCAATCAGTCTACAGACAATTGGAAAAGGCTCATAGAAATGGAAGCGGAGAAAAGGAAGATATTGCTCATAGAAGAAAAGTCCTGGAGATTAAAAATCCGAGCCACATGGCTCAAAGAGGCTGATAAAAACTCAAAATATTTCCACGAATATGCTACAGGGAGGAAAAATGCAAATGCGATTTAGCAAATCAATGTAGAAGGGAATTATTATTACTCCACAGAGAATATTCAAAAATAGGCGGGTAAGTATTTCGCGAGCTTATACAAGGCTAGAGAGGAAACTATCAATGTGGAATAGTTTTGGGCTCTGGAGGACTACCCCATAATGTTTTAAGAAGAGGAAAATCAGAGACTTAAGAGGATTCTGAGTATAGAGGAGGTAACAGAGGTGTTGAAGTATTTTATTGCTAACAAGAGTCTAGGGCCTGGCTGGACCCCAGATTTATATCTACACTGTTTTTGGGAATTCATCCAGGACATTACAGACATGGTAGAAGAAGTGAGAAATACAGGCTTGATTCATGGAGCTTTAAATTCTACTTTCCTAGCTCTTATCCCCAAGAAAAAAGGCACCTTGTCATTTGAAGAATACAAGCCTATTTCATTGTGTAACACATTGTATAAGATTATATATAATACTATTGATAAGAGGATGAAGGAGGTTTTATCAAGATTCATTAACCCAGAACATTCGGGATTCCTAAGGAACAAAATTATACACAATGCAGTGGCATCAACATAAGAAATCCTTCACATTATCCAAACAAGGAAGTTGGAAGCTACGGTGATGAAGGTGGATCTAAGCAAAGTGTATGACAGGGTGGGTTGCTCCTTTTTGAGATTAGTCTTATATAAGATCAGTTTGGATAGAGTATCAGTAAACAGGATTATGGGATGTGTTTGCAACATATCAATGTCAATAATTACCAATGGGTCGACATCAATATTTTTTAAACCAGAGAGAGGCATGCGACAAGGTTGTGCCCTATCCCCCTTACTATTTATATTAATGATGGATGCATTTAGTTTAAAAATTAACAAGGCTGTGAATTTGGGGGAGATAAAGGGAATTAAGGTTACCTTCCAGCGGGAGATAACACACAATCTCTTCTTGATGATGTACTGATATTCGGGTTGTTAATGGATAGCGTTTGGGTGGCAATCCACAACATTTTTACTAAGTTTTGTAAAGCATTAGGGATGGAGGAAAATGAAGACAAGTCATGCATCTACCATGCTGAAGGAGGATGGGAGTTATATTATTATATTGGAACATTGTTTAATTTCAGCATTGCGCCCCTTGAAGGTGGTTTTACATACCTCAGTTTTCATATGAAAAATTCCAGATATCGTGTGGGCGATTGGTTATGGTTGTTGGATAAGTATCAAAGAAGGATTAAAGGATGGTCATTAAAATGGTTGTCTAAAGGGGGGAGACTAGTGTTAGCTCAGACATTCCTTCAACAATTTACGGTGTACTGGGCACATTTGCACACCATCCCAAAGAAAATCATAAATAAGATTAGGAGTATCATGGCCAACTTCATATGGAATGGAGGCAGGGAGAAAGGGAAATATCACCTCGCTATATGGTAATTTATAAAAAAACCAAAGGAGAAAGGAAGGTGGGGAATACTGGACCTGGAGATATTTGGAAAGGTAATTCTTATGAAATCTTTATGGAGGTGTTTACATACCCCAAGAATACATAATGATATTTTTAGATACAAATATCTAGGAGATTTGGATGTGGAGGATCTTTATATAAAGGGTTGGATGAATGAGTCAAAGGGGTTTGTTATTTGGAGAGGTTTCAAAAAAAATTGGATTCAATTTTCAGAGAATCTTCGCTAGTGTTTTGGTAATGGGGGGGGAATCCTGATTGGGCACTCGGGACTTTGTCGCTTTCGACAATCTCAATTACTCAGTGAGGACCTGTTGACCCACCTCAATGACAAAGGGATATTTTATTTGAGACAAGCTATAAAAGATTGGGTACAGGGCGCTCCGAGATGGAAATCAGCTGATACTTTGGCTACTCATGTCAATATGAAAGCATAATGGATACGATACACAGATTCCTTTCCCCGGCTGCGGGTGATATAAATGTGAATCATGCGGATGGGAATTTCTATTCCGTTGAGGCATGTTGAAGGTGGCAAGTGGCGCTGCCATTTATCTACCCATAACATTGCATTAACATTCTAAATGAATTCGCCTTCAATGCGGCTCACTATTCGATCGCTCATTGTTCGATTGCTTCTTTACCTTGTAATGGCTCCTCCAGAAGCCTCCAGGCCTGCTCTTGAGTTTATTCCTCTGCCCCTCCAGCACAATTTCCCTCTGCAGGCTGAGAATTCCTTTCTTCGCAATTCCACTGGCAAACGCTGCCCAATTCTCAGTTGTGTTGAGTTTGGCGCTGGCTTCCACTTCTCTCAGAGTGAATTCTGCCCTCTCAGCCTCAATTCGACCCCTGCTACCTCCATTGCACCCTCTGCGGTCTTCAGCAGCAACCAGTCCTCCACATTCTCCACTCAGCATTATCTATTCTCTCCTCCCCGTGAAGAAATGTCGAGGCTGTGTCATAGAATGAGATGCAAATGAGGCAGCAGCAGAGGAAGACTGCCTCGCTCCTCGCCTTCTTCTCGGTCGCCTGCTTCTAGCTCAAGTGCCACCGCCTCGCCCTCTTCTGAGTACTCCACTCCGCATTATCCTGATACGAGAAGTGGTAGAGGTAGAATCCGTTCCACCAGCTTTTTTTCCCAGCATTCCCAGCATTCTAGCCCTTCCAACTCACATTCCTCTCCATTCACTGCTCAGTTCACCTACAAATGCACCATGAATCGACCCATCATCAAAGCTACCATCTCTGTCAGGTTTCAGGAGTTTGCGCAAGCTGTTTCTCCAGGTTTGCATCAGGAAGAGCCTCACCATGCAGTTCAGAATGAGCCCTCTACATGCACCAGTCGCCAAGCTCACATTGGCATAGGCACCACGGTGGTTGACTTTGTTGAGCAACCTGGGACTGCTGGTGCTAAACGAGAACAGGAAAATGTGGATGCACAGGACGCCTACAGTTACGGTATTTTTGAAGAACATCCAACTCCTCCTCATGACTGCTGATTTTGCCAGCTTCTTTTGGAATCAGGTTCTCAGATCTCATTTTCTTGGGTTCTTTCTTGTCTTTTTGGAAACAAGAGCTAGTTTTTTTGGAAACATATCAGTTTTTCTTGAACTTATGCCGGTTTCCCCTACGAGGGCGGCTCTTCTCTTTTGGACTCGACTAGTTTCCCATTTCTGGGCAGTCGCTTACATGTCTCGAATGATATATGCCAAGTATCATGGCTAGGAACTGTTGAGGTCAGTGCCTCATTGTACATTGTGTTTCAGTAATAGAATTTAGCTAAATTTAGAAAAAAAAAAGATACACAGATTCCTTTAGATGCTTAGGAATAAGAAATCAAAGCTCGGGAGACCGGGTGATATGGGGAGGAACATTAAATAAAGGTCAAATTAGAACCTGTGAAACACATAGAGTGATGATAAATTCCAAACTGGGACAAGACAAGAGAAGCTAGTTTGGGGATATTTGGAAGGTAAATGCCCAATAAAAAATTATCATTTTATTATGGTTGGTTTGGATGGATAAGAACCTCACCTGGTTGTCTCTACATAAGAAAGGAAAGATAGGGCCTGGAATTTGTAGACTCTGCATGAAGGAAAATGAAGACAATCATCATCTATTTTATTTATGTTCATTTGCCCAAGAGATTCACATTGGCCTGAGCAAGAATTTCAACTTACAGATACCAGAATACGAGAACACTGAAGATTGTATCAGCTGGTGGTTTCAGAAAGGTAAACATCTAAGGAAAATTTCCATCATCAATCACTGGTGTTTATGGTGCTATAGAAATATATGGTTATTTGATGAACAAGAAAGTTTACCTAGCAAGATTAGTTTTCAGATCATTTAGCTATGGGGAAAATTAAGAATATAGCAGAAGCCTCCCTCTGACTTATCGAAAAGACCGAGGCCCTTTGAAATACATTACCCTGCTAGTTTTTTTCATGGGGCATCATAGCATATCCCCTTGTTGGTCCTCAATTTTGGTCTTTTTTTTATCATAAACCCACTTATTTACCATCCTATTCCACCTTATCCCAATCACATATGCCTCATTTTACCCTTATTTTTCATAATCAGGTACTTAGATTAAGTTTTCCAATTTTTAGAAAGTTTAGTAAAAATTGGGTTTTAAGAGTATTTTTGGACCACATCAGAAATTCCCGTAATGCTCTCATGGTTTGAATAATTGCAGGACACTTGGGCTCGAGCTGGATATATTTCTAGAAAGCTTGGGAACTAAGATTAAATGTACACCTATTCGTTCGGTCCAACCGAGCTAAAACAAGCCCGATCAACGTTGGTCAAACATGACCTTTTTTCAGGAATACCTAGAAAATAAGGTAGAAATAATAGATTTTGGGATTTTTCCAAATTTGGTGTAACTAATTGGATGGTTTTGACCTAGATGAATGGGATTAGGATAAGATAAGATTGTTAGAGACATAATAACATAGTTTGTTTATTATTTCCCTATTTATGCCAAGTTTATGAACCATTGGAACATGTAGAACTTATACGACTTAACATTATTATTTCAGAGACTTGGAGACATAATTGAAGATATGTTCTATCATATTTGTTGTTGTTATATGCTAGTTTATTGATTTAAGTCTTAAGTAGTTGAATTCACCTTCAATGCGCGAGGCAAGGGTGGAGGGCCCCCACACCGAGCTAAGTACACTTCTTAGTTTATTTTGTAGCTACAATTTCTGAATTAGCTTGCTTATGTTTATTTTGTTTATGCTGATTATTTCTGAGTATTGATGAATCTAATGATCACTCTTAACTTGCATATGAAAGAACAAACAAATGTTTAAGTTAAACATTATTTCTATCTAATGAAGATCTTCAGTTAGAATTCATATTTACATGCTTTTACATGGTTGCTGATGGATCTTAATCTTGTTTCTATTCTGCATATGAAGATTCAACCCAGTATTTAAGTTAAATACTTCTTTTTTCTGATCAAGAAACTAGAAACTAGAATTCATCTTTCCTGCTTTTTCTAAATTCCTGTTTTTAACAATATCATTACTGATAAATGAATATATGATGAAGGACAATCAGGACCTCTTCCGTGAAGAGCCTCTTCAATTATTGCATCATGTATCTTAATCTATTGTTTAGTTAAGTAGTTTTTTATTTCTAATTCACATGGTAATCTTGTTAGAGAAGGACAAACAAATCTCTTAAGTTAGGAGATTCTTCTGCTTCTAATTACACATTTGAATTTAGAAATTGTTTAAGTTAGATTTATATTTGTAATATGCATTTCCTTAATCGTTAATAAATCATCTTCTAACTTGATCATAGCTGAAATCCATATATCTTAAGGATGCTTCTAAGTCCTACTAACCTGGATTGATAATTAAATGCTCGTGTTAATTTACCCAGTAAATTGACCCAACACCCATAAATGCCATTATAAAATCTACTGTTATGGAGGCCTGGGGACTAATACGAGGGCTGAGATATTGCCGTTGTGGGGACTATTGTGGTTCTCAGATCAATTATATTTGGATAAATTGTGGGTTTTTGGTGACTCGCAGGTCTTCCTGGATCACTTAAATAAGGGGACCTCTCTGAATCCTGGTCACCTTTCTGCATGGCTTGACAGAATTAAATATCTACGAAGATCCTTCTCCACCATCTCCTGTAAGCCCATCTATAGGGAGAAGAACACTCAGGCAGACCAGCTATCCAAAAAGGGACTAAATGGGAATTTCAGAGAGATGCATTATGAATTAACAAACAGAGCAAGAAGTGGAGCGAAAGAAATGGTTAAATTTTTCTGATAGGTAAGGACTCAAGTGGAAGCAGGATATATCTTTTTGTGCTATGACATTATGGATATTGTTAGATTACAGGAACATGGAGACCACAATTCATTCAGCAAAGAGGAAAGGGCGAAGGCTTAAGATAGCAGAAAGACAGTGAAATAATGACAGGACTATGAAAATGCCTGAAGGATAAAGTTACTAAATGCAGAAAAAATGTGTTTGTTTCAAAATAATTTTCACACATGAATATTTTTTCATCTTATAAACATCTATGATGATGATTGGTATGTTAGAAAAACAGATACTATAGGTCTCTTTGAAGATAGGAAGTGACCACATTTTTTAATGTATTTAAAAAAGAATTATCTTTAAGTTATAGTGCTACTACTCTATATAAACCAAACATTTTTTCTATAAAAAAAATGAATAAAAAGATTTTAAGAAATTACATAAGTTTGTTATTTCATTAAAACGATTTCTAACTTGACAAAAAAAAAAATCAGCTCAAAATGCAAATTATCCCTAAAATGGCATTGACAAAAATCTAAATCACATTAAAACCATGTAAGAGCACATGAAATGGAATAGTTGGCCCGAAAGCCAAATTTGATCATTAGTTGAAAATACCAGATATTGAGAAAGGGTCCTTATGCGTAATTGCTAGAGAAATTTCACTAAAGAAAATGATAGTAACAACTATGTGGCTGCATCTTAGATATATTTTATTAAAAAATGTATATAAATTAATAAAAACAAATAACAACATAATAAATATGGTTAAGCATGTAAGCATATGTCAGGATTTTAATATATTATATAATTAAAAACTATATAAATTAATAAAAACACAAAAAATGTGGTTAGACATGTAATGCTTGCATGCAACCCATGTAGTTGTATAACTACGAAACTGGTGTGGAAGGACTGGGGTAAAAATCAACTATTTATGATTCAACCTTTTAATTAATAATCATTCAAAACTTTCTGAAACTTCTCTTCTGATCAATAATCAACTCTCTTACATTTAATGCCAATTAAATGATGTTAGCATTAGTTTGGGTTTGAAAATATAAATCAAGCAAAATCATTTTCACAATGAAATTACATCAACAATATAATCTATTTACTTTTGGAAGAGGCTAAATAAGATGATTAAAATTCTTATTAACCATGAAAATTATTAAATTTATTTGATAGATTAAACCACCATATTATATAAAATAAGACAAAACTATAAATTAATTACGCTGAAAGCGTTCCCTTTATGGGTTTTGCAAATGCGATTTTTCGCTCAGCCAATGAGAGCGGGTTCTCATCGTTCTTACCGTCAATAAAAATTTGACACGTGGCCGCTCACTGTTCGACCTCCCTGCCCCGTGCTGCTGTCAAGTCGACCTTCGCCGCTGTCGTTTGCGTGCCTTCAAAGCATTCCTTCACAGCGGCATTACCAGCATTATTATACACATAAGATTTAAGTTTTAAAAACAGAGCCAAACCAGAATGCTCACCTTAATCATTTCTTCGTGAATCCCGACATGGGCATAGGAGCTGAAATAAGCAGCATCGTGTTCACCATAAGGTCTGCAATCCCTCTCCCTCGGAACGTTTCTGACAGCCCTGCGGAATCTGTCCCTGCCCGTGTTGAAGCCCCCTCGTCTATCCATTTCCCTATGGACGTTGTTGCTATACTATCTCTGAATTATGCCTCGTTCTCTCCGGTTTCCAGCTCTCAAACTGGAGCAATAAAAGATTTGCAGGTCATAAAAAAGGGGACTGGGGTTTGCAGAATGTAGGGTTTAAGCTTGGCGTTTGCAGAGGTGAAGAATAATGTTAGAGTCCGGCCATCGGCATTTTAGCTCTGTCCAGTGTGTGACGTTCTGCTGCTCCCCCAAATGCAATTGCAAATAAAATATTTTTTTTAATATTATTATATATAATATAAAATACCTAAATTTTATAAAGTCGAAATAAAGTTCAGTAACGGGACACATCCTGAAGATTCTATACGGTAATAGGACCCTCATGATAATTGTCAGTGTGAATTGCACTTTAGCTAACTGAAAAGGTTACGAATTTACGGTAATTCTGATAAGTTTTGTACTTTTAATATTTAGTCTTGAATATTTTTAACTTTCATAGTATTTTTTCAGGAAAAACTTTCATAGTAAACATTATACTCCATATTTTATTTTATTTTTTGAAATATTGAGTTGTGCGTGAGTAGTTCAATGTCTACAAAATTCATCCCATTGTTTTTATTTTTTATTTTTTAATTTTAATATTTATATGTTTTGAAATTATTTTTAATATTAAGATCTATAGAGTTAAAATAATTATAAATAATTATATAAAATTTTATATTCTAATTATATTTATTATATTTATGATTGTTATTTTTAATAAAATTTTAATTTTAATTATTTAAAAAAAATAAAAATTAGTGATTATATATATATGTATAAATTTAAGAAATTCTTAAAAATAATAATAAAGAGTCTTTAATATTCAATAGGAATTATGTTGACTAGTCCATTTCACATTGTTTAACTAATTATTGATGTAGGCTTTTAGGTAATTTACATATTTCATAGTCTTGTCAATATGTTAATATGTTTGAATATTCTTTTGTTTATCTTTTTGTCAATATGCTGGAATATTCTCTTTTTATCTTTTCAAAAAACTATAATGACTCTTATGATCCTTTAAGTTTTATAAATATGGAATTAATGATAAAGACTTTTAATTCATTTTGAATGGAGAGAAATGTCCTTTTTGCTTTTGTTATGAGGAAGTAATGTGACAACTCAAAATTGCTTAGGGGCTTTGTGAGGGTCTATATCAAGAAGAGAAGTTAAGTACCAATATGATAATGAGTTGTGAATTTTGTTGATTAGACTTCTTGTAATAAGTTTGATCTTGAAAAGTTAAAAGATGCCCCTTTGATATATAAGATATTTTATTTTTCAATTATGATGAAATAGCATAATAATTAATCAATATCATAATGTTTACGAAAATAAATTATTTTTGGTAATTATTCACAAGGAAAAAAAACCTAAAAGATATTTTATTTTTCAATTATGATGAAATATCACAATAATTAATTAATGTCATAATGTGTAAAACATCAAATTATTTTTGATAATTATTCACAAGGAAAAAAAACCAAAAAGAGTATACCAAGCCTATAATAATCACATGTTTAATCATAAATAGTATCACTATTTATTGGAAATAGTTTGTGAATTGTTATAGTTGCACTCATTACAAGCTCAATATTACTATCTTTGAGAAAACCATGAAGCTTTAATGTATCTTTTTCTTAAAAACCATAAAGCTTATATTCCACTTGGTAGAACCTATATTTAATAAATTCCACAAAGGCTAACATGTTTTCAGAAACTTGAATTCACGCTACTTGGGACGACACAAATCATGAACCATACCACTTGAGCTAAGTTCCTTTGACAAAGACTCTTTTAAGTTAAAGAAAATGGAAATGCAAAATTTGTGTTTCAACTGTTTCATGGAAAAATAAGAACCATGAAGCTTTAATACTAAATCGTTAAAGAATTAATATGTAACCATTTGACCTCCCATGATTATGTTTTCCTTGAAAAAACATATTTTGGAGGATAGTCATGGCATTGAAAATGTAGCTTAAAAACATCATAGTTTATATGTCATTTATCAACCTTTTGAGTGTGAAGGATGATGTCAAAAGTAGCATGATTAATGATCATTATTGACATAATGATTTCTCTTTACATTACTCAATGGTGAACATGAATGGCATGTATGCTTAAAGAACAACATTTTGTGGATTGTAAATTAACATACAAAAAATTGATGTATAGATTGAATTTAATTTTTTTGATGTTTTTATTAATGTTTTCATTTCAGTTAATAGTTATTCAATATATCTGCATTAGATTAAATCAAACAGATAATGAAGGACATCTTTCGCATTTAATGCTTTTCCTTATAACTTTGATTTGTAATCTGTGACAGGTGCATGATTTACTTTCACTGTTAACTTCTAGCACTCTATACTTTATCAACTTTAATTTTTAAAACTTTGCACTTTCTCTTTGAATATCAACCCTTGTCGTTTTCTCCTCAAGCTTTTAATATTCAATGCTTCATCCTTAACTCCCAACACGTAACACTTTACTCATCACGACCTAATTTTAATGTTTTCTTTAATTTTTAATACTTAACACTGACCACCCATAACATATAACACTTCTCCACTGACATTGAACATGTGTGCTTTACAATTAAACCTCAAAATTAATTAATGCTTGACACTGAATAACACCTAAAAACCTAATATTTTACCTACCCTTAACAATTTATACTTTATTGTTAACCCTAAATATTTTATTTTACATATCTAACTCAATTTCTTAATCATAACCCTAAATTAATACTCAATATTTACTATTACCCATATTTCTTCACACTTTACTATTAATCTCTAACCCATAATACTTCACTCTTAACTTCTAGCACATTACACGTTAACTTTTAGTTCTTAATCCCTCATGGTTAATGTGTTACTCTAACTTCAATTTTAACAATATTTAACACTTAACCTTTTTCCTACTGCTTACAAGAGAAAAATTAAAAAAATTTAAATAAAATGGTAATGAAAAATAAAATATGAAATAGGTTAAAACAATGCAAATGATAATAAAAAATAAATCGTAAAAGATGAGTAGCTTTAAACACTTCCATTCGTTCACATGGAAGGAAAAGGATATTGATGCAAAATAAATTGCAAAGTAATGACAAAAGTTAAAGCAGGTATTCATGATGTTTTTTTATTATTAATTACGCTGAAAGCGTTCCCTTTATGGGCTTTGCAAATGCGATTTTTCGCTCAGCCAATGAGAGCGGGTTCTCATCGTTCTTACCACCAATAAAAATTTGACAAGTGGCCGCTCACTGTTCGACCTCCCTGCGCCGTGCTGCTGTCAAGTCGTTTGACCTTCGCGGCTGTCGTTTGCGTTCCCACGTCATTGACGTTGGGGTCCTCATCCGATTCCTCCAAAACGCGTTCCCTTCCAACTATGAAGCGCCCTTCTTCTACTGCATATAACCATGGAAGCTACAGGATGTTTTTTCATGATTCAAATTTTGCCCAGGCATCAATTCTCAAAGCCTCTGCTGCTTTTTCATCTTCTCGTCGCGGCTGTCCATTGATGTGTTATACGAGGACTGAGAAGGGAGATTTTGGGGATGTGTGTTTAAGCTCCGAGACAACGCACTGGGAGCGATCAGAGGGCATTGTGAAGGAAGTGGAAAGGCAGTGTTCGACCCCGATCTCCAGACTCAGAGACGTGGTGGATGCAATGGCGGACGAGATGCGGGCGGGTCTTCAATCGGATGCCAAGAGTAACCTACTCAAGATGGTCATAAGCTACGTTGATACTTTGCCTACGGGTAATCAAATCCAGGTTTATGCTTTATTATTATTGCCTGCCTATATGCCCATACATAGGCAGGCCTGTAAAAATTACCCTGTTGTCTATTTCCTTCCCCTGTATTCCCCATTATCCCAACCAACTACCATGGCGCTCTCCTGCGCCGGTTTGAACCCAACTCATGTTTTATCAGACAAAAAATTCCAGAAAAGCCCTTTTTTGTCTCTAAGATCTTCTTCTACTGCATATAACCATGGAAGCTACAGGATGTTTTTTCAGGATTCAAAGTTTTCCCAGGCATCAATTCTCAAAGCCTCTGCTGCTTTTTCATCTTCTCGTCGCGGCTGTCCATTGATGTGTTATACGAGGAATGAGAAGGGAGATTTTGGGGATGTGTGTTTAAGCTCCGAGACAACGCACTGGGAACGAGCAGAGGGCATTGTGAAGGAAGTGGAAAGGCAGTGTTCGACCCTGATCTCCAGACTCAGAGACGTGGTGGATGCAATGGCGGATGAGATGCGGGCGGGTCTTCAATCGGATGCCAAGAGTAGCTTACTCAAGATGGTCATAAGCTACGTTGATACTTTGCCTACGGCGTAATCAAATCCAGGTTCATGCTTTATTATTATTTCCTTCCTATATGCCCATACATAGGCAGGCCTGTAAACATCCTTCTGATTTTTCTGCTTTATTATTTTCAGTTTTCGTTTCTGTACAAGTAATGTTATGATCTACTAATGTGGACAGGTGAGCAAGTAATTCCCCATTTTCTGTCAACTGTCCACTGCACAGTCAAATTTATAAATTGCAGAAACATTTCGAATTATTTTGAAAACTGTCCCCTTGTAAACTGTATTAAAAGGCAATATCCTCTCATTATATTTTGATGCTCGAACTTCTTAGACCATAACCCCAAGCAATAGCAAGTATACGCCCTCCCGAAAGCCTACATTCCATTGCTATGTTACTAGAGATGGCATGATAGTGAATTCGGTTGATTTCAGTCCCTGGAGGCCATTTATTCTTCTCCCTCTGTTCCCCTAGGAGGAGTTGGAGAAGAATTAACTCAACATCTACCTTTTTTCCCTCCCTTACATCATTGGGCGGTTTCCTTTCAGCGTTCCTTTGCACCTCCCGGTGCAATTGCTAGTTTTAACACTGACTAATACGAAACTAACAAATCAATTACTATAATCCCATGGCACAAATAACAAGGAAAAAAACAAACTAGGAAAAAATGATAAAGTAACCCAAACAATATGCAAAGGTCCAATAAAAATGCTTGTGCGCAAGCGGGATGGGTAATGCTACTCTTTATGTGAAATCACTAGCTTTGCACTCAATGACTTAATGAATGTGAATAATTTCCCTCTTCATGAATAGGCATGGCTGTGGTTAATTTCCCCTCTTCATGAATAGGCATTGATAGATATAAGTGTATGTTGCATAGACCTTCTTAATTGATATAAGAGATGTAATACTAAATACAAAGTAGTGATCGGTACATATGTATATTGTATATGTTTTAATTTACTTAAGAGATGTAATACTAAATACAAAGCATTGATTGATAGATATGTATGTATAAAGTTTATCTTCTACCATGTTAACTTTTTAATTGATATAAGAAATGTAAAAGAAAGTGTTAGATAGATCTTTATGTTGTATAAAATTTTAGGAGTAAGAAGTTATATATATATATATATATATAATATGCAAAATATTTATAAAGATATATGTATATATAGAATGTGTTTTTACTCAACAAATTATAAGTTTAAATTTAGAAGAATTATATGTATATTTTTTTAGATTTTAAAAAATAAAATATATTCTATGTTATAAATAAGAAAATTATATTTATCAATGTGATATCTAACTTAATCTCTTTTATATATATATAATAAATAAATAACTTGTATTTCATTGTTAACTTTTTAATATTAACTTTTTATTAATGGGCAAAAAACTTGTATTTCATTGTTAACATTTTAATATTAATTTTTTATTTAATGGAGGTAAGAAATGTTTTTATTGGCGTTTTAATTGATGTAAGAGATGCACAACAAATATAACAATGTATTGATAGATATGTATTTATCCGTGTTGGATAAAGTTTTAGGAATAAAAAATTAGGGGGATAAATTTTTGTTAGATTAAAAAAATATATATTTATGGAAAACCAGGGTAGGTATGTGAGTTCTAGGCTAGACTAGGAGTGTCTTGATGCCTAAGAACTAACCTGATAAGGTTAGTGTTAACCAATTATTCTGGAAAGTGAGAGCTCGAGGGAGACTAGACATAATTGTTGGTCTTATTAGAAGGGTGGAGCGATCTTATCTGGAACCAAATTCCTTACTTGTTTGCAAATATATTCAGTTAAGTGCATTTTAGTATTCTTAGATTAATGTTTTTTTTTTTTTTAAATTGTAGATGTTGTAGCAAGAAAAAGGGTAATATTGGAAATGTTCTTTGTTGTGTGATACTGGTTATAAAAAACAAGACTCATGCTAAAGGTTTTCTTTTGAAAAGGATATCTAGATCTCCTAATAGCAAAGTACTTTAGCAACAAGACCTCCATCAATTGAACTAACCCTTGGAGCTATTATATTTTTAAATTTAAATAAGTAAAAATCATATTTATTTTAAATTTTAGAATAAGGATTTGAAATTTTAAGATATAAGATACTTTGATAAATTAAGAGTTTTTTTTTTATTGAAAAAGAAGCATATTTGATATTTGAAGATATTTGATAAGTTTTTTTAAAATAATTTATTTCAAGTGATTACATATTTTGTTAGAAATGCTTTTTTTAAGGATTCAAAATTTATTATTTTTTTTCAAAAGAAAAAATACCAATATAATATATATATATATATATATATATATATTGAAATTTCCCCTTAAAAAATAGGAAGGGTGAGGACAAAGAACTCTGTAAAAAACAAAAATTAATTAAATCTCCCCTAGACTGTTTTATCACATAATATTACAAAAATTTATATCAAATATCCATATAAAACATTGTTGCAGTCATATATCGTATACTTAGTGGATGAGCATGGTGCCTTCCTCCTGCACCAATCCATCCTCAGCAAAGCTAAAATGCATTAAACCAGTAGGAGTGTGAAGACCATGTTTGGAGAGGCCATCTGGCACCATATTCGCCACCCCGCTAGAAACATTTGTAGTAGGAATGAAGAGAAAACATGATCCAAGCTCGATAGCCACATTATCCACTTGTATAGCCCCATCGAATATACATGCAGGAAAAAGTATAATGGTATGTGGTACCCACGACTTGGTACCTTGGTTCATATGTACTTCACCAACTTGTGTGTCAACCCATGCCAGATTTTTGGAATAGATGCAGGCGGTGTTGATTAGGCTACCATTAAAAACCTGGTGTTTTTTAGCTTTCCATAGCTCCCATATAATACAGAAAGGAATGCTCTTCTTTTCCCCATTCTCATGATCCACGAACTGAGGCACTAATCCATGGAGTTGAAGACTCTATAAGGGAAATTTAATGTCCGATGGACCTGACACCAAACCCATAGAGATACTGAACTTTGAAGGAATAGGTGAAGGATAGATTCACTGGAACAAGAGCAGAGAGGACACCAACTTGGGCCCTGGTGGCCACTTTTGGACAGGTTATCCCACGCCATGATCTTGTTGTTCCAAACAAACCATATGAAGAGGATAATATTAATAGGAATTAACTCTTTCCATGTAGTTCTAAACTAGAAAATGTTACATAATGAAGAATAAAAACTGATAATATACCTGTTGATTTTCGCTACTACCACTAAGCCTCATTGTACTTTACCAAACCAAGTGATTTCATTTTCCCTCTCATATTTGTATAAGCATGTCTGTCGAAGTTCTATCATGTAGTATTTCAAGCAACCAACTTGTGGCCCAACCAATCCAATGTTGTCTTCTTTCTTCTAGAAAGGGTATCAACCATTCCAAATTTTGATGATATGACTAAGAAATATTAGTCCCCTCGAGTGAAGTACAATAATGTATTCATATGGAAGTTTGATTGTTGACCTGACCCTAAAAATATGGTCGATGTTGTTTAAAATCATTGTACCAGATCCAAAATACCATATTAGAAGTTGAAAAAACCATCCTTTTATTTATGAAAACTCTACCTTATATAGGATCCCTTCCTGATACCAATGTTTCCTTTCCTGAACCACTCCTTGAAGGCCAACTTCCTCAGGTACTTATGTTTGATGATATCCTACCAAAACCCGCTACTGAACAATTGTCTCCAAAGAGATTTAATAAGGAGTGCCCATCCAAAAATTCTCACATTCAATAATCCCCAACCTCCAAGATCTTGAGACCTAGAAATATTTTCCCAATCAACCAAATGATATCTATTTTACTCTATGTTATCATACCAAAGGAAGCGGGTGATAAGGGATCAAATATTCTTTATAATAGTTTTTGGGAGGGAAAATAAATGAGACCAATCTACCGATCATTTTTGTAAGACTAATTGGATCATCGTATATCTCCCTCCCAAAGAGAACCACCTGTGAGTCCATATGTCCAACCTATGAAGAAAATTTTCCAGGAGCCATGACGAGTCTCTAATCTTGTAATTGTTCGGTTTCAAATGAAATCCCAAATAGTTCATATCACGCTCCACCTTATTTATCCCAACCCAGAATAAATTAGAAATGTATTCTATATCCCCCACCTCCCCATTAGAATACAAAATAAAGGAGTTTTTACCATTCACAATCAAACCCTAACCCTCCCCAAACCTCTTAATAATAGCATGTAAAACTTCCCATCGTGCTCCTAAAACTTGTCCAAAGGTGAGTGCATCATATACAAAGAAAAAATGTGAAACATCCACCCTATTTTCCATCTTAATACCTCTAAAAGTGACAGTACATCTAGCCTTCCTAATATTTAAGTTGATACCATCCATGACCATAATGAAAAGTAAGGGTGAAAGAGAGCACCATTGACTTAACACACGAGGGCTTCACTAAGGGAGCAATACCATACCATGTGGGTTCATATTAGGGGATATATATTGATGAAAAATTGACATAATATATTGGGGAATATATAGGGGGTAAAGGGTTTTTATATTGACAGGTATAAAAAATGGAGCTAAAACTTAATGAAAAAATATAAAAGGGTATACAAAAATGTTAATGAAAAAATGGATACCTACAATATCTAGAAAAAGTAGGGATTTCTTAAATTGGAAAGGCGTATTGGGTTCATATTGCTAGGGGGTTAAATAATATGATTTTTAAAGGTATTTTCCAATATGTAGTCAAATTAAGGGTAATGTTTAACATACCACGAACGCACGTGATATGACAGAGGTTCATTGAGTGAATCCATGTGACTTAACCTTTTGTGTATGTGGAAGAACTTCGATGGAAAACCATTTATATTGACAAAAAAATTGGTTGAGGTGACGGGGGCCATGATCCAATCTACAATGCATACATATAGTCCCACCTTAGTAAGATTGAGGTAAAGAAATTCCCAATCAACAAAATCATAAGCCTTTCGTAGATTTAATTTCAAGATTACTACTTCCATATTTTTGGAGTGAATGGAGTTTAAACACTCCTTAGCAATGGCAACTATGATGTATCAACCCGTTTGACAGAAAACCAATTTTTTTACGAGTGATGTGTTCTGAGAGTTTATCTTTGATGTGACCAACAATCACTTTTGAGATGCATTTATAGGAGATATTACATAGGGAGCTAGGATGGAAGTCCAAAAAAGAGGATTGATGTGAGAATTTAGGAATGAGAGAAAGAAAGGTAGAATTAATGGATCCATAAATTAGGCCCGATATGGGGGATTCCTCCACCATGTCAAGAACATTGTGGCTCATAAATTCATAAAAATGTAAAAACAATTCTACAGTCCAACCATTAGGTCCAAGGCATTTATCCTTTGATAAGGATTTTAGGACCATATGAATTTCCTCCAGTGATATCGGATAATATATGGTCTCATTATCAACATCTGAGAACATGCATGGGTACTCTTCAATCCCCCATAATAGATATTATATCTTAACACCCTCCCGAGAATAGATAAAATTTTCATAATAATTTACCACCTCCCTCTGAATATTAGTAGTGGAGTATACAGTATCCCCCCAATCAGTCTGAATATCCCAAATCATATTCACATTCCTCCTTTGATTCACTTTTTGATGAAAGAATTGAGCGTTCTGGTCTCCTTCCATTAACCAAATAGCCCTACTCTTAAGACGCCATGTTGTCTCCTAAATCTTTAAAACATTCCGCTTCTTTTCCTCAAGGTCTTTAAGTCTTATTAAGTCTGTGGTGGAGGGGGTAGTATTTTTCAACAAACTTTCCCACTTTTCAATTTCCACTATAATCTCTTTTAGTTCTCATTTCAGCTAGAATTTTTAATTTCATTCCCAAGTCTGAACTTGACTCTTCAATGTTCAAAGTTTCTTAGAGATCAAATTCATAGCAGAAATTCTACGATCACCCTGAACAAAACTCCAGATGGAGTAAACAAGATTATTAAAATCAACATCCTCTAACAAAGCCCAATTGAACTTAAAAGGGATCCCCTGACGAAAATCCTCCAGTTTTCATTGTAATACGATCAGGGTGTGATATGAAATGTATGACCAGACCACCCAGGAATGAAAATGACCCAGAGTCTCCATAATATTTTCTTGGACTAGGAAGCAGTCCAATCTCTTACCAATGTGATCTTCTCCTAGCCTTCCATTGTTCCAAGTAGGAGACAGGGGGGAGGGAAGAATATCCACCATATAATTGTCAGTAAAAATTTCAACAAGGCACCCCACTAAAGGGTACATTCTACTTTGAGCCCCCAACATTCATCCCTTGAAAAGTAGCATTGAAATCATCAGTGATTATAAGGGAGCCAATTTTAAATAATCCATAGATATCCAGTTGATCCCAGAATATCATCATGTCTATACAAGGGGCATATAAGTTGAGGAGATAAATACAGACATAGTACCCTCAAATATGCACTGACAAAAATATGCCTGCAAACAAATTTTAGGTTGTCATATTAGCCCATCTAGGATCCCAACAAGGCACTAGTATGCTCGATAATCCAAAAGAGTATACTGCAACAATATTCCATGTCAGACAAATGGAGAATAAATAATCGATGGCTTTCTCCTTGTTATCCATCCTCTCCTGAATCATAATGATGAAAGGTTGGGCCGATAGGATGAAGTGTCTAAGGGAGGATCTTTTAGTGGCATCCCCCAAGCCATGAAGTTTGAGAGAAAGAATCTTCATCACAGGAGCCCCAAAATAGGCACATTAGCTCTAAGGGCCTGTGAAATAGAGGAAAAAATGGGGACATATCTAAGATCAAAGTCTCTCTAAAAGTCCATAAGTTTAGCAGAAGATCGACCCTTGAAATGTCGACTACCCTTCCCGCCTTTTCAACACACAGTGATGTTTAGTGTCAAATCAAGGATGATACATGGGAAAAAAGGTGTTACCCCCCCCCCCCCCCTTGTGGATGGAGAGCTTCGATAGGTCCAAAGACGGGTTTGACATCAGGAATTCCAAGTCTCTCACCATCGAATTGTCGGGAGAGGAATCAAGGGGAGCATCAACAAGGGGAGGAGAAGATGAAGGTCGAAGCAACGACAAGATGGGTTCACCATCATAGGGTAAGAGAACTGACTTATTATAAGGGGGGAGGAGACCTGAACGAAATTCATGAAGAGATTTCGATAAGGGATTAAATGATAAAGAAGACACAAGAGCTTTTCTAGGCATCGATGGATCTGAAACAAGGAATTTTGAGACCCCCCTAGCAAGTACAAGAAAATCTCCCGATTTAGAAAGTTCGTAGGAGAGGGCACCAATGATCTGAAAATGGGTGGATAACTTGAAATTCTTATGCACAAGCACCTCCCACTCAGTTAAACAAATAAAATATCTTGCCTATACATGACTGTGCTGAAATGATTACTTGAAATAGGTGTATGTTTTTTTAATTATTTAAGTGCTTTAAGAACATTCGTTTTTGTTGATATTAAGCATGTGCAACAACCGTAAAGTGAAAAAAATAAGCATTAACACATAACAAAAAATTTAATATAGGAGTTCACCCGAATATCGTGGGCTACGTCTCCTTGAGCCTTTGTCAACTAACTTGGCTCTTTGGGATTATGATGGAAAATATCTTTTACAAGTTAATAACTCAACTCCAATGGTTATCTAAATTGAACCAATGGGTTTATAATACCATCATACCCCTGGTATGGCTGAAATCTCTCTGAAGATGAGCCTTGGCTCCCTTAGACTTAACTCCTTCTCTCAGTGCCCTTAAGCTTCCCTGAGCTTATTTGTGGCACTAACTCCCTCAGAAATCCTTTTCTATCCATAAAACCTTTTCTACTTTCTCCAACATACATCATACATCCAAATTAGGTTGTTCATTTTCTCAAATTGAGCTATGGCTCTCCAGTCTAGGCCTCCATCCACTGTTGGGCTTTGGCTGCCTGAAACTTCCCTATGGCTTCTCGACCTTCAGATGTCTCCAAATTACTATGAAAATCCTTCCATTAGATTTATAATGTCAAAAATAATCAGAATAAACTATTCACTTGCATAAATTGGCCTCCAGATGCTCAGGTTTCGCCTCCAACTCCTAGTGGCACCCCCTGGCTCTCGGGTCGCTGAAAAATTCTCTGAAGCATATCTGCCTTCAAAAGTCTTCAAAATCTTCTGAAAATCCTTCCATTGGATTCATAAGGTTCATTACAGTCAGAAATGACTATTGGTTTGTTGAGAATGGTTAATGGCTGCTCTAGATATGCCTCATTCTCCTACTAGCACCTGGTGGTCGTGCTAACCCTTGGAACTTCTCTGAAGCATTTCGGCCCTCAGAATTCCTCTACTAGATCTTAAAACCTCACCATTATTTATATAATTTCTGAAACATCCAAAATTGACTATTTTATTACTGAGAAAGGCCTCTAGCTACCCTGGCTAAGCCTCATTCTGTTCCTGGCCCTTGACGGCCCTAGTGGCCCTTAGAACTTATCTGAAGCAAAATATCGCTCAAAAGTTCTTTTATGGCTCTGAAAACCTCACCAATGAGTCTGGAATGTTTGAGGTAGTTCAAATTTACTATTCACACTTTCAGAATGGTCGAATCTAGCTCAAGATAGAGCCTAAACAAATTTTGTCCAGTGACCCCTAATTCAGCTCCACTAAATCTGGAGCAACTGCACTTAACCCGACTACATTTGGCCTGAGCGCCAATTTTGGCGTGCCTCCAACATTTCCCCCAGCACTAACCATTACAATAAATGTTAGGTGTAAGTGGTTGGACACATCTCCCAAACCACACAGTTACAAAATCGTGGCGAAACTCTGGCTAAAGTAGGGTTATGGCATTAAAGCCTGAGTTTAATGTTGCGTAACCGTTTGTGGAACCGTCATATTAAATGTTAAGTTACCATGTGTTAAACCTTGCGAGTAGGCTGAACTATCAGAATTCTTGGCCCTTGGTTCACGGGCTAAGGACGTATGGAGAGGGTTTGGCCACTCCGCTCCCCCAAATCGGAAACCATTACACTTTAAGTATAAGCTGCAACCACTATAGGTTAAGAAACAACAGATAGCAGAGATGGTAAGGGCATGCACGTGCAAGCGAGGAGGTCATGGGGTCGACTCCTGTCCCCGACCAAAATTTTAGAACACTGTTCCTGGGCCATGTGGCAGCCTCTGGGCCTGCCACGTGGCCGCCTATGATTGGCCCTTCAAAACCCTTCAACGAATAATAAACTGCCACTTGTCATGATCTAACTGGCTCAGAAGGAATATTCCCTAGAATATTTTTTGCTGAATATTCAAATGCCCAGTCAAACTTGGTCAAAGGTCAAAAATTACAGTTTACTGGACTTTTCAAATCGTGATAACTTCTTCATACGGTGTTGATTTTTTGAACCATTCATGATGTTGAAATCAGGAAGACGAGATCTATCCGGTCACTTAGTTTGACACACTTTCGAACACTTTAAAATTTGAGCTATCACTTAGTTCCTTGATCCAAATATGATCACACCTCCCCATTGGGAATCTTTTGGACCCTAAAAGACTGATTACCTGATTTTTTCAGTAGATGAGAGTAAAACACCCTCACATTTCTAGCCTTCTTTCACTTTTCCTTGCATAGCTTAGTGCCTTTGAGCCCAACTCGAAGGTAGTCAACACTTCCCTTCTTGGATGCACTTGTCCTCCTATCAAGAACTGTATCTTCCTTGAACTCATTCAGAAATTTCTGGAAAGAACTTTTCAATTGAAGGTAGCTGAACATCATGTCATTGATCATCGATCCAAGGTGGCTCAAACAAACATAAGTTTCCAATAGAAATGCATACATAACTGAAATTTTCATATGTACAAATGAATGTGTGTCATACAAGGTTAAGAAGTCAAACCACTTCTTACCAAGCCACTTCCATGGTGATTTTTGCTGCTGAAAATCTTCATGTGAAACATTTGTTCTCACATCAATGATGGAATATTTGGTTCCAATTTTGCAATATTTCTATCCTCTTTCTTCATGTGCTTGGGATGATTAGTTGGATGCAATGTCCAACATTGGGCAATAACATGTCCCTTCTTCTAGAAATGTGTGCAAGTCTTTTGCACCTTCTTTGCAAGTTGCCTTTGCTTCAACTATTTCCTGTATGCCTTCATCCTCTTCCAGCATTTTGAAACATCATGGTCACACAGACCACATTAGGAGCAACAACTCTTTCTTCCATTCATGCATGCAGATTTTCCATGCTTAACAAAAACATAATCAACTTGACTATGCGAAGAATTATACCTCAAATGTTGCTTTGCATGTCCATCTTTTTTACCTTCTTAAGGAGATGAACTTGTAGAGGTTCTAGCTTTATTTTGAAGACTACCATCAGTGTTCATGTCATGAAAGTTGTCATAACTCTCTTTCTCACCATCAGTTGCATGTCTACAAACATCTTGCTGCAACATAGGCTTCAAACAATAGAAATCAACTTGAAAACAAACTTGACATGTTTGGGGTTTATAACTTGTAACAAAAGTTCTTCTTTGAGTTGTCTCAAATGCCTTCATGGTTGTAGAGTTTTCACCATAAGATTGAACATAGCCTAGACCAAACTTCTTAGGCCTTTCCTCAACCAAAATAGCATCAATCATGCCTTATGCATGTTTGCCTAAACCCTTGCCTTCATAGCCAATTTTTAACATCAACTTGGACCCTATACCTCTAGTGTTCTTTTCAAATGAACCTACACATATATCTGACAAGGAATTTGAAGACAAATTTGAGTGAATTACCTCTACTTCATGCATGTTCTTGGTTAAGGCCTCTTGGGCTTTATGGAGTTGCATCTCCATCTCATGCATTCTTTGAATAATTCCTTCTTTCTCTTGCTTCATAACAACCAATTTCTCATGAAGTCTAGTGCTTTCCTTTCTATTTTCAAACAGAATTTGCACCCTATCCTTCAAGATGTAGAAGTCTCGCTTCATCTCTTCATCGAAGAATCTTGTGAAGGAGGAGTATTTTGAAACCTCACTTGACGAAGTTGTCATCTTATGTCAATGAACTAAAGAACTTCAAAAAAATTCACAAAGCTTTCAAAAACAATTGACAAAGCTTCTGAACAAAATGGCTGTAGAGTCAAGCTCTTCTTCAAGCAACCTTTTGCAAACAAACCCTCTTGTGCTTCCAGGGTTGCCTTGAGGTCCTTTAGCTAAGGAAATTTCTTTCATCCTTCTTCCTTATTTTCCTCTTCTGGACTTAGCTAACAATATCCCCCCTTCACCTCTAGTAAACTCAAACTTGTAAGCAACAATAAATTTGCAAATAGTTAAATTCTTTGCACTGTTAAACACCTTTCAAGTCAAACAAGCAACCTTGTGCTCTGTCAAGCAAGCAACCTAGTGCTTTGTCAAGCAAGCAATGTAGTGCTCTAATACCATCTAATCTGAAAATGGGTGGATAACTTGAAATGCTTATGCGCAAGCACCTCTCACTCAGTTAAACAAATAAAAGATCTTGCTTATACATGACTGTGTAGAAATGATTACTTGAAATAGGGGTATGTTTTTTTAACTGTTTAAGTGCTTTAAGAACATTTGTTTTTGTTGATATTAATCATGTGCAACAACCATAATTTGCAGAAAATAAGCATCAACACATAACAACAAATTTAATATAGGAGTTCACCTGAATATCGTGGGCTACGTCTCCTTGAGCCTTTGTCAACTAACTTGGCTCTTTGGGATTATGATGGAAAATATCTTTTACAAGTTAATAACTCAACTCCAATGGTTATCTGAACTAAACCAATGAGTTTATAATACCATCATACCCCTGGTATGGCTAAAATCTCTCTGAAGATGAACCTTGGCTCCCTTAGACTTGAATCCTTCTCTCGGTGCCCTTAAGCTTCCCTAAGCTTCTCTGTGGCATTAAATCCCTTAGAAATATTTTTATGTCCCTGAAACCTTTTCCACTATCTCCAACATACATCATACATCCAAAATAGGTTTTTCATTTGCTCAAATTGAGCTTTGGCTCCCCAATCTAGGCCTCCATCTATTGTTGGCCCTAGGCTACCCAAAACTTCCATGTGGCTTCTAGACCTTCAGAAGTCTCCAAATGGCTCTAAAAATCCTTCCATTGGATTCAAAATGTCAAAAATAATCAGAATAGACTATTCACTTGCATAAATTGGCCTCTGGCTGCTCTAGTTTCGCCTCTAACACCTAGTGGCACCCCCTGGCTCTCGGGTCACTGAAAACTTCTCTGAAGCATATTAGACCTCATAAGTCCTCTAATGGCTCTTCAAAACTCACCATTAGTTCCATAATTTCTAAAAAATCCAAAATTGACTATTTGATTTCTGAGAAAGGCCTCTAGCTGCCCTGGCTAAGCCTCATTCTGTTCCTGGCCCCTTATGGCCCTAGTGGCCCCTAGAAATTATTTGAAGAAAAATTTCACTTAGAAGTTCTATAATGGATCTAAAACCCTCACAAATGAGTCTGGAATGTCTAAGATATTCAAAATTGACTATTCACACTCTCAGAATGGTTGAATCTAGCTCAAGATAGAGCCTAAACAAATTTTGTCTAGTGACCCCTAAATCAGCTCCACTAAATCTGGAGCAACTGCACTTAACCCAACTACATTTGGCCTGAGCGTCAATTTTGGCACGCCTCCAATATTCCCACCAGCGCTAACCATTACAATAAATGCTAGGTGTAAGTGGTTGGACACATGTCCCAAACCACACAGTTACAAAATCATGGCGGAACTCTGGATAGACTGGGGTTATGGCATTAAAACCTGAGTTTAATGTTGAATAACCATTTGTGGAACCATCGGATTAAATGTTAAGTTTCCATGTGTTAAACCTTGCGAGTAGGCTGAACCATGGGAGTTCTTGGCCCTTGGTTCATAGGCTAAGGACGTATGGGGAGGGGTTGGCCCCTCCGCTCCCCCAAATTAGAAACCATTACAATTTAAGTATAAGCTATAACAACTATAGGTTAAGAAATAACTGATAACAAAGATGGTAAGGGCATGCACATGAAGGTGAGGAGGTCGCGGGGTCGACTCCTGTCCCCGACCAAAATTTTAGAACATTGTTCCTGGGCCACGTGGTGGCCTATGATTAGCCCTTCAAAACTCTTTGACGAATAATAAACTGCCACTTGTCATGATCTGACTGGCCTAGAAGGAATATTTCAGGGAATATTCTAAGGAATATTCTAGGAATATTTCCTGGAATACTTTTTTTGCTGAATATTCAAATTCCTAGTCAAACTTGGTCAAAGGTTGAAAATTGTAGTTTACTGGACTTTTCAAATCGTGATAACTTCTTCATACGGTGTCAGTTTTTCGAACAGTTGGTGGCGCTAGAATCAGGAAGACGAGATATATCTGGTCACTCAACTTTGACACACTTTAGAACACTTTTCAATTTGAGCTATCACTTAGGTCCTTGATCAAAATCTGATCAACCAAGGACGAAGGAGGGGAGACAATAGATGTGGATGGAACATCAAAAAAAAAATGGAGACTGAATATTCAAAGGAACAGTACCTTATTCTTATCTATGAAGAACCATATCTGACCGATGATGACCTCCACCTCCATGTCTCCCTACACGATCCAAGAAATCAGTGAGAGAAAAATAATGCCAAGGACACCTCTCTAGTAAATGACCATTATGATGGAAAAAGAGAAAGTGAAAAGGTATACCCCAATAGTATAGGTGTTGGCGGAGGCTAATCAACTCCCATTCCAAGTATATGTGATCCAAGAGACCTCCTTTGAAATCAATTTCCACCAGAATCCAATCCACCCGCTTGTCTCAAGCACCTAGATATCTTCGATCCCTATAAATAAAATTACCAATCGAGTTTCCTATCTCCTCCAAAGCCTGATGCTTCCAAAGTTCCAGAGGAAACCCTGGTAATTTAACCCAAGAAATATTGTTATGTGGGGAATCTAATAGGGGATTAAACCCTATATACCATTAGTGAAGAATAAGGAAGCCACAACCACACACCTCTAGGGATTTAAGGATACTTTCAACATCATCCTGGTGCAGAAAATGGATATAAAACCAAGAGTTCATCAATAAAATCAATTTCGGATTATATGCATAAGGTATGGACCTAGTCCTGCATGTTACCTTCAGAAATGTCTACAAAGAACCACTGACTGACCAATGCCCTCTTTTGAATACTAGTGACCCTATCCCACAAAGTGTTGTGACCAAAAATAAGAAGTTTTTGTTCATAGGATGACTTGATTATTTTACCATGTAAACAACGAGACAAATGTTGCCAATGGGCAGCAAGTAGTCGGTTGGAAGAGAGATCCACGTATTGTTATTATCTTGGACAAGAATAAGGAACAAGTTGGCATGCATGCAATTTAGAAGTGCCAGGTTGATCTAAGGTGGGCCTAGTCTTCGCAAATTTCAAATTAGCTTCCATCATGGCTTTTATAAATGCCTCATGAATACAGAGGTCAACTTCCAGGACACCCATCACCCCATGCCACAAGCCAAGAATAAAATAAATAAAAAATCCAACAACCCAAATAGGGGAATTAATATTAGGCAGCTCTTAGATTGACCAAGATCGAAGAAAATAAGCTAGTACCACCTACCATATCAGGTATAACATAATCTCGAGGTCTCAAAATAAATACACGAGGCACTATATAATTAACTTCTCAGGAGACACTTGGAATATGAAATATGGATCACTAACCAAGACCAACGATTGATTTGGATCCACCACCCAAGAAGGGAAATAAAGGGGAGAATCATTCAAAAGCACGCCACATTTATAAAGGTGGACACAATGGAGCTTTGTAACAATAAAATAAATCCCGATGAGAGAGATGACTAGATTTGAACGTCGCCACTCTAAAAAGGAAAATACGAGGAGAATATGTGACCAGAGCAGACCTTGGGGATTGAAAAAAATAAGTACATCCATATGAAAGGCACCAGAGCAAGGCAAGAAAAGGATATATAAATAAAAATGCGACAGCTATAAAAAACACCAGAACACCACCCTAGTGTCTGAGTCTAGAGAAAAATACATGAACAATAGGAAGAATCCAATCTATCCTCGAACAGCCAGATGCATGATGAGGCATTCAACAACACCAACAACCTAAGCACCTCCACCACCTGTAACAACACTGAAAATTGATAGTTTTGTATGGATTGGTAAAATCCAAAAATAACTTCTTCAACTTCTTTCGCAAGGGCGCCTCTGATGACACAGATTCACCTCTAGAGTCCTTCTCTGATTTGTTGGGAATAGACATACTCAAAGCTTGTAAACATCAGGTTCTGTGTCTGGAGGCCTGCAAAATATCAACAATAAGTAGATATAGGACGTAGATAGCACTCAGAATTAGACCCGCCAGTTTCACTAGTTCAAATATATTAATGGGATACAGTCCAAAATATTGTCAGAAACAAGGAAGCTTCAACCCACAATACCAGCATTAACTAATAATAAAGCCCCAAAACGCTTCCCTAACAGCAAGATAGGCCAAATTACAACATCTAAAAGAAGAGAAAAATTTGGAACTTCACTCCTACTTGTCCACCTATAGGTTTTATACAACTTAGTATAAGGAAAATGTTGTGATGAAGTGTTAAATTATATATTGTAATGAAGAGTTAAATTAAAAAACAATAATGTGCTCTGCAAATTTTCCAGGGTTAAGGTTTGAGCCTTGTTGCAGTGCGCGACGCACTGGGCTATCGGCGCGACGCATCAGGCATGCTCGACGCTCAGGGTCGGTTCCTGTGGGAGTTGTTTTGTCTCCGCGCGACGCATCGGTTGGGCGCGGTGCTCTGGTTTGGCTGCACGGCGCATCGGGCCGGATCTCTCTTTTTGTGCCATTTCTTTCATTTTTTCCCGGGCTCGTTCTTTGGGCGTGTTCTTGGTCGACTTGCTACTGCTCTGGCCGGGGGTGGTCTCCTCAAATCTCCTTTGCTCTGCCTCCTCGCGCTCTGCTAGCGCTTAGGCTGCTGGCTGCTCTAGCACACCCCTGAGACCTCTGCGCCCTTCTGCTCGGCCTGCTTCGAGCTCTTTCTGATCATGGATGCCTGCGGGGAGCCTGGCCCCCCTCCTATGCCTCCGGAGGTTCTTGCTTTCAGATCATTGGTAGCTGCCGGCCCGAAGCGCCCTCCCTCAGCTTCACAGCAGAAGTTTGTTAAGAAAATGGACTCAATCCCTTCTGTGGCCCTTCCTGAAGAAGATACCTGCAAAGCGGCTTTGAATCTGGCAGAAAGAGGACTCATAGGTCAGTTCACGGGCCTCTGGCCGTCTCCAAAATCGGTTGAGGAATGGACTCAAAGGAACTCGAAGCCTCTTATCAAAGAGGGAGTCAAAAGTTACTTCGTAGGTAAGGGCTTCTTTGTGTTTGTCTTCGAAAACCCCAACGATAGAGGCTTAATATTCAGAAATGGACCATACTTCATGGGTCCCCAGGGCCTTTATCTAAACAAATGGTCCCTTGATTTTTATCCCACCTAGGATGTCCCCTCTGCTGTCCCGGTTTGGGTTAGGCTTCCCCATTTGTCTCTCCATTGCTGGAATAAAAAATCCCTCCAGATCATAGGTAATGCATTGGGAAAATACATAGACCAAGCTACACTAAAGGATCAGTATTCTTGCGCTCGCATCTGGGTAGAAGTGGATCTAGAAGAGGGGTTACCGGAAGCAATCAAACTCACTGTTGTTGGGTGGACGCATGTCCAAGAGTTGGACTACGAACAACGACCTTTTAAATGCAGACACTGCCACGAACACGGTCACTTTGCAAAGCACTGCAAGAAGAAGGTTGAGGAACAAGTAGACAAACAAAACGGGGAACAATGGACTCTAGTTCAGAAAAATGCAAACTCAAAAAAAGGCACAGGTAAAGGCAATACAACTAGAGGACCTAGCAGATCCAAAATCAACCAAGAAATGGAAGCAACTCCAAATGGGACAGAAAGTGTTCAGCAGATCAACCAAGTAAATCTAACTCAGGAGAATGTGGAACAGGCAGATACTCCACCTTCAAACAAAGAGGGAGGGGAAGCAACACAGATCGATACCAATCAAGGCAGCCCCACCAATCCTTCATACGTAGAAATAGCAAGGAAAGAACCAATGGAAATCTCTGACTCTTCGGAGGATGAAACCTATGAGCGACCATCGAAAAAAGCAGGAAGGAAATCCCGCAAAGAAAAGAGGGAGGAGGAGGCAAAAAGGCTCAAAACACAAGGAAGTCAACCCACAATAGAAATGTCAATAAGACGAAATACCAGACCAAGGCCTTCCAAGGGAGGCCCCAACCCCCCTTACAGTAAATAATGAAACTCGTCTCTTGGAACTGTAGAGGACTGGGGAATCCCTCCAAAATTGATGCAGTTAAGGACCTTTTGAAAGTAGAACCCTTAGACATTCTCATGCTCCAAGAGACCAAAATAGAAGGGCAAGCCCTTCTAGAGATCAGCAGTTCAAAGTGGAATAAAAGAACAGGCAAAGCAGTCAGTGCAAGGGGAACCTATGGTGGGTTGGAAACTCTTTGGACCGAAGACCTATTCCAATTGAATAACTATCATGAAACCCAGCACTGGATCTTCACGAAACTGAAGCACAATGCAAGTAAGTTATCCATCTCTCTCTTCAATCTTTATGTACCTGTTTCTTACTCTGAAAAACGAGAATGCTGGAATACTCTCTCTGCCTTCTTAGAGCAGTCTTCTCCCACCAATATCATTATAGCCAGGGACCTAAATATTGTAATGAAAGCAAAAGAGAAGAGGGGGGGTACCAACATCAGAGACCCCATGCTGCCCAAGGTGGAGGAGCTCTCTCAGCTTTGGGATCTTTTAGATTTTAATCCTGTCCGAGGCATTTATACCTGGACCAATAATCGGGTTGGATCGGACCACATTTCTGCTCGATTAGACCGTTTTCTGGTGCAAATCTCCATAATGATGAAAAAAAATATCATCATCACCAAAATTCTGCCTAAACTTACCTCTGATCATAAGCCAATTCAGCTCCTCCTAGAAGATGAAGAAGACCTAGGTCCCATCCCTTTTCGATTCAGCCCTCTTTGGATTGAGAGAGATGGTTTCTTGGAAACGGTGAAAGCAGCATGGTCCAAATCCTTCACGCGATCCTCAAGCTATGTATGGGAGAAAAAGTTGAAAGCCACAAAACAATCCCTGAAAGACTGGATAAAGAAACCAACCCCTACTCCTACCGAACAAAGAAAAGAGGCAGTGCAGTCATTGTAGTCCCTGCAAACAGATATGGAAAGCAAATATATCACAACAGCATTTGTTGGAAACAGAAATAAAAGTCCAATGAACAGCATATCAATCTTTCCGAAAGGAAGAATAATACTGGAGACTCAAATCCAGAAGCCTGTGGTTGAAGGCTGGGGACCGAAACACCTCCTTCTTCCACCGACAATACAGAGCGAGACTTTCAAGGAATTATATAGAAGAAATCAAAATAGCTGAGGTCCAAGTCTGCAAAGGTTTCAATCAAGTCAAAGTAGCCGCCGAATCCCATTTCAAGAACCTATACAGTGAAGGAGCTCAAAGTAACGATGAGGAAACTGCTGACTTCCTCTCCAACATCCCTTCCCTCATCAGTCCTAAAGACAACGCAATTCTCTGTAGACCTACCACTGAGGAGGAAATCATAAATGTTATATGGTCCATGGAAGCTGACAAGGCACCTGGGCCTGATGGATTCACAATCCACTTCTATAAATATTGCTGGCACATTATCAAGGTAGACCTTCATAAAATGATAAGTGGATTCATGAAAAAAGCCAAGATAGGTGGAGGAACCAACTCCACTTACCTTGCTCTAATCCCCAAAGACACCAAGCCTGAATCATTTGCTAGATTCAGGCCTATTTCACTGTGTAATGCTTCTTATAAAATTCTGGCTAAACTGTTAGCAAATAAGATCAAGCCATTGCTAAAAAGATTGATCTCCAGTTCTCAAGGTGGTTTTGTGGAAGGTAGGCATATTCTGGACAACGTAATCCAGGTCCAGGAGACAATCCATTCCAGTAAACAGCGAAAAGAGAAAGGTATGTTGATAAAATTAGATATGGAAAATGATTTTGACAGAGTTAATCGCACATTCCTCAGCAATGTTCTTCTTTCCTTTGGCTTTTCGCCTCATTTTGTACATCTCATTAAAGCCTGCATTGACAATCCGTGGATTGCCCCCCTAGTCAATGGTCGACCAACAAACTTTTTCCAAGCTCAGAGAGGCATCAGGCAGGGATGCCCACTCTCCCCCTTTCTGTACATCTTAATGGAAAACTCCCTTAGTGAAAATCTCACTGCAGAAAGATTAGCTGGTAACATTCCGGGTCTCAAACCTTCCAACGGATCTGATCCCCTGAATCACGCACTTTTTGCTGATGATTCACTCCTCCTCGGTGGAGCCTCCATTAGAATAGCCAAAGCTTTTGACACAGTCCTCAGAAATTATTGCAGAGTTTCGGGAGTTTTAGTCAATGAGAGTAAAAGCGAAGTATTCAGCTAGAATATAGACCAACAAGAACTTACAGGCATTACCACACTCCTTGGGTTCAAAGGCCAAGAAAATTGGGACAGATTTAAGTATCTCGGCCTTCCCATCATATCTGGAGTTAATAAAAGATCTCTATGGAGTGAAATAATCTCTAAAATTAAAACCAAGATTGCTACGTGGGGTGGCTACTGGTTGACCAAGGGAGGCAAAGTGATCTTGATCAAATCATTGCTGTCTGCGCTTCCAATTTTCCGGGCTTCCTTTCTTCTGGCACCAAGAAATGTGATGGAGCAGATCACCAAACTTCTCAGAGAATTTCTGTGGCAAGGAGGGAAGGGCAATGGAAAAAAAAAGCATTTGGTGAATTGGGAAGTAGTCAAAAAATCGATGGTGGAGGGGGGGTTGCAAATAAGAGATCCCACTCTTATCAATTTAGCGCTGGGAGGTAAGATTTTGTGGAAGCTGATCCACGAGCCCACACACCCGGTAAGTACCACTCTGCGATCAAAGTATGGTCCCAACAAATCTCTCAGCAATCTGCATAACGTTAACACAAAAAATTGCACACAGGTTTGGAATTTATGCTGCAAAAGCAGCAACTTATTTAAAAAACAGATCTATAGAATACCTGGAAGCGACAAACGTATTTATCTGTGGATGGATAGCATCATGGGGAATGAATCTCTGGCAGAAAACGTGGACATAACAAACCTCAGAAACTGGCTGGAGCGAGCAGGAGTGAATAGCCTATACGACCTATCGAAATGGGATCAACGTGGAGATTGGGCTGGTTGGGATTTTCATGGAGTACCAGCCAGGTTAGCTCATCAACAAACCTTGCTAGAAGATCTGCTGGAGGACACTGCCCCTGTCAATAAATCCATAAAAGATAGCTGGGGTTGGGGCCTGACCAGTGTTTATACCACAGCAGCAGGATATAGAGCTTTGCAGGCCTCAAGAAATAGCAGTCAAACACCGGCTTTCTGGAAAAACGTTTGGGAATCTCTTGCCTTACCAAAAGTGAACTTCTTTTTCTGTACCCTGGTCCATAACAAACTTCTAACGAGAGATAATCTGGAGAAAAGGAACATAGTAGGGCCTTATAGATGTGTGTTATGCAGCAACAACACCGAAACAGCCCAGCACCTATTTATGGATTGCATTTTTGCTAAAGAAGTCTGGGGGCTCATTTTACAGGACTTTCAGATTCCAGCCCCTTCCCAAAATTCTGTTTTAGATCTCTTTGCCTCTTGGAGTCATTTCTATCCCCAACGAATCCCCCCCAAATCATTTTGGCACAAAATCTGGATAGCGCTTCCCAAATATGTATGTTGGCAGCTTTGGTTGGTACGTAATCAGCTGATCTTCAAAGAGGTGCAGCACTCCCCATTGCAAGTAGCTGCAAAAGCCAAGTCCTTCCTCCTAGAAGCAGCCCAATAGCAGTATTTAAAAGAAGATCCTTTGCTACTTCCCGAAGAAAAGATGTGGTTAGGCCCTCTAGTGCCTTATCCGAGCAAGTATCTCCTCTCCCCTCAAAGTGGCAATCCGGACTGGCGCTTAAGAGATAATGATGATTCCTTTCAATCTTGGTGGCAGTCTCAAAAATTAACCACACTCTTCTTTGACAGGGCGTCCAAAGGGAACCCCGGTGCTGCTGGTGCTTGGGGGGTCATCTACTCTCCGAACGGCTCTTCAAAAGATTGCTTCTATTGGGGATTAGGCCAGAAATCCAACAATCAAGAAGAGATCCTCAGGCTTCTCAAAGCTTGCCTTATCGCAAGAGACAAAGGAGTAAAAGATCTTCAAGTTTTCGGTGATTCAGAGATAATAATTAAAAACTTAAACTTGGAGGCACGGTTCAACAATGTCAGCCTCAACAAAATTTTGGACAGATTTAAGAGAGTTCTTCTAGACTTTGACAGCTGCAAATTTTATCATATTCTTAGAAAGTCAAATAGTGAAGCTGATCAGATGGAAAAAAAAGGCAGCTCACTCATGAAAGCACTGCTAATTGTAAACAATGAAAGCTTTGTTCAAATGCCCTGAAAAATGTAATAGATTAAAAGCAGCAGCAGTTAGAAATATGCAATGTAATTGGGGTCACTCCGGAAATGACCCATAAACTTTTCAGATAAATAAAATTCATATATCCGTTACAGTTAAAAAAAATAAAAAATTAAAAAACAATAATATTAAAACATAATGTCATTTTTATGAAAAATAAATAAAAAATAAAAAGTAATAAACACAATAATAAAAATAATAATTTGACTACCATTTAGGGGGCAATTTAATTGGCTATTGTTGTATGATATGAAGTCTTTGTGAAGTGTGTGGTTCAAGGTTAAAATTCCCTTGAAAGCCTTGATGGCTATGTGTGGGGGCACAAATGGGTTCATCCAAAAATATAATGGTATCTGGTATCTGTGAAAATTGATCTCGTGTCACATGAGTATGAACCCACCCCATTCCTCTAAACACAATAATAATATGTTAACTCAATTCAATTTCTTATATTATGATTTTATTCTTATTAATAAAATTACAAATATATCCCATATTAAAACAATTTTATATAGTGATTATTCCTATTAGGTAATAATGCTTATTTTTATAGTTAAAACAAATCATATTGTCAAAAAGAAATTTCCAACCTATCTACCAAGCTTGACAAATCACATAGTTCCCACCAGGGTTGGAATTTGGATTTCATTGTACCCGTCATACAAATTGTTTTTGACTTTGTGGGCCGTTAGGCTTCCCATAAATAAACATTATATTTACAATTTTGTCCTTCAAGAGGGATGTTCTCATAATAAATTAACCCTTCACCAATAAATGCTCGATTAAAAATTTACCCTTCAATAACTATGTTCAACCTTTTTTTCCCTCCTATTATAGATTTGGCTTGATGGATTATAAAAAAATGCTCCAAATTCTTGAATAACTGTTGGCCCTCATTTTTTATCTCTTTTTGTTTATGAAATACACCTTATTTTTCCATATTATCCATCTATTCACCATCATATCGACCTTATATTGACCAAAAGATGCATATACAAGTATTTAAGTTATGTTTTTCAATTATTAGATGTTTTTGTAAAAATTGAAATTTAAGTGCATTTTTGGACAACAATAGAAATTCCCGTAATGGCATTATGGTTTGATATATGTGCAAGACACTCGGGATCGATTTGGATACATTTCTAGAAGGCTTGGGAACTAATAATAAGAGTACACATGTTGGTACAGTCAAACTGAGCTTTAATAGGCCCAGTCAAAGACGGTCAAACATTACCTGTCTTTGTGGAGGATCCCTAGAAACTAGGTCAAAACACTTATTTTGTGGGATTTTCTAGATTTTGATGGATCTGATGGATGAATTCAACTTGATTTGATAGGATAAGGATAGTTATGACTACTTGAGCTATTTTAGATGAGTTTGTTAGATACTTATCTATTTAAGCCTCAAACTTTAAAGGCTTTCATATGTAGAACTTGTATGACTTAATATTATTATTTCTGAGACTTGGAGACATAATTGAGGATATCTTCTATCACATTTGTTGTTGTTATATGATGGTTGATTGATTGAAGTCTTAAGTAGCTAAATTCACCTTCAGTGTGCGAGGCAAGGGTGGAAGCCCCCCCCACCAAGCTAAGTGCACTTCTTAGTTTATTTTGTAGCTGTAATTTCTGAATTAGTTTTCTTATGTTTAACTTGTTTATGCTGATTGTTTCTGATTATTGATGAATCTAATGATCATTCTTAACTTTCATATGAAAGGACAAACAAATGTTTAAGTTAAACATTCTTTCTATCGAATCAAGATCTTCAGCTATAATTCATCTCTACATGCTTTTAAATGATTGCTGATAGATCTTAATTCTACATATGAAGAGTCAACACAGTATTTAAAGTTAAATAATTCTTCTATCTGATCAAGAGACTAAAAACTAAGATTCATCTTTCTTATTTTTTCTAAATTCCTGGTTTTAACAATAGCATTACTAATAAATGAATATATGATGAAGGAAAATCAGGACCTCTTCAGTGAAGAGCCTCTTCAATCATTACTTCATGTATCTTAATGTATTGTTTAGTTAAGTAGTTTTTATTTCTAATTCACATGGTAATCTTGTTAGAGAAGGACAAACAAATCTATTAAGTCAGGAGATTCTTCTGCTTCTAATTACACATCTGAATTTAGAAATTATTTAAGTTAGATTTATATTTGTAATATGCATTTCCCTAATCATTAATAAACCATCTTCTGAATTGATCACAACTGAAACCCATATACTTTGGGGATGCTTCTAATTTCCACTAACCCAGATTGATAATAAATACTTGCATTAGTTTACAACAGGAAATTGACCCAACATTTTGGCACCGTTGTCGGGGAAGCATATTCAAAACGGTCAAATAGGAAGACAAAAAGAAAAAAAGAAAAAACAAAAACAATATAAAATCACCAAAAACAACAAAAACATAATTTTTCTTTCAAGCAATGTTTTCTTATGCCTAGAAATAGAGATCAGAAAGGTAGATTTGTGAAACAAAACCCTCCAGCAACTCATTCATCCACATGATTAACAACACCAGTTGCTGGAAATCCTACTATAGAAGAGTTAGAGGAAAAATAGAGATCAAGACAGAGATTAACTTTAGTTGAAATAAAAATCATGTTAGCCTTAGAGGTAAAGAAAAATCAATCACCTAAGAACCTCCTTCCGTATGGAAACAAAAAGACACAAGAAAAACAACTATTGAACAACTAGAGCAACCTATCCTTGAAGAAATCAAAGTAATTGAAGAAATAGAGAATCAACCTCCTATCGAAACACTACAAATCTCTGAAAAAGAAATGGTTGAAGAAGGAGAAGGATCAACTAGACTAAACATGACTCCTAAACAAAGACTAGAATATGAAAGACAACAAAGGGAGTGGCGAAGACAACGAGAATAAGAAAGAAGAATTGAGGTAGATAGAAAGGCAGAAGAAGACAGAAGAGCAGAAGCACTTAGAAGAATAGAGGAAGAAGCAAGAAGAGAAAATCAATATCGAAGAACACAAGAAAATAAGCGCAAAGTTAACAATGATCAGGAAACTAATTTTGGCTTTCCTATTTTAGATGCAAGAGAAATACTAGGAGAAGAAATAAAAATGAAAAATATTCCACCTTCTGTATTGCCTAATTTCTATGGAATGTCAACATAAGATCCTGATGCATTCATGTTCGAATTTGATATATTGTGTAGAACCTATGGATATACTAATGACACACACAAGCTTCTACTTTTTTCTGCTACTCTGAAAGCGGTAGCCTTGAAATGGTTCATGGGATTAGGAGAACATACAATTGCTTCTTGGGAGGATATGCAGAAATTTTTTCTTAAAAAGTATCAAGCTTACTGCAGGGCTAGAGACTCGAAAGAAGACATTTTCTGAATGACACTTGACAAGAAGACAAAGTTTTGGAAGAATATTTGGAAAGATTCCTTTACAATTTATAGAAATCCAAACATCATTCTCTTAGTTCTGATACCATCCGCACTATTTTTCTTAAGGGTATTAGAGATGAGTATTTAGACATTCTTAATGTAATGGGAAAAGGAGATATTTCCAATTTACCATTTGAGGAAATTGTTGAATTATGTAAAAAATACTCTAGGGGAAGAGCAAAGAGTGGGCAGAGAGATATTTCATCAAAAGCTTCCAAATCTGCAGCAAGTGCAGTAATAAGAGTAGAGATAGGAAGCTAGGCTAGAAAATTTTAAAACAAATCTCTTAAGCACTTTGGGAACACAAGTAGATGTTTTGAAAGCTAAGAAAAAGAAAAAAGAGCAAGATGAAATCCTAGCAATTTTTTTTCCAAAGTGTAGACAAAAATATCCACTCAGGGAATGCCCTTTGCAAGGTATACAAGTGTGTGGACTATGCACAAAAAATCATGCAACAAAAAAATGTCCCAAATTAACAGAATTGAAAGGAGAAGAAGTGCAAGGAGTAGATTATCTCTACTATATGGCTCCAAGGATACCTTGGCAACCAAGGATACCTCAACAATTCCCTCAGCAAAATCCCCAAATTTTTCAATATCCTCAAAATACATGGAATACACTAATGCCATGGCAGGTTTGGCCACCACAACAATATCAAAACCAACCTGCACAAGGTTGGAGAGGATATGGTTATGGAAACCAACCACCACAGCAAATGTATCCCCAGTAGTATCAATATCAACAACCATACCCTCCACAACCATTTTCTCAATATCAACAATTCCAGCAACAACAACAAATGCCATATCCATCTCAAAACCCACGAATGCTAACTCAACCGCAGCAACTTCAATTGCCTACTAACCAACCACCTCCTAGACCAACACAATTTCCAGCTCAGCGAGTAGTTAATCCAAGTAACAAGGTGGATAGACCATCATATCATGTGGAAGAGGCAACATATTATCCTACTTATTCAATTCTTCTCGTACAAGATGTCCACCTAAGGTTTGGGAAGGTATTAAAAAATGATTCTCCTTCGATAATTGAAGAAGAAGTTGAACAAGGAGAACAAAATCAACAATCTCAACCAGAAAAGCAAATTCAGAAAGGTAAATCTATTATGACACAGACTCCACCATATCCAGAGAGATTGATACAACAAAATATTCCAATATCTCTCCCTGAATTTAATATTTTGGATGAATTGAAAAACACATATGTTAAAATTTCTTTGTTGCAGGAAATTAAAGACATTCCGATATATGCAAAAACAATAAAGGAATTATTCATTAAGAAATCTGGCAGAAGAAAGAAGGATCCACCTACAATCCAGGTAATTGGAAGTTTAGCTAGTCTCATGTCCACAAACACAACTATTGAAAAATATGTTGATCCAGGAATTATTATGATTACCATTTCGATTAACAAATTTTCAGTGCCAAATACTTTAATAGACTTGGGAGTAGGTATCAAAGTTATGACAACATAGACTATGAAACATTTGAATATGAACAACATTAAACCTACTACTAGAGTTTTAGAACTTGCAGACAGATCTAAAGTTGTCCCAAAAGGTATATTGGAAGATATCATTGTCTCACTGGATTCATGGGAGTATCCTGTAGACTTCTTGATTTTGCATCCAAAAACAAACTTGGGAGGGCATCCCTTAATTTTAGGTAGACCATGGTTAGCCACTACAGATGCTTACATTGGATGCAGGTCAGGAAGTATGATTATTGCACATGGAGATGAAAGAAATCATGTTACATTATATCCCCCCGCTCAATCTCCTTCTTTATTATCATGGCTTGACGGAGAGGAACCATAAGAACTTCAATCTGTTTTTATTCTTAATCAAGTTTATAATTTTAGAGAGGAGGAAGAAATGAGGACTTATTAGATCTATTAATCTCAAAACCAAATATTTCAGAGTAGCTTAGAGTAACTCAATATACAGTTGCTAGTTTCTTTTAAATGAATGTTTTCAGGAAAATTGCACTATACAGTCATTACAAAATAAATTTGAGAGAGTTTTTCTTGTAAATTCAATTACCAATTCAAATAGAAAAATCATTGAAATTGGTCTTGAGATACATTTGAATATTGATAACAACTTACAATCACCACAAGAGGAAAATCTAATAACATTTATGCAAAAATATTCAAAAGCTTTTGCCTGGGATTATAAAGACATGCCAGAAATTTATCCAAAAACATGAATCCATCACATTTACACTGATAATGAAATAAAACCTGTAAGGCAACCACAAAGACATATGAACCTCATGATGAAGGAAATAGTGAAAGAGGAATTACAGAAACTATTACAAGTCAGATTTAACTATCCTATTTTAGATAGTCAATGGGTTTCACCCTTAGTTGTAGTACCTAAGAAAAATGGGAAATGGATAATTTGTGTGGATTACAGAGAATTGAAAAAAGCTACATTAAAAGACCACTTTCCTTTACCATTTATCGATCAAGTGTTAGATTCATTAGCTGGAAAGAAGTTATTTTCATTTCTGGATGGATTTAGTGGATATAATCAGATAAAGATAGCATTAGAAGATCAAAATAAGACAACATTCACATGCCCATGGGGAACATATGCATACAATGTATTACCCTTTGGTTTTTGTAATGCACTTGCTACCTTTCAGAGAGCAGTTATTGCAATCTTTGTTGATTTGATTCATGAGTGTGTGGATTTTATATGGATGATTTCACTGTGTATGGTACAACATTTTATGATTGTTTACAAAATCTTGAAAAATTGTTAAAAATATGCATTGAGACAAATCTATCACTCAGTAATGAAAAATGTTTTATGATGTTAACTGAGGGGATAGTGTTGGGACACCATATTTCTTCTTCCGGAATTAAGGTGGACCCGACAAAAATTTAGGTCATTGTGAAATTAGCACCACCCACAACACAAAAAGAAGTTAGAAGTTTCTTGGGTTATGTAGGCTACTATAGAAGATTTATTGAAAATTTCAGTAAAATAGCTTTGCCATTATTCAAGTTACTTGTAAAAGATGTCGAATTCCAATGGACAAATAATTGTCAGAATGCATTTGAAAAATTAAAAGAAAAATTATCAATTGCACCCATTCTTCAAGGACCTAATTGGTCTTTTCCATTTCACATTTCAACTGATGCATCTGATACAACTATTAGAGCATCACTTGGAAAAAAAGAGAATCAATTCAATTATGCTATATATTTCATCAATAAAAACTTAACACTGGCAGAATTGAACTACATTGTTACAGAGAAAGAGATGTTAGTTGTAGTACATGCAGTTAATAAATTTCGACATTATATAATAGGTTATCAAGTTTATATCCACAAGGATCATTCTGCCATAAAATATTTAATGAATAAATCAATCACAAATGGCAGAATGACTAGATGGTTGTTATTAATGCAAGAATTTAACATTACTATACAAGATCAACCAAGCAAAGATAACCAAGTTGCAGAGTTTTTGTCAAGACTACATTCACCTGGTGATCCAAATTCAGTATCAGATAATTTTCCAGATGAACATATATTTTCTATAAATGTCAAAACTCCATGGTTTGCAGATATAGCTAACTATTTATCATCTGGCATCCTACCATATCATTACACAAACAAGCAGAAAAGAAGAATAATTAGAGAAACTGCTAGATATAGTTGGGTCAATGGAGATCTATTTTATACTGGTGTTGATCTAATGATTAGAAAATGTGTTAGAGTAGACGAGATTATTGAAATTTTTAAAGCATGTCATGATGAACCATGTGGTGGTCATTTTGCAGATAAGAGAATAGCATACAAAGTGCTGAAACTTGGCTACTACTGGTCATCCATCTTCAAATACTCTAGAGGCTATGTGAAAAGATGTGACAGCTACCGAAGAATTGGTAGACTAGTGGCATCAAATGAAATGCCATTAAAGCCACAAGTACTGATTGAACCATTTGAACAGTGGGCTTTATATTTCGTGGGCCCAATAAACCCTCGATTCGATGGAAACAAGTACATCCTGGTATGTATAGATTATCTAACTAAGTGGGTGGAGGCAAAGGCAGTAGCACGGGCAACAGAAGATATTGTTGTTTCTTTTCTGTTTGAAAAGATATTTGTAAGGTATGGAGTTCTGAGACAGATAGTAATTGACCAAGGCACACAATTCACATCAAAACTTGTTCGAGATCCTATGCATAAATACAAGATCAAGCATAGAAAATCATCTCCATATCATCCGCAAGAAAACAGACAAGTGGAATAAAAAAAAAGTCCTAGAAAACATCATGACGAAGACTGTAAAAATGAACAAAAAGGACTGGTCAGAGAAATTGACAGATGCACTATGGGCATATAGGATAACTTGGAAAAACACAACTGGGTTCAGTCTATATCAGTTAGTGTATGGAAAAGAAGTCCTATTGCCCATCAAATTTCAAATACATACATACAAGCTAGCAATAGAATGGGGATGGAATTGTTTGAGGCACAACAACAAAGAATTATGGAATTAAAACAACTGGATGAGATACGATAACAAACAGTCGGACACACATCTCTTGTCCAAGAACAAATGATCAAATAGCATGATCGATTCATAAAGAATAAAGTGTTTCAGAAAGGAGATTGGGCACTCTTGTTCGACAACAATTTTAAAGACTTCAAAGCAAAATTCACAACTCATTGGCTTGGGCCATATGAGATTGAAGAAATATTTGACAATGGAGTTGTCAAGATAAAAGCAATTGATGAAGCATTTGTTTCGTTTGTTGTCAATGGACATAGGCTTAAAATTTACAATAAGTCTATAAATAAAGAGGATTTTCTGAGAAAAATTTCGATGGATTCAGATCTGGAATTAATGGGACAGCATAGCAATATGCCTTCCATAATTCCAGCAGAAGAAGAATAAAAGAAAAATAATAAAAATAATTAAATAATAATAATAATAATAAAAGAGTTTGGTTGTGAAAATCTAAGAAACTGGCACAATACAAACTCGAATTCATGTCGGGAAACCAACTTGTTTGGCCAATATGAATTCTCTTTTTATTTTCATTTTATTGTACTAAATTTTTTTGCAACTATACCCTCCAAGAAATCACAGACTTGAGGACAAGTCAAATCATCAGCTCAGGGGAAGGTTTGTAATATAAAAAAAAACTATGAAAATAGTTTTCAACAGCTGAATTGAAGATATAATATGAACTACAATTACAAAGGAACCTCGTACATCATTGGACATTTACATAAGGGACCTGAATTGTTATTGAGAAAATTATTCATAAAGGGACCTATATCATTACAAAAGAAGAAATTTTCAAGTATTGAACATTATTGCAAATACGCTAGAAGGGACCTGAACACTATTGCAAATTACGCCAAAAGGGACCTCAAAATTTAAAATGTCAGAAAATACCTGAGTAAAATCAAATGAATATCATATCAGAAGGGACCTAAAAATGTCAAAGTTTAACTTGCAGAAGGGACCTAAAAATGTTAAAGTTTAACCTACAGAAGGGACCTAAGTAAAATCAAATGAATATCATATCAGAAGGGACCTGAAAATGTCAAAGTTTAACGTGTAGAAGGGACCTGAACAATATTATTCTAAATCAAATAAGAAGCAAGAAGAAATAAATTCTCTACATAGTCTACAAGAGCCTTCGCAATAATAAAAAAAATTTCAACCATCATGAACGTCAAAAGGGAATACGAGTACAATAAGTAAAAAAATCACTCTTAAAATTTCAATTTTTTTCGAAAATATTCTAGAATTGTAAAGACTAATTTAGTACTAGTTGTGCATTTTTACCTACATCAGCTACATTTCCTACATTTCATCTACATTTTAACACCTATACTTTCATATACATTCCATCATCTATGATTTGTAGTCCTATTCTATCCATATTCATTTCCATACCACTATTCTAACTACTCAATAAAACATTACATAACCTATCCATACCATACCCTACCCTATTTTTCTAAACAAGAGAATCATAAACAAAAAGTTAACATTAAACCCTTGGAAGACCTACAATACAACAAACAAAGGTTAGTAACATTATAAATATTTAATTTTAAAAATGTGACTATTTCATTAGTCAATTTTTAAAAATTAAATAAAAGAGCAAAACTCAAAGTTCAAAAGTCATATGATATAGTGCAACTATTCAAATGTCAAAACAATGCAAAAAGAGTGCAATCATAAAAGGTGACGAGCTATGGTAATGGAGTAAAGTGTAAAATCATAATACAAAGAATGAATGCAACTAACCTAAAGTATGATGCAAGATGCATGACAATGATGATGTATGCTATGCTATGATGAGACCGTAATGCATGCAGCAGTGGAGGAACGAAGAGATAGCATACAATGATGAAGTATGATGGCACATATGAAAATCGAGATAATGCGGAGTATGGAAGAAGACAGTGTGATGACACATATGAAAATGGAGATGATGCAGAATATGGAAGCAGACATTGTCATTAAAAAAAAAAAAAGTGAAAGGAGTTGCATAATGAATAAAACAAAGGACAGAATGTACACCAGAGCCAGCATGACAGTCAAGGAAAAGACATGCATGAACTAGTCAAATGGTGGTTAGTGAACGGTCAAAATATTTTCAAACGCCATAACACAATACTGTGTAAAAAGTATGAGACCATTTCCGCCATTGCTAAGACCTAAAACGACCATTGCTAAGACATTTACGCTGCATTTTCACCATCGTCATCTTCCAAAGGCTCACTGAGAGAGGGAGAGCATGTTGTTAAAGCACGCATCCATGTTTACAACTCTGTGAAAACAAAATAAAATGCAGAACTTGAGAGAAGACAGTGAAGAAGTCGTGAGGAGAATAGAAGAAATAAAATGTAGTGAAGAAAGAAGAGAATATAGCAAAGAAGAGGAACAGAGCGATAAGGGAGTTAACTAGAGTTTCAAACCCAACAAATCTAGAAAACTTGTCAAGAAACCGCGCTATCAGGAGGCGAAATCCCATGAAGAAGAAGGTAAGAAGTAAATGTGGATTTGGCTGTTTAAAACAATGGATGGTTGCATGAATAGATCTCGGGATTGTTAAAACGAACTAGGAGTTATAAAAGGAGTCATCTATTTCGATTTTTAAAGCCTGTCAGTGCATTATATTTTGTTTTGACACCACTCATAAACACTTTGACACCATTCATAAATACTTTGACATAAGTCAACAATTAAATCTTTTTGTTGATTAAGTGAGTAAATGAGTGAGGATTTTAATGAGATTGACACTGATTGAAACAAAGAGAGACCTTAGTTAAACAAGAAGGAATATCACGAGGATCACAACAGAAGATCACAAGGATCATTGCAAAGACATGTAAGCTTGAACACGTCCTCACATGCAGTCTTCTATTTCAAAATAAATGGAAAATAGAGAATGGAGAATTCTGGTTCGAATTGTGCAGTGAGTTTGTTTTAAATTGAGTTGTGTAATAGATTTATTTTATTAGCACACTTAGTAGAAGGATTCAAAACATAATTTGTGGAGAAAGATTGAGTTAGAAGGCAGTTAAAAAATGTTTTTACATAACAAAGGACAAAGTATGGAGAATGTTTGAAGGAAAACAATGAATTTATCATGAGATTTTTGATGAAATGGTTGAGCTATTCTCTTGCATACACAGTGAGTTTAAATTATATATATCATGCTATGTTTTAAAAAGAATTTTGTATGAAATTGAAGGGTGAAAGACATTGTTGTATAAAAAATTTTCAATTTTTACACAGTCAAATTTATTTTACAAAACAGAGATAGATGATTGTTTTTTAAAAGAGGACATATAATTAAATGGAGAATAGGATAATAGAAACATGAATTTTTATGTTTTCTTAAACCTCTCTATCAATTCTTGTGTTTATTTGAAGCAGTTAGCTCACATTTTTCAAAGGGAAAACAAATGATTCATTAGCAAGAGAAGTAACACAGGAGGTAAACCTACTACTGTAATAACATCCAGTACTTGAATTTTTGTTGACAAAGATGAAGTTAATGACAGTATATGGATACATAAAATGGTTTTCAGATAAAATTTCTTCAAGAGCAGAACCTAAAGTTTTTCAAATTGAACACTGGAATAGGGAAACAGTTGAAAAACTTTATCAGTCTGGTTTAATAGGCTTTCTTCAAAAGTTCAAAGGTCACAATGAGGATGTCACAAGAGAATTTGTAAATAATTACAAACAGGATGAAACCATGGTGGGTATTCTACATATCCCTTTGACTCCATAGTATATTTCCAAAGCTTTAGAGTTACCATCATCAGGAGAACTATACCATAAGGGATTTCATTTCAAAGACAAAGGCTGGACATTCTTCTTGGATAAAAACAGGAAGGGTTCTTTTGATAGATCAAAGGGGATTCCAAGGGAGTGGTTAAATGAACCATGGGCAAAGTTACTGTTGATAATTCAAAAAAATTTCACCTGTGACAACAGACATAGTGTAGTACACCTTTATCATGTCAGGTTACTACAACATATTAAAGGAGATATAAGGATCAATCTGCCCTATTTATTTTATAAAAATTTGATGAAAATTATTGAGAGTGTCAAATCTGAGACCAAGCCCAAAGAAGCTCAAATTCTTCACTAGGGGCTCATAAAAATCCTTGTGGATTATCAGTTGAAAATTAAGGGAATGGTTTGGGAAAATTTTCTGACTAGAAAAAATTTTGTAGAACAAGTCATTGAAAATAAACTTAAACCAATACAGGAAACAAGAAATATTGTGCATTCACCTCTTTATCCTAAAACCAGGTCAAAGAAACATTAGGAGACAAATATGGTAGAGAGGGAGACATCATCTTTAACTATTTCTAGAAGACAGAAAAAGAAGAATTCAGCAGAACCAGAAGTGCAAGTCATAGAAACATCTCCTTTAACTAAACATGCAAATGAAATCCTTGAGAGGTTGCAACAAGAAGTGTGAAAATCCTGTAGACAGAGATTCCTATTTTAAAAATAATGAGGAAACTTCAGTTTCTAAAAATACCAAGGAGGAAGATCAAAACCGTTGTAGAGTTAGAGAATTAACTGATAGCCTGGAGATAAGCAAAATCATGGAGAGGCACCTGAAAGAAGAAAATGAAACTTATAAAATAACCAATGAAAAATTGGTTAAGGAAAATGAGAAGATAAGTGGAGAAATGGGAAATTTGAAAACCAAAATCAATCTTCTCTATACATAGGCATTCAGGTGGCTTCAGGAGAAAAATTCCTGGAAGGCTAAGTATAAGAAACAGAAGGTTAAGACCTCCATCTATAAAGAAGAACAAGGTAAAGACATGGATTCTCTTCTATATGCAGCACAACAAGAAGTTTCAAGATCAAGAATGGGATTAGCATCTAACTCAGAAGGTCAAAGAGAAAAAAACAAGCATGAGGACATGCTTGATCATCAGTTTGGGGGAGATGTTGGCCCTCGTTTTTTATCTCTTTTTGTTTATGAAATACACCTTATTTTTCCATATTATTCATCTATTCACCATCATATCCAACTTATATTGACCAAAAGATGCATATACATGTACTTAAGTTATGTTTTTCAATTATTAGATGTTTTTGTAAAAATTGAAATTGAAGTGCATTTTTGGACAGCAACAGAAATTCCTGTAATGACATTATGGTTTGCATATGTGTGGGACACTTGGGCTCGAGCTAGATACACTTCTAGAAGGCTCGGGAACTAAGAATAAGAGTACAAATGTTGGTACAGTCAAAGCGAGCTTTAATAGGCCCGGTCAAAGACAGTCAAACAGGACCCGTCTTTATGGAGGATCCCCAGAAACTAGGTCAAAACTATTATTTTGTGAGATTTTCTAGATTCTGATGGATCTGATGGATGAATTCGACTTGATTTGATAGGATAAGGATAGTTATGACTACTTGAGCTATTTTAGACGAGTTTGTGAGATACTTTATCTATTTAAGCCTCAAACTTTGAAAGCTTTGATATGTAGAACTTGTATGACTTAATATTATTATTTCTGAGACTTGGAGACATAATTGAGGATATGTTCTATCATATTTTCCACTGTTATATGATGGTTGATTGATTGAAGTCTTAAGTAGCTGAACTCACCTTCAGCATGTGAGGCAAGGGTGGAGGGCCTCCACACCGAGCTAAGTGCACTTCTTAGTTTATTTTGTAGCTGCAATTTATGAATTAGTTTGCTTATGTTTAATTTGTTTATGCTGATTATTTCTGAGTATTGATGAATCAATGATCATTCTTAACTTGCATATGAAAGGACAAACAAATGTTTAAATTAAACATTCTTTCTATCTAATCAAGGTCTTCAGTTAGAATTCATCTCTACATGCTTTTACATGCTTTTAAATGATTGTTGATGGATCTTAATCTTGTTTCTATTCTGCATATGAAGAGTCAACGCAGTATTTAAAGTTAAATACTTCTTCTATCTGATCAAGAGACTAAAAACTAAGATTCATCTTTTTCTGAATTCATGTTTTTAACAATAGCATTACTGATAAACAGTGAATATATGATGAAGAACAATCAGGACCTCTTCAGTGAAGAGCCTATTCAATTATTACTTCATGTATCTTAATCTATTATTTAGTTAAATAGTTTTTTATTTCTAATTCACATGGTAATCTTGTTAGAGAAGGACAAACAAATCTCTTAAGTTAGGAGATTATTCTGCTTCTAATTACACATCTGAATTTAGAAATTGTTTAAGTTAGATTTATATTTGTAATATGCATTTCCCTAATCATTAATAAACCATATTCTGAATTGATCACACTTGAAACCCATATACTTTGGGGATGCTTCTAAGTTCCACTAACCCAGATTGATAATAAATACTTGCGTTAGTTCACAATAGTAAATTGACCCAACAATGGCATTGAACTCTTTCAGAGCATGGGGCTTTGGATTGATGGTATTAATGGCAAATGGGTGCATTGTTAAGAAATTTTGTTTCAAATCCTATGAGTTAACTAATCAAAGAACGTTTTGAAGAACAAAGTTTTTCACTAGCAATATAAATGTGGGCATGGGGTTTTGGATTGATGGTATTGATGGTAAATGGGTTCATTGTTAAGAACTTTTGGTTCAAATCCTATGAGTTAATTAACCAAAGAACGTTTTGAAGAACCAAGTTTTTCACTAGCAATAGAAATGTGGTCTCTCTGGCGACCGAGTGAAAGAAGTGACAACCTCTTTGGCGATCCATTCAAAAGAATTGACTACCTTGATGCATCGTATCTTGCATCGGGAGCGGGGCAAGTAGTCCACCTAATTGGGGGTGAAGCCATAGAGGTGACTTTTAAGATTTTTGCTTCTAGCAGTTTTGTGGTGCATAATTCTAGTTAAGAAACTATGGTTATATTTCATCCAGTATAAATGAATTGACAATTTATGGATGCTAGAAGATAGGTATTCTATTGTAACCCTGTGAAAATAGAATATAATAAATAAATCTTTTTGGTGTGTTTCTAAGTAAAATCTATGTATTACTCTGTATTTGTCATTACATCTTTTCTATTTTTATTAATAATATATTTGCAACAATTCACTATACAAATTAGAAACTTGCATTATTAAGGATCTTCCTTAAAGCTATTCAAGTAAGACCTTTAAAAAAATCAAGTAAAGTATCACTCCATTTTGTTACACTCATCAACTCATATGAAGAAAGAAATCATGATTTTCATAATTAAAAGGAATATCTCACATGAAAAAGAAGTAAGTCATGTTTAGAAAGAAATCATGATTTTCAGAATTAAAATGCATAGCTTAGATGAGAAAGAAGTCATGTTTCATGTTTTTCGAATTAAAATGCATAAATCATATAAATGCATTAATGTGAAATGAAAGGAGAAAAATAACAAATATTGTACAGGATTAAGTCTCAAACTTTGCAAAAGCTAAGACAATAGTTTAAATGACCCTCAATTTCCAATCTTTTCCTCGAGGACTCCTTGCTAGCATTTGTCGAGTTGACTCTATATAATAATACATCTGACAAGACCAAACCAACAAATAGTGAAAATAGACAAGTTGTTTGTTTTATGTCAAATTCACCATATCCATAATATAACTTCTCATATGTTATATTTTTACATACAACATAAATTTTTCCACTATCATTTATTATTAAATGAAGTACCACATATTTGGAAGTGGACAACATTTATTATACTACTTACCAAGAAAATTATATGTTCAATTTACTCTCTAAATTTTTAATTTAGAAAGTAAATTTCAATTCTATCTTAACACATGATCAGAATACAAAATGAAAAATTTCAATATTATCTTAAATTATGATCAAAATACAAAACATAATGAACTCATATCACAATTTCATATGCCTTAAGTACCTTTAAGGAAATTAACATCCATCATCACAATTTCATTTGCCTTGAGTACCTTTTAGGAAATTAACATGCACTTCAAAAGAAATATACTTATTGTGGCAGAGTGATTCTATAGGTATTAGTATCCTCTCCAAACAAAAGAAAAAATTATCTATTGAAAAAATGACAAAAAGTTCGTTGAGCTTAAATTCTATGAAAGTAGTGATGGGTTCTGGGTAACTGAAGAGTCATATAAATTTTCCTCTATCAAATTAGCAGAAATAAGCACATCAAATTCGCATCACTTAGGCTGCATGAAAAACTTGCATGATTTTGATGGAAAAATAACTTCTAGCGCATTGGTTGAATGAATGAAGAATTTTTTAGAAAATAAAATATATTTAAATTAAAGAGCAAATCTGGAAAATGAAAATATGATTTGTGTTACTGATCTCCTTTATGAATGGAGTAGAACCAACTTGATGTCAGTGCATTTTTGAATTAAACGGTGCATAGACATTCTAGAAACGTTGTACTGGTTAGTGGGGAGCTTCATCTGGTAATGGTTAGAAAATAATAAAGTCAAGAAATAAAGATTAATAATGTAGAAGAAAATAAAGTGAAAAGAAATCAGGATTAATAAAGTAGAAAATTAAATGAAAATAAATAAAACTCGATAATATTTTCAAAAATATTTTTTCCAAAAATTTCAATTACATAACCAAAAAAATTTCAACTACGTCACAAAAAAAATTTTAAACCTCAAATATTGGCCAATATAAAAAAACTATAAAAAATTTTAAACCTCAAATATTGGCCAATATAGGCAAAATGACACAGGAATAACAAAAATGCCCGTCAAATTCCTATCACTGGGTCCCACGTCTCACCCTATTTTAAAAGAGTCAGCCGGAGGAATTGCCTGGACAGTTAAAATAATTTGAAATCTTGCAGAGATTTTGACATTGGAAATGGATTCAGCATCATCAAAAACCTGTAGGACACCCAAAATATTAAACTTTGATAGTTATAACATGGATTTAGAAAATTTCCTGCCAAATTTTCTGAAAATCTTATCAGAATTTTCCTCTGGCTAATTAGACTACGGCATTTTAAAAAGTCGGAGAAAAGGGATGTTTCCCCACGGCAGGGCCAGGTTCCGTGTAACAACATTGACCCAAGATTGCAGGCCAAAACAAGCTGCCTACAAGGCAATGCAAACCCGAATATATGGACTCTTTCCGAATCAAATCGATTAATACCAATGGACCTCGCAGTTCCAGGTGCATCTTCATCTCTTCATTGTCACTCTGCCGGCCAGTCTTCGAATTCCAAACAAATCCTTCCACCCCGTCATATTCATTTTAATGATGAACACGTTCCTCCCTCAATTTCTACCGCTGACAATGGACAAATTACTGAAAAACTACATGCCAGAATTCCCAATTCTTCATTTCTGCAAGTTCCGAGGGAAGAATCCAATGCCAATCGTGGTACCAATACTTGCGCTTCTCTCTTGCAGGCAGCTACCAACATCCAACAACTTCATCAAATCCATGCGCACATGCTCAGAACAGGGCATTTCAAAAACGCATTTCTGATCACCAAGCTTTTGCATATGTATTCCAATTGTGGTAGCATGGACAGTGCCAGGCTAGTTTTTGACAGAAGAAAGAGACGAAATGCTCTGTTTTGGAATGTTATGATCAGAGGGTATGCAAAAAACGGGTTCTGTGAAGAATCCCTTCGCCTCTATTATCAAATGCAGCAGGCGGGGTTACATCCAGATAACTTTACGTTTCCCTCTGTGCTAAAAGCATGTGCTCGTTTATCTGATCTACAAAAGGGAAAAGATATCCATAAGGACATCATTGGAACTGAATTTGAGTGGGATGTTCATGTGGGTAATGCCCTTATACATATGTATGCAAAATGTGGGAGTATAGAGGATGCACGCCAAGTGTTTGAGAAATGTCTGAACGGAATTTAGTCTCCTGGACAGCCATGTTTTCAGGGTATGTTCAGAATGGATTTGCGGACGCCGCCTTGATACTTTTTCATCAGATGCAGCTGGAGAACATGGCGCCGGACTCAGTGACCATGGTGAGTGCAATCCAGGCATGTGGGCATTTGCGCAACCTACAAAGAGGTCAGCAGTTACATGGTTTTGTCATTCGGAGGGGGTTGGATTCAGATCTCAATGTGCAGAATTCACTTTTAGTTATGTATGGAAGGTTTTGCAGGACAGAGGTGGCTTGCAAGTTGTTTGACAAAATTCAAAATCGGGATATCGTCTCGTGGAATTCGATGGTTTCTGTGTACGCACAAAATGGGCATGCAAATGAGGCCTTGAAACAGTTTGTTAGGATGCAATTTGAAGGTATTGCGCCTGATGCTGTCACCATAGTTACTGCTCTCCAGGCATCTGCTGATTTAGGAGTTCTGCAACAGGGTAAATTGATACATGATCATGTAATTCGAGTCGGAATTGAGTCGAATGTTTTTGTGGGAAATTCCCTTGTAGCTATGTATGCCAAGTGTGGGAGTGTGAGCATTGCACGACAAGTGTTTGATAGGATGTTGCAGAAAAATGTGATCACGTGGAGTGCAATGATTGCAGCCTATGGGATAAATGGTATGGGCCAGGACGCCCTTGCTCTGTTTACAGAAATGCAGCAGTCGGGCGTGAAACCAAATGGTATCACTTTCGTTTCTGTTTTATCAGCATGCAGTCATGCAGGCCTTGTAAATGAGGCCTGGAAGTACTTCAACTGCATGAGCCTACAATATGGTCTTTCACCCAAAGATGAACACTATGCCTGTATGGTTGACCTTCTTGGCCGTGCGGGGAAATTGGCTGAGGCACAAGACTTCATTGATAGGATGCCATTTGAACCTTCTGCTAGTGTGTGGGGGGCTCTGCTTGGTGCCTGCAGAATTCACCACAATATTGAGTTAGGAGAACATGTTGCTGAACACCTTCTTAAGTTAGACCCCAAAAATGCTGGTTACTATGTATTGATGTCAAACATTTATGCTGCAGGTGGAAGGTGGGATGATGTAGAAAAGGTTAGAACAATTATGAGAGGCAGGGAAGTGGTGAAGAGACGAGCATCCAGCTGGATTGAATTCAATGGCAGGATTCATTCATTCCATGTTGGTGACAGGTCACATTCTCAAATTGTTGACGTTTCTGCTACATTAGAGGTTTTATATCTGCAGATGAAAGAGGTAGGATATGTGCCTGATGTGAACTTTGTGCTGCATGATGTGGAGGGTGAAGTGAAGGAATCCATGCTTGGAAGTCACAGTGAGAAGCTGGCCATTGCTTTTGGGCTTATCAACACATACCCTGGGACTCCCATCCGGATTACAAAAAAATTGCGTGTATGTGGTGATTGCCATAGTGCCACTAAATTCATTTCGAAAGTTTCCAAGCGAGAAATTATTGTGAGGGATGCACACCGGTTTCATCATTTCAAGGATGGATTGTGTTCTTGCAAGGACTATTGGTGATGGCCACTCAATAACAAACAAAGGTTCAGTTATGAAGTCAATATTAATTCCCATCTGTTGGAAGTCTGGGATTGTTATGGTTGCCTCCATTATCCATAAATTATTGGTTTTTTATGCAAAGGTTATGACTAAAACATAATTCCGCATACCAAAGTTCTCACTATGTCTTTGGAGTTGCACTGTGTTTATAATTTCCATCTTTCACTATGTCTTTGGAGTTGCACTGTGTTTATAATTTCCATCTTACAGAAGTGCTTGATGATGGATGTAACAATTTTGTAATCGAAAAAGCAATTCACAGTGCCCTAGTTTAACTTAATCATCACGCGAAAGTGAATTATGTTTTTGATAACGCACTTCCAGCCTCCAAGTTAGGTAGTTTCGAACATCGGTCTCATGTTATTGGAGTGGACTTTATTTAAAGATAGCTAAATTTGATCTCTATAAATAGAAAACCAGTCTGAAAGTGAATTCAATTTAAAATACATCTTTGAGAGTATCTAACCTAACTCCGTAGGATATGTTTCAATTGCTTTATTTTCCTAGTAATGGGTATTTTCAAAACTTATCTCTGTCAGTCGGTTAGGAACTTGGGCTGTTCAAATCCTTTTTCTTTTCTTTTTTATAGAAATCATATTCATTTGGACTGTTCAAATCCTTTTTTATAGAAATCATATCCATTAAATGACTTACTCTGATCCACTTTCTTTTTCTTCTAGGAGCCACTATCATTGGACCTGACTATTTCTAGTGTTATTGGTCACACAACTTGAGAATCTTACTTGGCTAATTGAGGGTTTGCTCCCACCAACCGCAAGTTGAAATAAATAACCACATTTTTTATGGTGAGAGGGTTTATCATTAAAGAAAACTTAAGGTCTAAAATGAGCCTCCTAAGAAATATTATAAAATAATAGTGGAAACAATAAAATAAGATTAGATTACATCATCAAATTTTAGAGGGGAAAAAAAAACTATTTTTCCAACTTCTTTTTCTATGATTTTTCTCAAAATCCGAACGGGAGCACTCGCTGGAAGCAAAATTAAATTTTTCATCCAAGGAGTACACATGTTGCATATTTTTGATAAACTATGCTACACGAAAAGTGATAAATATATGAAAAAACATGATTGTAATAATGTAAAAACGTTATGGATAGAGAGATATTACTCCACCTTTGATTCCTATTTTTGGGAAACGTTTGGTCATTTTGTCAAATTCTGGAAACGCAATCAGCCAAAAGCATAGCGCCTTGGCGCTGCACTTTTCTATGGATGGTCCAAATCACCAAAACACTATATGAATGGATAGATCATGACCTGAACATGTCATTTATATAGTTTTTGTGCCATGTCAGCATTTTGGGTGGAAGAAAAATGCAAAAAACATGCTAAAAAACCACTTTCTGCCACCTTTTTCACCCTGGCATTGCACTTTTGGAGTAACCTTAGGAGAATTTTTTTTTCTTAGCCTTGGAGAGGTCATTTTTCTTGATTAAGGACTCTATGGACAACTAGACATCCTAAGCTTTCCAATGGTACCTTCATATCAACATTTGGAGCACAGGAGGTCACTCAAAATGACCCTGCAAGTTGGCACTGCGCTTTTCCCTGATGACACTGTGATTTTCTCTGAATGTGTTGCGGTTATCCCTGAAGGTCAAATTTTCGAGTTTTTCCAGTCAAACTTGGTTTCTCATGATGTAATTTCTCTTGTTTTGATTTGAAATGATGTAGATGAATGTAATTAAGCTTGTTAATGTGAATTTGATGTAATTATGAAGGTCATTGATGACGGATAGGTCAGTCAAAGGCTGAAAGGAGAGTTTGTTTTAATCTCCCTAGTCATTAGGTTCGGTTAGAAAAATTTGTGTGAACTATTCCTCTAAAGAGGGATTCGACCCTTGAGAGAGGGGAAGATGGTTTTGGTATATATGTATCTAGTTTTCAGTCAAATTGAAGGTTGGACATCAGGGAGTAAAAGGCTTGGAGCTTTGTGTACAATTTACTTTTGCAGAAATACAAGGGAAGTTGCAACTATTATATAGAGATTCATGTTCTATGATTTTGTGGCAATGTTTTTATTCTGTAACTTAATTAATTTTATGAATGATTAGCTCTTCTCCGTTCCATATCTTTGGATTGAGTGATCTTCCTATAAGATGTTAAACAAAATTCTCAAATTTTATGCTCTGTTTTGGTACGAATTTCATGTTTATGTTATTCATATTCTAATAAATGAACTCATGCTTGTCATGATAATTTTGAACCTTTGATTTTCTACCCTACACTACATTTGACAACCTCAAAGTGTCATTGAACATACCTGTCATGCCCTTTTGTATCCCTGCAACTGAAATCTTTTAGATCTAGCCTAGTTTCCTTGACCTCTCCTCCTAATCTAGCTAAAACACTAAATTTCAAAACCCTAGAGCTCAATACCTAGCCTAATATCTTTTTACCTTCTTCAGTCACCTTTTGGATGCAAGATCACAGAGAGAGCGCTCTCTAATTTGGTAGGGCTAGCTACCAAATCCTTAGTGGTTCGAGGTTACCTCCTTCGATTTCCATTATCATCCTTGGGACACTGTGGAGGTTAACACACCCGACCATAGATTAGCTGAGCCAAATCTCTCTTTAGCCAATCAGCCCCATGCCATATTCCAAGCATAAATGCGAGACTCATAATGAACCAAAAATAACCAAACAAGCACGAATTCTACTAAAGTTCTCCGAGTGCACCGTGAGGAATTTTCCTATCTCCTGGTCTCTCAGGCTTTACCACAATCCATACTTCGAATCACAGATCACTAGGCCCTAAACCGATATATACTCTCCAGGATTTACCGTACGTCCCATCCCTAGACTACTAAGTCTAACGAAGAGCACCCACCTCTCAAGATTTACTGCAATCCAAATCCGGATCACTAGGCCCTATACCGAGGCAAACCACCTCTAGGCTTTATCGTATATCCCACCATTCACAGGAAAGGATTCCTAGGCCCACCGAAGAAGTAAAGTATCTAGCTTTATCGCAACCCACAGTCCAGTTCATGGGCTACTAGGCCATGTATTATATCAATTCAAAGTTCCACCTCACTCAACTTCAAATCCATCCGGAAATCCAGCTCAATCGAAGTATGATAACCCATCTCATCAAAGCTATCCAGAAATGGCAAGGCTAGGCTGAAAACACTATCATACTTGGAAAAACCCATGCCATGACAGAAAACAAACACATGTAATACCATGCATGCCAGATCCAGCAAGGAAATCACACATGAAAATCAATACCTAAAAAGAATCATGTTGTAGTTGCTTGATCCTACTCTTCCTTGCTTGCTCATTCCTTCTTCTAGCTTTCTTGCTCCAATGCCAAAGTGCTCCAAGAAAACTCAAGTATCCAAGAGTGAGAGAGAGAGAGAGAGAGAGAGAGAATAATGAGAGAGCTCCAAAAACTGAACTAACAAAAGGTACCAACTGATTCTCAGAAGCCTTTTTATTGATGAGGCCTATATTTTCTTCATTTTCCATTATTTTCCTTCATTTTCCTACTCACATGCAACTTGTGACCTTTCATCTCCATTTTCTCCTAATTTCCATTATTTTCATAAATAAATGTGCCAAATATGCCAATTTTCATTTCCAAATCATTTGTCTTTTCCTTTGCCAATTTCCTTAGCCATATTAAACCAAATGAACACCCCCTAAGATGTATTTCTCAACATTCATCTTGAAATACGTGTCCCATCAAACATGGTTATTATTTTTAACTCTTATTACATGCAATTTACGAACAACATAACTCAGGTATGAGTATGTCAAATGTAGTAACATACGGTTGGCAGGAGTAGACCCCAATTTTTATGACTGATCCACATTGGATCATTATATTTTTTTCCATCCATATTGATGCTTTTAGAGTGGAAAAGGTGGAGGAATTATCTTTGAGGACCATTTTTACCTGTGGAACCTAGTTTGGAAAATTGGGGTAGGAAACCTTTTGAGAGTGTTTTGAGGCACCATGACATTTTTTGGGGGTAATTTTTTTCTTTTGTGCAACACCTTATTTCCATATTACACACAGATATACCTTTCCAATGACACAATAATCACACCAATCATATTTCGTATGTGAAAGTTATGCCACTCAGAAATTGACCTTCATGTTTTCACCACAATGATTTGAGAGGATGTCTGTCAACCCCCATTATTCATGAAAAAGGAGATATCCATTTGATTATTATGTAGAACAATCTAGAAGAGTTTATATTGTAACTTTGGTTAGGATTTTAGGTATTCAAGCCTAAGCACTAGTAGGATATCAAGCTATGTTATAATCAGGCCACTAGGAGGAAAGAGGGTTTCATTTTTTCGAGCGAATTTGTTCCATAGTTGAGAAAAAATAGCCAAGTGGGATAGTAGATGAGCATATAGAGATGATTTTTTCATTGTAGTAGCCCACATGCCACAAACTATACTTCTTTGTATTAAATAACATTTTATATTCAGAGAAAGAGAGCACAACGACCTCACCTTCCAGCTAGGATTTTCACCCAAAAGGGTTTCCCAGGTCATATCTTATGTCTTTAATTTCATTTTTCTCTATTTTCTATGTAATTTTCAATTCACATGCATGCATTGTTAACAATATTCTACAAATATAGAAATCTAAAAAGAAATAGAACTATAATAGTGTAAAATTTCAGATTTTAAATATAATTTATCATATTTGTTGTGACGAATTGTCCAGCGGAATATCCATGCTAATTTACAGATCATATTGGTATTAAAGCAATATTATTTGGGTATATTGTGGAGATTCATAGGGGATCTAGATCGCCTGGGCCAAAAGTCATAAAACCCTAATAATGGCTAATGAATCTATGAATAACCATTTTGATCCTGCAGAGAAGAGGTTTTCATGGTTGGAACAACAAGTTGTGGATATAAATCTCCTCATGGAGGCCTTGAGAAATAATATTTGGATATTAGGAGAAGATGGGAGTTCAAAGAGGATGAGTGGGCTCCAGGGAGGATCCACATCAGAAGATCATGGGGCTGGAGGGGGGGAACTACAAAAGGAATGAATGCCATAAGAAGATTCCAATAAAGCCCAACAAAGATAATGGGACTAGTGGTGAAGGAATGCTAATTGCCAGTTTCGAAGAGACAAAGAATAATTCACAAGTTATGACCCAATAGAATGTTGTAGTCGAAGGGGCATCAATGACTTCAATGTTAACACAAACAGTTTTCCCACAAGAGTAACAAGACAGTTGTGGAACATGCCAAGGGGCTGAGAAGAATGGCCATCCCACACACGGAGGATGATAGTGGAAGGGGCTAACTCGGGCGATCCAAGTTGTTTCCAAACATAAGCGTACATCACGCAGGTGGATTCCCCCTCGTCAATGATACATCGGGAGACGTTGGCATTCCGAATCTTGACATGTATTTGGAAGATGACGGATCCAGGAAGGGGGGGATGCTCTGACTTATCAACATCGAAGACAATCAAACGATCATCTGAAGGGTCCACAGTGCCCATGGAATTTAGTAGAGCTTTACGTTGTGAAGGGCACGACTGGAGGACTTCTAGTATTGACATGGAAACAACGGATTTCCCGAAGTCATCTACTATACTGTAGGTGTGGGAGGCTTTACCAGAAGCAACATTCTAGTGTAACGGTCCTTTGTGGATATTGGTATGTACCTCTGCCTTAGGCTGAGGAATCTGTAAAGGACCATTGGGTGTCAAAATTGGCTCTGTGGGACCTGAAGACTACAACTCGGTTGCGAACGTAGCAGGAGGCTTGGTGTACTGGCATGACCAAGTCTGAAGGTTGAGGTCGGCGGTATTGGCCCGGTCAGAGTTCATCATGAGGATATGGTAATCAGAGGTACCAGATCGAGGAGGTTGAGCGGCCACCTGACCTTCAAGGGATTGGGAAGCCACATATCCTTGTTGGGGGAAAGGATTGGTAAACACAACCAATTGAGTAGGCACAACATTAGGAGGAACCAAAGCAGAGGTTTTCTGTCCTCGAGATGTTGCTTGATCTTCCCACAGTTGATGCATTTGAGGTAAAAGGGGACAATCAAGGGTATAGTGACCAAAGACACCGCAACAAGAACAAGGCTTATTCTTGCGAAGAGGCATGTTCTTCTTGGGTTGATCGCCCTATTGCTGGGTTGCAATGTTAGATGTATTCCCTTGGGGATTGTTTCCTGGATTACCTAGAGCGGGTTGGTTCTGGTTGCCTTTCCTCTTCTTTTTGGAAGTGGGAGGATTAGTGGCACTCTGCTACGCATACACCTAACCCTGAGGGGTGGGTGGTTGCTGCTGTGGAGCTTGAGAAAGAATGGGAGGCGGAGGTGCTTGTGCTGGAGGAGCTGGAGCACCTGGCTATGGATACGGATAGTAGGAGGTTGAGCAACATTGGGGTAAACAGGTTGGGAAAAATCAGTCCCTAGCATCGGAGGATGTGGTTGGGCAAAGGCGTGAGGCATGCCGTGTCTCGGATACATGCTGTCGGGAGGGGGGATAATGCTAAAAGAGCTGGCCCCTCCCTAAGGGAAACCATAACCCATAGGAGGATGAGTGCATGGATGTGAAAGGGATCCAACAATATCGTGGGCGACATGAGATGCCCCCGGTGCGTTGGCACCACTAGGTCTAGGGAGATCAGGTAAGCCGATATAAACATAACCATATTGCGCGTAGATCAAGTCATATTTCAACACAACTTGGAGGGCTTCTTCCTCTGTCTGAGGAAAGTGAGACGCGACATCTTTACCAATAGAGGGAAAAAGGGATCTGAGAAACCAATCCATGTAAACATGGTCTTTGAAAATGGGAACTCAACATAAGATCTTCCTTCTACGCCATTCTTGAACATAGTCAGAAATAATGGTGGCAGAATTTTGACGAAAATAGGCCAAAAGTTTGGTACCGGTGTCATAATGAAGGGGAAGTTGGAAGTAGGACAGAAATGCCTTGGAAAGAGCTGCAAAAGTAGTATGAGAGGCAACGGCCTAGTCAACATACCACTTGGAAGCTTCTCCAGTGAGTGTACGCTGGAATAACCGAAGATGGATAGAGTCATCAGTGATAGAGTTGGACGAACACCACATGTGGAAAGAACGAACATGGTTGGTAGGATCCTCTCCAGCATTTCCTTCAAACTTAGGGATATCTAAATGAAGCTTGGTTGGCATAGCAGGCCAACCTAGATCATGGTGTATAGGGTCATTAATCAACTGACTGAAATCAGGAAGGCTTAGGCCTACCATATAAGGAAGCAAGGGAGTAGTTGGAATCGTTCTTGTTGCGGCTCCACTAGTAGCGGCTCCAGCATTAGAGCCGGGGCCACCACCAATGGTAACTCTTGCACCAGACATGATGAAGGTGGAAGGTGGAGGAGAATCGGGGATATAAACAAAAGGAGAACTAGATGAACCAGAATCAGAGTCGGAATGGGGAATCGGCGGAGGAATAACTCAGACCCTATGCAGTGGAGTAAGTCTTCCTAATGGAAACTGAGGATGAAGGCCTTGGAGTCTCCAAGATAAATGCCTTAGGGGTGCAAAAAAGGAAAATATACACATAACCCAATAAGGAAGAGAGGTAAACAAGGGCATGGAGGTGCCGATGAATTAATTAATTAAAATGTTTAGTCTTGGCCTGGCAATGTAAACCAGGCGCTCTTCGCTTTAGGTGTGTGTGTGTGTGTTAAGTGTGTTAATTTTAATTAAGCCTAAACGTGTGTAGAGAAAAAAGAAAAAAGATTTTGAATAACTGTAAATAAAACAGAAAGCAACAATAAAGGAAATTGAAAGCGATAGTAAAATAAACAGCTAAAGATGCATAAATTTAAACCCAATGAGAAGGGCTTCCCAACAACTAGTCTAAGGGTGAGCAAAATGTACTCAAAACATAGAAAATGGCCAATGGATCTAAGGTCAAGAGGAATAGGGATCTAAAGGTCAGATCTGCTAGAAAGAAGTGCAGAAACATCAAGAAACCAGAGGTGAATTCTAATCGCAAGTGTATGAAAAAAACTCACTTTAGTTGTGCATAAAAAACAACCCTAACATCAAATGCGACTGTCAATTTCCTTAGATTTGCAGTAGGTGATCAGAATAAATGCTACAAAATCTAGATCTATGCAGTTAAAGACATTAAATAGCAAAAATAAGCAAGAGTTTGCTCCATACATCCAATAGACAAGACAAGAATTTATAAAGAATTTTTTGTATTATGACACATGGGAAGGGAACATAGAAAGATGTTACCAGTCCCCCTCAATGGAATGGGTTCTTGTATGTCCTCAACGCTTCAATTCCAAGATCTCTCTCTCTTGATGGTGCAGAAAACCATGACAAATTGGAACTCAAAGGGAGCTCACAAGCAAAAGTGGAAAAAATATGAAAATGATGGAGGATCAAAGTAAGATCAAAATTATAGATCAAAAGGTGATCTCCACGAAACAAAAGGTAGTGAATGAATGGAAAACCCTTCTATTTATCTATTATTTTAAGAATGTGGTTAAATGATAGTTAAATAAATAATGATATATTCAATTATTTATAAATGATTTAGTCAAATTTAACAAGGAATATTATTAAGTAATGATTTAAATAATTATTCCTAGAAAATAATAAGATAAATAATGATTTATCTAATTATTTTTCCTGTTTTGGGTTAAATATGACCAAGAATATTAATTAAACAATGCTTTAGTTAATTATCCCTAAAGGAAAATCAAATAAATAAGGATTTATTTAATTATTCCTCATGAGGTTTCCAGTTTAGACCAGAAATAACATAATAAACTATGGATTATTAAATTATTTCTCACAGTGAAAACAATTTTACTATGGTAAAATTGGTCTTACATAGTGTACTTTAGTCCATCTAATAGTAACATGTTAGATGACCAAAAATTGGTGTAACAAATAGATACGTCAGCTTCCAAGACATCCATCACCCCATGCCACAAGCCAAGAATAAAATAAATAAAAATTCCAACAACCCAAATAGGTGAATTAATATTAGGCAGCTCCCAGATTGACGAAGATCGAAGAAAATCGGCCAGTCCCACCTACCATATCAGGTATAACATAATCCCGAGGTCTCAAAATAAATACACAAGGCACTACATACTTAAAGTTGTCATGAGACACTCAGAATGTATGAAATATGGATCACTAACCAAGAGCAACGATTGATTTGGATGTAGAAATTATACAACATGCATGTATATCTTGGATTCACCCGAATTTAATGTACTGAAGTTAAATACTGAATCGCTACATTGTGCCCAAATCCACCTTAGGCTGAAGGAAGGCAAAGTTCAGGGTAACATCATACCATGCTCAGTCTGGTAGCTAGCCCTACCAGAACAGGAGAGGGCTCTCTCTTGGTCAATCTCAATGAAAATATTCAAAGGGGCTTGAGATGACTAAAAAAACAACTGATCTTAGGCTAGATAAACAAATAGGAGGGTTTGATTTTGATTTTTTTGGATTTTGTTGGAAAAAGGGGAAAGACAATTTTGGGCTTGGGGATGAGGCCAAATTCTTGCAGAGTTCAAGTTGGGGCAGGGAAGGCAATGAATTTGATGTCTTAGATCAAATGAATGGATTGAAAAGACTGCTGAGGAGCTGAAGAGGGCAAGAGAGTGCAAGGATCCTCTTCAAACTGACGAGAAACATGTAAAACTAAACAAAAGTTTAAGGCAGAGCACCAGCAAACTAATGAATTCTACCTCAATTACTCATTTGTTTAATTCAGAAGCAAAGAGAAGGGAAATGACATACATATAACATTAATGAAACTTACAATAACATGGAGAGAAACATCATCAAAACTCAGAAGCCACAAGGATCCCAACAAGTGCTGCAAAACTCTGGTCTTTCCTTTGCCAAAAACTGAAAATGGATATACAATGAGGTGCCAAACTTTTCCCAAGTATCCAACCCTGAAAATGTCTCAGAAAATACAATATATAGACCATCCTAACCCCATCCCATGCCTCTAGGGTTCGAGCTCATCCTTCTAGGAGTTGTTTCAACCAATTCTAAACATGGAGCTAAAATCTAGGCAGCCAAACAACTTGCCTCTATATGCTAGGAAACTGATCCATTCACTTAATTTTCACTTTTTAGTGAATGAATCCTCTAGAACAAGTAAAAAAATGCCAAATTTACATCATAGCCACAAAATTACATCAATATAGATCAATAATTACATCCAAAAGTGAAACTAGTCAAACTGGCCGAATTTCTGAGCTGAAAAGTGAAAATTGGGCAAAATTCCTCTATGCGCCGCGCCAGAAAACTCAATGCGCCACGCCACTTTGATCCTGTTTTTTAGGCACTTCCTAAAGTCCAAATTAATCTCATGATAGCTCGTTGGAAAGCCCTGGATTTCTGCTATCCAAAACAAGTGTAATTTTTCAATTTGGATGTCATTTGCCCCTCCAAAACGGCAATCTCCCAAGACTGGTTCCTGCTGGTGCAAAAAGTGGCAGAAAGGCCATTTTTGGAGTGTTTTTGACCTTTAAGACCACCCAGAACTTCATGAAATCTCTCATCCATTCCTGAGCATGCATAATTTACCATAAAAAACCCAAAAATATCAAGTTTTCCTCCAGAAGATGTCCCAATCATAAGCGCGCGTCGGGTGGCGCGACGCGTCGGGCGGAAAAACCTGTTTTGCAACCAAAATTTTCAAAATGACAAAATCTTCTCCAAATTTGCTGAAATTTGGAGTGAAGGTCTCCCATCATGTCTCATGCTCAGCCAAGGAAGCTTCGGCCAAGATTCAGAGCAGATCCGGCCTTTTCCGACGTTTTAGTGCTCTTCTCAACCTCGCCTTCAGGATCTTCATTTTTGCTCTGCAAACGTGTGTGCGGGCCCAATAGTGATTCTTCATATGTCTGAGCATGTCTTTGTCCCTATTGGCCTTCACCAAGAGCTTCTCCAGATGAATGTTGACGTGCGTAAGGCAAGTCTCTCGCTCAACTGGTGTCATGTCACCTGGTCTCTTTCGGGCCAATTCACGGTCTTCACGGATTTGCCGCAACTCTATGAGTGTCTACTGATCCTCCAATTGTTTATTCCGCTGCTCCAAATAATTTATAACCCACTGAGCTCTCTGCAATTTCTCGGTCAGCGTGTCGATCTCAGCTTTCTGCTCCTGGATGATTTCTTTCAGCTTTGAGCTGGGAGAGCTCGAATCAACATCGATGAGTATAAAGTCAGTGTCTTGGCCTCCTGAAGGGCCCTCATCGTGCATAGGCCTCTTGCCTCTGTCCTGAACCTGTACCTGTGCTGATGTCGAAGGCGAGACCCCTTCCACGCCATGTGGAGATAGTACTCGCGCTGCTGATGAAGATAACGAGACCCCTTCCACCCCTGGTGGAGATAGTACTCGTCGTGCTGCTGCAAATAAGGCTCTGTGGCCTCTTTGATATGTCACACACACTGGAGCACTGATAGGCTCAGTCTCAGGAACCTCAAACTGATGTGAAGGCTCTGCCTCATCATGAACAATCTCGGGAGGAGGCTGAGGGGCTGCAAAGAAGTCACGGGAAATGAACTCATCCCATGTGATGCCCTGCAATCCAAGCTGATGTACTACAATGATTTTGATGAGCGCATAATGATAAATGTTGTTATGTTGCTGCTCTGGAGTCTTCTTCTGCACAAGGGTAGTCATCCGCTCTATGTTTCGGCACATGAAGTATGGAATATTCATCAGTCTCACTCTTGTGAAATGCATCAAAAGTCTGATATGGTATGCATAAAGGCGTGAGAATCTACCCTCACAGCTGAAGTATCTAATGATGAGTTTCATTAATGGCGCATAGGACTCCTTCAGAAACCGGAACGGGAATACCCTGCTGAGCTGCCTCAAATATCCAGGCCTGATGTAAGGTTCATAATATGCTCTATCCAGCTGTTGTCTCTTATTCCACTCCTCACCTATGTTTGGTATCCCGGTTGCCTCAGAAATGGTCTCTGGTGTCAAGGTGAAGTTCACTCCAACAAGGTTTACATGACCATCACGCAAATGTAGGACAAATAAGCGAACCAACTCCTGATGGTGTTGAATCTGAGATATCAGCTCACAATACCGAAAACATGAATGTTGCTGAAAGCATGTCATTGCAAGCGGGCAGGCCTGCAATTGAGCCAAAGAAGTGGGCTCCTCTCTGACGTGCCTGCCACTTTTATGAGACCTCTTCGGTACATTTAGCTCTGCAGTTGAATCACTGTCTTGCTCGTATCCCTGCTCATATGATGAATTTGTCTCTGACATGGTGCTGAAAACAAGGTGTTTATGCTGATATGTAGGTGGTGAAAACAAAAGTTTGTCTTTTAATACCAAGTGTGCCACATAAGAAATAAGGTGCTGTGAGGAAATATCACAATGAATACAATAGACTGTCAAGGGAATTTGGAGTGAAGGACAGTCACTCACTGCTTGAGAAATTTCAGAATTTGGAGACTTTATAAGTGATATGGGAGTAGGAGATAGTGATGGGGGTAGTTTTTAGGAACAAGAGTCAATGAAATGGCAAAATATAAGTGAAATCAAGGATATAGAGGCAATCCTTGAATGTTGTGGAAATTAGGATTTCGTCAATGGAGGGAAGTGATAGCAAGTGATAGGGTTTGAGGATTTAAAATATGGGAACAAAAGGGTATAAGGGATATGAAACGATGGGAATAGGAGAAGGGATCATGACAACAATATGAATCGGTTTGATAACAGTGATAACAATGATGAGAGCACAAATGAAAATGGGGTGGTAATTTTAAGCACCAAACACCTCTTTGCAAACCCTAGGGAACATATTTTAATATGGGTATAGGGTTTACTCCTTCACCAACCAAACTCTAATGTCTTCGCTTCTAAACCTCAGCACACATGACTTAAAATCATTGAACAGGCTTTGTCAACTTACTTGGAGAAAAATGAAGTGAATCGAATTGAGGTTTTGTGGAGCGGAAATGATTTTGGCCTTGGGGAATCTGTGCGCCGCGCACAAGCCCAATGTGCCGCGTCCTGTGGATGCGCCGTGCCCTTTGGAAAATGCACAGTGTATTTCGGCTCTATGCACCGCGCTCTGTGGGTGCGTCGCGCCCTATCCCAATGCGCCACGCTGATTTCAAACACACAGTCGGCCCTTTAAACTCAGAGTTTCGTCCCTCCACACTTCAACATCGACCTCTCTCTTGGATTTTATGAAATCTCTCGATACAAATGGATTAATAACTTGGAGAAATATCTTATATAGACATGGTTTTAATTTTTGCTTCTCAATAACCCATTTTGTAATGTTTTTGACTTTGGCACTTTTTGTATTTAATACAACTCTGTCTTTTTGTTTCCTCACTGACTTTCTGAGCTTGAATGATGAAATTGGTTGATTTTTGCAGGGATGGTGGCATTGAACCTTGGCAAAGGATGACCAGAGTCTGCATGTGAAGTACTTCATGGCAGAAAGATACATATTTATTACAAAAACAAATTTGACAATTTCTTCTTCAAAACAAAGTTTTGAAGAAGAAACATCCTCGAGCATATTTGACGATGAAAATCTTGAAATGAAAACTTGTTGAAAACATCCTCATGGCCTGCGGGCATTATTTAACATTACTGAAGACCAAACCCTAGACCTAGAAACTGAAAGACTCTTTTTGACCAAAATAACCATCTATGACTGTAAATGACATGAACTCAACTTTGATGAATTTTGATAAATTTTGACCAACCCAGCAGGTACAAGCATGAGGGAAAATGAGAGAACAAAGCCCTTCCGTCAGATAATGGCATGCCCCTAACGGAATGCAGATGAATGAGCGGAATGAGACACCTAAAAATGAAATGCAATAAGAGAAATGATCTCTGACGGAGGGATGTAAAGACCGACTCTAACATTGGCTCCAATGGGGATGGTAGCTCCTGGGAGGTGCCAAGAATGGCAGATCTCTGGGAGAGTAGGCAGTGCCTTCGTCCATTGGGCTATGGAGTCCATTATTTTGACAAAACAACTCAAGACTGTTGACTGAATTTATTTGACTGAAACTTTAACTCAAACTGACTCAACTTTTGAAATTGAAACCAAACCAACTAGACAGACTCAAACCAAAACTAAAATCCTTCTTCAGAATTATAGCCTTCACTTCGGGCCCCAAACTGAATAAAATACCACATTTCACACTTGCAATGAAATTGAAATAAATGATATGTACAATGACAATATGATCAGCAGAAAACATCTTAGAAATGGTACCGCTTGAGCAGTCGACCATTGACCGGCCCTCCTGGACAGTCTTCACCGTTCATCTCCTTCAAAAGAAAGGTGTTCTGACCTCGATATGCTGCAATCTTGAATGGACCTTTCCAGAGATTTTCAAACTTACCGTGTTTACCTTTGTCCTCATTCCTAGCATCCCACTTCAGCACCACTTCCTCCAATTGGAATTTATCCGCCTTCGCTTTCCTGTCATAGATCTTCTTGATTCTCTCCTGCAACTTGAATGTGTTCTGGAAAACCTCTTCTCTCGTTTGCTGCAAATGAATCATCTGATTTATCCTTCTCTGCATATGGCTTTCTTCACTACCAGCTTCCTGAAGAAGCTTGACCACCGGAACAGCAAGTGAGGTAGGAAAGACTGTATCCACTCCATAAAATAACTCGAAGGGGGACATACCAATGGACTTCTTTTGACTCACCCGATCAGCCCATAGCGCATTTACCAGCTTCTTATGCCAACTCTTCTTATTTATGTCCAACAACTTTTTAATGATGTTGACTAGAGATTTATTGGAAGATTCCGCCAAACCATTGCCTTGCGGATGATAGGCGGTTGAATGTCCCAAAATAATTTTATACTTAGCACAAAACTCAATCATCTTTCTTGATTTAAAAGCCGCTGCATTATCAGTGATCAATTTACTCGGGCAACCAAAACGAGACAAAATGTTGTTTTCAAGGAAAGAAATGATTACCGAATCGGTGGCTTGCCTTGTGGGAACTGCTTCGATCCATTTCGTAAAGTAATCGGTGGCTGTTAGAATCCATCTATGCTGTCCTGAGGAAGGAGGATGGATCTCCCCAATGAAATCCAAACCCCACTGCTGAAAAGGGGCGCTTACCTCAATAGGCTTGAGTGGCAATGGCTGTAATTTCTGTCTTCCTTCGAAAATCTAGCACTCATGGTAGCCTTTGACTGTTTTATACACATCATCAAACAATGTTGGCCAATAGTATCCCGCTCTCAAAATATTATTGGCTGCTTTTTTCCAAAAAAGGTGACCCCTGCAGTCTCCTTTATGGAAATCCTCCATTACCTTCTTCGCTTCTTCCTCCACCAAACAATTCAACAAAACACCACCCGGATCTTTCCAATAAAGTGCAAAATTCAAAATACAAAATTTTGCAGCCTTCAGTTTCAAAGTTCTACCTTTGTTTCTAGTCATGTCGGGTGATGATGACAAATTTTGAAGAACATACACGATATCTGAATACCATGGGGAAGCAACAAACATTTCCGATACCTGAAGTGGCGAATTCTCCTCATCCTCATCAGACATAGTAGCAATCAGATTTATGTCTAATGCGTGCAAATTCGATTCAGCCATAAGCTTCGCCAGCCCCTGTCCCTTGATAAGCTTCGTGGGCCTTATTTCCACATCATATTCCAGCAAAGCTGCAATCCACTTGCCACGTCTTCCTTCCGGATCAGTCTGTACTAAAACATCTTTCACAACAGCATTAGGAACATAAGCCAAAAGATGGGAATGCAAAATGTATACCCGGGAATCCTTCAATGCCTTTACCAGTGCCAGAGCTTGTTTCTCAATGATGTTGTATTTCAAGGCTGCGTCTCTAATTATTCGACTGAAAAACGCTATGGGCTTCTCATGTCCATCTCTTTTCTGCATTAACACAACTGCCATGGTATGTTCCGAAGCAAAGGAAAACAAAATAAAGTCTTGGGTGTAATCCAGGCTGATTAACACCGGAGCTGAAGATAGTGCCAACTTCACCAAATTAAAGGACTTTACCGCCTCTTCAGTCCACTTCACTTGGCTGTCCTTTTTCAGCATATTTGTTATTTCTCTTAAATGTTCAGCAAGGTTAGGGACAAAACGGCGTAAAAAGTTCATCTTACCATTAAAAGACTGAATCTCCTTCTTGTTCCTGGGAGGGTCAATTTGCTGAATTGCTTCAACACGTGTTGGATCAATATGAATGCCATATTTTGAAATAATGTGACCAAGTAATTTGCCTTCATCCATGGCAAACAAGCTCTTTTTAGGATTAAGTGAGACACCATATTTTCTGCACTTTTGAAAAACAACTTTCAAGTGATACATATGCTCTTCATCGGAATTGGAAAAAACCGTCAGATCATCAAGGTATATAACAAGGAAAACATCCTTTTCATTCGCAAAAGCCATGTCCATCACCCGCTGGAAAGTTGCACCAGAATTCTTCAAACCAAATGGCATCTTGGCACAGTGGAATGTCCCCCACGGAGTGGTGAATGCTGTTTTGTCGCGGTCGTCCTCATGAACCAAAATTTGGTTATATCCAGAATAACCGTCGAGTAGTGACATGCGAGATGCTCCAACTACTCGCTGCAATATATGATCCATCTTATGCAATGGATAATTGTCCTTCAATGACACCTTGTTCAAATTTCGGAAATCAATACACAACCGAATCTCACCTGTCTTTTTCCGCACTGGCACTAAATTGGAAATCCAATCAGAAAATATGATGGGAACAATGATTCCTGCTTTGTACAACCTGTTTACCTCCTTCTCAATCGATGGCAGCAACTTCGGATTGATTCTTCTTAGCTTTTGTCTGAACGGCTTCTGATTAGGCTTGATTGGGATAGTGTGCTGAATTATATTGGTGTCATACGTCTTTAAATCTGAGTAATCCCAAGCGAAAGCATCAGAAAATGAAGACAAAAAACTTGCATATTTAGCCTTTACCTCCGGTGGCAATGATTTGGATAACTTCACCATCTTGGGGTCTTCAGCTGTCCCAATATTTACATCTTCAACTCCTTTTTCAGTCGGCCGTAAGGTTGGTTTCTTGGCCACATCATCCTGATCGAAGAGCTCTTCTAAAGGTATCAAACCTTTAGGAATAACGTTATCTTTCAGCTGCAACACTTCCATTTGATTGACTTGAACATCATCACCATCATCATATTCTACATCAATTGAGGTATCTTTGAACTTCCCTTTATTTTGCAGAAAATCATTAATCTCATCATCATCTTGGAAAACTTGCCAACATCTTTGATTATCCGGGATGGTAGGACGGTGCTTCACATGGATTTCGAACTTATTACTTGAATTCATTGGGATATTCAAGTTACTTGCTGCCTTAGCAAGTGCATCTGCAATTCCATTTTGAATGCGAGGAATACAAGTCAAAGTATAATCTGAAAGCTGCTTCAAAATATCAAGGACAATGTTCCGGTAAGCCCGCATTCGGGGATGTTTCGTTTGATATTCACCCTTTACTTGCTTAATCACCAATTCAGAGTTGCCATAGACTGCAATTCTCTTAGCATTCAGCTTTCTAAGAATCTTTAGGCCAGCAATCAGAGCTTCATACTCAGCCTCATTGTTTGAACAATCGAATGCTAATTTGTAAGAACATACCCGTACATTGCTCGGTACCTTGTTTGGAGTGGAAAAAGGACTGCGTACCCAAATACCAATTCCAGCACCATCATTTCCCACTGCACCATCGAAATCCATGGTCCATAGACCCTCTTCATCATCCTCTAAGTGCTGAAATTGTGCTAGCTCTGTTTTTTCTGCTTGTTGTCCACTATCTTTAGCTGATTGCTCAACTGTGCTTTCCGGTTGTTGCCTTTCTTTCTGCAAAACTTCTCTGAAATTCTCGGTAATCTCTGGAATATCTTCTGCTTGAACTAACTGACTATCTACATCATTGAAACTATCGGCAAACAAAACAAAAGACTCTAAATCTGTATGTACATAATTAATCGGATGATTAACCGGTTTCTCCTTGGTTGTAATCATATACTTCATTTTTTGTTCCCGGTACAACTTTCTCATTTGACCAAACACGAGAATCATTGCATAGGAGAAATCTAATTGTAATTTCCCTTTCAATTTTGCTCCCCAAGATCTGGAAAGCAACATACCAAACCTGGGAGGAATGTCTACCACAACTACGTCCATCAAAACATTCTTTGTGGGAATCTGATCCAAACTAACAACCAAGTCTTTAATGAGCCCAATACATCTCACTCTACTAGAATCAAATGAATAAAGATCATGGTACTTCCTAGTGATGTCTAAACCCAACTTCTCCATGATTTCTTTCGGCATAAGATTATGGGAAGCACCAGAATCGAACATGGCATTATGCAATACAAACTCATGCAATCGAAGACTGATATAAAAAGGAGGCACTTCGCTGTCCGGAGACTCACCATCTAAAGCTGGTCCAAATATCAGTTCCGGTTGATCATCTTCAATATTCACCATATCATACATGGGATCGAAATTCAAAATTCTAGAAACTTGACCTTTATAACTATTGTTCCTCATTAGTTCAGTCAAGGGAATGGATACCTTTAATTTAGAAATCTCATTCTCCAAACTAAAGGCTGAAGTATTTTCGATCTCTTTGGCTGGAACATCTTTCTTTTCAGCCTTCTCCCTCGATGTAATTGGCTGATTTGATTTTTCTGCTGATGATGACTTGGTGGCAGCGGGATCAACTATCTCTTTTGCTTTCTTTTGTGCAACAAGTGAATCGTTTTTAGGTGCTGAAACTTCCTTTCTCTTTTGGATTGGATTGACAGGCACATCTCTGTTTCTAAGAGAATATTGCTTCTGCTGGGCTGACAAGGCATTCATATAACCTCTCTGATACTCATCCGACTCTTCCTCAAGAGCTGCATCATTAGCCAAGATAAAATCCTCATCTCTTTGTACCGCTGAACTTTCTGCATACTCCTCATCTTCGGTGATATAAATGGGCAAATAATTAGGAGTAAAGAAGTGATTTTCCTCCCCTACTATATCATCTTCATCATCTGAGTCCTGACCAACAAAATTCTGCTGAAGAGGTGTCTTTACTTGCTGCTGGACTGCTGGTTCTTGTGCTCGCTGTTCTTGCTGTTTAATCCTGAATTGTGGCTGCTGTTGACCACGGAAGTTGGGATTTCGAATCTGTGGTTCGGGCTTATCAAGTGTGAGCTTTTCAATCATTCTTTCCACCTTGCGAAGTAGCTGATCTGATGTAGATGTAGAAGCTTCTTCCTTTATCACAACTTTCTTTTCTGCTTTCAATCTAGCTCTCTTGTCATTCAAATTTGCCTCAACACTCACGGAAATCTTCTGCATGTCCTCTAAAGTGGGCGGATCTCTATATCGTAATGAATAAGCCATATCCGGATCAAAACCATCCGGGAACTGAAGAGAAGCTGATTTCTTAGATGGCCTCAAATCATCAGGAATAACATTATAAACCGCATTAAATCTGATAATATAGTCTTGGACGGACTCACCAGGATTGCGCTTGATCTTGGTATATTCATAAGTGATTTGAAGTGGATCTTTCTTCATTTCCCACCGATCTAGAAACTGTCTCTGAAGCTCTTCTAATGTGTTAATACTTCTGGGCTGCAAAGCTTTGAACCACTTGCGTACCTCACCTCCAAAAGTTTGCACAAACAATCTCATGGTGACATTCTCTTCATCAATTTCATGGAGATCAAAGAAGTCTGTCATTCTATCAATATGTTGCTGAGCGGGCACACTTTGAGGAGTTCCATCAAACAAAGGGATTTTACTCTGATAATCAGCGGGCATGGGATCCAAGTTTTGTGGTAAGACAAGAGGTGCGAATCTAGCAGCCATTGCTCTTGGTGGATTTATGATCTGTCTTGGAGAAACGGGTGGAGTAGGAGCAGTAGATGTACGAGGTGTATGTGGTGGAGATGGAGGAGGAACTACTGCAGATTGCTGATCAGATATAGATGGTTGCGCGGGAATGGTAGGAATGAAAGAAGGCTCGGTGTGAACTTGTGAATCAGAAGTAACTGCTGATGGACCAAGAGTTTCAGAAGCAGATTCGATAAACTCAGGAATATTCGTCGCCACAATAGAGTTTTGGATGTTCAAGATGTAACTATCAATGGATCTATTAGCTTTTTCAATCTCAAGATACTTAATAAACTCGGGATTTATGACAGTAGAACCAGTAGCACTTTCAGATTTAGTTTCAAACAATGACAACTCGAATTGATCATCAAACTCAATATCTTCAAGGAACTCAAATACAGTCGGACATGAATGAGATTTAAACAAAGGGATCACAGGGCTTTCTTGACGGAGGATTCTTGAAATCAGATTGGGATTCTCATACATTGGAGGCGGATCAGGATCGGGATTTGATCTAGTATGTCTTCTGGAAGCCAGTGTGTTGATCTATTCAAAAATCAAAGGACAAAACCGATCTATTCAGCCTATCAAATTCTAGACTCAATCACCCAAAAGTCCAGAACGATCTAATATACTGGGGTGATTCACAAGTCAAGTGTCACGTTCACAAGCTAAACTGGAGATTGACTGAAGCAACGTTTATCTACTTCCGCTAATGCAAAGCAAAAGCGTTTCGAAAGCTACCTGGCGTAACTTCAGGCTCCGTCTGTAACTTATGAAACAAATAACACCAACAAGCAAACCATTTTCTTCCCCAGTATGGTCGCCACTATGTTATTGCCTAAATCCACCTTAGGCTGAAGGAAGGCGGGATTCAGGGTAACACCAAACCACGCTCAGTCTGGTAGCTAGCCCTACCAGAACAGGAGAGGGCTCTCTCCAGGTCAATCTCAATGAAAATATTCAAAGGGGCTTGAGATGAATAAAACAACAACTGATCTTAGGCTAGATAAACAAATAGGAGGGTTTGATTTTGATTTTTTTTGGGATTTTGTTGGAAAAAAGGGAAAGACAATTTTGGGCTTGGGGATGAGGCCAAATTCTTGCAGAGTTCAAGTTAGGGCAGGGAAGGCAATGACTTTGATGTCTTAAATCAAATGAATGGATTGAAAAGATTTCTGAGGAGCTGAAGAGGGCAAGAGAGTGCAAGGATCCTCTTCAAACTGACGAGAAACATGTAAAATTAAACAAAAGTTTAAGGCAGAGCACCAGTAAACTAATGAATTCTACCTCAATTACTCATTTGTTTAATTCAGAAGAAAAGAGAAGGGAAATGGCATACATAGAAAATTAATGAAACTTACAATAACATGGAGAAAAACATCATCAAAACTCAGAAGCCACAAGGATCCCAACAAGTGCTACAAAACTCTGGTATTTCCTTTGCCAAAAACTGAAAATGGATATACAATGAGGTGCAAAACTTTTCCCAAGAGTACAACCCTGAAAATGCCTCAGAAAATACAATATATAGACCATCCTAACCCCTTCCCATGCCTCTAGGGGTCGAGCTCATCCTTCTAGGAGCTGTTTCAACCAATTCTAAACATGGAACTGAAATCTAGGCAGCCAAACAACTTGCCTCTATATGCTAGGAAACTGATCCATTCACTTAATTTTCACGTTTTAGTGAATGAATCCTCTAGAACAAGTAAAAACATGCCAAATTTACATCATAGCCACAAAATTACATCAAGATAGATCAATAATTACATCCAAAAGTGAAACTAGTCAAACTGGCCGAATTTCTGAGCTGAAAAGTGAAAATTGGGCAAAATTCCTCTATGCACTCAATGCGCCGCGCCAGTTTGAGCCTATTTTTGGGGTACTTCCTGAAGTCCCAATTGATCTCATGATATCTAGTTGGAAAGCCTTGGATGTCTGCTATCCAACCCAAGTGGAATTTTTCAATTTGGAGTTCATTTGCCCCTCCAAAACTGCAATCTCCCAAGACTGGTTCCTGCTGGTGCAAAAGGTGGCAGAAAGGCCATTTTTGGAGTGTTTTTGACCTTTAAGACCACCCAGAACTTCATGAAATCTCTCAGCCATTCCTGAGCATGCATAATTTACCATAAAAAACCCAAAAATATCAAGTTTTCCTCCAGAAGATGTCCCAATCATAAGCGCGCGTCGGGTGGCGCGACGCGTCGGGCGGAAAAACCTGTTTTGCAACCAAAATTTTCAAAATGACAAAATATTCTCCAAATTTGCTGAAATTTGGAGTGAAGGTCTCCCATCATGTCTCATGCTCAGCCAAGGAAGCTTCGGCCAAGATTCGGAGTGGATCCGGCCTTTTCCAACGTTTCAGTGCTCTCCTCAACCTCGCCTTCAGGATCTTCATCCTAGCTTTGCAAACATGTGTGCGGGCCCAATCGTGGTTCTTCATATGTCTGAGCATGTCTTTGTCCCTATTGGCCTTTTCCAAGAGCTTCTCCATATGAATGTTGACTCTCGTAAGGCAAGTCTCTCGCTCGAATGGTGTCATGTCACCTGGTCTCTTTCGGGCCAATTCACGGTCTTCACGGATTTGCAACAACTCTATGAGTGTCTGCTGATCCTCCAATTGTTTATTCCGCTGCTCCAAGTAATTTATAACCCACTGAGCTCTCTGCAATTTCTCGGTTAGTGTGTCAATCTCAGCTTTCTGCTCCTTGATGGTCTCTTTCAGCTTTGAGCTGGGAGAACTCGAATCAACATCGATCAATATAAAATCAGTATCTTGGCCTCCTGAAGGGCCCTCATCGTGCATAGGCCTCTTGCCTCGGCCCTGTACCTGTGCTGATGTCGAAGGCAAGACCCCTTCTACGACATGTGGAGATAGTACTCGCGCTGCTGATGAAGGTAACGAGACCCCTTCCACCCCTGGTGGAGATAGTACTCGTCGTGCTGCTGCAAATAAGGCTCTGTGGCATCTCTGATAGGTAACACACACTGGAACACTGATAGGCTCTGTCTCAGGAACCTCAAACTGATGCGAAGGCTCACTTGCATCGTGAACAATCTCTGGAGGAGGCTGGGGGGCTGCAAAGAAATCATGGGAAATGAACTCATCCCATGTAATGCCCTGCAATCCAAGCTGATGTACTACAATGATTTTAATGAGCGCATAATGATAAATGTTGTTATGTTGCTTCTCTGAAGTCTTCTTCTGCACAAGGGTAGTCATCCGCTCTATGTTTCGGCACATGAAGTATGGAATATTCATCAGTCTCACTCTCGTAAAATGCATCAAAAGTCTGATATGGTATGCATAAAGGCGTGAGAATCTACCCTCACAGCTGAAGTATCTAATGATGAGTTTCATTAATGGCGCATAGGACTCCTTCAGAAACCAGAACGGGAATACCCTGCTAAGCTGCCTCAAATATCCAGGCCTGATGTAAGGTTCATAATATGATCTATCAAACTGCTGTCTCTTATTCCACTCCTCACATATGTTTGGTATCCCCGTTGCCTCAGAAATGGTCTCTGGTGTCAAACTGAAGTTCACTCCAGCAAGGTTTACATGACCATCACGCAAATGTAGGACAAATAAGCGAACCAACTCCGGATGGTGCTGAATCTAAGATATCATCTCACAATCCCGAAAACATGAATGTTGCTGAAAGCATGTCATTGCAAGTGGGCAGGCCTGCAATTGAGCCAAAGAAGTGGGCTCCTCCCTGACGTGCCTACCACTTTTATGAGACCTCCTTGGTACATTTAGCCCTGCGGTTGAATCACTATCTTGCTCATATCCCTGCTCATATGATGAATTTGTCTCTGACATGGTGCTGAAAACAAGGTGTTTATGCTGATATGTATGTGGTAAAAACAAGAGTTTGTTTTTCAATACCAAGTGTGCCACATATGAAATAAGGTGCTGTGGGGAAATATCACAATGAATACAATAGACTGTTAAGGGAATTTGGAGTGGAAGGACAGACACTCACTGTTTGAGAAACTTCAGAATTTGGAGCCTTTATAAGTAATATAGGAATAGGTGATAGTGATGGGGGTAGTTTTTAGGGACAGGAGTGCAATGACAAGGTATACTTGGGTTAAGTGAAATCAAGGCTATTGAGACAGTCCTTGAATGTTTTGGTAATCAGGAATTCATTACTGATATGAAAGGAGGGAAATGATGGCAAGTGATAGGATTTGAGGATTAAAACATGGGAACAAAGGGTATAAGGGATATGGGACAGCGGGAATAGGAGAGGGGATTATGATAACAATATGATAACAGTATGATAACAGTAATAACAGTGGTGAGAGCACAAATGAAAATGGGGTGGTAATTTTAAGCACCAATAATCAAATTTCAACTCCTCTTTTCAAACCCTAGGGAACAGATTTTAATATGGGTATAGGGTTTATTCTTTCACCAACCAAACTCTAATGTCTTCGCCTCTAAACCACACCACACATGACTAAAATCACTGAACAGGCTTTGTCAACTTACTTGGAGAAAAATGAGCTGAATCGAATTGAGTTTTTATGGAGCGGAAATGAATTTGGCCTTGGGGGCTCTGTGCGCCGCGCACAAGCCCAATGCGCCGCGCTGTGTGGGTGCGCCGCGCCCTTTCCCAATGCGCCGCGCTGAATTCCAACACACAGTCGGCCCTCTAAAGTCACAGCTTTGTTCTTTCAACTCCAACTCGACTTCTCTCTTGGATTTTTCCCAATATCTCTTGATGCAAATGGATTAATAAATTTGAGAAATATCTTATATAGACATGGATTTAATTTTTGCTTCTCAAAAACCCATTTTGTAATGTTTTTGGCTTTGGCACTTTTGCATTTAATATAACTCTTCTTTTTTGTTTCCTCACTGATTTTCTGAGTTTGAATGATGAAAATTTTCTTGATTTTTTGCAGGTATGGTGGCATTGAATCTCGGCAAAGGATGACCAGAGTTTGCATTTGAAGTACTTTGTGGCGGAAAACTTTTAAAATACATATTTATTACAAACACTAAATTTGACCATTTCTTCTTCAAAACAGAGTTTTGAAGAAGAAACATCCTTGAGCATTATTGACAATGAAAATCTTGAAATGAAAACTTATTGAAGACATCCTCATGGCCTGCGGGCATTATTTAACATTTCTGAAGACCAAACCCTAGACCTAGAAAGTGAAATGACTCTTTTGACCAAAATACCATCTATGACTGTAAATGACATGAACTGAACTTTGATGAATTTTGATAAATTTTGACCAACCCAGCAGGTACAAACATGAGGGAAAATGAGAGAACAAAGCCCTTCTGTCAGATAATGGCATGCCCCTAATGGAATGCAGATGAATGAGCAGAATGAGACACCTAAAAATGAAATGCAATAAGAGAAATGATCTCTGACGAAGGGATGTAGAGACTGACTCTAACAGGTACATTTGTTGGTTATTGTGAATATTCTAAATCTTATAGAATATATGTAACTAGAAAAAGAAATATAGAGTTTAACAAGGATGTAACATTTGATGAATATTCAACTCTTGGACAGGAAAGACACACTCCTCTTTCTTCTGCTAATGTTAATAGTTAAGATGATGCATTTGAGATACAAGAAAAGCCTGAGCCTGAAATTGATCATGTTGATGAACCCATGGAGCCCATTGATCCTTTGGATCCTCCTCCATGTGCTCCTCCTGCTAAAAGGATACCTTATGGATTTGTGACACCCTTTAAGATGCTGATAAGCATGCTGCTCCTAGAGGAACCTTTAGAGAAAATAAGAAACCATGTCGGTTCCAAGAATATGTTGTAGCCATGAGCAACATTATTCAAGTTGAACCATGCACTTTTGAAAAAGTTGTTAAGGCTCAAGTGTGGAAATATGCAATCGTTGAAGAATATGAGTACATCATTAATATTGATGTATGGGAAGTGGTTCCAAGACCATAAGGTAAATTTGTTGTGTCTTCTAAATGGTTGTATAGAATTAAACATGGTGTTGATGACAATATTAAAAAAACATAAATCTGGATTTGTGGCCAGAGGGTTCTCTCAAAAAGAGGGAATTGACAATGATGAAATCTTTGCACTTGTTTTCTGTTATACAACCATTCGATCTATTGTGGCTTTAGTTGCTAGTGAAGGATTGTTCCTTCACCAAACTGATGAGAAGACTGTTTTTATACATGGATTCCTCAACGAAAAGGTATTTGTGGAGCAACCACAAGGATTTGAAGTACATTACCGTAAAACTCATGTGTAGAATGAAGAAATACATTTATGGTTTGAAGAAAGCTCCAAGATATTGATATGCCCGCATTGATAGCTTCTTGATGAAGCTTGTTTTTACTAGAAGTAATGTTTAGCCAAAAATCTACTTTCAGATAGTCCAAGGTATGCCTTTGATTTTGGTATTATATGTTTATTTTTGACTGATGGTGAACCTCTTATCCTCCAGTGTAAGAGGGAGTTAGGTTCTAAATTTGAAATGAATGATCTTCATTTGATGCTATACTCTCTGGGTCTTGAAGTATGGTAGAAACATGGTGAGATTTTCCTTTCTCAAGGAAAATATGTTGTCAATTTTCTTGAAAGATTTGGTATGAATAAATGTAAATCCATGGATACTCCAATGGTGATGAACTTCAAGAATTCGTGTGGTGAAGATGCAGGTCTTGATTTGGAAAATCATTTTGAGTATTGTCAACTGGTTGGGGCACTGATGTTATTAGTGAACAATGGATTGGACATGTGTTTTGCGGTCAATAATTTGAGCCAATATATGATTAAACTATCTCATGCACACTTGGTCGCTGCAAAGAATGTGCTGAGATGCCTACATGGGCCATAAATTTGGGATTGAAATATATTGTCAGTGATATAAGACTACATAAATACTTAGATGTTGATTAGGTTGGTAACTTCTGATAGAAAAAAAACACATATCGGTATTTCTTCAATGCAGGATCTGCCATGATATATTGGATGAGAAGAAAGAAGAAAACTGTAGCCCTCAGCATGGATGAAGCTGAGTACATTGCTGCTAGCATGGCTAGTTGTGAGGAAGTATGGATGAGGAAGCACTTTGAAGAGATGTTTGAGCATGTTCTAGACACAACAATAAATTATTGTGACAATAAGAGTGGGATTCAACTTGCAGAAAATATCTTGTTCCATGACAAGTCCAAGCATAATGAGATCAAATATCACTATATGGTGCAAAGAGGAGTAGTAAGACTATCGTATAATGAACGATGACCAGATCATTGACATTATTACCAAGCCTTTGCCAAAAGGGAAGTTCTTGGTTTTCAGAGAGAAACTTGGACTGATGGATGTGACCCTTCCTAGAGAGGGTGGTCATGGGTGATAAGCCTTGGTTGTGTGAGATCCTTGTCATGTGTTAACAAGTGGACACCCCCAAGCAGTGATGAGCCTTGGATGTGTGAGATCCTTGTCATGTGTTGATAAGTGGATTCCCTCAAATAGTGACAAGCCTTAGTTGTGTGAGATGCTTGTCATGTGTTGAAAAGTGGAAAGTGGATCCCCCCAAGTAGAGATGAGCTTTGGATGTGTGAGATCCTTGTCATGTGTTTACAAGTAGACCCCCCAAGTAGTGATGAGTCTCAGTTGTGCGATATCCTTGTCATGTGTTGACAAGTGGACCCCCCCAAGTAGTGATGAGCCTTGGATGTATGAGATCCTTGTCATGTGTTGACAAGTGGAACCCCAAGCAGAGACAAGCCTTGGATGTGCGAGATCCTTGTCATGTGTTGACAAGTGGATCCCCCCAAGAAGAGATGAGACTTGGTTGTGTGAGATCCTTGTCATATGTTGGCAAGTGTAAATCCCCTCAAGTGAATATAGAGTGGTAGTCAAAGCTCCCTTATGATGATTCTTCTTTATTAGAGTGAAACATCATTGTTTCAGATGATACAGAGAAGAGATGAACAAAGATGAGCAGAGAAAACAAATATATTTTGTTGCATAAAGAAATTCCTCACTAGCTGAGAGGGAGTGTTGAAAATTTTGCAGCTCAAGGATGAATTCATAAAAATAGAAAGTATAAAAATAGAATTTCTAAAAATAGAAAGTCTCTTTTCCCTAAGGAAAAATCGTAATTTCCATTAATAAATTTGTGAAAATTACATATTGTAGATGCTATAAAGCATTTAAAAAATAAGTGATTATTGTACATTCAACAATCATAAAAAAAAAGATGTTATTATCAATAAAACCAAGCATTGGTTGGTGCTCCAAAATTCCAGCTAAAAAGTAAAAAAACCACCAAATTACCCTTTTCTACCCTTCTTTTTCTTCCACTTTGCGCCAACCTTCAGAGTTGGGAGTGGAAGTTACAATAGTCATTTGATTCTCTGCCTCATTTGTAAATATTTCTTTATCATAATCAAAACTCTCTGATACATGAATTTGTTTGTGCCAGACACCTCTCTATCAGAGATAGTCTTATCATTTTGTTGTTGGTACTTTGTAGTCTTTGTTGCATTGGATGAGATCAAGGTCATCATTCCTACCTCCTCAACTTCTTGCTGCACAATGACTTCCTGGGAATTCTGATCTACATTATTTATATTTTTCTTTGGATTTTCTTCTTCCTCTACTTCAATATCTTGTGGAGTTGATAATTGCCAACCCTTTGGATTTTGATCTTGTCTCTTTTTTTTTTGTACTCTTTCTTTTGCTAGGGATAGGAATTTTGCAGATGCCAAGTTTGTATAAAAATACGACATCTGAATGTCGTATTTTCAAAATCTAATGACTGGGACCACTGAATATTATTATGAATCAAGATAATATGTTTGGGAAAACATTTACTAAGGTCCACCTCTACGCATATCCTAACAAAAGTAAAAATTCCTTTTGTTACTCTGTCTAGATCCACCTTTAAGAACTTACCCAGTGAGTTGATGATTCCTTCTAAAACATTATGATGCTAGAAATTCAATGGGAGTTTATGAAATATGACCCATATTGGAATTTTGGATACCACCATGGTATTAGCATCAAAACCTGGAAACCATGGAATCATAAAAAGACCTGCACTACCCTAGAGCCATGGACCCTATTTTAAGGCATAATCCAAATCTTTATTAGCATCATGAAGCGAACAAAGTTCCTTCTCAAGTTAAATATTC